>CATNNA010000013.1:0-1220000 GCA_950106755.1 Climacium dendroides | reverse complement strand
GGGTTCTCTTAAACTTCATTTTTCCATGAATCTTCATTATTTTGAAGATTTGCAACTTGTGTGTTATGTTTTTGGACATGCTTCCACGTCAAAACGTTATTATTTCGTGGTTTGGTTTCGATTAAACACAACATGATTTTAGAGTCTTTTTTTTTTAAATCCATTTCACTTGGAAAGGTGTGGAGAAGCAATAGGGTTCTCTTAAACTTCATTTTTCCATGAATCTTCATTATTTTGAAGATTTGCAACTTGTGTGTTATGTTTTCGGACATGCTTCCACGTCAAAACGATATAATGTATTGGTTTGGTTTCTATTAAATACAACATGATTTTAGAGTTTCTTTTTTTTAAATCCATTTCGCTTGGAAAGGTGTGGAGAAGCAATAGGGTTCTCTTAAACTTCATTTTTCCATGAATCTTCATTATTTTGAAGATTTGCAACTTGTGTGTTATGTTTTTGGACATGCTTCCACGTCAAAACGTTATTATTTCGTGGTTTGGTTTCTATTAAATACAACATGATTTTAGAGTCTTTTTGTTTTAAATCCATTTCGCTTGGAAAGGTGTGGAGAAGCAATAGGGTTCTCTTAAACTTCATTTTTCCATGAATCTTCATTATTTTGAAGATTTGCAACTTGTGTGTTATGTTTTCGGACATGCTTCCACGTCAAAACGATATAATATATTGGTTTGGTTTCTATTAAATACAACATGATTTTAGAGTTTCTTTTTTTTAAATGCATTTCACTTGGAAAGGTGTGGGGAAGCAATAGGGTTCTCTTAAACTTCATTTTTCCATGAATCTTCATTATTTTGAAGATTTGCAACTTGTGTGTTATGTTTTCGGACATGCTTCCACGTCAAAACGATATAATGTATTGGTTTGGTTTCTATTAAATACAACATGATTTTAGAGTTTCTTTTTTTTAAATCCATTTCACTTGGACAGGTGTGGGGAAGCAATAGGGTTCTCTTAAACTTCATTTTTCCATGAATCTTCATTATTTTGAAGATTTGCAACTTGTGTGTTATGTTTTTGGACATGCTTCCACGTCAAAACGTTATTATTTCGTGGTTTGGTTTCTATTAAATACAACATGATTTTAGAGTCTTTTTTTTTTAAATCCATTTCGCTTGGAAAGGTGTGGAGAAGCAATAGGGTTCTCTTAAACTTCATTTTTCCATGAATCTTCATTATTTTGAAGATTTGCAACTTGTGTGTTATGTTTTCGGACATGCTTCCACGTCAAAACGTTATTATTTCGTGGTTTGGTTTCTATTAAATACAACATGATTTTAGAGTTTCTTTTTTTTAAATCCATTTCACGTGGACAGGTGTGGGGAAGCAATAGGGTTCTCTTAAACTTCATTTTTCCATGAATCTTCATTATTTTGAAGATTTGCAACTTGTGTGTTATGTTTTTGGACATGCTTCCACGTCAAAACGTTATTATTTCGTGGTTTGGTTTCTATTAAATACAACATGATTTTAGAGTTTCTTTTTTTAAAATCCATTTCGCTTGGAAAGGTGTGGAGAAGCAATAGGGTTCTCTTAAACTTCATTTTTCCATGAATCTTCATTATTTTGAAGATTTGCAACTTGTGTGTTATGTTTTTGGACATGCTTCCACGTCAAAACGTTATTATTTCGTGGTTTGGTTTCTATTAAATACAACATGATTTTAGAGTCTTTTTGTTTTAAATCCATTTCGCTTGGAAAGGTGTGGAGAAGCAATAGGGTTCTCTTAAACTTCATTTTTCCATGAATCTTCATTATTTTGAAGATTTGCAACTTGTGTGTTATGTTTTCGGACATGCTTCCACGTCAAAACGATATAATATATTGGTTTGGTTTCTATTAAATACAACATGATTTTAGAGTTTCTTTTTTTTAAATGCATTTCACTTGGAAAGGTGTGGGGAAGCAATAGGGTTCTCTTAAACTTCATTTTTCCATGAATCTTCATTATTTTGAAGATTTGCAACTTGTGTGTTATGTTTTCGGACATGCTTCCACGTCAAAACGATATAATGTATTGGTTTGGTTTCTATTAAATACAACATGATTTTAGAGTTTCTTTTTTTTAAATCCATTTCACTTGGACAGGTGTGGGGAAGCAATAGGGTTCTCTTAAACTTCATTTTTCCATGAATCTTCATTATTTTGAAGATTTGCAACTTGTGTGTTATGTTTTTGGACATGCTTCCACGTCAAAACGTTATTATTTCGTGGTTTGGTTTCTATTAAATACAACATGATTTTAGAGTCTTTTTTTTTTAAATCCATTTCGCTTGGAAAGGTGTGGAGAAGCAATAGGGTTCTCTTAAACTTCATTTTTCCATGAATCTTCATTATTTTGAAGATTTGCAACTTGTGTGTTATGTTTTCGGACATGCTTCCACGTCAAAACGTTATTATTTCGTGGTTTGGTTTCTATTAAATACAACATGATTTTAGAGTCTTTTTTTTTTAAATCCATTTCGCTTGGAAAGGTGTGGAGAAGCAATAGGGTTCTCTTAAACTTCATTTTTCCTTGAATCTTCATTATTTTGAAGATTTGCAACTTGTGTGTTATGTTTTCGGACATGCTTCCACGTCAAAACGTTATTATTTCGTGGTTTGGTTTCTATTAAATACAACATGATTTTAGAGTTTCTTTTTTTTAAATCCATTTCACGTGGACAGGTGTGGGGAAGCAATAGGGTTCTCTTAAACTTCATTTTTCCATGAATCTTCATTATTTTGAAGATTTGCAACTTGTGTGTTATGTTTTCGGACATGCTTCCACGTCAAAACGATATAATGTATTGGTTTGGTTTCTATTAAATACAACATGATTTTAGAGTTTCTTTTTTTTAAATCCATTTCGCTTGGAAAGGTGTGGAGAAGCAATAGGGTTCTCTTAAACTTCATTTTTCCATGAATCATCATTATTTTGAAGATTTGCAACTTGTGTGTTATGTTTTTGGACATGCTTCCACGTCAAAACGTTATTATTTCGTGGTTTGGTTTCTATTAAATACAACATGATTTTAGAGTCTTTTTTTTTTAAATCCATTTCGCTTGGAAAGGTGTGGAGAAGCAATAGGGTTCTCTTAAACTTCATTTTTCCATGAATCCTACTTATTTCGAAGATTTGCAACTTGTGTGTTATGTTTTCGGACATGCTTCCACGTCAAAACGATATAATGTATTGGTTTGGTTTCTATTAAATACAACATGATTTTAGAGTTTCTTTTTTTTAAATCCATTTCGCTTGGAAAGGTGTGGAGAAGCAATAGGGTTCTCTTAAACTTCATTTTTCCATGAATCTTCATTATTTTGAAGATTTGCAACTTGTGTGTTATGTTTTTGGACATGCTTCCACGTCAAAACGTTATTATTTCGTGGTTTGGTTTCTATTAAATACAACATGATTTTAGAGTCTTTTTGTTTTAAATCCATTTCGCTTGGAAAGGTGTGGAGAAGCAATAGGGTTCTCTTAAACTTCATTTTTCCATGAATCTTCATTATTTTGAAGATTTGCAACTTGTGTGTTATGTTTTTGGACATGCTTCCACGTCAAAACGATATAATATATTGGTTTGGTTTCTATTAAATACAACATGATTTTAGAGTTTCTTTTTTTTAAATGCATTTCACTTGGACAGGTGTGGGGAAGCAATAGGGTTCTCTTAAACTTCATTTTTCCATGAATCTTCATTATTTTGAAGATTTGCAACTTGTGTGTTATGTTTTCGGACATGCTTCCACGTCAAAACGATATAATGTATTGGTTTGGTTTCTATTAAATACAACATGATTTTAGAGTTTCTTTTTTTTAAATCCATTTCACTTGGACAGGTGTGGGGAAGCAATAGGGTTCTCTTAAACTTCATTTTTCCATGAATCTTCATTATTTTGAAGATTTGCAACTTGTGTGTTATGTTTTTGGACATGCTTCCACGTCAAAACGTTATTATTTCGTGGTTTGGTTTCTATTAAATACAACATGATTTTAGAGTCTTTTTTTTAAAAATCCATTTCGCTTGGAAAGGTGTCGGGAAGCAATAGGGTTCTCTTAAACTTCATTTTTCCATGAATCTTCATTATTTTGAAGATTTGCAACTTGTGTGTTATGTTTTCGGACATGCTTCCACGTCAAAACGATATAATGTATTGGTTTGGTTTCTATTAAATACAACATGATTTTAGAGTTTCTTTTTTTTAAATCCATTTCACTTGGAAAGGTGTGGAGAAGCAATAGGGTTCTCTTAAACTTCATTTTTCCTTGAATCTTCATTATTTTGAAGATTTGCAACTTGTGTGTTATGTTTTCGGACATGCTTCCACGTCAAAACGTTATTATTTCGTGGTTTGGTTTCTATTAAATACAACATGATTTTAGAGTTTCTTTTTTTTAAATCCATTTCACGTGGACAGGTGTGGGGAAGCAATAGGGTTCTCTTAAACTTCATTTTTCCATGAATCTTCATTATTTTGAAGATTTGCAACTTGTGTGTTATGTTTTCGGACATGCTTCCACGTCAAAACGATATAATGTATTGGTTTGGTTTCTATTAAATACAACATGATTTTAGAGTTTCTTTTTTTTAAATCCATTTCGCTTGGAAAGGTGTGGAGAAGCAATAGGGTTCTCTTAAACTTCATTTTTCCATGAATCTTCATTATTTTGAAGATTTGCAACTTGTGTGTTATGTTTTTGGACATGCTTCCACGTCAAAACGTTATTATTTCGTGGTTTGGTTTCGATTAAACACAACATGATTTTAGAGTCTTTTTTTTTTAAATCCATTTCGCTTGGAAAGGTGTGGAGAAGCAATAGGGTTCTCTTAAACTTCATTTTTCCATGAATCTTCATTATTTTGAAGATTTGCAACTTGTGTGTTATGTTTTCGGACATGCTTCCACGTCAAAACGATATAATGTATTGGTTTGGTTTCTATTAAATACAACATGATTTTAGAGTTTCTTTTTTTTAAATCCATTTCGCTTGGAAAGGTGTGGAGAAGCAATAGGGTTCTCTTAAACTTCATTTTTCCATGAATCTTCATTATTTTGAAGATTTGCAACTTGTGTGTTATGTTTTTGGACATGCTTCCACGTCAAAACGTTATTATTTCGTGGTTTGGTTTCTATTAAATACAACATGATTTTAGAGTCTTTTTGTTTTAAATCCATTTCGCTTGGAAAGGTGTGGAGAAGCAATAGGGTTCTCTTAAACTTCATTTTTCCATGAATCTTCATTATTTTGAAGATTTGCAACTTGTGTGTTATGTTTTTGGACATGCTTCCACGTCAAAACGATATAATATATTGGTTTGGTTACTATTAAATACAACATGATTTTAGAGTTTCTTTTTTTTAAATGCATTTCACTTGGAAAGGTGTGGGGAAGCAATAGGGTTCTCTTAAACTTCATTTTTCCATGAATCTTCATTATTTTGAAGATTTGCAACTTGTGTGTTATGTTTTCGGACATGCTTCCACGTCAAAACGATATAATGTATTGGTTTGGTTTCTATTAAATACAACATGATTTTAGAGTTTCTTTTTTTTAAATCCATTTCACTTGGACAGGTGTGGGGAAGCAATAGGGTTCTCTTAAACTTCATTTTTCCATGAATCTTCATTATTTTGAAGATTTGCAACTTGTGTGTTATGTTTTTGGACATGCTTCCACGTCAAAACGTTATTATTTCGTGGTTTGGTTTCTATTAAATACAACATGATTTTAGAGTCTTTTTGTTTTAAATCCATTTCGCTTGGAAAGGTGTGGAGAAGCAATAGGGTTCTCTTAAACTTCATTTTTCCATGAATCTTCATTATTTTGAAGATTTGCAACTTGTGTGTTATGTTTTCGGACATGCTTCCACGTCAAAACGTTATTATTTCGTGGTTTGGTTTCTATTAAATACAACATGATTTTAGAGTCTTTTTTTTTTAAATCCATTTCGCTTGGAAAGGTGTGGAGAAGCAATAGGGTTCTCTTAAACTTCATTTTTCCTTGAATCTTCATTATTTTGAAGATTTGCAACTTGTGTGTTATGTTTTCGGACATGCTTCCACGTCAAAACGTTATTATTTCGTGGTTTGGTTTCTATTAAATACAACATGATTTTAGAGTTTCTTTTTTTTAAATCCATTTCACGTGGACAGGTGTGGGGAAGCAATAGGGTTCTCTTAAACTTCATTTTTCCATGAATCTTCATTATTTTGAAGATTTGCAACTTGTGTGTTATGTTTTCGGACATGCTTCCACGTCAAAACGATATAATGTATTGGTTTGGTTTCTATTAAATACAACATGATTTTAGAGTTTCTTTTTTTTAAATCCATTTCGCTTGGAAAGGTGTGGAGAAGCAATAGGGTTCTCTTAAACTTCATTTTTCCATGAATCCTACTTATTTCGAAGATTTGCAACTTGTGTGTTATGTTTTCGGACATGCTTCCACGTCAAAACGTTATTATTTCGTGGTTTGGTTTCTATTAAATACAACATGATTTTAGAGTTTCTTTTTTTTAAATCCATTTCACGTGGACAGGTGTGGGGAAGCAATAGGGTTCTCTTAAACTTCATTTTTCCTTGAATCTTCATTATTTTGAAGATTTGCAACTTGTGTGTTATGTTTTCGGACATGCTTCCACGTCAAAACGTTATTATTTCGTGGTTTGGTTTCTATTAAATACAACATGATTTTAGAGTTTCTTTTTTTTAAATCCATTTCACTTGGACAGGTGTGGGGAAGCAATAGGGTTCTCTTAAACTTCATTTTTCCATGAATCTTCATTATTTTGAAGATTTGCAACTTGTGTGTTATGTTTTTGGACATGCTTCCACGTCAAAACGTTATTATTTCGTGGTTTGGTTTCTATTAAATACAACATGATTTTAGAGTCTTTTTTTTTTAAATCCATTTCGCTTGGAAAGGTGTGGAGAAGCAATAGGGTTCTCTTAAACTTCATTTTTCCATGAATCTTCATTATTTTGAAGATTTGCAACTTGTGTGTTATGTTTTTGGACATGCTTCCACGTCAAAACGTTATTATTTCGTGGTTTGGTTTCTATTAAATACAACATGATTTTAGAGTCTTTTTTTTTTAAATCCATTTCACTTGGAAAGGTGTGGAGAAGCAATAGGGTTCTCTTAAACTTCATTTTTCCATGAATCTTCATTATTTTGAAGATTTGCAACTTGTGTGTTATGTTTTCGGACATGCTTCCACGTCAAAACGTTATTATTTCGTGGTTTGGTTTCTATTAAATACAACATGATTTTAGAGTTTCTTTTTTTTAAATGCATTTCACTTGGAAAGGTGTCGGGAAGCAATAGGGTTCTCTTAAACTTCATTTTTCCATGAATCTTCATTATTTTGAAGATTTGCAACTTGTGTGTTATGTTTCTGGACATGCTTCCACGTCAAAACGTTATTATTTCGTGGTTTGGTTTCTATTAAATACAACATGATTTTAGAGTCTTTTTTTTTTAAATCCATTTCGCTTGGAAAGGTGTGGAGAAGCAATAGGGTTCTCTTAAACTTCATTTTTCCATGAATCTTCATTATTTTGAAGATTTGCAACTTGTGTGTTATGTTTTCGGACATGCTTCCACGTCAAAACGTTATTATTTCGTGGTTTGGTTTCTATTAAATACAACATGATTTTAGAGTTTCTTTTTTTTAAATGCATTTCACTTGGAAAGGTGTGGGGAAGCAATAGGGTTCTCTTAAACTTCATTTTTCCATGAATCTTCATTATTTTGAAGATTTGCAACTTGTGTGTTATGTTTTCGGACATGCTTCCACGTCAAAACGATATAATGTATTGGTTTGGTTTCTATTAAATACAACATGATTTTAGAGTTTCTTTTTTTTAAATCCATTTCGCTTGGAAAGGTGTGGAGAAGCAATAGGGTTCTCTTAAACTTCATTTTTCCATGAATCCTACTTATTTCGAAGATTTGCAACTTGTGTGTTATGTTTTCGGACATGCTTCCACGTCAAAACGTTATTATTTCGTGGTTTGGTTTCTATTAAATACAACATGATTTTAGAGTTTCTTTTTTTTAAATCCATTTCACGTGGACAGGTGTGGGGAAGCAATAGGGTTCTCTTAAACTTCATTTTTCCTTGAATCTTCATTATTTTGAAGATTTGCAACTTGTGTGTTATGTTTTCGGACATGCTTCCACGTCAAAACGTTATTATTTCGTGGTTTGGTTTCTATTAAATACAACATGATTTTAGAGTTTCTTTTTTTTAAATCCATTTCACTTGGACAGGTGTGGGGAAGCAATAGGGTTCTCTTAAACTTCATTTTTCCATGAATCTTCATTATTTTGAAGATTTGCAACTTGTGTGTTATGTTTTTGGACATGCTTCCACGTCAAAACGTTATTATTTCGTGGTTTGGTTTCTATTAAATACAACATGATTTTAGAGTCTTTTTTTTTTAAATCCATTTCGCTTGGAAAGGTGTGGAGAAGCAATAGGGTTCTCTTAAACTTCATTTTTCCATGAATCTTCATTATTTTGAAGATTTGCAACTTGTGTGTTATGTTTTTGGACATGCTTCCACGTCAAAACGTTATTATTTCGTGGTTTGGTTTCTATTAAATACAACATGATTTTAGAGTCTTTTTTTTTTAAATCCATTTCACTTGGAAAGGTGTGGAGAAGCAATAGGGTTCTCTTAAACTTCATTTTTCCATGAATCTTCATTATTTTGAAGATTTGCAACTTGTGTGTTATGTTTTCGGACATGCTTCCACGTCAAAACGTTATTATTTCGTGGTTTGGTTTCTATTAAATACAACATGATTTTAGAGTTTCTTTTTTTTAAATGCATTTCACTTGGAAAGGTGTCGGGAAGCAATAGGGTTCTCTTAAACTTCATTTTTCCATGAATCTTCATTATTTTGAAGATTTGCAACTTGTGTGTTATGTTTCTGGACATGCTTCCACGTCAAAACGTTATTATTTCGTGGTTTGGTTTCTATTAAATACAACATGATTTTAGAGTCTTTTTTTTTTAAATCCATTTCGCTTGGAAAGGTGTGGAGAAGCAATAGGGTTCTCTTAAACTTCATTTTTCCATGAATCTTCATTATTTTGAAGATTTGCAACTTGTGTGTTATGTTTTTGGACATGCTTCCACGTCAAAACGTTATTATTTCGTGGTTTGGTGTCGATTAAATACAGCATAATTTTTAGAGTCTTTTTTTTTAAATCCATTTCACTTGGAAAGGTGTGGAGAAGCAATAGGGTTCTCTTAAACTTCATTTTTCCATGAATCCTACTTATTTCGAAGATTTGCAACTTGTGTGTTATGTTTTCGGACATGCTTCCACGTCAAAACGATATAATGTATTGGTTTGGTTTCTATTAAATACAACATGATTTTAGAGTTTCTTTTTTTTAAATGCATTTCACTTGGAAAGGTGTGGGGAAGCAATAGGGTTCTCTTAAACTTCATTTTTCCATGAATCTTCATTATTTTGAAGATTTGCAACTTGTGTGTTATGTTTTCGGACATGCTTCCACGTCAAAACGATATAATGTATTGGTTTGGTGTCGATTAAATACAGCATAATTTTTAGAGTCTTTTTTTTTAAATCCATTTCGCTTGGAAAGGTGTAGAGAAGCAATAGGGTTCTCTTAAACTTCATTTTTCCATGAATCTTCATTATTTTGAAGATTTGCAACTTGTGTGTTATGTTTTCGGACATGCTTCCACGTCAAAACGATATAATGTATTGGTTTGGTGTCGATTAAATACAGCATAATTTTTAGAGTCTTTTTTTTATAATCCATTTCACTTGGAAAGGTGTGGAGAAGCAATAGGGTTCTCTTAAACTTCATTTTTCCATGAATCTTCATTATTTTGAAGATTTGCAACTTGTGTGTTATGTTTTTGGACATGCTTCCACGTCAAAACGATATAATGTATTGGTTTGGTTTCTATTAAATACAACATGATTTTAGAGTTTCTTTTTTTTAAATGCATTTCACTTGGAAAGGTGTGGGGAAGCAATAGGGTTCTCTTAAACTTCATTTTTCCATGAATCTTCATTATTTTGAAGATTTGCAACTTGTGTGTTATGTTTTCGGACATGCTTCCACGTCAAAACGTTATTATTTCGTGGTTTGGTTTCTATTAAATACAACATGATTTTAGAGTTTCTTTTTTTTAAATGCATTTCACTTGGAAAGGTGTGGGGAAGCAATAGGGTTCTCTTAAACTTCATTTTTCCATGAATCTTCATTATTTTGAAGATTTGCAACTTGTGTGTTAAGTTTTTGGACATGCTTCCACGTCAAAACGTTATTATTTCGTGGTTTGGTTTCTATTAAATACAACATGATTTTAGATTCTTTTTTTTTTAAATCCATTTCGCTTGGAAAGGTGTGGAGAAGCAATAGGGTTCTCTTAAACTTCATTTTTCCATGAATCTTCATTATTTTGAAGATTTGCAACTTGTGTGTTATGTTTTTGGACATGCTTCCACGTCAAAACGTTATTATTTCGTGGTTTGGTTTCTATTAAATACAACATGATTTTAGAGTCTCTTTTTTTTAAATCCATTTCACTTGGAAAGGTGTGGAGAAGCAATAGGGTTCTCTTAAACTTCATTTTTCCATGAATCTTCATTATTTTGAAGATTTGCAACTTGTGTGTTATGTTTTCGGACATGCTTCCACGTCAAAACGATATAATGTATTGGTTTGGTTTCTATTAAATACAACATGATTTTAGAGTTTCTTTTTTTTAAATGCATTTCACTTGGAAAGGTGTGGGGAAGCAATAGGGTTCTCTTAAACTTCATTTTTCCATGAATCTTCATTATTTTGAAGATTTGCAACTTGTGTGTTATGTTTTTGGACATGCTTCCACGTCAAAACGTTATTATTTCGTGGTTTGGTTTCTATTAAATACAACATGATTTTAGAGTCTTTTTGTTTTAAATCCATTTCGCTTGGAAAGGTGTGGAGAAGCAATAGGGTTCTCTTAAACTTCATTTTTCCATGAATCTTCATTATTTTGAAGATTTGCAACTTGTGTATTATGTTTTCGGACATGCTTCCACGTCAAAACGATATAATGTATTGGTTTGGTTTCTATTAAATACAACATGATTTTAGAGTTTCTTTTTTTTAAATGCATTTCACTTGGAAAGGTGTCGGGAAGCAATAGGGTTCTCTTAAACTTCATTTTTCCATGAATCTTCATTATTTTGAAGATTTGCAACTTGTGTGTTATGTTTTCGGACATGCTTCCACGTCAAAACGATATAATGTATTGGTTTGGTGTCGATTAAATACAGCATAATTTTTAGAGTCTTTTTTTTTAAATCCATTTCGCTTGGAAAGGTGTAGAGAAGCAATAGGGTTCTCTTAAACTTCATTTTTCCATGAATCTTCATTATTTTGAAGATTTGCAACTTGTGTGTTATGTTTTCGGACATGCTTCCACGTCAAAACGATATAATGTATTGGTTTGGTGTCGATTAAATACAGCATAATTTTTAGAGTCTTTTTTTTATAATCCATTTCACTTGGAAAGGTGTGGAGAAGCAATAGGGTTCTCTTAAACTTCATTTTTCCATGAATCTTCATTATTTTGAAGATTTGCAACTTGTGTGTTATGTTTTTGGACATGCTTCCACGTCAAAACGATATAATGTATTGGTTTGGTTTCTATTAAATACAACATGATTTTAGAGTTTCTTTTTTTTAAATGCATTTCACTTGGAAAGGTGTGGGGAAGCAATAGGGTTCTCTTAAACTTCATTTTTCCATGAATCTTCATTATTTTGAAGATTTGCAACTTGTGTGTTATGTTTTCGGACATGCTTCCACGTCAAAACGTTATTATTTCGTGGTTTGGTTTCTATTAAATACAACATGATTTTAGAGTTTCTTTTTTTTAAATGCATTTCACTTGGAAAGGTGTGGGGAAGCAATAGGGTTCTCTTAAACTTCATTTTTCCATGAATCTTCATTATTTTGAAGATTTGCAACTTGTGTGTTAAGTTTTTGGACATGCTTCCACGTCAAAACGTTATTATTTCGTGGTTTGGTTTCTATTAAATACAACATGATTTTAGATTCTTTTTTTTTTAAATCCATTTCGCTTGGAAAGGTGTGGAGAAGCAATAGGGTTCTCTTAAACTTCATTTTTCCATGAATCTTCATTATTTTGAAGATTTGCAACTTGTGTGTTATGTTTTTGGACATGCTTCCACGTCAAAACGTTATTATTTCGTGGTTTGGTTTCTATTAAATACAACATGATTTTAGAGTCTCTTTTTTTTAAATCCATTTCACTTGGAAAGGTGTGGAGAAGCAATAGGGTTCTCTTAAACTTCATTTTTCCATGAATCTTCATTATTTTGAAGATTTGCAACTTGTGTGTTATGTTTTCGGACATGCTTCCACGTCAAAACGATATAATGTATTGGTTTGGTTTCTATTAAATACAACATGATTTTAGAGTTTCTTTTTTTTAAATGCATTTCACTTGGAAAGGTGTGGGGAAGCAATAGGGTTCTCTTAAACTTCATTTTTCCATGAATCTTCATTATTTTGAAGATTTGCAACTTGTGTGTTATGTTTTTGGACATGCTTCCACGTCAAAACGTTATTATTTCGTGGTTTGGTTTCTATTAAATACAACATGATTTTAGAGTCTTTTTGTTTTAAATCCATTTCGCTTGGAAAGGTGTGGAGAAGCAATAGGGTTCTCTTAAACTTCATTTTTCCATGAATCTTCATTATTTTGAAGATTTGCAACTTGTGTATTATGTTTTCGGACATGCTTCCACGTCAAAACGATATAATGTATTGGTTTGGTTTCTATTAAATACAACATGATTTTAGAGTTTCTTTTTTTTAAATGCATTTCACTTGGAAAGGTGTCGGGAAGCAATAGGGTTCTCTTAAACTTCATTTTTCCATGAATCTTCATTATTTTGAAGATTTGCAACTTGTGTGTTATGTTTTTGGACATGCTTCCACGTCAAAACGTTATTATTTCGTGGTTTGGTTTCTATTAAATACAACATGATTTTAGAGTCTTTTTTTTTTAAATCCATTTCACTTGGAAAGGTGTGGAGAAGCAATAGGGTTCTCTTAAACTTCATTTTTCCATGAATCTTCATTATTTTGAAGATTTGCAACTTGTGTGTTATGTTTTCGGACATGCTTCCACGTCAAAACGTTATTATTTCGTGGTTTGGTTTCTATTAAATACAACATGATTTTAGAGTTTCTTTTTTTTAAATGCATTTCACTTGGAAAGGTGTCGGGAAGCAATAGGGTTCTCTTAAACTTCATTTTTCCATGAATCTTCATTATTTTGAAGATTTGCAACTTGTGTGTTATGTTTTTGGACATGCTTCCACGTCAAAACGTTATTATTTCGTGGTTTGGTTTCTATTAAATACAACATGATTTTAGAGTCTTTTTTTTTTAAATCCATTTCGCTTGGAAAGGTGTGGAGAAGCAATAGGGTTCTCTTAAACTTCATTTTTCCATGAATCTTCATTATTTTGAAGATTTGCAACTTGTGTGTTATGTTTTTGGACATGCTTCCACGTCAAAACGATGTAATTTATTGGTTTGGTGTCGATTAAATACAGCATAATTTTTAGAGTCTTTTTTTTTAAATCCATTTCACTTGGAAAGGTGTGGGGAAGCAATAGGGTTCTCTTAAACTTCATTTTTCCATGAATCTTCATTATTTTGAAGATTTGCAACTTGTGTGTTATGTTTTTGGACATGCTTCCACGTCAAAACGTTATTATTTCGTGGTTTGGTTTCTATTAAATACAACATGATTTTAGAGTCTTTTTTTTTTAAATCCATTTCGCTTGGAAAGGTGTGGAGAAGCAATAGGGTTCTCTTAAACTTCATTTTTCCATGAATCCTACTTATTTCGAAGATTTGCAACTTGTGTGTTATGTTTTCGGACATGCTTCCACGTCAAAACGATATAATGTATTGGTTTGGTTTCTATTAAATACAACATGATTTTAGAGTTTCTTTTTTTTAAATGCATTTCACTTGGAAAGGTGTGGGGAAGCAATAGGGTTCTCTTAAACTTCATTTTTCCATGAATCTTCATTATTTTGAAGATTTGCAACTTGTGTGTTATGTTTTCGGACATGCTTCCACGTCAAAACGATATAATGTATTGGTTTGGTGTCGATTAAATACAGCATAATTTTTAGAGTCTTTTTTTTTAAATCCATTTCGCTTGGAAAGGTGTAGAGAAGCAATAGGGTTCTCTTAAACTTCATTTTTCCATGAATCTTCATTATTTTGAAGATTTGCAACTTGTGTGTTATGTTTTTGGACATGCTTCCACGTCAAAACGATATAATGTATTGGTTTGGTGTCGATTAAATACAGCATAATTTTTAGAGTCTTTTTTTTATAATCCATTTCACTTGGAAAGGTGTGGAGAAGCAATAGGGTTCTCTTAAACTTCATTTTTCCATGAATCTTCATTATTTTGAAGATTTGCAACTTGTGTGTTATGTTTTCGGACATGCTTCCACGTCAAAACGATATAATGTATTGGTTTGGTTTCTATTAAATACAACATGATTTTAGAGTTTCTTTTTTTTAAATGCATTTCACTTGGAAAGGTGTGGGGAAGCAATAGGGTTCTCTTAAACTTCATTTTTCCATGAATCTTCATTATTTTGAAGATTTGCAACTTGTGTGTTATGTTTTTGGACATGCTTCCACGTCAAAACGTTATTATTTCGTGGTTTGGTTTCTATTAAATACAACATGATTTTAGAGTTTCTTTTTTTTAAATGCATTTCACTTGGAAAGGTGTCGGGAAGCAATAGGGTTCTCTTAAACTTCATTTTTCCATGAATCTTCATTATTTTGAAGATTTGCAACTTGTGTGTTAAGTTTTTGGACATGCTTCCACGTCAAAACGTTATTATTTCGTGGTTTGGTTTCTATTAAATACAACATGATTTTAGATTCTTTTTTTTTTAAATCCATTTCGCTTGGAAAGGTGTGGAGAAGCAATAGGGTTCTCTTAAACTTCATTTTTCCATGAATCTTCATTATTTTGAAGATTTGCAACTTGTGTGTTATGTTTTTGGACATGCTTCCACGTCAAAACGTTATTATTTCGTGGTTTGGTTTCTATTAAATACAACATGATTTTAGAGTCTCTTTTTTTTAAATCCATTTCACTTGGAAAGGTGTGGAGAAGCAGTAGGGTTCTCTTAAACTTCATTTTTCCATGAATCTTCATTATTTTGAAGATTTGCAACTTGTGTGTTATGTTTTTGGACATGCTTCCACGTCAAAACGATGTAATTTATTGGTTTGGTGTCGATTAAATACAGCATAATTTTTAGAGTCTTTTTTTTAAAATCCATTTCACTTGGAAAGGTGTGGGGAAGCAATAGGGTTCTCTTAAACTTCATTTTTCCATGAATCTTCATTATTTTGAAGATTTGCAACTTGTGTGTTATGTTTTTGGACATGCTTCCACGTCAAAACGTTATTATTTCGTGGTTTGGTTTCTATTAAATACAACATGATTTTAGAGTCTTTTTGTTTTAAATCCATTTCGCTTGGAAAGGTGTGGAGAAGCAATAGGGTTCTCTTAAACTTCATTTTTCCATGAATCTTCATTATTTTGAAGATTTGCAACTTGTGTATTATGTTTTCGGACATGCTTCCACGTCAAAACGATATAATGTATTGGTTTGGTTTCTATTAAATACAACATGATTTTAGAGTTTCTTTTTTTTAAATGCATTTCACTTGGAAAGGTGTCGGGAAGCAATAGGGTTCTCTTAAACTTCATTTTTCCATGAATCTTCATTATTTTGAAGATTTGCAACTTGTGTGTTATGTTTTTGGACATGCTTCCACGTCAAAACGTTATTATTTCGTGGTTTGGTTTCTATTAAATACAACATGATTTTAGAGTCTTTTTTTTTTAAATCCATTTCACTTGGAAAGGTGTGGAGAAGCAATAGGGTTCTCTTAAACTTCATTTTTCCATGAATCTTCATTATTTTGAAGATTTGCAACTTGTGTGTTATGTTTTCGGACATGCTTCCACGTCAAAACGATATAATGTATTGGTTTGGTTTCTATTAAATACAACATGATTTTAGAGTTTCTTTTTTTTAAATCCATTTCACTTGGAAAGGTGTCGGGAAGCAATAGGGTTCTCTTAAACTTCATTTTTCCATGAATCTTCATTATTTTGAAGATTTGCAACTTGTGTGTTATGTTTTTGGACATGCTTCCACGTCAAAACGTTATTATTTCGTGGTTTGGTTTCTATTAAATACAACATGATTTTAGAGTCTTTTTTTTTTAAATCCATTTCGCTTGGAAAGGTGTGGAGAAGCAATAGGGTTCTCTTAAACTTCATTTTTCCATGAATCTTCATTATTTTGAAGATTTGCAACTTGTGTGTTATGTTTTTGGACATGCTTCCACGTCAAAACGATGTAATTTATTGGTTTGGTGTCGATTAAATACAGCATAATTTTTAGAGTCTTTTTTTTTAAATCCATTTCACTTGGAAAGGTGTGGGGAAGCAATAGGGTTCTCTTAAACTTCATTTTTCCATGAATCTTCATTATTTTGAAGATTTGCAACTTGTGTGTTATGTTTTTGGACATGCTTCCACGTCAAAACGTTATTATTTCGTGGTTTGGTTTCTATTAAATACAACATGATTTTAGAGTCTTTTTTTTTTAAATCCATTTCGCTTGGAAAGGTGTGGAGAAGCAATAGGGTTCTCTTAAACTTCATTTTTCCATGAATCCTACTTATTTCGAAGATTTGCAACTTGTGTGTTATGTTTTCGGACATGCTTCCACGTCAAAACGATATAATGTATTGGTTTGGTTTCTATTAAATACAACATGATTTTAGAGTTTCTTTTTTTTAAATGCATTTCACTTGGAAAGGTGTGGGGAAGCAATAGGGTTCTCTTAAACTTCATTTTTCCATGAATCTTCATTATTTTGAAGATTTGCAACTTGTGTGTTATGTTTTCGGACATGCTTCCACGTCAAAACGATATAATGTATTGGTTTGGTGTCGATTAAATACAGCATAATTTTTAGAGTCTTTTTTTTTAAATCCATTTCGCTTGGAAAGGTGTAGAGAAGCAATAGGGTTCTCTTAAACTTCATTTTTCCATGAATCTTCATTATTTTGAAGATTTGCAACTTGTGTGTTATGTTTTCGGACATGCTTCCACGTCAAAACGATATAATGTATTGGTTTGGTGTCGATTAAATACAGCATAATTTTTAGAGTCTTTTTTTTATAATCCATTTCACTTGGAAAGGTGTGGAGAAGCAATAGGGTTCTCTTAAACTTCATTTTTCCATGAATCTTCATTATTTTGAAGATTTGCAACTTGTGTGTTAAGTTATTGGACATGCTTCCACGTCAAAACGTTATTATTTCGTGGTTTGGTTTCGATTAAATACAACATGATTTTAGAGTCTTTTTTTTTTAAATCCATTTCGCTTGGAAAGGTGTGGAGAAGCAATAGGGTTCTCTTAAACTTCATTTTTCCATGAATCCTACTTATTTCGAAGATTTGCAACTTGTGTGTTATGTTTTCGGACATGCTTCCACGTCAAAACGATATAATGTATTGGTTTGGTTTCTATTAAATACAACATGATTTTAGAGTTTCTTTTTTTTAAATGCATTTCACTTGGAAAGGTGTGGGGAAGCAATAGGGTTCTCTTAAACTTCATTTTTCCATGAATCTTCATTATTTTGAAGATTTGCAACTTGTGTGTTAAGTTTTTGGACATGCTTCCACGTCAAAACGTTATTATTTCGTGGTTTGGTTTCTATTAAATACAACATGATTTTAGATTCTTTTTTTTTTAAATCCATTTCGCTTGGAAAGGTGTGGAGAAGCAATAGGGTTCTCTTAAACTTCATTTTTCCATGAATCTTCATTATTTTGAAGATTTGCAACTTGTGTGTTATGTTTTTGGACATGCTTCCACGTCAAAACGTTATTATTTCGTGGTTTGGTTTCTATTAAATACAACATGATTTTAGAGTCTCTTTTTTTTAAATCCATTTCACTTGGAAAGGTGTGGAGAAGCAATAGGGTTCTCTTAAACTTCATTTTTCCATGAATCTTCATTATTTTGAAGATTTGCAACTTGTGGGTTATGTTTTCGGACATGCTTCCACGTCAAAACGTTATTATTTCGTGGTTTGGTTTCTATTAAATACAACATGATTTTAGAGTCTTTTTTTTTTAAATCCATTTCGCATGGAAAGGTGTGGAGAAGCAATAGGGTTCTCTTAAACTTCATTTTTCCATGAATCTTCATTATTTTGAAGATTTGCAACTTGTGTGTTATGTTTTCGGACATGCTTCCACGTCAAAACGATATAATGTATTGGTTTGGTTTCTATTAAATACAACATGATTTTAGAGTTTCTTTTTTTTAAATCCATTTCGCTTGGAAAGGTGTGGAGAAGCAATAGGGTTCTCTTAAACTTCATTTTTCCATGAATCTTCATTATTTTGAAGATTTGCAACTTGTGGGTTATGTTTTCGGACATGCTTCCACGTCAAAACGTTATTATTTCGTGGTTTGGTTTCTATTAAATACAACATGATTTTAGAGTTTCTTTTTTTTAAATGCATTTCACTTGGAAAGGTGTCGGGAAGCAATAGGGTTCTCTTAAACTTCATTTTTCCATGAATCTTCATTATTTTGAAGATTTGCAACTTGTGTGTTATGTTTTCGGACATGCTTCCACGTCAAAACGATATAATGTATTGGTTTGGTTTCTATTAAATACAACATGATTTTAGAGTCTCTTTTTTTTAAATCCATTTCGCTTGGAAAGGTGTGGAGAAGCAATAGGGTTCTCTTAAACTTCATTTTTCCATGAATCTTCATTATTTTGAAGATTTGCAACTTGTGTGTTATGTTTTTGGACATGCTTCCACGTCAAAACGTTATTATTTCGTGGTTTGGTTTCGATTAAATACAACATGATTTTAGAGTTTCTTTTTTTTAAATGCATTTCACTTGGAAAGGTGTGGGGAAGCAATAGGGTTCTCTTAAACTTCATTTTTCCATGAATCCTACTTATTTCGAAGATTTGCAACTTGTGTGTTATGTTTTCGGACATGCTTCCACGTCAAAACGATATAATGTATTGGTTTGGTGTCGATTAAATACAGCATAATTTTTAGAGTCTTTTTTTTTAAATCCATTTCGCTTGGAAAGGTGTAGAGAAGCAATAGGGTTCTCTTAAACTTCATTTTTCCATGAATCTTCATTATTTTGAAGATTTGCAACTTGTGTGTTATGTTTTTGGACATGCTTCCACGTCAAAACGATATAATGTATTGGTTTGGTGTCGATTAAATACAGCATAATTTTTAGAGTCTTTTTTTTATAATCCATTTCACTTGGAAAGGTGTGGAGAAGCAATAGGGTTCTCTTAAACTTCATTTTTCCATGAATCTTCATTATTTTGAAGATTTGCAACTTGTGTGTTATGTTTTCGGACATGCTTCCACGTCAAAACGATATAATGTATTGGTTTGGTTTCTATTAAATACAACATGATTTTAGAGTTTCTTTTTTTTAAATGCATTTCACTTGGAAAGGTGTGGGGAAGCAATAGGGTTCTCTTAAACTTCATTTTTCCATGAATCTTCATTATTTTGAAGATTTGCAACTTGTGTGTTATGTTTTCGGACATGCTTCCACGTCAAAACGTTATTATTTCGTGGTTTGGTTTCTATTAAATACAACATGATTTTAGAGTTTCTTTTTTTTAAATGCATTTCACTTGGAAAGGTGTCGGGAAGCAATAGGGTTCTCTTAAACTTCATTTTTCCATGAATCTTCATTATTTTGAAGATTTGCAACTTGTGTGTTAAGTTTTTGGACATGCTTCCACGTCAAAACGTTATTATTTCGTGGTTTGGTTTCTATTAAATACAACATGATTTTAGATTCTTTTTTTTTTAAATCCATTTCGCTTGGAAAGGTGTGGAGAAGCAATAGGGTTCTCTTAAACTTCATTTTTCCATGAATCTTCATTATTTTGAAGATTTGCAACTTGTGTGTTATGTTTTTGGACATGCTTCCACGTCAAAACGTTATTATTTCGTGGTTTGGTTTCTATTAAATACAACATGATTTTAGAGTCTTTTTTTTTTAAATCCATTTCGCATGGAAAGGTGTGGAGAAGCAATAGGGTTCTCTTAAACTTCATTTTTCTATGAATCTTCATTATTTTGAAGATTTGCAACTTGTGTGTTATGTTTTCGTACATGCTTCCACGTCAAAACGATATAATGTATTGGTTTGGTGTCGATTAAATACAGCATAATTTTTAGAGTCTTTTTTTTTAAATCCATTTCGCTTGGAAAGGTGTGGAGAAGCAATAGGGTTCTCTTAAACTTCATTTTTCCATGAATCTTCATTATTTTGAAGATTTGCAACTTGTGTGTTATGTTTTCGGACATGCTTCCATGTCAAAACGATATAATGTATTGGTTTGGTGTCGATTAAATACAGCATAATTTTTAGAGTCTTTTTTTTTAAATCCATTTCGCTTGGAAAGGTGTAGAGAAGCAATAGGGTTCTCTTAAACTTCATTTTTCCATGAATCTTCATTATTTTGAAGATTTGCAACTTGTGTGTTATGTTTTTGGACATGCTTCCACGTCAAAACGATATAATGTATTGGTTTGGTGTCGATTAAATACAGCATAATTTTTAGAGTCTTTTTTTTATAATCCATTTCACTTGGAAAGGTGTGGAGAAGCAATAGGGTTCTCTTAAACTTCATTTTTCCATGAATCTTCATTATTTTGAAGATTTGCAACTTGTGTGTTATGTTTTCGGACATGCTTCCACGTCAAAACGATATAATGTATTGGTTTGGTTTCTATTAAATACAACATGATTTTAGAGTTTCTTTTTTTTAAATGCATTTCACTTGGAAAGGTGTGGGGAAGCAATAGGGTTCTCTTAAACTTCATTTTTCCATGAATCTTCATTATTTTGAAGATTTGCAACTTGTGTGTTATGTTTTTGGACATGCTTCCACGTCAAAACGTTATTATTTCGTGGTTTGGTTTCTATTAAATACAACATGATTTTAGAGTTTCTTTTTTTTAAATGCATTTCACTTGGAAAGGTGTCGGGAAGCAATAGGGTTCTCTTAAACTTCATTTTTCCATGAATCTTCATTATTTTGAAGATTTGCAACTTGTGTGTTAAGTTTTTGGACATGCTTCCACGTCAAAACGTTATTATTTCGTGGTTTGGTTTCTATTAAATACAACATGATTTTAGATTCTTTTTTTTTTAAATCCATTTCGCTTGGAAAGGTGTGGAGAAGCAATAGGGTTCTCTTAAACTTCATTTTTCCATGAATCTTCATTATTTTGAAGATTTGCAACTTGTGTGTTATGTTTTTGGACATGCTTCCACGTCAAAACGTTATTATTTCGTGGTTTGGTTTCTATTAAATACAACATGATTTTAGAGTCTTTTTTTTTTAAATCCATTTCGCATGGAAAGGTGTGGAGAAGCAATAGGGTTCTCTTAAACTTCATTTTTCTATGAATCTTCATTATTTTGAAGATTTGCAACTTGTGTGTTATGTTTTCGTACATGCTTCCACGTCAAAACGATATAATGTATTGGTTTGGTGTCGATTAAATACAGCATAATTTTTAGAGTCTTTTTTTTTAAATCCATTTCGCTTGGAAAGGTGTGGAGAAGCAATAGGGTTCTCTTAAACTTCATTTTTCCATGAATCTTCATTATTTTGAAGATTTGCAACTTGTGTGTTATGTTTTCGGACATGCTTCCATGTCAAAACGATATAATGTATTGGTTTGGTGTCGATTAAATACAGCATAATTTTTAGAGTCTTTTTTTTTAAATCCATTTCGCTTGGAAAGGTGTAGAGAAGCAATAGGGTTCTCTTAAACTTCATTTTTCCATGAATCTTCATTATTTTGAAGATTTGCAACTTGTGTGTTATGTTTTCGGACATGCTTCCACGTCAAAACGATATAATGTATTGGTTTGGTGTCGATTAAATACAGCATAATTTTTAGAGTCTTTTTTTTATAATCCATTTCACTTGGAAAGGTGTGGAGAAGCAATAGGGTTCTCTTAAACTTCATTTTTCCATGAATCTTCATTATTTTGAAGATTTGCAACTTGTGTGTTATGTTTTCGGACATGCTTCCACGTCAAAACGTTATTATTTCGTGGTTTGGTTTCTATTAAATACAACATGATTTTAGAGTTTCTTTTTTTTAAATGCATTTCACTTGGAAAGGTGTCGGGAAGCAATAGGGTTCTCTTAAACTTCATTTTTCCATGAATCTTCATTATTTTGAAGATTTGCAACTTGTGTGTTATGTTTTTGGACATGCTTCCACGTCAAAACGTTATTATTTCGTGGTTTGGTTTCTATTAAATACAACATGATTTTAGAGTCTTTTTTTTTTAAATCCATTTCACTTGGAAAGGTGTGGAGAAGCAATAGGGTTCTCTTAAACTTCATTTTTCCATGAATCTTCATTATTTTGAAGATTTGCAACTTGTGTGTTATGTTTTCGGACATGCTTCCACGTCAAAACGTTATTATTTCGTGGTTTGGTTTCTATTAAATACAACATGATTTTAGAGTTTCTTTTTTTTAAATGCATTTCACTTGGAAAGGTGTCGGGAAGCAATAGGGTTCTCTTAAACTTCATTTTTCCATGAATCTTCATTATTTTGAAGATTTGCAACTTGTGTGTTATGTTTTCGGACATGCTTCCACGTCAAAACGATATAATGTATTGGTTTGGTTTCTATTAAATACAACATGATTTTAGAGTTTCTTTTTTTTAAATGCATTTCACTTCGAAAGGTGTCGGGAAGCAATAGGGTTCTCTTAAACTTCATTTTTCCATGAATCTTCATTATTTTGAAGATTTGCAACTTGTGTGTTATGTTTTCGGACATGCTTCCACGTCAAAACGATATAATGTATTGGTTTGGTTTCTATTAAATACAACATGATTTTAGAGTTTCTTTTTTTTAAATCCATTTCACTTGGACAGGTGTGGGGAAGCAATAGGGTTCTCTTAAACTTCATTTTTCCATGAATCTTCATTATTTTGAAGATTTGCAACTTGTGTGTTATGTTTTCGGACATGCTTCCACGTCAAAACGATATAATGTATTGGTTTGGTTTCTATTAAATACAACATGATTTTAGAGTTTCTTTTTTTTAAATCCATTTCGCTTGGAAAGGTGTGGAGAAGCAATAGGGTTCTCTTAAACTTCATTTTTCCATGAATCTTCATTATTTTGAAGATTTGCAACTTGTGTGTTATGTTTTTGGACATGCTTCCACGTCAAAACGATATAATGTATTGGTTTGGTTTCTATTAAATACAACATGATTTTAGAGTTTCTTTTTTTTAAATGCATTTCACTTGGAAAGGTGTGGGGAAGCAATAGGGTTCTCTTAAACTTCATTTTTCCATGAATCTTCATTATTTTGAAGATTTGCAACTTGTGTGTTATGTTTTCGGACATGCTTCCACGTCAAAACGTTATTATTTCGTGGTTTGGTTTCTATTAAATACAACATGATTTTAGAGTTTCTTTTTTTTAAATGCATTTCACTTGGAAAGGTGTCGGGAAGCAATAGGGTTCTCTTAAACTTCATTTTTCCATGAATCTTCATTATTTTGAAGATTTGCAACTTGTGTGTTATGTTTTTGGACATGCTTCCACGTCAAAACGTTATTATTTCGTGGTTTGGTTTCTATTAAATACAACATGATTTTAGAGTCTTTTTTTTTTAAATCCATTTCGCTTGGAAAGGTGTGGAGAAGCAATAGGGTTCTCTTAAACTTCATTTTTCCATGAATCTTCATTATTTTGAAGATTTGCAACTTGTGTGTTATGTTTTTGGACATGCTTCCACGTCAAAACGTTATTATTTCGTGGTTTGGTTTCTATTAAATACAACATGATTTTAGAGTCTCTTTTTTTTAAATCCATTTCACTTGGAAAGGTGTGGAGAAGCAATAGGGTTCTCTTAAACTTCATTTTTCCATGAATCTTCATTATTTTGAAGATTTGCAACTTGTGTGTTATGTTTTTGGACATGCTTCCACGTCAAAACGTTATTATTTCGTGGTTTGGTTTCTATTAAATACAACATGATTTTAGAGTCTTTTTTTTTTAAATCCATTTCGCATGGAAAGGTGTGGAGAAGCAATAGGGTTCTCTTAAACTTCATTTTTCTATGAATCTTCATTATTTTGAAGATTTGCAACTTGTGTGTTATGTTTTCGTACATGCTTCCACGTCAAAACGATATAATGTATTGGTTTGGTGTCGATTAAATACAGCATAATTTTTAGAGTCTTTTTTTTTAAATCCATTTCGCTTGGAAAGGTGTGGAGAAGCAATAGGGTTCTCTTAAACTTCATTTTTCCATGAATCTTCATTATTTTGAAGATTTGCAACTTGTGTGTTATGTTTTCGGACATGCTTCCACGTCAAAACGATATAATGTATTGGTTTGGTGTCGATTAAATACAGCATAATTTTTAGAGTCTTTTTTTTTAAATCCATTTCGCTTGGAAAGGTGTAGAGAAGCAATAGGGTTCTCTTAAACTTCATTTTTCCATGAATCTTCATTATTTTGAAGATTTGCAACTTGTGTGTTATGTTTTCGGACATGCTTCCACGTCAAAACGATATAATGTATTGGTTTGGTGTCGATTAAATACAGCATAATTTTTAGAGTCTTTTTTTTATAATCCATTTCACTTGGAAAGGTGTGGAGAAGCAATAGGGTTCTCTTAAACTTCATTTTTCCATGAATCTTCATTATTTTGAAGATTTGCAACTTGTGTGTTATGTTTTCGGACATGCTTCCACGTCAAAACGTTATTATTTCGTGGTTTGGTTTCTATTAAATACAACATGATTTTAGAGTTTCTTTTTTTTAAATGCATTTCACTTGGAAAGGTGTCGGGAAGCAATAGGGTTCTCTTAAACTTCATTTTTCCATGAATCTTCATTATTTTGAAGATTTGCAACTTGTGTGTTATGTTTTTGGACATGCTTCCACGTCAAAACGTTATTATTTCGTGGTTTGGTTTCTATTAAATACAACATGATTTTAGAGTCTTTTTTTTTTAAATCCATTTCACTTGGAAAGGTGTGGAGAAGCAATAGGGTTCTCTTAAACTTCATTTTTCCATGAATCTTCATTATTTTGAAGATTTGCAACTTGTGTGTTATGTTTTCGGACATGCTTCCACGTCAAAACGTTATTATTTCGTGGTTTGGTTTCTATTAAATACAACATGATTTTAGAGTTTCTTTTTTTTAAATGCATTTCACTTGGAAAGGTGTCGGGAAGCAATAGGGTTCTCTTAAACTTCATTTTTCCATGAATCTTCATTATTTTGAAGATTTGCAACTTGTGTGTTATGTTTTCGGACATGCTTCCACGTCAAAACGATATAATGTATTGGTTTGGTTTCTATTAAATACAACATGATTTTAGAGTTTCTTTTTTTTAAATGCATTTCACTTCGAAAGGTGTCGGGAAGCAATAGGGTTCTCTTAAACTTCATTTTTCCATGAATCTTCATTATTTTGAAGATTTGCAACTTGTGTGTTATGTTTTCGGACATGCTTCCACGTCAAAACGTTATTATTTCGTGGTTTGGTTTCTATTAAATACAACATGATTTTAGAGTTTCTTTTTTTTAAATGCATTTCACTTGGAAAGGTGTCGGGAAGCAATAGGGTTCTCTTAAACTTCATTTTTCCATGAATCTTCATTATTTTGAAGATTTGCAACTTGTGTGTTATGTTTTTGGACATGCTTCCACGTCAAAACGTTATTATTTCGTGGTTTGGTTTCTATTAAATACAACATGATTTTAGAGTCTTTTTTTTTTAAATCCATTTCACTTGGAAAGGTGTGGAGAAGCAATAGG
This sequence comes from Climacium dendroides, assembly GCA_950106755.1. NCBI lineage: Eukaryota > Viridiplantae > Streptophyta > Bryopsida > Hypnales > Climaciaceae > Climacium > Climacium dendroides. The sequence continues at coordinate 1,193,943 of CATNNA010000013.1, read as the reverse complement.
GTTCTCTTAAACTTCATTTTTCCATGAATCTTCATTATTTTGAAGATTTGCAACTTGTGTGTTATGTTTTCGGACATGCTTCCACGTCAAAACGTTATTATTTCGTGGTTTGGTTTCTATTAAATACAACATGATTTTAGAGTTTCTTTTTTTTAAATGCATTTCACTTGGAAAGGTGTCGGGAAGCAATAGGGTTCTCTTAAACTTCATTTTTCCATGAATCTTCATTATTTTGAAGATTTGCAACTTGTGTGTTATGTTTTCGGACATGCTTCCACGTCAAAACGATATAATGTATTGGTTTGGTTTCTATTAAATACAACATGATTTTAGAGTTTCTTTTTTTTAAATGCATTTCACTTCGAAAGGTGTCGGGAAGCAATAGGGTTCTCTTAAACTTCATTTTTCCATGAATCTTCATTATTTTGAAGATTTGCAACTTGTGTGTTATGTTTTCGGACATGCTTCCACGTCAAAACGATATAATGTATTGGTTTGGTTTCTATTAAATACAACATGATTTTAGAGTTTCTTTTTTTTAAATCCATTTCACTTGGACAGGTGTGGGGAAGCAATAGGGTTCTCTTAAACTTCATTTTTCCATGAATCTTCATTATTTTGAAGATTTGCAACTTGTGTGTTATGTTTTCGGACATGCTTCCACGTCAAAACGATATAATGTATTGGTTTGGTTTCTATTAAATACAACATGATTTTAGAGTTTCTTTTTTTTAAATCCATTTCGCTTGGAAAGGTGTGGAGAAGCAATAGGGTTCTCTTAAACTTCATTTTTCCATGAATCTTCATTATTTTGAAGATTTGCAACTTGTGTGTTATGTTTTTGGACATGCTTCCACGTCAAAACGATATAATGTATTGGTTTGGTGTCGATTAAATACAGCATAATTTTTAGAGTCTTTTTTTTATAATCCATTTCACTTGGAAAGGTGTGGAGAAGCAATAGGGTTCTCTTAAACTTCATTTTTCCATGAATCTTCATTATTTTGAAGATTTGCAACTTGTGTGTTATGTTTTCGGACATGCTTCCACGTCAAAACGTTATTATTTCGTGGTTTGGTTTCTATTAAATACAACATGATTTTAGAGTTTCTTTTTTCTAAATGCATTTCACTTGGAAAGGTGTCGGGAAGCAATAGGGTTCTCTTAAACTTCATTTTTCCATGAATCTTCATTATTTTGAAGATTTGCAACTTGTGGGTTATGTTTTCGGACATGCTTCCACGTCAAAACGTTATTATTTCGTGGTTTGGTTTCTATTAAATACAACATGATTTTAGAGTCTTTTTGTTTTAAATCCATTTCGCTTGGAATGGTGTGGAGAAGCAATAGGGTTCTCTTAAACTTCATTTTTCCATGAATCTTCATTATTTTGAAGATTTGCAACTTGTGTGTTATGTTTTCGGACATGCTTCCACGTCAAAACGATATAATGTATTGGTTTGGTTTCTATTAAATACAACATGATTTTAGAGTTTCTTTTTTTTAAATCCATTTCACTTGGACAGGTGTGGGGAAGCAATAGGGTTCTCTTAAACTTCATTTTTCCATGAATCTTCATTATTTTGAAGATTTGCAACTTGTGTGTTATGTTTTCGGACATGCTTCCACGTCAAAACGATATAATGTATTGGTTTGGTTTCTATTAAATACAACATGATTTTAGAGTTTCTTTTTTTTAAATCCATTTCGCTTGGAAAGGTGTGGAGAAGCAATAGGGTTCTCTTAAACTTCATTTTTCCATGAATCTTCATTATTTTGAAGATTTGCAACTTGTGTGTTATGTTTTTGGACATGCTTCCACGTCAAAACGATATAATGTATTGGTTTGGTGTCGATTAAATACAGCATAATTTTTAGAGTCTTTTTTTTATAATCCATTTCACTTGGAAAGGTGTGGAGAAGCAATAGGGTTCTCTTAAACTTCATTTTTCCATGAATCTTCATTATTTTGAAGATTTGCAACTTGTGTGTTATGTTTTCGGACATGCTTCCACGTCAAAACGTTATTATTTCGTGGTTTGGTTTCTATTAAATACAACATGATTTTAGAGTTTCTTTTTTTTAAATGCATTTCACTTGGAAAGGTGTCGGGAAGCAATAGGGTTCTCTTAAACTTCATTTTTCCATGAATCTTCATTATTTTGAAGATTTGCAACTTGTGGGTTATGTTTTCGGACATGCTTCCACGTCAAAACGTTATTATTTCGTGGTTTGGTTTCTATTAAATACAACATGATTTTAGAGTTTCTTTTTTTTAAATGCATTTCACTTGGAAAGGTGTCGGGAAGCAATAGGGTTCTCTTAAACTTCATTTTTCCATGAATCTTCATTATTTTGAAGATTTGCAACTTGTGTGTTATGTTTTCGGACATGCTTCCACGTCAAAACGATATAATGTATTGGTTTGGTTTCTATTAAATACAACATGATTTTAGAGTTTCTTTTTTTTAAATCCATTTCGCTTGGAAAGGCGTGGAGAAGCAATAGGGTTCTCTTAAACTTCATTTTTCCATGAATCTTCATTATTTTGAAGATTTGCAACTTGTGTGTTATGTTTTCGGACATGCTTCCACGTCAAAACGATATAATGTATTGGTTTGGTGTCGATTAAATACAGCATAATTTTTAGAGTCTTTTTTTTTAAATCCATTTCGCTTGGAAAGGTGTGGAGAAGCAATAGGGTTCTCTTAAACTTCATTTTTCCATGAATCTTCATTATTTTGAAGATTTGCAACTTGTGTGTTATGTTTTCGGACATGCTTCCACGTCAAAACGATATAGTGTATTGGTTTGGTGTCGATTAAATAGAGCATAATTTTTAGAGTCTTTTTTTTTAAATCCATTTCGCTTGGAAAGGTGTAGAGAAGCAATAGGGTTCTCTTAAACTTCATTTTTCCATGAATCTTCATTATTTTGAAGATTTGCAACTTGTGTGTTATGTTTTCGGACATGCTTCCACGTCAAAACGTTATTATTTCGTGGTTTGGTTTCTATTAAATACAACATGATTTTAGAGTTTCTTTTTTTTAAATGCATTTCACTTGGAAAGGTGTCGGGAAGCAATAGGGTTCTCTTAAACTTCATTTTTCCATGAATCTTCATTATTTTGAAGATTTGCAACTTGTGTGTTATGTTTTCGGACATGCTTCCACGTCAAAACGATATAATGTATTGGTTTGGTTTCTATTAAATACAACATGATTTTAGAGTTTCTTTTTTTTAAATCCATTTCGCTTGGAAAGGTGTGGAGAAGCAATAGGGTTCTCTTAAACTTCATTTTTCCATGAATCTTCATTATTTTGAAGATTTGCAACTTGTGTGTTATGTTTTTGGACATGCTTCCACGTCAAAACGTTATTATTTCGTGGTTTGGTTTCTATTAAATACAACATGATTTTAGAGTCTTTTTTTTTTAAATCCATTTCGCATGGAAAGGTGTGGAGAAGCAATAGGGTTCTCTTAAACTTCATTTTTCCATGAATCTTCATTATTTTGAAGATTTGCAACTTGTGTGTTATGTTTTTGGACATGCTTCCACGTCAAAACGATGTAATTTATTGGTTTGGTGTCGATTAAATACAGCATAATTTTTAGAGTCTTTTTTTTTAAATCCATTTCACTTGGAAAGGTGTGGGGAAGCAATAGGGTTCTCTTAAACTTCATTTTTCCATGAATCTTCATTATTTTGAAGATTTGCAACTTGTGTGTTATGTTTTTGGACATGCTTCCACGTCAAAACGATATAATGTATTGGTTTGGTGTCGATTAAATAGAGCATAATTTTTAGAGTCTTTTTTTTTAAATCCATTTCGCTTGGAAAGGTGTGGAGAAGCAATAGGGTTCTCTTAAACTTCATTTTTCCATGAATCTTCATTATTTTGAAGATTTGCAACTTGTGTGTTATGTTTTTGGACATGCTTCCACGTCAAAACGTTATTATTTCGTGGTTTGGTTTCTATTAAATACAACATGATTTTAGAGTCTCTTTTTTTTAGATCCATTTCGCTTGGAAAGGGGTGGGGAAGCAATAGGGTTCTCTTAAACCTCATTTTTCCATGAATCTTCATTATTTTGAAGATTTGCAACTTGTGTGTTATGTTTTTGGACATGCTTCCACGTCAAAACGATATAATGTATTGGTTTGGTGTCGATTAAATACAGCATAATTTTTAGAGTCTCTTTTTAATAATCCATTTCACTTGGAAAGGTGTGGGGAAGCAATAGGGTTCTCTTAAACTTCATTTTTCCATGAATCTTCATTATTTTGAAGATTTGCAACTTGTGGGTTATGTTTTTGGACATGCTTCCACGTCAAAACGTTATTATTTCATGGTTTGGTTTCTATTAAATACAACATGATTTTAGAGTCTTTTTTTTAAAAATCCATTTCGCTTGGAAAGGTGTGGAGAAGCAATAGGGTTCTCTTAAACTTCATTTTTCCATGAATCTTCATTATTTTGAAAATTTGCAACTTGTGTGTTATGTTTTTGGACATGCTTCCACGTCAAAACGATATAATGTATTGGTTTGGTTTCTATTAAATACAACATAATTTTAGAGTTTCTTTTTTTTAAATCCATTTCGCTTGGAAAGGTGTGGAGAAGCAATAGGGTTCTCTTAAACTTCATTTTTCCATGAATCTTCATTATTTTGAAGATTTGCAACTTGTGTGTTATGTTTTTGGACATGCTTCCACGTCAAAACGTTATTATTTCGTGGTTTGGTTTCTATTAAATACAACATGATTTTAGAGTCTTGTTTTTTTAAATCCATTTCGCTTGGAAAGGTGTGGAGAAGCAATAGGGTTCTCTTAAACTTCATTTTTCCATGAATCTTCATTATTTTGAAGATTTGCAACTTGTGTGTTATGTTTTCGGACATGCTTCCACGTCAAAACGATATAATGTATTGGTTTGGTTTCTATTAAATACAACATGATTTTAGAGTCTTTTTTTTTAAAATCCATTTCGCTTGGAAAGGTGTGGAGAAGCAATAGGGTTCTCTTAAACTTCATTTTTCCCTGAATCTTCATTATTTTGAAGATTTGCAACTTGTGTGTTATGTTTTTGGACATGCTTCCACGTCAAAACGTTATTATTTCGTGGTTTGGTTTCTATTAAATACAACATGATTTTAGAGTCTTTTTTTTGTAAATCCATTTCGCTTGGAAAGGTGTGGAGAAGCAATAGGGTTCTCTTAAACTTCATTTTTCCATGATTTTTTATTATTTTGCAGATTTGCAACTTGTGTGTTATGTTTTCGGACATGCTTCCACGTCAAAACGTTATTATTTCGTGGTTTGGTTTCTATTAAATACAACATGATTTTAGAGTCTCTTTTTTTTAGATCCATTTCGCTTGGAAAGGGGTGGGGAAGCAATAGGGTTCTCTTAAACCTCATTTTTCCATGAATCTTCATTATTTTGAAGATTTGCAACTTGTGTGTTATGTTTTTGGACATGCTTCCACGTCAAAACGATATAATGTATTGGTTTGGTGTCGATTAAATACAGCATAATTTTTAGAGTCTCTTTTTAATAATCCATTTCACTTGGAAAGGTGTGGGGAAGCAATAGGGTTCTCTTAAACTTCATTTTTCCATGAATCTTCATTATTTTGAAGATTTGCAACTTGTGTGTTATGTTTTTGGACATGCTTCCACGTCAAAACGTTATTATTTCGTGGTTTGGTTTCTATTAAATACAACATGATTTTAGAGTTTCTTTTTTTTAAATGCATTTCACTTGGAAAGGTGTGGAGAAGCAATAGGGTTCTCTTAAACTTCATTTTTCCATGAATCTTCATTATTTTGAAGATTTGCAACTTGTGTGTTATGTTTTTGGACATGCTTCCACGTCAAAACGTTATTATTTCGTGGTTTGGTTTCTATTAAATACAACATGATTTTAGAGTCTTTTTTTTGTAAATCCATTTCGCTTGGAAAGGTGTGGAGAAGCAATAGGGTTCTCTTAAACTTCATTTTTCCATTAATCTTCATTATTTTGAAGATTTGCAACTTGTGTGTTATGTTTTTCGACATGCTTCCACGTCAAAACGTTATTATTTCGTGGTTTGGTTTCTATTAAATACAACATGATTTTAGAGTCTTTTTTTTTTAAATCCATTTCGCTTGGAAAGGTGTGGAGAAGCAATAGGGTTCTCTTAAACTTCATTTTTCCATGAATCTTCATTATTTTGAAAATTTGCAACTTGTGTGTTATGTTTTTGGACATGCTTCCACGTCAAAACGTTATTATTTCGTGGTTTGGTTTCTATTAAATACAACATGATTTTAGAGTCTTTTTTTTGTAAATCCATTTCGCTTGGAAAGGTGTGGAGAAGCAATAGGGTTCTCTTAAACTTCATTTTTCCATGATTTTTTATTATTTTGCAGATTTGCAACTTGTGTGTTATGTTTTCGGACATGCTTCCACGTCAAAACGTTATTATTTCGTGGTTTGGTTTCTATTAAATACAACATGATTTTAGAGTCTCTTTTTTTTAGATCCATTTCGCTTGGAAAGGGGTGGGGAAGCAATAGGGTTCTCTTAAACCTCATTTTTCCATGAATCTTCATTATTTTGAAGATTTGCAACTTGTGTGTTATGTTTTTGGACATGCTTCCACGTCAAAACGATATAATGTATTGGTTTGGTGTCGATTAAATACAGCATAATTTTTAGAGTCTCTTTTTAATAATCCATTTCACTTGGAAAGGTGTGGGGAAGCAATAGGGTTCTCTTAAACTTCATTTTTCCATGAATCTTCATTATTTTGAAGATTTGCAACTTGTGTGTTATGTTTTTGGACATGCTTCCACGTCAAAACGTTATTATTTCGTGGTTTGGTTTCTATTAAATACAACATGATTTTAGAGTTTCTTTTTTTTAAATGCATTTCACTTGGAAAGGTGTGGAGAAGCAATAGGGTTCTCTTAAACTTCATTTTTCCATGAATCTTCATTATTTTGAAGATTTGCAACTTGTGTGTTATGTTTTTGGACATGCTTCCACGTCAAAACGTTATTATTTCGTGGTTTGGTTTCTATTAAATACAACATGATTTTAGAGTCTTTTTTTTTTAAATCCATTTCACTTGGAAAGGTGTGGAGAAGCAATAGGGTTCTCTTAAACTTCATTTTTCCATGAATCTTCATTATTTTGAAGATTTGCAACTTGTGTGTTATGTTTTCGGACATGCTTCCACGTCAAAACGTTATTATTTCGTGGTTTGGTTTCTATTAAATACAACATGATTTTAGAGTCTTCTTTTTTTAAATCCATTTCACTTGGAAAGGTGTGGGGAAGCAATAGGGTTCTCTTAAACTTCATTTTTCCATGAATCTTCATTATTTTGAAGATTTGCAACTTGTGTGTTATGTTTTCGGACATGCTTCCACGTCAAAACGATATAATGTATTGGTTTGGTGTCGATTAAATAGAGCATAATTTTTAGAGTCTTTTTTTTTAAATCCATTTCGCTTGGAAAGGTGTGGAGAAGCAATAGGGTTCTCTTAAACTTCATTTTTCCATGAATCTTCATTATTTTGAAGATTTGCAACTTGTGTGTTATGTTTTTGGACATGCTTCCACGTCAAAACGTTATTATTTCGTGGTTTGGTTTCTATTAAATACAACATGATTTTAGAGTCTCTTTTTTTTAGATCCATTTCGCTTGGAAAGGGGTGGGGAAGCAATAGGGTTCTCTTAAACCTCATTTTTCCATGAATCTTCATTATTTTGAAGATTTGCAACTTGTGTGTTATGTTTTCGGACATGCTTCCACGTCAAAACGATATAATGTATTGGTTTGGTGTCGATTAAATAGAGCATAATTTTTAGAGTGTTTTTTTTTAAATCCATTTCGCTTGGAAAGGTGTGGAGAAGAAATAGGGTTCTCTTAAACTTCATTTTTCCATGAATCTTCATTATTTTGAAGATTTGCAACTTGTGTGTTATGTTTTTCGACATGCTTCCACGTCAAAACGTTATTATTTCGTGGTTTGGTTTCTATTAAATACAACATGATTTTAGAGTCTTTTTTTTTTAAATCCATTTCGCTTGGAAAGGTGTGGACAAGCAATAGGGTTCTCTTAAACTTCATTTTTCCATGAATCTTCATTATTTTGAAGATTTGCAACTTGTGTGTTATGTTTTTGGACATGCTTCCACGTCAAAACGTTATTATTTCGTGGTTTGGTTTCTATTAAATACAACATGATTTTAGAGTCTTTTTTTTGTAAATCCATTTCGCTTGGAAAGGTGTGGAGAAGCAATAGGGTTCTCTTAAACTTCATTTTTCCATGATTTTTTATTATTTTGCAGATTTGCAACTTGTGTGTTATGTTTTCGGACATGCTTCCACGTCAAAACGTTATTATTTCGTGGTTTGGTTTCTATTAAATACAACATGATTTTAGAGTCTCTTTTTTTTAGATCCATTTCGCTTGGAAAGGGGTGGGGAAGCAATAGGGTTCTCTTAAACTTCATTTTTCCATGAATCTTCATTATTTTGAAGATTTGCAACTTGTGTGTTATGTTTTTGGACATGCTTCCACGTCAAAACGTTATTATTTCGTGGTTTGGTTTCTATTAAATACAACATGATTTTAGAGTCTTTTTTTTTAAAATCCATTTCGCTTGGAAAGGTGTGGAGAAGCAATAGGGTTCTCTTAAACTTCATTTTTCCATGAATCTTCATTATTTTGAAGATTTGCAACTTGTGTGTTATGTTTTTGGACATGCTTCCACATCAAAACGATATAATGTATTGGTTTGGTGTCGATTAAATACAGCATAATTTTTAGAGTCTTTTTTTTATAATCCATTTCACTTGGAAAGGTGTGGGGAAGCAATAGGGTTCTCTTAAACTTCAATTTTCCATGAATCTTCATTATTTTGAAGATTTGCAACTTGTGTATTATGTTTTCGGACATGCTTCCACGTCAAAACGTTATTATTTCGTGGTTTGGTTTCTATTAAATACAACATGATTTTAGAGTTTCTTTTCTTTAAATCCATTTCACTTGGACAGGTGTGGGGAAGCAATAGGGTTCTCCTAAACTTCATTTTTCCATGAATCTTCATTATTTTGAAGATTTGCAACTTGTGTGTTATGTTTTCGGACATGCTTCCACGTCAAAACGTTATTATTTCGTGGTTTGGTTTCTATTAAATACAACATGATTTTAGAGTCTTTTTTTCTTAAATCCATTTCGCTTGGAAAGGTGTGGAGAAGCAATAGGGTTCTCTTAAACTTCATTTTTCCATGAATCTTCATTATTTTGAAGATTTGCAACTTGTGTGTTATGTTTTTGGACATGCTTCCACGTCAAAACGTTATTATTTCGTGGTTTGGTTTCTATTAAATACAACATGATTTTAGAGTCTTGTTTTTTTAAATCCATTTCGCTTGGAAAGGTGTGGAGAAGCAATAGGGTTCTCTTAAACTTCATTTTTCCATGAATCTTCATTATTTTGAAGATTTGCAACTTGTGTGTTATGTTTTCGGACATGCGTCCACGTCAAAACGATATAATGTATTGGTTTGGTGTCGATTAAATAGAGCATAATTTTTAGAGTCTTTTTTTTTAAATCCATTTCGCTTGGAAAGGTGTGGAGAAGCAATAGGGTTCTCTTAAACTTCATTTTTCCATGAATCTTCATTATTTTGAAGATTTGCAACTTGTGTGTTATGTTTTTGGACATGCTTCCACATCAAAACGATATAATGTATTGGTTTGGTGTCGATTAAATACAGCATAATTTTTAGAGTCTTTTTTTTATAATCCATTTCACTTGGAAAGGTGTGGGGAAGCAATAGGGTTCTCTTAAACTTCATTTTTCCATGAATCTTCATTATTTTGAAGATTTGCAACTTGTGTATTATGTTTTCGGACATGCTTCCACGTCAAAACGTTATTATTTCGTGGTTTGGTTTCTATTAAATACAACATGATTTTAGAGTTTCTTTTCTTTAAATCCATTTCACTTGGACAGGTGTGGGGAAGCAATAGGGTTCTCGTAAACTTCATTTTTCCATGAATCTTCATTATTTTGAAGATTTGCAACTTGTGTGTTATGTTTTCGGACATGCTTCCACGTCAAAACGTTATTATTTCGTGGTTTGGTTTCTATTAAATACAACATGATTTTAGAGTTTCTTTTTTTTAAATGCATTTCACTTGGACAGGTGTGGGGAAGCAATAGGGTTCTCCTAAACTTCATTTTTCCATGAATCTTCATTATTTTGAAGATTTGCAACTTGTGTGTTATGTTTTCGGACATGCTTCCACGTCAAAACGTTATTATTTCGTGGTTTGGTTTCTATTAAATACAACATGATTTTAGAGTCTTTTTCTTTTATATCCATTTCGCTTGGAAAGGTGTGGAGAAGCAATAGGGTTCTCTTAAACTTCATTTTTCCATGAATCTTCATTATTTTGAAGATTTGCAACTTGTGTGTTATGTTTTTGGACATGCTTCCACGTCAAAACGTTATTATTTCGTGGTTTGGTTTCTATTAAATACAACATGATTTTAGAGTCTTTTTTTTTTAAATCCATTTCGCTTGGAAAGGTGTGGAGAAGCAATAGGGTTCTCTTAAACTTCATTTTTCCATGAATCTTCATTATTTTGAAGATTTGCAACTTGTGTGTTATGTTTTCGGACATGCGTCCACGTCAAAACGATATAATGTATTGGTTTGGTGTCGATTAAATAGAGCATAATTTTTAGAGTCTTTTTTTTTAAATCCATTTCGCTTGGAAAGGTGTGGAGAAGCATTAGGGTTCTCTTAAACTTCATTTTTCTATGAATCCTACTTATTTCGAAGATTTGCAACTTGTGTGTTATGTTTTCGGACATGCTTCCACATCAAAACGATATAATGTATTGGTTTGGTGTCGATTAAATACAGCATGATTTTTAGAGTCTTTTTTTTATAATCCATTTCACTTGGAAAGGTGTGGGGAAGCAATAGGGTTCTCTTAAACTTCATTTTTCCATGAATCTTCATTATTTTGAAGATTTGCAACTTGTGTGTTATGTTTTCGGACATGCTTCCACGTCAAAAAGTTATTATTTCGTGGTTTGGTTTCTATTAAATACAACATGATTTTAGAGTTTCTTTTTTTTAAATCCATTTCACTTGGACAGGTGTGGGGAAGCAATAGGGTTCTCCTAAACTTCATTTTTCCATGAATCTTCATTATTTTGAAGATTTGCAACTTGTGTGTTATGTTTTCGGACATGCTTCCACGTCAAAAAGTTATTATTTCGTGGTTTGGTTTCTATTAAATACAACATGATTTTAGAGTTTCTTTTTTTTAAATCCATTTCACTTGGACAGGTGTGGGGAAGCAATAGGGTTCTCCTAAACTTCATTTTTCCATGAATCTTCATTATTTTGAAGATTTGCAACTTGTGTGTTATGTTTTTGGACATGCTTCCACGTCAAAACGTTATTATTTCGTGGTTTGGTTTCTATTAAATACAACATGATTTTAGAGTCTCTTTTTTTTAAATCCATTTCACTTGGAAAGGTGTGGAGAAGCAATAGGGTTCTCTTAAACTTCATTTTTCCATGACTCTTCATTATTTTGAAGATTTGCAACTTGTGTGTTATGTTTTTGGACATGCTTCCACGTCAAAACGTTATTATTTCGTGGTTTGGTTTCTATTAAATACAACATGATTTTAGAGTCTCTTTTTTTTAAATCCATTTCACTTGGAAAGGTGTGGAGAAGCAATAGGGTTCTCTTAAACTTCATTTTTCCATGAATCTTCATTATTTTGAAGATTTGCAACTTGTGTGTTATGTTTTTGGACATGCTTCCACGTCAAAACGTTATTATTTCGTGGTTTGGTTTCTATTAAATACAACATGATTTTAGAGTCTTTTTTTTTTAAATCCATTTCGCTTGGAAAGGTGTGGAGAAGCAATAGGGTTCTCTTAAACTTCATTTTTCCATGACTCTTCATTATTTTGAAGATTTGCAACTTGTGTGTTATGTTTTTGGACATGCTTCCACGTCAAAACGTTATTATTTCGTGGTTTGGTTTCTATTAAATACAACATGATTTTAGAGTCTCTTTTTTTTAAATCCATGTCACTTGGAAAGGTGTGGAGAAGCAATAGGGTTCTCTTAAACTTCATTTTTCCATGAATCTTCATTATTTTGAAGATTTGCAACTTGTGTGTTATGTTTTTGGACATGCTTCCACGTCAAAACGTAATTATTTCGTGGTTTGGTTTCTATTAAATACAACATGATTTTAGAGTTTCTTTTTTTTAAATGCATTTCACTTGGAAAGGTGTGGGGAAGCAATAGGGTTCTCTTAAACTTCATTTTTCCATGAATCTTCATTATTTTGAAGATTTGCAACTTGTGTGTTATGTTTTTGGACATGCTTCCACGTCAAAACGTTATTATTTCGTGGTTTGGTTTCTATTAAATACAACATGATTTTAGAGTCTTTTTTTTTTAAATCCATTTCGCTTGGAAAGGTGTGGAGAAGCAATAGGGTTCTCTTAAACTTCATTTTTCCATGAATCTTCATTATTTTGAAGATTTGCAACTTGTGTGTTATGTTTTTGGACATGCTTCCACGTCAAAACGTAATTATTTCGTGGTTTGGTTTCTATTAAATACAACATGATTTTAGAGTTTCTTTTTTTTTAATGCATTTCACTTGGAAAGGTGTGGGGAAGCAATAGGGTTCTCTTAAACTTCATTTTTCCATGAATCTTCATTATTTTGAAGATTTGCAACTTGTGTGTTATGTTTTTGGACATGCTTCCACGTCAAAACGTTATTATTTCGTGGTTTGGTTTCTATTAAATACAACATGATTTTAGAGTCTTTTTTTTTTAAATCCATTTCGCTTGGAAAGGTGTGGAGAAGCAATAGGGTTCTCTTAAACTTCATTTTTCCATGAATCTTCATTATTTTGAAGATTTGCAACTTGTGGGTTATGTTTTCGGACATGCTTCCACGTCAAAACGTTATTATTTCGTAGTTTGGTTTCTCTTAAATACAACATGATTTTAGAATCTCTTTTCTTTAAATCCATTTCACTTGGAAAGGTGTGGGGAAGCAATAGGGTTCTCTTAAACTTCATTTTTCCATGAATCCTCATTATTTTGAAGATTTGCAACTTGTGTGTTATGTTTTCGGACATGCTTCCACGTCAAAACGTTATTATTTCGTGGTTTGGTTTCTATTAAATACAACATGATTTTAGAGTCTCTTTTTTTTAAATCCATTTCACTTGGAAAGGTGTGGGGAAGCAATAGGGTTCTCTTAAACTTCATTTTTCCATGAATCTTCATTATTTTGAAGATTTGCAACTTGTGTGTTATGTTTTCAGACATGCTTCCACGTCAAAACGTTATTATTTCGTGGTTTGGTTTCTATTAAATACAACATGATTTTAGAATCTCTTTTTTTTAAATCCATTTCACTTGGAAAGGTGTGGGGAAGCAATAGGGTTCTCTTAAACTTCATTTTTCCATGAATCTTCATTATTTTGAAGATTTGCAACTTGTGTGTTATGTTTTCGGACATGCTTCCACGTCAAAGCGTTATTATTTCGTGGTTTGGTTTCTATTAAATACAACATGATTTTAGAATCTCTTTTTTTTAAATCCATTTCACTTGGAAAGGTGTGGGGAAGCAATAGGGTTCTCTTAAACTTCATTTTTCCATGAATCCTCATTATTTTGAAGATTTGCACCTTGTGTGTTATGTTTTCGGACATGCTTCCACGTCAAAACGTTATTATTTCGTGGTTTGGTTTCTATTAAATACAACATGATTTTAGAATCTCTTTTTTTTAAATCCATTTCACTTGGAAAGGTGTGGGGAAGCAATAGGGTTCTCTTAAACTTCATTTTTCCATGAATTTTCATTATTTTGAAGATTTGCAACTTGTGTGTTATGTTTTCGGATATGCTTCCACGTCAAAACGATATAATTTATTGGTTTGGTGTCGATTAAATACAGCATAATTTTTAGAGTGTCATTTTTTTAAATCCATTTCACTTGGAAAGGTGTGGGGAAGCAATAGGGTTCTCTTAAACTTCATTTTTCCATGAATCATCATTATTTTGATGATTTGCAACTTGTGTGTTATGTTTTCGGATATGCTTCCACGTCAAAACGTTAATATTTCGTAGTTTGGTTTCTCTTAAATACAACATGATTTTAGAATCTCTTTTTTTTAAATCCATTTCACTTGGAAAGGTGTGGGGAAGCAATAGGGTTTTCTTAAACTTCATTTTTCCATAAATCCTCATTATTTTGAAGATTTGCAACTTGTGTGTTATGTTTTCGGACATGCTTCCACGTCAAAACGTTATTATTTCGTGGTTTGGTTTCTATTAAATACAACATGATTTTAGAATCTCATTTTTTTAAATCCATTTCACTTGGAAAGGTGTGGGGAAGCAATAGGGTTCTCTTAAACTTCATTTTTCCATGAATTTTCATTATTTTGAAGATTTGCAACTTGTGGGTTATGTTTTCGGACATGCTTCCACGTCAAAACCATGTAATTTATTGGTTTGATGTCGATTTAATACAGCATAATTTTTAGAGTGTCATTTTTTTAAATCCATTTCACTTGGAAAGGTGTGGGGAAGCAATAGGGTTCTCTTAAACTTCAATTTTCCATGAATCATCATTATTTTGATGATTTGCAACTTGTGGGTTATGTTTTCGGACATGCTTCCACGTCAAAACGTTATTATTTCGTAGTTTGGTTTCTCTTAAATACATCATGATTTTAGAATCTCTTTTTTTTAAATCCATTTCACTTGGAAAGGTGTGGGGAAGCAATAGGGTTCTCTTAAACTTCAATTTTCCATGAATCTTCATTATTTTGAAGATTTGCAACTTGTGTGTTATGTTTTTGGACATGCTTCCACGTCAAAACGTTATTATTTCGTGGTTTGGTTTCTATTAAATACAACATGATTTTAGAATCTCTTTTTTTTAAATCCATTTCACTTGGAAAGGTGTGGGGAAGCAATAGGGTTCTCTTAAACTTCATTTTTCCATGAATCTTCATTATTTTGAAGATTTGCAACTTGTGTGTTATGTTTTCGGACATTCTTCCACGTCAAAACGTTATTATTTCGTGGTTTGGTTTCTATTAAATACAACATGATTTTAGAATCTCTTTTTTTTAAATCCATTTCACTTGGAAAGGTGTGGGGAAGCAATAGGGTTCTCTTAAACTTCATTTTTCCATGAATTTTCATTATTTTGAAGATTTGCAACTTGTGTGTTATGTTTTCGGATATGCTTCCACGTCAAAACGATATAATTTATTGGTTTGGTGTCGATTAAATACAGCATAATTTTTAGAGTGTCATTTTTTTAAATCCATTTCACTTGGAAAGGTGTGGGGAAGCAATAGGGTTCTCTTAAACTTCATTTTTCCATGAATCATCATTATTTTGATGATTTGCAACTTGTGTGTTATGTTTTCGGATATGCTTCCACGTCAAAACGTTAATATTTCGTAGTTTGGTTTCTCTTAAATACAACATGATTTTAGAATCTCTTTTTTTTAAATCCATTTCACTTGGAAAGGTGTGGGGAAGCAATAGGGTTTTCTTAAACTTCATTTTTCCATAAATCCTCATTATTTTGAAGATTTGCAACTTGTGTGTTATGTTTTCGGACATGCTTCCACGTCAAAACGTTATTATTTCGTGGTTTGGTTTCTATTAAATACAACATCATTTTAGAATCTCATTTTTTTAAATCCATTTCACTTGGAAAGGTGTGGGGAAGCAATAGGGTTCTCTTAAACTTCATTTTTCCATGAATTTTCATTATTTTGAAGATTTGCAACTTGTGGGTTATGTTTTCGGACATGCTTCCACGTCAAAACCATGTAATTTATTGGTTTGATGTCGATTTAATACAGCATAATTTTTAGAGTGTCATTTTTTTAAATCCATTTCACTTGGAAAGGTGTGGGGAAGCAATAGGGTTCTCTTAAACTTCAATTTTCCATGAATCATCATTATTTTGATGATTTGCAACTTGTGGGTTATGTTTTCGGACATGCTTCCACGTCAAAACGTTATTATTTCGTAGTTTGGTTTCTCTTAAATACATCATGATTTTAGAATCTCTTTTTTTTAAATCCATTTCACTTGGAAAGGTGTGGGGAAGCAATAGGGTTCTCTTAAACTTCAATTTTCCATGAATCTTCATTATTTTGAAGATTTGCAACTTGTGTGTTATGTTTTTGGACATGCTTCCACGTCAAAACGTTATTATTTCGTGGTTTGGTTTCTATTAAATACAACATGATTTTAGAATCTCATTTTTTTAAATCCATTTCACTTGGAAAGGTGTGGGGAAGCAATAGGGTTCTCTTAAACTTCATTTTTCCATGAATTTTCATTATTTTGAAGATTTGCAACTTGTGGGTTATGTTTTCGGACATGCTTCCACGTCAAAAGCATGTAATTTATTGGTTTGATGTCGATTTAATACAGCATAATTTTTAGAGTGTCATTTTTTTAAATCCATTTCACTTGGAAAGGTGTGGGGAAGCAATAGGGTTCTCTTAAACTTCAATTTTCCATGAATCATCATTATTTTGATGATTTGCAACTTGTGGGTTATGTTTTCGGACATGCTTCCACGTCAAAACGTTATTATTTCGTAGTTTGGTTTCTCTTAAATACATCATGATTTTAGAATCTCTTTTTTTTAAATCCATTTCCCTTGGAAAGGTGTGGGGAAGCAATAGGGTTCTCTTAAACTTCAATTTTCCATGAATCTTCATTATTTTGAAGATTTGCAACTTGTGTGTTATGTTTTTGGACATGCTTCCACGTCAAAACGTTATTATTTCGTGGTTTGGTTTCTATTAAATACAACATGATTTTAGAATCTCTTTTTTTTAAATCCATTTCACTTGGAAAGGTGTGGGGAAGCAATAGGGTTCTCTTAAACTTCATTTTTCCATGAATCTTCATTATTTTGAAGATTTGCAACTTGTGTGTTATGTTTTCGGACATTCTTCCACGTCAAAACGTTATTATTTCGTGGTTTGGTTTCTATTAAATACAACATGATTTTAGAATCTCTTTTTTTTAAATCCATTTCACTTGGAAAGGTGTGGGGAAGCAATAGGGTTCTCTTAAACTTCATTTTTCCATGAATCCTCATTATTTTGAAGATTTGCAACTTGTGGGTTATGTTTTCGAACATGCTTCCACGTCAAAACGTTATTATTTCGTGGTTTGGTTTCTATTAAATACAACATGATTTTAGAATCTCTTTTTTTTAAATCCATTTCACTTGGAAAGGTGTGGGGAAGCAATAGGGTTCTCTTAAACTTCATTTTTCCATGAATTTTCATTATTTTGAAGATTTGCAACTTGTGTGTTATGTTTTCGGACATGCTTCCACGTCAAAACGATATAATTTATTGGTTTGGTGTCGATTAAATACAGCATAATTTTTAGAGTGTCATTTTTTTAAATCCATTTCACTTGGAAAGGTGTGGGGAAGCAATAGGGTTCTCTTAAACTTCATTTTTCCATGAATCCTCATTATTTTGAAGATTTGCAACTTGTGTGTTATGTTTTTGGACATGCTTCCACGTCAAAACGTTATTATTTCGTGGTTTGGTTTCTATTAAATACAACATGATTTTAGAATCTCTTTTTTTAAAATCCATTTCACTTGGAAAGGTGTGGGGAAGCAATAGGGTTCTCTTAAACTTCATTTTTCCATGAATCTTCATTATTTTGAAGATTTGCAACTTGTGTGTTATGTTTTCGGACATGCTTCCACGTCAAAGCGTTATTATTTCGTGGTTTGGTTTCTATTAAATACAACATGATTTTAGAGTCTCTTTTTTTTAAATCCATTTCACTTGGAAAGGTGTGGGGAAGCAATAGGGTTCTCTTAAACTTCATTTTTCCATGAATCATCATTATTTTGAAGATTTGCACCTTGTGTGTTATGTTTTCGGACATGCTTCCACGTCAAAACGTTATTATTTCGTGGTTTGGTTTCTATTAAATACAACATGATTTTAGAATCTCTTTTTTTTAAATCCATTTCACTTGGAAAGGTGTGGGGAAGCAATAGGGTTCTCTTAAACTTCATTTTTCCATGAATTTTCATTATTTTGAAGATTTGCAACTTGTGGGTTATGTTTTCGGACATGCTTCCACGTCAAAACGATATAATTTATTGGTTTGGTGTCGATTAAATACAGCATAATTTTTAGAGTGTCATTTTTTTAAATCCATTTCACTTGGAAAGGTGTGGGGAAGCAATAGGGTTCTCTTAAACTTCATTTTTCCATGAATCATCATTATTTTGATGATTTGCAACTTGTGGGTTATGTTTTCGGACATGCTTCCACGTCAAAACGTTATTATTTCGTAGTTTGGTTTCTCTTAAATACAACATGATTTTAGAATCTCTTTTTTTTAAATCCATTTCACTTGGAAAGGTGTGGGGAAGCAATAGGGTTCTCTTAAACTTCATTTTTCCATGAATCCTAATTATTTTCAAGATTTGCACCTTGTGTGTTATGTTTTCGGACATGCTTCCACGTCAAAACGTTATTATTTCGTGGTTTGGTTTCTATTAAATACAACATGATTTTAGAGTCTCTTTTTTTCAAATCCATTTCACTTGGAAAGGTGTGGGGAAGCAATAGGGTTCTCTTAAACTTCATTTTTCCATGAATCTTCATTATTTTGAAGATTTGCAACTTGTGTGTTATGTTTTTGGACATGCTTCCACGTCAAAACGTTATTATTTCGTGGTTTGGTTTCTATTAAATACAACATGATTTTAGAGTCTCTTTTTTTTAAATCCATTTCACTTGGAAAGGTGTGGGGAAGCAATAGGGTTCTCTTAAACTTCATTTTTCCATGAATCTTCATTATTTTGAAGATTTGCAACTTGTGTGTTATGTTTTCGGACATGCTTCCACGTCAAAACGATATAATGTATTGGTTTGGTTTCTATTAAATACAACATGATTTTAGAGTCTCTTTTTTTTAAATCCATTTCACTTGGAAAGGTGTGGGGAAGCAATAGGGTTCTCTTAAACTTCATTTTTCCATGAATCCTCATTATTTTGAAGATTTGCAACTTGTGTGTTATGTTTTCGGACATGCTTCCACGTCAAAACGTTATTATTTCGTGGTTTGGTTTCTATTAAATACAACATGATTTTAGAGTCTCTTTTTTTTAAATCCATTTCACTTGGAAAGGTGTGGGGAAGCAATAGGGTTCTCTTAAACTTCATTTTTCCATGAATCTTCATTATTTTGAAGATTTGCAACTTGTGTGTTATGTTTTCGGACATGCTTCCACGTCAAAACGATATAATTTATTGGTTTGGTTTCTATTAAATACAACATGATTTTAGAGTCTCTTTTTTTTAAATCCATTTCACTTGGAAAGGTGTGGGGAAGCAATAGGGTTCTCTTAAACTTCATTTTTCCATGAATCCTCATTATTTTGAAGATTTGCAACTTGTGTGTTATGTTTTCGGACATGCTTCCACGTCAAAACGATATAATTTATTGGTTTGGTGTCGATTAAATACAGCATAATTTTTAGAGTCTTCTTTTTTTAAATCCATTTCGCTTGGAAAGGTGTGGGGAAGCAATAGGGTTCTCTTAAACTTCATTTTTCCATGAATCTTCATTATTTTGAAGATTTGCAACTTGTGTGTTATGTTTTCGGACATGCTTCCACATCAAAACGATATAATGTATTGGTTTGGTGTCGATTAAATACAGCATAATTTTTAGAGTCTTTTTTTTATAATCCATTTCACTTGGAAAGGTGTGGGGAAGCAATAGGGTTCTCTTAAACTTCATTTTTCTATGAATCTTCATTATTTTGAAGATTTGCAACTTGTGTGTTATGTTTTCGGACATGCTTCCACAACAAAACGATATAATTTATTGGTTTGGTTTCTTTTAAATACAACATGATTTTAGAGTCTCTTTTCTTTAAATCCATTTCGCTTGGAAAGGTGTGGGGAAGCAATAGGGTTCTCTTAAACTTCATTTTTCCATGAATCCTCATTATTTTGAAGATTTGCACCTTGTGTGTTATGTTTTCGGACATGCTTCCACGTCAAAACGTTATTATTTCGTGGTTTGGTTTCTATTAAATACAACATGATTTTAGAGTCTCTTTTTTTTAAATCCATTTCGCTTGGAAAGGTGTGGGGAAGCAATAGGGTTCTCTTAAACTTCATTTTTCCATGAATCTTCATTATTTTGAAGATTTGCAACTTGTGTGTTATGTTTTCGGACATGCTTCCACATCAAAACGATATAATGTATTGGTTTGGTGTCGATTAAATACAGCATAATTTTTAGAGTCTTTTTTTTATAATCCATTTCACTTGGAAAGGTGTGGGGATGCAATAGGGTTCTCTTAAACTTCATTTTTCTATGAATCTTCATTATTTTGAAGATTTGCAACTTGTGTGTTATGTTTTCGGACATGCTTCCACGTCAAAACGTTATTATTTCGTGGTTTGGTTTCTATTAAATACAACATGATTTTAGAGTCTCTTTTTTTTAAATCCATTTCGCTTGGAAAGGTGTGGGGAAGCAATAGGGTTCTTTTAAACTTCATTTTTCCATGAATCTTCATTATTTTGAAGATTTGCAACTTGTGTGTTATGTTTTCGGACATGCTTCCACATCAAAACGATATAATGTATTGGTTTGGTGTCGATTAAATACAGCATAATTTTTAGAGTCTTTTTTTTATAATCCATTTCACTTGGAAAGGTGTGGGGAAGCAATAGGGTTCTCTTAAACTTCATTTTTCTATGAATCTTCATTATTTTGAAGATTTGCAACTTGTGTGTTATGTTTTCGGACATGCTTCCACGTCAAAACGTTATTATTTCGTGGTTTGGTTTCTATTAAATACAACATGATTTTAGAGTCTCTTTTTTTTAAATCCATTTCGCTTGGAAAGGTGTGGGGAAGCAATAGGGTTCTCTTAAACTTCATTTTTCCATGAATCTTCATTATTTTGAAGATTTGCAACTTGTGTGTTATGTTTTCGGACATGCTTCCACATCAAAACGATATAATGTATTGGTTTGGTGTCGATTAAATACAGCATAATTTTTAGAGTCTTTTTTTTATAATCCATTTCACTTGGAAAGGTGTGGGGAAGCAATAGGGTTCTCTTAAACTTCATTTTTCTATGAATCTTCATTATTTTGAAGATTTGCAACTTGTGTGTTATGTTTTCGGACATGCTTCCACGTCAAAACGTTATTATTTCGTGGTTTGGTTTCTATTAAATACAACATGATTTTAGAGTCTCTTTTCTTTAAATCCATTTCGCTTGGAAAGGTGTGGGGAAGCAATAGGGTTCTCTTAAACTTCATTTTTCTATGAATCTTCATTATTTTGAAGATTTGCAACTTGTGTGTTATGTTTTCGGACATGCTTCCACGTCAAAACGTTATTATTTCGTGGTTTGGTTTCTATTAAATACAACATGATTTTAGAGTCTCTTTTCTTTAAATCCATTTCGCTTGGAAAGGTGTGGGGAAGCAATAGGGTTCTCTTAAACTTCATTTTTCTATGAATCTTCATTATTTTGAAGATTTGCAACTTGTGTGTTATGTTTTCGGACATGCTTCCACGTCAAAACGTTATTATTTCGTGGTTTGGTTTCTATTAAATACAACATGATTTTAGAGTCTCTTTTCTTTAAATCCATTTCGCTTGGAAAGGTGTGGGGAAGCAATAGGGTTCTCTTAAACTTCATTTTTCCATGAATCATCATTATTTTGATGATTTGCAACTTGTGGGTTATGTTTTCGGACATGCTTCCACGTCAAAACGTTATTATTTCGTGGTTTGGTTTCTATTAAATACAACATGATTTTAGAGTCTCTTTTTTTTAAATCCATTTCACTTGGAAAGGTGTGGGGAAGCAATAGGGTTCTCTTAAACTTCATTTTTCCATGAATCTTCATTATTTTGAAGATTTGCAACTTGTGTGTTATGTTTTCGGACATGCTTCACGTCAAAACGTTATTATTTCGTGGTTTGGTTTCTATTAAATACAACATGATTTTAGAGTCTCTTTTTTTTAAATCCATTTCACTTGGAAAGGTGTGGGGAAGCAATAGGGTTCTCTTAAACTTCATTTTTCCATGAATCCTCATTATTTTGAAGATTTGCAACTTCTGTGTTATGTTTTCGGACATGCTTCCACGTCAAAACGATATAATTTATTGGTTTGGTGTCGATTAAATACAGCATAATTTTTAGAGTCTTCTTTTTTTAAATCCATTTCGCTTGGAAAGGTGTGGGGAAGCAATAGGGTTCTCTTAAACTTCATTTTTCCATGAATCTTCATTATTTTGAAGATTTGCAACTTGTGTGTTATGTTTTCGGACATGCTTCCACATCAAAACGATATAATGTATTGGTTTGGTGTCGATTAAATACAGCATAATTTTTAGAGTCTTTTTTTTATAATCCATTTCGCTTGGAAAGGTGTGGGGAAGCAATAGGGTTCTCTTAAACTTCATTTTTCTATGAATCTTCATTATTTTGAAGATTTGCAACTTGTGTGTTATGTTTTCGGACATGCTTCCACGTCAAAACGTTATTATTTCGTGGTTTGGTTTCTATTAAATACAACATGATTTTAGAGTCTCTTTTTTTTAAATCCATTTCGCTTGGAAAGGTGTGGGGAAGCAATAGGGTTCTCTTAAACTTCATTTTTCCATGAATCATCATTATTTTGATGATTTGCAACTTGTGGGTTATGTTTTCGGACATGCTTCCACGTCAAAACGTTATTATTTCGTGGTTTGGTTTCTATTAAATACAACATGATTTTAGAATCTCTTTTTTTTAAATCCATTTCACTTGGAAAGGTGTGGGGAAGCAATAGGGTTCTCTTAAACTTCATTTTTCCATGAATCTTCATTATTTTGAAGATTTGCAACTTGTGTGTTATGTTTTCGGACATGCTTCCACGTCAAAACGTTATTATTTCGTGGTTTGGTTTCTATTAAATACAACATGATTTTAGAGTCTCTTTTTTTTAAATCCATTTCACTTGGAAAGGTGTGGGGAAGCAATAGGGTTCTCTTAAACTTCATTTTTCCATGAATCTTCATTATTTTGAAGATTTGCAACTTGTGTGTTATGTTTTCGGACATGCTTCCACGTCAAAACGATATAATGTATTGGTTTGGTTTCTATTAAATACAACATGATTTTAGAGTCTCTTTTTTTTAAATCCATTTCACTTGGAAAGGTGTGGGGAAGCAATAGGGTTCTCTTAAACTTTATTTTTCCATGAATCTTCATTATTTTGAAGATTTGCAACTTGTGTGTTATGTTTTCGGACATGCTTCCACGTCAAAACGTTATTATTTCGTGGTTTGGTTTCTATTAAATACAACATGATTTTAGAGTCTCTTTTTTTTAAATCCATTTCGCTTGGAAAGGTGTGGGGAAGCAATAGGGTTCTCTTAAACTTCATTTTTCCATGAATCATCATTATTTTGATGATTTGCAACTTGTGGGTTATGTTTTCGGACATGCTTCCACGTCAAAACGTTATTATTTCGTGGTTTGGTTTCTATTAAATACAACATGATTTTAGAATCTCTTTTTTTTAAATCCATTTCACTTGGAAAGGTGTGGGGAAGCAATAGGGTTCTCTTAAACTTCATTTTTCCATGAATCTTCATTATTTTGAAGATTTGCAACTTGTGTGTTATGTTTTCGGACATGCTTCCACGTCAAAACGTTATTATTTCGTGGTTTGGTTTCTATTAAATACAACATGATTTTAGAGTCTCTTTTTTTTAAATCCATTTCACTTGGAAAGGTGTGGGGAAGCAATAGGGTTCTCTTAAACTTCATTTTTCCATGAATCTTCATTATTTTGAAGATTTGCAACTTGTGTGTTATGTTTTCGGACATGCTTCCACGTCAAAACGATATAATGTATTGGTTTGGTTTCTATTAAATACAACATGATTTTAGAGTCTCTTTTTTTTAAATCCATTTCACTTGGAAAGGTGTGGGGAAGCAATAGGGTTCTCTTAAACTTCATTTTTCCATGAATCTTCATTATTTTGAAGATTTGCAACTTGTGTGTTATGTTTTCGGACATGCTTCCACGTCAAAACGTTATTATTTCGTGGTTTGGTTTCTATTAAATACAACATGATTTTAGAGTCTCTTTTTTTTAAATCCATTTCGCTTGGAAAGGTGTGGGGAAGCAATAGGGTTCTCTTAAACTTCATTTTTCCATGAATCATCATTATTTTGATGATTTGCAACTTGTGGGTTATGTTTTCGGACATGCTTCCACGTCAAAACGTTATTATTTCGTGGTTTGGTTTCTATTAAATACAACATGATTTTAGAATCTCTTTTTTTTAAATCCATTTCACTTGGAAAGGTGTGGGGAAGCAATAGGGTTCTCTTAAACTTCATTTTTCCATGAATCTTCATTATTTTGAAGATTTGCAACTTGTGTGTTATGTTTTCGGACATGCTTCCACGTCAAAACGTTATTATTTCGTGGTTTGGTTTCTATTAAATACAACATGATTTTAGAGTCTCTTTTTTTTAAATCCATTTCACTTGGAAAGGTGTGGGGAAGCAATAGGGTTCTCTTAAACTTCATTTTTCCATGAATCTTCATTATTTTGAAGATTTGCAACTTGTGTGTTATGTTTTCGGACATGCTTCCACGTCAAAACGATATAATGTATTGGTTTGGTTTCTATTAAATACAACATGATTTTAGAGTCTCTTTTTTTTAAATCCATTTCACTTGGAAAGGTGTGGGGAAGCAATAGGGTTCTCTTAAACTTCATTTTTCCATGAATCTTCATTATTTTGAAGATTTGCAACTTGTGTGTTATGTTTTCGGACATGCTTCCACGTCAAAACGTTATTATTTCGTGGTTTGGTTTCTATTAAATACAACATGATTTTAGAGTCTCTTTTTTTTAAATCCATTTCGCTTGGAAAGGTGTGGGGAAGCAATAGGGTTCTCTTAAACTTCATTTTTCCATGAATCATCATTATTTTGATGATTTGCAACTTGTGGGTTATGTTTTCGGACATGCTTCCACGTCAAAACGTTATTATTTCGTGGTTTGGTTTCTATTAAATACAACATGATTTTAGAATCTCTTTTTTTTAAATCCATTTCACTTGGAAAGGTGTGGGGAAGCAATAGGGTTCTCTTAAACTTCATTTTTCCATGAATCTTCATTATTTTGAAGATTTGCAACTTGTGTGTTATGTTTTCGGACATGCTTCACGTCAAAACGTTATTATTTCGTGGTTTGGTTTCTATTAAATACAACATGATTTTAGAGTCTCTTTTTTTTAAATCCATTTCACTTGGAAAGGTGTGGGGAAGCAATAGGGTTCTCTTAAACTTCATTTTTCCATGAATCTTCATTATTTTGAAGATTTGCAACTTGTGTGTTATGTTTTCGGACATGCTTCCACGTCAAAACGATATAATGTATTGGTTTGGTTTCTATTAAATACAACATGATTTTAGAATCTCTTTTTTTTAAATCCATTTCACTTGGAAAGGTGTGGGGAAGCAATAGGGTTCTCTTAAACTTCATTTTTCCATGAATCTTCATTATTTTGAAGATTTGCAACTTGTGTGTTATGTTTTCGGACATGCTTCACGTCAAAACGTTATTATTTCGTGGTTTGGTTTCTATTAAATACAACATGATTTTAGAGTCTCTTTTTTTTAAATCCATTTCACTTGGAAAGGTGTGGGGAAGCAATAGGGTTCTCTTAAACTTCATTTTTCCATGAATCTTCATTATTTTGAAGATTTGCAACTTGTGTGTTATGTTTTCGGACATGCTTCCACATCAAAACGATATAATGTATTGGTTTGGTGTCGATTAAATACAGCATAATTTTTAGAGTCTTTTTTTTATAATCCATTTCACTTGGAAAGGTGTGGGGAAGCAATAGGGTTCTCTTAAACTTCATTTTTCTATGAATCTTCATTATTTTGAAGATTTGCAACTTGTGTGTTATGTTTTCGGACATGCTTCCACAACAAAACGATATAATTTATTGGTTTGGTTTCTATTAAATACAACATGATTTTAGAGTCTCTTTTCTTTAAATCCATTTCGCTTGGAAAGGTGTGGGGAAGCAATAGGGTTCTCTTAAACTTCATTTTTCCATGAATCCTCATTATTTTGAAGATTTGCACCTTGTGTGTTATGTTTTCGGACATGCTTCCACGTCAAAACGTTATTATTTCGTGGTTTGGTTTCTATTAAATACAACATGATTTTAGAGTCTCTTTTTTTTAAATCCATTTCGCTTGGAAAGGTGTGGGGAAGCAATAGGGTTCTCTTAAACTTCATTTTTCCATGAATCTTCATTATTTTGAAGATTTGCAACTTGTGTGTTATGTTTTCGGACATGCTTCCACATCAAAACGATATAATGTATTGGTTTGGTGTCGATTAAATACAGCATAATTTTTAGAGTCTTTTTTTTATAATCCATTTCACTTGGAAAGGTGTGGGGATGCAATAGGGTTCTCTTAAACTTCATTTTTCTATGAATCTTCATTATTTTGAAGATTTGCAACTTGTGTGTTATGTTTTCGGACATGCTTCCACGTCAAAACGTTATTATTTCGTGGTTTGGTTTCTATTAAATACAACATGATTTTAGAGTCTCTTTTTTTTAAATCCATTTCGCTTGGAAAGGTGTGGGGAAGCAATAGGGTTCTCTTAAACTTCATTTTTCCATGAATCTTCATTATTTTGAAGATTTGCAACTTGTGTGTTATGTTTTCGGACATGCTTCCACATCAAAACGATATAATGTATTGGTTTGGTGTCGATTAAATACAGCATAATTTTTAGAGTCTTTTTTTTATAATCCATTTCACTTGGAAAGGTGTGGGGAAGCAATAGGGTTCTCTTAAACTTCATTTTTCTATGAATCTTCATTATTTTGAAGATTTGCAACTTGTGTGTTATGTTTTCGGACATGCTTCCACGTCAAAACGTTATTATTTCGTGGTTTGGTTTCTATTAAATACAACATGATTTTAGAGTCTCTTTTTTTTAAATCCATTTCGCTTGGAAAGGTGTGGGGAAGCAATAGGGTTCTCTTAAACTTCATTTTTCCATGAATCTTCATTATTTTGAAGATTTGCAACTTGTGTGTTATGTTTTCGGACATGCTTCCACATCAAAACGATATAATGTATTGGTTTGGTGTCGATTAAATACAGCATAATTTTTAGAGTCTTTTTTTTATAATCCATTTCACTTGGAAAGGTGTGGGGAAGCAATAGGGTTCTCTTAAACTTCATTTTTCTATGAATCTTCATTATTTTGAAGATTTGCAACTTGTGTGTTATGTTTTCGGACATGCTTCCACGTCAAAACGTTATTATTTCGTGGTTTGGTTTCTATTAAATACAACATGATTTTAGAGTCTCTTTTCTTTAAATCCATTTCGCTTGGAAAGGTGTGGGGAAGCAATAGGGTTCTCTTAAACTTCATTTTTCCATGAATCATCATTATTTTGATGATTTGCAACTTGTGGGTTATGTTTTCGGACATGCTTCCACGTCAAAACGTTATTATTTCGTGGTTTGGTTTCTATTAAATACAACATGATTTTAGAGTCTCTTTTTTTTAAATCCATTTCACTTGGAAAGGTGTGGGGAAGCAATAGGGTTCTCTTAAACTTCATTTTTCCATGAATCTTCATTATTTTGAAGATTTGCAACTTGTGTGTTATGTTTTCGGACATGCTTCACGTCAAAACGTTATTATTTCGTGGTTTGGTTTCTATTAAATACAACATGATTTTAGAGTCTCTTTTTTTTAAATCCATTTCACTTGGAAAGGTGTGGGGAAGCAATAGGGTTCTCTTAAACTTCATTTTTCCATGAATCCTCATTATTTTGAAGATTTGCAACTTCTGTGTTATGTTTTCGGACATGCTTCCACGTCAAAACGATATAATTTATTGGTTTGGTGTCGATTAAATACAGCATAATTTTTAGAGTCTTCTTTTTTTAAATCCATTTCGCTTGGAAAGGTGTGGGGAAGCAATAGGGTTCTCTTAAACTTCATTTTTCCATGAATCTTCATTATTTTGAAGATTTGCAACTTGTGTGTTATGTTTTCGGACATGCTTCCACATCAAAACGATATAATGTATTGGTTTGGTGTCGATTAAATACAGCATAATTTTTAGAGTCTTTTTTTTATAATCCATTTCGCTTGGAAAGGTGTGGGGAAGCAATAGGGTTCTCTTAAACTTCATTTTTCTATGAATCTTCATTATTTTGAAGATTTGCAACTTGTGTGTTATGTTTTCGGACATGCTTCCACGTCAAAACGTTATTATTTCGTGGTTTGGTTTCTATTAAATACAACATGATTTTAGAGTCTCTTTTTTTTAAATCCATTTCGCTTGGAAAGGTGTGGGGAAGCAATAGGGTTCTCTTAAACTTCATTTTTCCATGAATCATCATTATTTTGATGATTTGCAACTTGTGGGTTATGTTTTCGGACATGCTTCCACGTCAAAACGATATAATGTATTGGTTTGGTTTCTATTAAATACAACATGATTTTAGAATCTCTTTTTTTTAAATCCATTTCACTTGGAAAGGTGTGGGGAAGCAATAGGGTTCTCTTAAACTTCATTTTTCCATGAATCTTCATTATTTTGAAGATTTGCAACTTGTGTGTTATGTTTTCGGACATGCTTCACGTCAAAACGTTATTATTTCGTGGTTTGGTTTCTATTAAATACAACATGATTTTAGAGTCTCTTTTTTTTAAATCCATTTCACTTGGAAAGGTGTGGGGAAGCAATAGGGTTCTCTTAAACTTCATTTTTCCATGAATCTTCATTATTTTGAAGATTTGCAACTTGTGTGTTATGTTTTCGGACATGCTTCCACGTCAAAACGATATAATGTATTGGTTTGGTTTCTATTAAATACAACATGATTTTAGAGTCTCTTTTTTTTAAATCCATTTCACTTGGAAAGGTGTGGGGAAGCAATAGGGTTCTCTTAAACTTCATTTTTCCATGAATCTTCATTATTTTGAAGATTTGCAACTTGTGTGTTATGTTTTCGGACATGCTTCCACGTCAAAACGTTATTATTTCGTGGTTTGGTTTCTATTAAATACAACATGATTTTAGAGTCTCTTTTTTTTAAATCCATTTCGCTTGGAAAGGTGTGGGGAAGCAATAGGGTTCTCTTAAACTTCATTTTTCCATGAATCATCATTATTTTGATGATTTGCAACTTGTGGGTTATGTTTTCGGACATGCTTCCACGTCAAAACGTTATTATTTCGTGGTTTGGTTTCTATTAAATACAACATGATTTTAGAATCTCTTTTTTTTAAATCCATTTCACTTGGAAAGGTGTGGGGAAGCAATAGGGTTCTCTTAAACTTCATTTTTCCATGAATCTTCATTATTTTGAAGATTTGCAACTTGTGTGTTATGTTTTCGGACATGCTTCACGTCAAAACGTTATTATTTCGTGGTTTGGTTTCTATTAAATACAACATGATTTTAGAGTCTCTTTTTTTTAAATCCATTTCACTTGGAAAGGTGTGGGGAAGCAATAGGGTTCTCTTAAACTTCATTTTTCCATGAATCTTCATTATTTTGAAGATTTGCAACTTGTGTGTTATGTTTTCGGACATGCTTCCACGTCAAAACGATATAATGTATTGGTTTGGTTTCTATTAAATACAACATGATTTTAGAATCTCTTTTTTTTAAATCCATTTCACTTGGAAAGGTGTGGGGAAGCAATAGGGTTCTCTTAAACTTCATTTTTCCATGAATCTTCATTATTTTGAAGATTTGCAACTTGTGTGTTATGTTTTCGGACATGCTTCACGTCAAAACGTTATTATTTCGTGGTTTGGTTTCTATTAAATACAACATGATTTTAGAGTCTCTTTTTTTTAAATCCATTTCACTTGGAAAGGTGTGGGGAAGCAATAGGGTTCTCTTAAACTTCATTTTTCCATGAATCCTCATTATTTTGAAGATTTGCAACTTCTGTGTTATGTTTTCGGACATGCTTCCACGTCAAAACGATATAATTTATTGGTTTGGTGTCGATTAAATACAGCATAATTTTTAGAGTCTTCTTTTTTTAAATCCATTTCGCTTGGAAAGGTGTGGGGAAGCAATAGGGTTCTCTTAAACTTCATTTTTCCATGAATCTTCATTATTTTGAAGATTTGCAACTTGTGTGTTATGTTTTCGGACATGCTTCCACATCAAAACGATATAATGTATTGGTTTGGTGTCGATTAAATACAGCATAATTTTTAGAGTCTTTTTTTTATAATCCATTTCGCTTGGAAAGGTGTGGGGAAGCAATAGGGTTCTCTTAAACTTCATTTTTCTATGAATCTTCATTATTTTGAAGATTTGCAACTTGTGTGTTATGTTTTCGGACATGCTTCCACGTCAAAACGTTATTATTTCGTGGTTTGGTTTCTATTAAATACAACATGATTTTAGAGTCTCTTTTTTTTAAATCCATTTCGCTTGGAAAGGTGTGGGGAAGCAATAGGGTTCTCTTAAACTTCATTTTTCCATGAATCATCATTATTTTGATGATTTGCAACTTGTGGGTTATGTTTTCGGACATGCTTCCACGTCAAAACGTTATTATTTCGTGGTTTGGTTTCTATTAAATACAACATGATTTTAGAATCTCTTTTTTTTAAATCCATTTCACTTGGAAAGGTGTGGGGAAGCAATAGGGTTCTCTTAAACTTCATTTTTCCATGAATCTTCATTATTTTGAAGATTTGCAACTTGTGTGTTATGTTTTCGGACATGCTTCACGTCAAAACGTTATTATTTCGTGGTTTGGTTTCTATTAAATACAACATGATTTTAGAGTCTCTTTTTTTTAAATCCATTTCACTTGGAAAGGTGTGGGGAAGCAATAGGGTTCTCTTAAACTTCATTTTTCCATGAATCTTCATTATTTTGAAGATTTGCAACTTGTGTGTTATGTTTTCGGACATGCTTCCACATCAAAACGATATAATGTATTGGTTTGGTGTCGATTAAATACAACATAATTTTTAGAGTCTTTTTTTTATAATCCATTTCACTTGGAAAGGAGTGGGGAAGCAATAGGGTTCTCTTAAACTTCATTTTTCTATGAATCTTCATTATTTTGAAGATTTGCAACTTGTGTGTTATGTTTTCGGACATGCTTCCACGTCAAAACGTTATTATTTCGTGGTTTGGTTTCTATTAAATACAACATGATTTTAGAGTCTCTTTTTTTTAAATCCATTTCACTTG
This sequence comes from Climacium dendroides, assembly GCA_950106755.1. Lineage (NCBI taxonomy): Eukaryota > Viridiplantae > Streptophyta > Bryopsida > Hypnales > Climaciaceae > Climacium > Climacium dendroides. Next base: position 1,162,504 of record CATNNA010000013.1, on the reverse strand, counting down.
GAAAGGTGTGGGGAAGCAATAGGGTTCTCTTAAACTTCATTTTTCCATGAATCCTCATTATTTTGAAGATTTGCAACTTGTGTGTTATGTTTTCGGACATGCTTCCACGTCAAAACGATATAATTTATTGGTTTGGTTTCTATTAAATACAACATGATTTTAGAGTCTCTTTTTTTTAAATCCATTTCACTTGGAAAGGTGTGGGGAAGCAATAGGGTTCTCTTAAACTTCATTTTTCCATGAATCTTCATTATTTTGAAGATTTGCAACTTGTGTGTTATGTTTTCGGACATGCTTCCACGTCAAAACGTTATTATTTTGTGGTTTGGTTTCTATTAAATACAACATGATTTTAGAGTCTCTTTTTTTCAAATCCATTTCACTTGGAAAGGTGTGGGGAAGCAATAGGGTTCTCTTAAACTTCATTTTTCTATGAATCCTCATTATTTTGAAGATTTGCAACTTGTGTGTTATGTTTTCGGACATGCTTCCACGTCAAAGCGTTATTATTTCGTGGTTTGGTTTCTATTAAATACAACATGATTTTAGAGTCTCTTTTTTTTAAATCCATTTCCCTTGGAAAGGTGTGGGGAAGCAATAGGGTTCTCTTAAACTTCATTTTTCCATGAATCATCATTATTTTGAAGATTTGCAACTTGTGTGTTATGTTTTCGGACATGCTTCCACGTCAAAACGATATAATGTATTGGTTTGGTTTCTATTAAATACAACATGATTTTAGAGTCTCTTTTTTTTAAATCCATTTCACTTGGAAAGGTGTGGGGAAGCAATAGGGTTCTCTTAAACTTCATTTTTCCATGAATCTTCATTATTTTGAAGATTTGCAACTTGTGTGTTATGTTTTCGGACATGCTTCCACGTCAAAACGTTATTATTTCGTGGTTTGGTTTCTATTAAATACAACATGATTTTAGAGTCTCTTTTTTTCAAATCCATTTCACTTGGAAAGGTGTGGGGAAGCAATAGGGTTCTCTTAAACTTCATTTTTCCATGAATCTTCATTATTTTGAAGATTTGCAACTTGTGTGTTATGTTTTCGGACATGCTTCCACGTCAAAACGTTATTATTTCGTGGTTTGGTTTCTATTAAATACAACATGATTTTAGAGTCTCTTTTTTTTAAATCCATTTCACTTGGAAAGGTGTGGGGAAGCAATAGGGTTCTCTTAAACTTCATTTTTCCATGAATCCTCATTATTTTGAAGATTTGCAACTTGTGTGTTATGTTTTCGGACATGCTTCCACGTCAAAACGTTATTATTTCGTGGTTTGGTTTCTATTAAATACAACATGATTTTAGAGTCTCTTTTTTTCAAATCCATTTCACTTGGAAAGGTGTGGGGAAGCAATAGGGTTCTCTTAAACTTCATTTTTCCATGAATCTTCATTATTTTGAAGATTTGCAACTTGTGTGTTATGTTTTCGGACATGTTTCCACGTCAAAACGATATAATGTATTGGTTTGGTATCGATTAAATACAGCATAATTTTTAGAGTCTTTTTTTTTAAATGCATTTCCCTTGGAAAGGTGTGGGGAAGCAATAGGGTTCTCTTAAACTTCATTTTTCCATGAATTTTCATTATTTTGAAGATTTGCAACTTGTGGGTTATGTTTTCGGACATGCTTCCACGTCAAAACGATATAATTTATTGGTTTGGTGTCGATTAAATATAGCATAATTTTTAGAGTCTTTTTTTTTTAAATCCATTTCGCTTGGAAAGGTGTGGGGAAGCAATAGGGTTCTCTTAAACTTCATTTTTCCATGAATCATCATTATTTTGATGATTTGCAACTTGTGGGTTATGTTTTCGGACATGCTTCCACGTCAAAACGTTATTATTTCGTGGTTTGGTTTCCATTAAATACAACATGATTTTAGAATCTCTTTTTTTTAAATCCATTTCACTTGGAAAGGTGTGGGGAAGCAATAGGGTTCTCTTAAACTTCATTTTTCCATGAATCATCATTATTTTGATGATTTGCAACTTGTGGGTTGTGTTTTTGGACATGCTTCCACGTCAAAACGTTATTATTTCGTAGTTTGGTTTCTATTAAATACAACATGATTTTAGAATCTCACTTTTTTTAAATCCATTTCACTTGGAAAGGTGTGGGGAAGCAATAGGGTTCTCTTAAACTTCATTTTTCCATGAATCCTCATTATTTTGAAGATTTGCAACTTGTGTGTTATGTTTTCGGACATGCTTCCACGTCAAAACGTTATTATTTCGTGGTTTGGTTTCTATTAAATACAACATGATTTTAGAGTCTCTTTTTTTTAAATCCATTTCACTTGGAAAGGTGTGGGGAAGCAATAGGGTTCTCTTAAACTTCATTTTTCCATGAATCTTCATTATTTTGAAGATTTGCAACTTGTGTGTTATGTTTTCGGACATGTTTCCACTTCAAAACGATATACTGTATTGGTTTGGTATCGATTAAATACAGCATAATTTTTAGAGTCTTTTTTTTTAAATCCATTTCACTTGGAAAGGTGTGGGGAAGCAATAGGGTTCTCTTAAACTTCATTTTTCCATGAATTTTCATTATTTTGAAGATTTGCAACTTGTGTGTTATGTTTTCGGACATGCTTCCACGTCAAAACGATATAATTTATTGGTTTGGTGTCGATTAAATATAGCATAATTTTTAGAGTCTTTTTTTTTTAAATCCATTTCGCTTGGAAAGGTGTGGGGAAGCAATAGGGTTCTCTTAAACTTCATTTTTCCATGAATCCTCATTATTTTGAAGATTTGCAACTTGTGTGTTATGTTTTCGGACATGCTTCCACGTCAAAACGTTATTATTTCGTGGTTTGGTTTCTATTAAATACAACATGATTTTAGAGTCTCTTTTTTTTAAATCCATTTCACTTGGAAAGGTGTGGGGAAGCAATAGGGTTCTCTTAAACTTCATTTTTCCATGAATTTTCATTATTTTGAAGATTTGCAACTTGTGGGTTATGTTTTCGGACATGCTTCCACGTCAAAACGTTATTATTTTGTGGTCTGGTGTCGATTAAATACAGCATAATTTTTAGAGTCTTTTTTTTTAAAATCCATTTCACTTGGAAAGGTGTGGGGAAGCAATAGGGTTCTCTTAAACTTCATTTTTCCATGAATTTTCATTATTTTGAAGATTTGCAACTTGTGGGTTATGTTTTCGGACATGCTTCCACGTCAAAACGATATAATTTATTGGTTTGGTGTCGATTAAATACAGCATAATTTTTAGAGTCTTTTTTTTTAAAATCCATTTCGCTTGGAAAGGTGTGGGGAAGCAATAGGGTTCTCTTAAACTTCATTTTTCCATGAATCCTACTTATTTTGAAGATTTGCAACTTGTGTGTTATGTTTTCGGACATGCTTCCACGTCAAAACGATATAATGTATTGGTTTGGTGTCGATTAAATACAGCATAATTTTTAGAGTCTTTTTTTTTAAATCCATTTCCCTTGGAAAGGTGTGGGGAAGCAATAGGGTTCTCTTAAACTTCATTTTTCCATGAATTTTCATTATTTTGAAGATTTGCAACTTGTGTGTTATGTTTTCGGACATGCTTCCACGTCAAAACGATATTATTTTGTGGTTTGGTGTCGATTAAAAACAGCATAATTTTTAGAGTCTTTTTTTTTTAAATCCATTTCGCTTGGAAAGGTGTGGGGAAGCAATAGGGTTCTCTTAAACTTCATTTTTCCATGAATCTTCATTATTTTGATGATTTGCAACTTGTGGGTTATGTTTTCGGACATGCTTCCACGTCAAAACGTTATTATTTCGTGGTTTGGTTTCTATTAAATACAACATGATTTTAGAGTCTCTTTTTTTTAAATCCATTTCGCTTGGAAAGGTGTGGGGAAGCAATAGGGTTCTCTTAAACTTCATTTTTCCATGAATCCTACTTATTTTGAAGATTTGCAACTTGTGTGTTATGTTTTCGGACATGCTTCCACGTCAAAACGATATAATGTATTGGCTTGGTGTCGATTAAATACAGCATAATTTTTAGAGTCTCTTTTTTTTAAATCCATTTCCCTTGGAAAGGTGTGGGGAAGCAATAGGGTTCTCTTAAACTTCATTTTTCCATGAATCCTCATTATTTTGAAGATTTGCAACTTGTGTGTTATGTTTTCGGACATGCTTCCACGTCAAAACGTTATTATTTCGTGGTTTGGTTTCTATTAAATACAACATGATTTTAGAGTCTCTTTTTTTTAAATCCATTTCACTTGGAAAGGTGTGGGGAAGCAATAGGGTTCTCTTAAACTTCATTTTTCCATGAATCTTCATTATTTTGAAGATTTGCAACTTGTGTGTTATGTTTTCGGACATGCTTCCACGTCAAAACGTTATTATTTCGTGGTTTGGTTTCTATTAAATACAACATGATTTTAGAGTCTCTTTTTTTTAAATCCATTTCACTTGGAAAGGTGTGGGGAAGCAATAGGGTTCTCTTAAACTTCATTTTTCCATGAATTTTCATTATTTTGAAGATTTGCAACTTGTGGGTTATGTTTTCGGACATGCTTCCACGTCAAAACGATATAATTTATTGGTTTGGTGTCGATTAAATATAGCATAATTTTTAGAGTCTTTTTTTTTTAAATCCATTTCGCTTGGAAAGGTGTGGGGAAGCAATAGGGTTCTCTTAAACTTCATTTTTCCATGAATCATCATTATTTTGATGATTTGCAACTTGTGGGTTATGTTTTCGGACATGCTTCCACGTCAAAACGTTATTATTTCGTGGTTTGGTTTCTATTAAATACAACATGATTTTAGAATCTCTTTTTTTTAAATCCATTTCACTTGGAAAGGTGTGGGGAAGCAATAGGGTTCTCTTAAACTTCATTTTTCCATGAATCATCATTATTTTGATGATTTGCAACTTGTGGGTTGTGTTTTTGGACATGCTTCCACGTCAAAACGTTATTATTTCGTAGTTTGGTTTCTATTAAATACAACATGATTTTAGAATCTCTTTTTTTTAAATCCATTTCACTTGGAAAGGTGTGGGGAAGCAATAGGGTTCTCTTAAACTACATTTTTCCATGAATTTTCATTATTTTGAAGATTTGCAACTTGTGTGTTATGTTTTCGGACATGCTTCCACGTCAAAACGATATAATTTATTGGTTTGGTGTCGATTAAAAACAGCATAATTTTTAGAGTCTTTTTTTTTTAAATCCATTTCGCTTGGAAAGGTGTGGGGAAGCAATAGGGTTCTCTTAAACTTCATTTTTCCATGAATCCTACTTATTTTGAAGATTTGCAACTTGTGGGTTATGTTTTCGGACATGCTTCCACGTCAAAACGATATAATGTATTGGCTTGGTGTCGATTAAATACAGCATAATTTTTAGAGTCTCTTTTTTTTAAATCCATTTCACTTGGAAAGGTGTGGGGAAGCAATAGGGTTCTCTTAAACTTCATTTTTCCATGAATCCTCATTATTTTGAAGATTTGCAACTTGTGTGTTATGTTTTCGGACATGCTTCCACGTCAAAACGTTATTATTTCGTGGTTTGGTTTCTATTAAATACAACATGATTTTAGAGTCTCTTTTTTTTAAATCCATTTCACTTGGAAAGGTGTGGGGAAGCAATAGGGTTCTCTTAAACTTCATTTTTCCATGAATCTTCATTATTTTGAAGATTTGCAACTTGTGTGTTATGTTTTCGGACATGCTTCCACGTCAAAACGTTATTATTTCGTGGTTTGGTTTCTATTAAATACAACATGATTTTAGAGTCTCTTTTTTTTAAATCCATTTCACTTGGAAAGGTGTGGGGAAGCAATAGGGTTCTCTTAAACTTCATTTTTCCATGAATTTTCATTATTTTGAAGATTTGCAACTTGTGGGTTATGTTTTCGGACATGCTTCCACGTCAAAACGATATAATTTATTGGTTTGGTGTCGATTAAATATAGCATAATTTTTAGAGTCTTCTTTTTTTAAATCCATTTCGCTTGGAAAGGTGTGGGGAAGCAATAGGGTTCTCTTAAACTTCATTTTTCCATGAATCATCATTATTTTGATGATTTGCAACTTGTGGGTTATGTTTTCGGACATGCTTCCACGTCAAAACGTTATTATTTCGTGGTTTGGTTTCTATTAAATACAACATGATTTTAGAATCTCTTTTTTTTAAATCCATTTCACTTGGAAAGGTGTGGGGAAGCAATAGGGTTCTCTTAAACTTCATTTTTCCATGAATCATCATTATTTTGATGATTTGCAACTTGTGGGTTGTGTTTTTGGACATGCTTCCACGTCAAAACGTTATTATTTCGTAGTTTGGTTTCTATTAAATACAACATGATTTTAGAATCTCTTTTTTTTAAATCCATTTCACTTGGAAAGGTGTGGGGAAGCAATAGGGTTCTCTTAAACTTCATTTTTCCATGAATTTTCATTATTTTGAAGATTTGCAACTTGTGTGTTATGTTTTCGGACATGCTTCCACGTCAAAACGTTATTATTTCGTGGTTTGGTTTCTATTAAATACAACATGATTTTAGAGTCTCTTTTTTTTAAATCCATTTCACTTGGAAAGGTGTGGGGAAGCAATAGGGTTCTCTTAAACTTCATTTTTCCATGAATCTTCATTATTTTGAAGATTTGCAACTTGTGTGTTATGTTTTCGGACATGCTTCCACGTCAAAACGTTATTATTTCGTGGTTTGGTTTCTATTAAATACAACATGATTTTAGAGTCTCTTTTTTTTAAATCCATTTCACTTGGAAAGGTGTGGGGAAGCAATAGGGTTCTCTTAAACTTCATTTTTCCATGAATCTTCATTATTTTGAAGATTTGCAACTTGTGTGTTATGTTTTCGGACATGCTTCCACGTCAAAACGTTATTATTTCGTGGTTTGGTTTCTATTAAATACAACATGATTTTAGAGTCTCTTTTTTTCAAATCCATTTCACTTGGAAAGGTGTGGGGAAGCAATAGGGTTCTCTTAAACTTCATTTTTCTATGAATCCTCATTATTTTGAAGATTTGCAACTTGTGTGTTATGTTTTCGGACATGCTTCCACGTCAAAGCGTTATTATTTCGTGGTTTGGTTTCTATTAAATACAACATGATTTTAGAGTCTCTTTTTTTTAAATCCATTTCCCTTGGAAAGGTGTGGGGAAGCAATAGGGTTCTCTTAAACTTCATTTTTCCATGAATCATCATTATTTTGAAGATTTGCAACTTGTGTGTTATGTTTTCGGACATGCTTCCACGTCAAAACGTTATTATTTCGTGGTTTGGTTTCTATTAAATACAACATGATTTTAGAGTCTCTTTTTTTTAAATCCATTTCACTTGGAAAGGTGTGGGGAAGCAATAGGGTTCTCTTAAACTTCATTTTTCCATGAATCCTACTTATTTTGAAGATTTGCAACTTGTGTGTTATGTTTTCGGACATGCTTCCACGTCAAAACGATATAATGTATTGGCTTGGTGTCGATTAAATACAGCATAATTTTTAGAGTCTCTTTTTTTTAAATCCATTTCCCTTGGAAAGGTGTGGGGAAGCAATAGGGTTCTCTTAAACTTCATTTTTCCATGAATCCTCATTATTTTGAAGATTTGCAACTTGTGTGTTATGTTTTCGGACATGCTTCCACGTCAAAACGTTATTATTTCGTGGTTTGGTTTCTATTAAATACAACATGATTTTAGAGTCTCTTTTTTTTAAATCCATTTCACTTGGAAAGGTGTGGGGAAGCAATAGGGTTCTCTTAAACTTCATTTTTCCATGAATCTTCATTATTTTGAAGATTTGCAACTTGTGTGTTATGTTTTCGGATATGCTTCCACGTCAAAACGTTATTATTTCGTGGTTTGGTTTCTATTAAATACAACATGATTTTAGAGTCTCTTTTTTTTAAATCCATTTCACTTGGAAAGGTGTGGGGAAGCAATAGGGTTCTCTTAAACTTCATTTTTCCATGAATTTTCATTATTTTGAAGATTTGCAACTTGTGTGTTATGTTTTCGGACATGCTTCCACGTCAAAACGTTATTATTTCGTGGTCTGGTTTCTATTAAATACAACATGATTTTAGAGTCTCTTTTTTTTAAATCCATTTCACTTGGAAAGGTGTGGGGAAGCAATAGGGTTCTCTTAAACTTCATTTTTCCATGAATTTTCATTATTTTGAAGATTTGCAACTTGTGTGTTATGTTTTCGGACATGCTTCCACGTCAAAACGTTATTATTTCGTGGTCTGGTTTCTATTAAATACAACATGATTTTAGAGTCTCTTTTTTTTAAATCCATTTCACTTGGAAAGGTGTGGGGAAGCAATAGGGTTCTCTTAAACTTCATTTTTCCATGAATCTTCATTATTTTGAAGATTTGCAACTTGTGTGTTATGTTTTCGGACATGCTTCCACGTCAAAACGTTATTATTTCGTGGTTTGGTTTCTATTAAATACAACATGATTTTAGAGTCTCTTTTTTTTAAATCCATTTCACTTGGAAAGGTGTGGGGAAGCAATAGGGTTCTCTTAAACTTCATTTTTCCATGAATCATCATTATTTTGATGATTTGCAACTTGTGGGTTGTGTTTTTGGACATGCTTCCACGTCAAAACGTTATTATTTCGTAGTTTGGTTTCTATTAAATACAACATGATTTTAGAATCTCTTTTTTTTAAATCCATTTCACTTGGAAAGGTGTGGGGAAGCAATAGGGTTCTCTTAAACTTCATTTTTCCATGAATTTTCATTATTTTGAAGATTTGCAACTTGTGTGTTATGTTTTCGGACATGCTTCCACGTCAAAACGTTATTATTTCGTGGTCTGGTTTCTATTAAATACAACATGATTTTAGAGTCTCTTTTTTTTAAATCCATTTCACTTGGAAAGGTGTGGGGAAGCAATAGGGTTCTCTTAAACTTCATTTTTCCATGAATCTTCATTATTTTGAAGATTTGCAACTTGTGTGTTATGTTTTCGGACATGCTTCCACGTCAAAACGTTATTATTTCGTGGTTTGGTTTCTATTAAATACAACATGATTTTAGAGTCTCTTTTTTTTAAATCCATTTCACTTGGAAAGGTGTGGGGAAGCAATAGGGTTCTCTTAAACTTCATTTTTCCATGAATCTTCATTATTTTGAAGATTTGCAACTTGTGTGTTATGTTTTCGGACATGCTTCCACGTCAAAACGTTATTATTTCGTGGTTTGGTTTCTATTAAATACAACATGATTTTAGAGTCTCTTTTTTTCAAATCCATTTCACTTGGAAAGGTGTGGGGAAGCAATAGGGTTCTCTTAAACTTCATTTTTCTATGAATCCTCATTATTTTGAAGATTTGCAACTTGTGTGTTATGTTTTTGGACATGCTTCCACGTCAAAACGTTATTATTTCGTGGTCTGGTTTCTATTAAATACAACATGATTTTAGAGTCTCTTTTTTTTAAATCCATTTCACTTGGAAAGGTGTGGGGAAGCAATAGGGTTCTCTTAAACTTCATTTTTCCATGAATCTTCATTATTTTGAAGATTTGCAACTTGTGTGTTATGTTTTCGGACATGCTTCCACGTCAAAACGTTATTATTTCGTGGTTTGGTTTCTATTAAATACAACATGATTTTAGAGTCTCTTTTTTTTAAATCCATTTCACTTGGAAAGGTGTGGGGAAGCAATAGGGTTCTCTTAAACTTCATTTTTCCATGAATCTTCATTATTTTGAAGATTTGCAACTTGTGTGTTATGTTTTCGGACATGCTTCCACGTCAAAACGTTATTATTTCGTGGTTTGGTTTCTATTAAATACAACATGATTTTAGAGTCTCTTTTTTTCAAATCCATTTCACTTGGAAAGGTGTGGGGAAGCAATAGGGTTCTCTTAAACTTCATTTTTCTATGAATCCTCATTATTTTGAAGATTTGCAACTTGTGTGTTATGTTTTTGGACATGCTTCCACGTCAAAGCGTTATTATTTCGTGGTTTGGTTTCTATTAAATACAACATGATTTTAGAGTCTCTTTTTTTTAAATCCATTTCACTTGGAAAGGTGTGGGGAAGCAATAGGGTTCTCTTAAACTTCATTTTTCCATGAATCATCATTATTTTGAAGATTTGCAACTTGTGTGTTATGTTTTCGGACATGCTTCCACGTCAAAACGTTATTATTTCGTGGTTTGGTTTCTATTAAATACAACATGATTTTAGAGTCTCTTTTTTTTAAATCCATTTCACTTGGAAAGGTGTGGGGAAGCAATAGGGTTCTCTTAAACTTCATTTTTCCATGAATCCTACTTATTTTGAAGATTTGCAACTTGTGTGTTATGTTTTCGGACATGCTTCCACGTCAAAACGATATAATGTATTGGCTTGGTGTCGATTAAATACAGCATAATTTTTAGAGTCTCTTTTTTTTAAATCCATTTCCCTTGGAAAGGTGTGGGGAAGCAATAGGGTTCTCTTAAACTTCATTTTTCCATGAATCCTCATTATTTTGAAGATTTGCAACTTGTGTGTTATGTTTTCGGACATGCTTCCACGTCAAAACGTTATTATTTCGTGGTTTGGTTTCTATTAAATACAACATGATTTTAGAGTCTCTTTTTTTTAAATCCATTTCACTTGGAAAGGTGTGGGGAAGCAATAGGGTTCTCTTAAACTTCATTTTTCCATGAATCTTCATTATTTTGATGATTTGCAACTTGTGTGTTATGTTTTCGGACATGCTTCCACGTCAAAACGTTATTATTTCGTGGTCTGGTTTCTATTAAATACAACATGATTTTAGAGTCTCTTTTTTTTAAATCCATTTCACTTGGAAAGGTGTGGGGAAGCAATAGGGTTCTCTTAAACTTCATTTTTCCATGAATCTTCATTATTTTGAAGATTTGCAACTTGTGTGTTATGTTTTCGGACATGCTTCCACGTCAAAACGTTATTATTTCGTGGTTTGGTTTCTATTAAATACAACATGATTTTAGAGTCTCTTTTTTTTAAATCCATTTCACTTGGAAAGGTGTGGGGAAGCAATAGGGTTCTCTTAAACTTCATTTTTCCATGAATCTTCATTATTTTGAAGATTTGCAACTTGTGTGTTATGTTTTCGGACATGCTTCCACGTCAAAACGTTATTATTTCGTGGTTTGGTTTCTATTAAATACAACATGATTTTAGAGTCTCTTTTTTTCAAATCCATTTCACTTGGAAAGGTGTGGGGAAGCAATAGGGTTCTCTTAAACTTCATTTTTCTATGAATCCTCATTATTTTGAAGATTTGCAACTTGTGTGTTATGTTTTTGGACATGCTTCCACGTCAAAGCGTTATTATTTCGTGGTTTGGTTTCTATTAAATACAACATGATTTTAGAGTCTCTTTTTTTTAAATCCATTTCCCTTGGAAAGGTGTGGGGAAGCAATAGGGTTCTCTTAAACTTCATTTTTCCATGAATCATCATTATTTTGAAGATTTGCAACTTGTGTGTTATGTTTTCGGACATGCTTCCACGTCAAAACGTTATTATTTCGTGGTTTGGTTTCTATTAAATACAACATGATTTTAGAGTCTCTTTTTTTTAAATCCATTTCACTTGGAAAGGTGTGGGGAAGCAATAGGGTTCTCTTAAACTTCATTTTTCCATGAATCCTACTTATTTTGAAGATTTGCAACTTGTGTGTTATGTTTTCGGACATGCTTCCACGTCAAAACGATATAATGTATTGGCTTGGTGTCGATTAAATACAGCATAATTTTTAGAGTCTCTTTTTTTTAAATCCATTTCCCTTGGAAAGGTGTGGGGAAGCAATAGGGTTCTCTTAAACTTCATTTTTCCATGAATCCTCATTATTTTGAAGATTTGCAACTTGTGTGTTATGTTTTCGGACATGCTTCCACGTCAAAACGTTATTATTTCGTGGTTTGGTTTCTATTAAATACAACATGATTTTAGAGTCTCTTTTTTTTAAATCCATTTCACTTGGAAAGGTGTGGGGAAGCAATAGGGTTCTGTTAAACTTCATTTTTCCATGAATCTTCATTATTTTGAAGATTTGCAACTTGTGTGTTATGTTTTCGGATATGCTTCCACGTCAAAACGTTATTATTTCGTGGTTTGGTTTCTATTAAATACAACATGATTTTAGAGTCTCTTTTTTTTAAATCCATTTCACTTGGAAAGGTGTGGGGAAGCAATAGGGTTCTCTTAAACTTCATTTTTCCATGAATCTTCGTTATTTTGAAGATTTGCAACTTGTGTGTTATGTTTTCGGACATGCTTCCACGTCAAAACGTTATTATTTCGTGGTTTGGTTTCTATTAAATACAACATGATTTTAGAGTCTCTTTTTTTTAAATCCATTTCACTTGGAAAGGTGTGGGGAAGCAATAGGGTTCTCTTAAACTTCATTTTTCCATGAATCCTCATTATTTTGAAGATTTGCAACTTGTGTGTTATGTTTTTGGACATGCTTCCGCGTCAAAACGTTATTATTTCGTGGTTTGGTTTCTATTAAATACAACATGATTTTAGAGTCTCTTTTTTTTAAATCCATTTCACTTGGAAAAGTGTGGGGAAGCAATAGGGTTCTCTTAAACTTCATTTTTCCATGAATCTTCATTATTTTGAAGATTTGCAACTTGTGTGTTATGTTTTCGGACATGTTTCCACGTCAAAACGATATAATGTATTGGTTTGGTATCGATTAAATACAGCATAATTTTTAGAGTCTTTTTTTTTAAATGCATTTCCCTTGGAAAGGTGTGGGGAAGCAATAGGGTTCTCTTAAACTTCATTTTTCCATGAATTTTCATTATTTTGAAGATTTGCAACTTGTGGGTTATGTTTTCGGACATGCTTCCACGTCAAAACGATATAATTTATTGGTTTGGTGTCGATTAAATATAGCATAATTTTTAGAGTCTTCTTTGTTTAAATCCATTTCGCTTGGAAAGGTGTGGGGAAGCAATAGGGTTCTGTTAAACTTCATTTTTCCATGAATCATCATTATTTTGATGATTTGCAACTTGTGGGTTATGTTTTCGGACATGCTTCCACATCAAAACGTTATTATTTCGTGGTTTGGTTTCCATTAAATACAACATGATTTTAGAATCTCTTTTTTTTAAATCCATTTCACTTGGAAAGGTGTGGGGAAGCAATAGGGTTCTCTTAAACTTCATTTTTCCATGAATCATCATTATTTTGATGATTTGCAACTTGTGGGTTGTGTTTTTGGACATGCTTCCACGTCAAAACGTTATTATTTCGTAGTTTGGTTTCTATTAAATACAACATGATTTTAGAATCTCACTTTTTTTAAATCCATTTCACTTGGAAAGGTGTGGGGAAGCAATAGGGTTCTCTTAAACTTCATTTTTCCATGAATCCTCATTATTTTGAAGATTTGCAACTTGTGTGTTATGTTTTCGGACATGCTTCCACGTCAAGACGTTATTATTTCGTGGTTTGGTTTCTATTAAATACAACATGATTTTAGAGTCTCTTTTTTTTAAATCCATTTCACTTGGAAAGGTGTGGGGAAGCAATAGGGTTCTCTTAAACTTCATTTTTCCATGAATCTTCATTATTTTGAAGATTTGCAACTTGTGTGTTATGTTTTCGGACATGTTTCCACTTCAAAACGATATACTGTATTGGTTTGGTATCGATTAAATACAGCATAATTTTTAGAGTCTTTTTTTTTAAATCCATTTCACTTGGAAAGGTGTGGGGAAGCAATAGGGTTCTCTTAAACTTCATTTTTCCATGAATTTTCATTATTTTGAAGATTTGCAACTTGTGGGTTATGTTTTCGGACATGCTTCCATGTCAAAACGATATAATTTATTGGTTTGGTGTCGATTAAATATAGCATAATTTTTAGAGTCTTTTTTTTTTAAATCCATTTCGCTTGGAAAGGTGTGGGGAAGCAATAGGGTTCTCTTAAACTTCATTTTTCCATGAATCATCATTATTTTGAAGATTTGCAACTTGTGGGTTATGTTTTCGGACATGCTTCCACGTCAAAACGTTATTATTTCGTGGTTTGGTTTCTATTAAATACAATATGATTTTAGAGTGTCATTTTTTTAAATCCATTTCCCTTGGAAAGGTGTGGGGAAGCAATAGGGTTCTCTTAAACTTCATTTTTCCATGAATTTTCATTATTTTGAAGATTTGCAACTTGTGTGTTATGTTTTCGGGCATGCTTCCACGTCAAAACGTTATTATTTCGTGGTTTGGTTTCTATTAAATACAACATGATTTTAGAGTCTCTTTTTTTTAAATCCATTTCACTTGGAAAGGTGTGGGGAAGCAATAGGGTTCTCTTAAACTTCATTTTTCCATGAATTTTCATTATTTTGAAGATTTGCAACTTGTGGGTTATGTTTTCGGACATGCTTCCACGTCAAAACGTTATTATTTTGTGGTTTGGTGTCGATTAAATACAGCATAATTTTTAGAGTCTTTTTTTTTAAAATCCATTTTACTTGGAAAGGTGTGGGGAAGCAATAGGGTTCTCTTAAACTTCATTTTTCCGTGAATTTTCATTATTTTGAAGATTTGCAACTTGTGGGTTATGTTTTCGGACATGCTTCCACGTCAAAACGATATAATTTATTGGTTTGGTGTCGATTAAATACAGCATAATTTTTAGAGTCTTTTTTTTAAAAATCCATTTCGCTTGGAAAGGTGTGGGGAAGCAATAGGGTTCTCTTAAACTTCATTTTTCCATGAATCCTACTTATTTTGAAGATTTGCAACTTGTGTGTTATGTTTTCGGACATGCTTCCACGTCAAAACGATATAATGTATTGGTTTGGTGTCGATTAAATACAGCATAATTTTTAGAGTCTTTTTTTTTAAATCCATTTCCCTTGGAAAGGTGTGGAGAAGCAATAGGGTTCTCTTAAACTTCATTTTTCCATGAATCATCATTATTTTGAAGATTTGCAACTTGTGGGTTATGTTTTCGGACATGCTTCCACGTCAAAACGTTATTATTTCGTGGTTTGGTTTCTATTAAATACAATATGATTTTAGAGTGTCATTTTTTTAAATCCATTTCCCTTGGAAAGGTGTGGGGAAGCAATAGGGTTCTCTTAAACTTCATTTTTCCATGAATTTTCATTATTTTGAAGATTTGCAACTTGTGTGTTATGTTTTCGGACATGCTTCCACGTCAAAACGTTATTATTTCGTGGTTTGGTTTCTATTAAATACAACATGATTTTAGAGTCTCTTTTTTTTAAATCCATTTCACTTGGAAAGGTGTGGGGAAGCAATAGGGTTCTCTTAAACTTCATTTTTCCATGAATTTTCATTATTTTGAAGATTTGCAACTTGTGGGTTATGTTTTCGGACATGCTTCCACGTCAAAACGTTATTATTTTGTGGTTTGGTGTCGATTAAATACAGCATAATTTTTAGAGTCTTTTTTTTTAAAATCCATTTTACTTGGAAAGGTGTGGGGAAGCAATAGGGTTCTCTTAAACTTCATTTTTCCGTGAATTTTCATTATTTTGAAGATTTGCAACTTGTGGGTTATGTTTTCGGACATGCTTCCACGTCAAAACGATATAATTTATTGGTTTGGTGTCGATTAAATACAGCATAATTTTTAGAGTCTTTTTTTTAAAAATCCATTTCGCTTGGAAAGGTGTGGGGAAGCAATAGGGTTCTCTTAAACTTCATTTTTCCATGAATCCTACTTATTTTGAAGATTTGCAACTTGTGTGTTATGTTTTCGGACATGCTTCCACGTCAAAACGATATAATGTATTGGTTTGGTGTCGATTAAATACAGCATAATTTTTAGAGTCTTTTTTTTTAAATCCATTTCACTTGGAAAGGTGTGGGGAAGCAATAGGGTTCTCTTAAACTTCATTTTTCCATGAATTTTCATTATTTTGAAGATTTGCAACTTGTGTGTTATGTTTTCGGACATGCTTCCACGTCAGAACGATATAATTTATTGGTTTGGTGTCGATTAAAAACAGCATAATTTTTAGAGTCTTTTTTTTTTAAATCCATTTCGCTTGGAAAGGTGTGGGGAAGCAATAGGGTTCTCTTAAACTTCATTTTTCCATGAATCTTCATTATTTTGATGATTTGCAACTTGTGTGTTATGTTTTTGGACATGCTTCCACGTCAAAACGTTATTATTTCGTGGTTTGGTTTCTATTAAATACAACATGATTTTAGAGTCTCTTTTTTTTAAATCCATTTCGCTTGGAAAGGTGTGGGGAAGCAATAGGGTTCTCTTAAACTTCATTTTTCCATGAATTTTCATTATTTTGAAGATTTGCAACTTGTGGGTTATGTTTTCGGACATGCTTCCACGTCAAAACGATATAATTTATTGGTTTGGTGTCGATTAAATATAGCATAATTTTTAGAGTCTTTTTTTTTTAAATCCATTTCGCTTGGAAAGGTGTGGGGAAGCAATAGGGTTCTCTTAAACTTCATTTTTCCATGAATCATCATTATTTTGAAGATTTGCAACTTGTGGGTTATGTTTTCGGACATGCTTCCACGTCAAAACGTTATTATTTCGTGGTTTGGTTTCTATTAAATACAATATGATTTTAGAGTGTCATTTTTTTAAATCCATTTCCCTTGGAAAGGTGTGGGGAAGCAATAGGGTTCTCTTAAACTTCATTTTTCCATGAATTTTCATTATTTTGAAGATTTGCAACTTGTGTGTTATGTTTTCGGACATGCTTCCACGTCAAAACGTTATTATTTCGTGGTTTGGTTTCTATTAAATACAACATGATTTTAGAGTCTCTTTTTTTTAAATCCATTTCACTTGGAAAGGTGTGGGGAAGCAATAGGGTTCTCTTAAACTTCATTTTTCCATGAATTTTCATTATTTTGAAGATTTGCAACTTGTGGGTTATGTTTTCGGACATGCTTCCACGTCAAAACGTTATTATTTCGTGGTTTGGTGTCGATTAAATACAGCATAATTTTTAGAGTCTTTTTTTTTAAAATCCATTTTACTTGGAAAGGTGTGGGGAAGCAATAGGGTTCTCTTAAACTTCATTTTTCCGTGAATTTTCATTATTTTGAAGATTTGCAACTTGTGGGTTATGTTTTCGGACATGCTTCCACGTCAAAACGATATAATGTATTGGCTTGGTGTCGATTAAATACAGCATAATTTTTAGAGTCTCTTTTTTTTAAATCCATTTCCCTTGGAAAGGTGTGGGGAAGCAATAGGGTTCTCTTAAACTTCATTTTTCCATGAATCCTCATTATTTTGAAGATTTGCAACTTGTGTGTTATGTTTTCGGACATGCTTCCACGTCAAAACGTTATTATTTCGTGGTTTGGTTTCTATTAAATACAACATGATTTTAGAGTCTCTTTTTTTTAAATCCATTTCACTTGGAAAGGTGTGGGGAAGCAATAGGGTTCTCTTAAACTTCATTTTTCCATGAATCTTCATTATTTTGAAGATTTGCAACTTGTGTGTTATGTTTTCGGATATGCTTCCACGTCAAAACGTTATTATTTCGTGGTTTGGTTTCTATTAAATACAACATGATTTTAGAGTCTCTTTTTTTTAAATCCATTTCACTTGGAAAGGTGTGGGGAAGCAATAGGGTTCTCTTAAACTTCATTTTTCCATGAATCTTCGTTATTTTGAAGATTTGCAACTTGTGTGTTATGTTTTCGGACATGCTTCCACGTCAAAACGTTATTATTTCGTGGTTTGGTTTCTATTAAATACAACATGATTTTAGAGTCTCTTTTTTTTAAATCCATTTCACTTGGAAAGGTGTGGGGAAGCAATAGGGTTCTCTTAAACTTCATTTTTCCATGAATCCTCATTATTTTGAAGATTTGCAACTTGTGTGTTATGTTTTTGGACATGCTTCCGCGTCAAAACGTTATTATTTCGTGGTTTGGTTTCTATTAAATACAACATGATTTTAGAGTCTCTTTTTTTTAAATCCATTTCACTTGGAAAAGTGTGGGGAAGCAATAGGGTTCTCTTAAACTTCATTTTTCCATGAATCTTCATTATTTTGAAGATTTGCAACTTGTGTGTTATGTTTTCGGACATGTTTCCACGTCAAAACGATATAATGTATTGGTTTGGTATCGATTAAATACAGCATAATTTTTAGAGTCTTTTTTTTTAAATGCATTTCCCTTGGAAAGGTGTGGGGAAGCAATAGGGTTCTCTTAAACTTCATTTTTCCATGAATTTTCATTATTTTGAAGATTTGCAACTTGTGGGTTATGTTTTCGGACATGCTTCCACGTCAAAACGATATAATTTATTGGTTTGGTGTCGATTAAATATAGCATAATTTTTAGAGTCTTCTTTGTTTAAATCCATTTCGCTTGGAAAGGTGTGGGGAAGCAATAGGGTTCTGTTAAACTTCATTTTTCCATGAATCATCATTATTTTGATGATTTGCAACTTGTGGGTTATGTTTTCGGACATGCTTCCACATCAAAACGTTATTATTTCGTGGTTTGGTTTCCATTAAATACAACATGATTTTAGAATCTCTTTTTTTTAAATCCATTTCACTTGGAAAGGTGTGGGGAAGCAATAGGGTTCTCTTAAACTTCATTTTTCCATGAATCATCATTATTTTGATGATTTGCAACTTGTGGGTTGTGTTTTTGGACATGCTTCCACGTCAAAACGTTATTATTTCGTAGTTTGGTTTCTATTAAATACAACATGATTTTAGAATCTCACTTTTTTTAAATCCATTTCACTTGGAAAGGTGTGGGGAAGCAATAGGGTTCTCTTAAACTTCATTTTTCCATGAATCCTCATTATTTTGAAGATTTGCAACTTGTGTGTTATGTTTTCGGACATGCTTCCACGTCAAGACGTTATTATTTCGTGGTTTGGTTTCTATTAAATACAACATGATTTTAGAGTCTCTTTTTTTTAAATCCATTTCACTTGGAAAGGTGTGGGGAAGCAATAGGGTTCTCTTAAACTTCATTTTTCCATGAATCTTCATTATTTTGAAGATTTGCAACTTGTGTGTTATGTTTTCGGACATGTTTCCACTTCAAAACGATATACTGTATTGGTTTGGTATCGATTAAATACAGCATAATTTTTAGAGTCTTTTTTTTTAAATCCATTTCACTTGGAAAGGTGTGGGGAAGCAATAGGGTTCTCTTAAACTTCATTTTTCCATGAATTTTCATTATTTTGAAGATTTGCAACTTGTGGGTTATGTTTTCGGACATGCTTCCATGTCAAAACGATATAATTTATTGGTTTGGTGTCGATTAAATATAGCATAATTTTTAGAGTCTTTTTTTTTTAAATCCATTTCGCTTGGAAAGGTGTGGGGAAGCAATAGGGTTCTCTTAAACTTCATTTTTCCATGAATCATCATTATTTTGAAGATTTGCAACTTGTGGGTTATGTTTTCGGACATGCTTCCACGTCAAAACGTTATTATTTCGTGGTTTGGTTTCTATTAAATACAATATGATTTTAGAGTGTCATTTTTTTAAATCCATTTCCCTTGGAAAGGTGTGGGGAAGCAATAGGGTTCTCTTAAACTTCATTTTTCCATGAATTTTCATTATTTTGAAGATTTGCAACTTGTGTGTTATGTTTTCGGGCATGCTTCCACGTCAAAACGTTATTATTTCGTGGTTTGGTTTCTATTAAATACAACATGATTTTAGAGTCTCTTTTTTTTAAATCCATTTCACTTGGAAAGGTGTGGGGAAGCAATAGGGTTCTCTTAAACTTCATTTTTCCATGAATTTTCATTATTTTGAAGATTTGCAACTTGTGGGTTATGTTTTCGGACATGCTTCCACGTCAAAACGTTATTATTTTGTGGTTTGGTGTCGATTAAATACAGCATAATTTTTAGAGTCTTTTTTTTTAAAATCCATTTTACTTGGAAAGGTGTGGGGAAGCAATAGGGTTCTCTTAAACTTCATTTTTCCGTGAATTTTCATTATTTTGAAGATTTGCAACTTGTGGGTTATGTTTTCGGACATGCTTCCACGTCAAAACGATATAATTTATTGGTTTGGTGTCGATTAAATACAGCATAATTTTTAGAGTCTTTTTTTTAAAAATCCATTTCGCTTGGAAAGGTGTGGGGAAGCAATAGGGTTCTCTTAAACTTCATTTTTCCATGAATCCTACTTATTTTGAAGATTTGCAACTTGTGTGTTATGTTTTCGGACATGCTTCCACGTCAAAACGATATAATGTATTGGTTTGGTGTCGATTAAATACAGCATAATTTTTAGAGTCTTTTTTTTTAAATCCATTTCCCTTGGAAAGGTGTGGAGAAGCAATAGGGTTCTCTTAAACTTCATTTTTCCATGAATCATCATTATTTTGAAGATTTGCAACTTGTGGGTTATGTTTTCGGACATGCTTCCACGTCAAAACGTTATTATTTCGTGGTTTGGTTTCTATTAAATACAATATGATTTTAGAGTGTCATTTTTTTAAATCCATTTCCCTTGGAAAGGTGTGGGGAAGCAATAGGGTTCTCTTAAACTTCATTTTTCCATGAATTTTCATTATTTTGAAGATTTGCAACTTGTGTGTTATGTTTTCGGACATGCTTCCACGTCAAAACGTTATTATTTCGTGGTTTGGTTTCTATTAAATACAACATGATTTTAGAGTCTCTTTTTTTTAAATCCATTTCACTTGGAAAGGTGTGGGGAAGCAATAGGGTTCTCTTAAACTTCATTTTTCCATGAATTTTCATTATTTTGAAGATTTGCAACTTGTGGGTTATGTTTTCGGACATGCTTCCACGTCAAAACGTTATTATTTTGTGGTTTGGTGTCGATTAAATACAGCATAATTTTTAGAGTCTTTTTTTTTAAAATCCATTTTACTTGGAAAGGTGTGGGGAAGCAATAGGGTTCTCTTAAACTTCATTTTTCCGTGAATTTTCATTATTTTGAAGATTTGCAACTTGTGGGTTATGTTTTCGGACATGCTTCCACGTCAAAACGATATAATTTATTGGTTTGGTGTCGATTAAATACAGCATAATTTTTAGAGTCTTTTTTTTAAAAATCCATTTCGCTTGGAAAGGTGTGGGGAAGCAATAGGGTTCTCTTAAACTTCATTTTTCCATGAATCCTACTTATTTTGAAGATTTGCAACTTGTGTGTTATGTTTTCGGACATGCTTCCACGTCAAAACGATATAATGTATTGGTTTGGTGTCGATTAAATACAGCATAATTTTTAGAGTCTTTTTTTTTAAATCCATTTCACTTGGAAAGGTGTGGGGAAGCAATAGGGTTCTCTTAAACTTCATTTTTCCATGAATTTTCATTATTTTGAAGATTTGCAACTTGTGTGTTATGTTTTCGGACATGCTTCCACGTCAGAACGATATAATTTATTGGTTTGGTGTCGATTAAAAACAGCATAATTTTTAGAGTCTTTTTTTTTTAAATCCATTTCGCTTGGAAAGGTGTGGGGAAGCAATAGGGTTCTCTTAAACTTCATTTTTCCATGAATCTTCATTATTTTGATGATTTGCAACTTGTGTGTTATGTTTTTGGACATGCTTCCACGTCAAAACGTTATTATTTCGTGGTTTGGTTTCTATTAAATACAACATGATTTTAGAGTCTCTTTTTTTTAAATCCATTTCGCTTGGAAAGGTGTGGGGAAGCAATAGGGTTCTCTTAAACTTCATTTTTCCATGAATTTTCATTATTTTGAAGATTTGCAACTTGTGGGTTATGTTTTCGGACATGCTTCCACGTCAAAACGATATAATTTATTGGTTTGGTGTCGATTAAATATAGCATAATTTTTAGAGTCTTTTTTTTTTAAATCCATTTCGCTTGGAAAGGTGTGGGGAAGCAATAGGGTTCTCTTAAACTTCATTTTTCCATGAATCATCATTATTTTGAAGATTTGCAACTTGTGGGTTATGTTTTCGGACATGCTTCCACGTCAAAACGTTATTATTTCGTGGTTTGGTTTCTATTAAATACAATATGATTTTAGAGTGTCATTTTTTTAAATCCATTTCCCTTGGAAAGGTGTGGGGAAGCAATAGGGTTCTCTTAAACTTCATTTTTCCATGAATTTTCATTATTTTGAAGATTTGCAACTTGTGTGTTATGTTTTCGGACATGCTTCCACGTCAAAACGTTATTATTTCGTGGTTTGGTTTCTATTAAATACAACATGATTTTAGAGTCTCTTTTTTTTAAATCCATTTCACTTGGAAAGGTGTGGGGAAGCAATAGGGTTCTCTTAAACTTCATTTTTCCATGAATTTTCATTATTTTGAAGATTTGCAACTTGTGGGTTATGTTTTCGGACATGCTTCCACGTCAAAACGTTATTATTTTGTGGTTTGGTGTCGATTAAATACAGCATAATTTTTAGAGTCTTTTTTTTTAAAATCCATTTTACTTGGAAAGGTGTGGGGAAGCAATAGGGTTCTCTTAAACTTCATTTTTCCGTGAATTTTCATTATTTTGAAGATTTGCAACTTGTGGGTTATGTTTTCGGACATGCTTCCACGTCAAAACGATATAATTTATTGGTTTGGTGTCGATTAAATACAGCATAATTTTTAGAGTCTTTTTTTAAAAAATCCATTTCGCTTGGAAAGGTGTGGGGAAGCAATAGGGTTCTCTTAAACTTCATTTTTCCATGAATCCTACTTATTTTGAAGATTTGCAACTTGTGTGTTATGTTTTCGGACATGCTTCCACGTCAAAACGTTATTATTTCGTGGTTTGGTTTCTATTAAATACAACATGATTTTAGAGTCTCTTTTTTTTAAATCCATTTCACTTGGAAAGGTGTGGGGAAGCAATAGGGTTCTCTTAAACTTCATTTTTCCATGAATCTTCATTATTTTGAAGATTTGCAACTTGTGTGTTATGTTTTCGGACATGCTTCCACGTCAAAACGTTATTATTTCGTGGTTTGGTTTCTATTAAATACAATATGATTTTAGAGTGTCATTTTTTTAAATCCATTTCCCTTGGAAAGGTGTGGGGAAGCAATAGGGTTCTCTTAAACTTCATTTTTCCATGAATTTTCATTATTTTGAAGATTTGCAACTTGTGTGTTATGTTTTCGGACATGCTTCCACGTCAAAACGTTATTATTTCGTGGTTTGGTTTCTATTAAATACAACATGATTTTAGAGTCTCTTTTTTTTAAATCCATTTCACTTGGAAAGGTGTGGGGAAGCAATAGGGTTCTCTTAAACTTCATTTTTCCATGAATCTTCATTATTTTGAAGATTTGCAACTTGTGTGTTATGTTTTCGGACATGCTTCCACGTCAAAACGTTATTATTTCGTGGTTTGGTTTCTATTAAATACAACATGATTTTAGAGTCTCTTTTTTTTAAATCCATTTCACTTGGAAAGGTGTGGGGAAGCAATAGGGTTCTCTTAAACTTCATTTTTCCATGAATTTTCATTATTTTGAAGATTTGCAACTTGTGGGTTATGTTTTCGGACATGCTTCCACGTCAAAACGATATAATTTATTGGTTTGGTGTCGATTAAATATAGCATAATTTTTAGAGTCTTTTTTTTTTAAATCCATTTCGCTTGGAAAGGTGTGGGGAAGCAATAGGGTTCTCTTAAACTTCATTTTTCCATGAATCATCATTATTTTGATGATTTGCAACTTGTGGGTTATGTTTTCGGACATGCTTCCACGTCAAAACGTTATTATTTCGTGGTTTGGTTTCTATTAAATACAACATGATTTTAGAATCTCTTTTTTTTAAATCCATTTCACTTGGAAAGGTGTGGGGAAGCAATAGGGTTCTCTTAAACTTCATTTTTCCATGAATCATCATTATTTTGATGATTTGCAACTTGTGGGTTATGTTTTCGGACATGCTTCCACGTCAAAACGTTATTATTTCGTGGTTTGGTTTCTATTAAATACAACATGATTTTAGAATCTCTTTTTTTTAAATCCATTTCACTTGGAAAGGTGTGGGGAAGCAATAGGGTTCTCTTAAACTTCATTTTTCCATGAATTTTCATTATTTTGAAGATTTGCAACTTGTGGGTTATGTTTTCGGACATGCTTCCACGTCAAAACGTTATTATTTCGTAGTTTGGTTTCTATTAAATACAACATGATTTTAGAATCTCTTTTTTTTTAAATCCATTTCACTTGGAAAGGTGTGGGGAAGCAATAGGGTTCTCTTAAACTTCATTTTTCCATGAATCATCATTATTTTGAAGATTTGCAACTTGTGTGTTATGTTTTCGGACATGCTTCCACGTCAAAACGTTATTATTTCGTGGTTTGGTTTCTATTAAATACAACATGATTTTAGAGTCTCTTTTTTTTAAATCCATTTCACTTGGAAAGGTGTGGGGAAGCAATAGGGTTCTCTTAAACTTCATTTTTCCATGAATCCTCATTATTTTGAAGATTTGCAACTTGTGTGTTATGTTTTCGGACATGCTTCCACGTCAAAACGTTATTATTTCGTGGTTTGGTTTCTATTAAATACAACATGATTTTAGAGTCTTTTTTTTTTAAATCCATTTCGCTTGGAAAGGTGTGGGGAAGCAATAGGGTACTCTTAAACTTCATTTTTCCATGAATTTTCATTATTTTGAAGATTTGCAACTTGTGGGTTATGTTTTCGGACATGCTTCCACGTCAAAACGATATAATTTATTGGTTTGGTGTCGATTAAATATAGCATAATTTTTAGAGTCTTTTTTTTTTAAATCCATTTCGCTTGGAAAGGTGTGGGGAAGCAATAGGGTTCTCTTAAACTTCATTTTTCCATGAATCATCATTATTTTGATGATTTGCAACTTGTGGGTTATGTTTTCGGACATGCTTCCACGTCAAAACGTTATTATTTCGTGGTTTGGTTTCTATTAAATACAACATGATTTTAGAATCTCTTTTTTTTAAATCCATTTCACTTGGAAAGGTGTGGGGAAGCAATAGGGTTCTCTTAAACTTCATTTTTCCATGAATCTTCATTATTTTGAAGATTTGCAACTTGTGTGTTATGTTTTCGGACATGCTTCCACGTCAAAGCGTTATTATTTCGTGGTTTGGTTTCTATTAAATACAACATGATTTTAGAGTCTCTTTTTTTTAAATCCATTTCCCTTGGAAAGGTGTGGGGAAGCAATAGGGTTCTCTTAAACTTCATTTTTCCATGAATCCTCATTATTTTGAAGATTTGCAACTTGTGTGTTATGTTTTCGGACATGCTTCCACGTCAAAACGTTATTATTTCGTGGTTTGGTTTCTATTAAATACAACATGATTTTAGAGTCTCTTTTTTTTAAATCCATTTCACTTGGAAAGGTGTGGGGAAGCAATAGGGTTCTCTTAAACTTCATTTTTCCATGAATCTTCATTATTTTGAAGATTTGCAACTTGTGTGTTATGTTTTCGGACATGTTTCCACGTCAAAACGATATAATGTATCGGTTTGGTGTCGATTAAATACACCATAATTTTTAGAGTCTTTTTTTTTAAATCCATTTCACTTGGAAAGGTGTGGGGAAGCAATAGGGTTCTCTTAAACTTCATTTTTCCATGAATCCTCATTATTTTGAAGATTTGCAACTTGTGTGTTATGTTTTCGGACATGCTTCCACGTCAAAACGTTATTATTTCGTGGTTTGGTTTCTATTAAATACAACATGATTTTAGAGTCTCTTTTTTTTAAATCCATTTCACTTGGAAAGGTGTGGGGAAGCAATAGGGTTCTCTTAAACTTCATTTTTCCATGAATCTTCATTATTTTGAAGATTTGCAACTTGTGTGTTATGTTTTCGGACATGCTTCCACGTCAAAACGTTATTATTTCGTGGTTTGGTTTCTATTAAATACAACATGATTTTA
Organism: Climacium dendroides; assembly: GCA_950106755.1. Taxonomy (NCBI): domain Eukaryota; kingdom Viridiplantae; phylum Streptophyta; class Bryopsida; order Hypnales; family Climaciaceae; genus Climacium; species Climacium dendroides. The sequence goes on along the minus strand of CATNNA010000013.1, from coordinate 1,136,634 downwards.
GAGTCTCTTTTTTTTAAATCCATTTCACTTGGAAAGGTGTGGGGAAGCAATAGGGTTCTCTTAAACTTCATTTTTCCATGAATTTTCATTATTTTGAAGATTTGCAACTTGTGGGTTATGTTTTCGGACATGCTTCCACGTCAAAACGATATAATTTATTGGTTTGGTGTCGATTAAATATAGCATAATTTTTAGAGTCTTTTTTTTTTAAATCCATTTCGCTTGGAAAGGTGTGGGGAAGCAATAGGGTTCTCTTAAACTTCATTTTTCCATGAATCATCATTATTTTGATGATTTGCAACTTGTGGGTTATGTTTTCGGACATGCTTCCACGTCAAAACGTTATTATTTCGTGGTTTGGTTTCTATTAAATACAACATGATTTTAGAATCTCTTTTTTTTAAATCCATTTCACTTGGAAAGGTGTGGGGAAGCAATAGGGTTCTCTTAAACTTCATTTTTCCATGAATCCTCATTATTTTGATGATTTGCAACTTGTGGGTTATGTTTTCGGACATGCTTCCACGTCAAAACGTTATTATTTCGTGGTTTGGTTTCTATTAAATACAACATGATTTTAGAGTCTCTTTTTTTTAAATCCATTTCACTTGGAAAGGTGTGGGGAAGCAATAGGGTTCTCTTAAACTTCATTTTTCCATGAATTTTCATTATTTTGAAGATTTGCAACTTGTGGGTTATGTTTTCGGACATGCTTCCACGTCAAAACGTTATTATTTCGTAGTTTGGTTTCTATTAAATACAACATGATTTTAGAATCTCTTTTTTTTTAAATCCATTTCACTTGGAAAGGTGTGGGGAAGCAATAGGGTTCTCTTAAACTTCATTTTTCCATGAATCTTCATTATATTCAAGATTTGCAACTTGTGTGTTATGTTTTCGGACATGTTTCCACGTGAAAACGATATAATGTATCGGTTTGGTGTCGATTAAATACACCATAATTTTTAGAGTCTTTTTTTTTAAATCCATTTCACTTGGAAAGGTGTGGGGAAGCAATAGGGTTCTCTTAAACTTCATTTTTCCATGAATTTTCATTATTTTGAAGATTTGCAACTTGTGGGTTATGTTTTCGGACATGCTTCCACGTCAAAACGTTATTATTTTGTGGTTTGGTGTAGATTAAATACAGCATAATTTTTAGAGTCTTTTTTTTTAAAATCCATTTCACTTGGAAAGGTGTGGGGAAGCAATAGGGTTCTCTTAAACTTCATTTTTCCATGAATTTTCATTATTTTGAAGATTTGCAACTTGTGGGTTATGTTTTCGGACATGCTTCCACGTCAAAACGATATAATTTATTGGTTTGGTGTCGATTAAATACAGCATAATTTTTAGAGTCTTTTTTTTTAAAATCCATTTCGCTTGGAAAGGTGTGGGGAAGCAATAGGGTTCTCTTAAACTTCATTTTTCCATGAATCCTACTTATTTTGAAGATTTGCAACTTGTGGGTTATGTTTTCGGACATGCTTCCACGTCAAAACGTTATTATTTCGTGGTTTGGTTTCTATTAAATACAACATGATTTTAGAGTCTCTTTTTTTTAAATCCATTTCACTTGGAAAGGTGTGGGGAAGCAATAGGGTTCTCTTAAACTTCATTTTTCCATGAATTTTCATTATTTTGAAGATTTGCAACTTGTGTGTTATGTTTTCGGACATGCTTCCACGTCAAAACGATATAATTTATTGGTTTGGTGTCGATTAAAAACAGCATAATTTTTAGAGTCCTTTTTTTTTAAATCCATTTCGCTTGGAAAGGTGTGGGGAAGCAATAGGGTTCTCTTAAACTTCATTTTTCCATGAATCTTCATTATTTTGATGATTTGCAACTTGTGTGTTATGTTTTCGGACATGCTTCCACGTCAAAACGTTATTATTTCGTGGTTTGGTTTCTATTAAATACAACATGATTTTAGAGTCTCTTTTTTTTAAATCCATTTCGCTTGGAAAGGTGTGGGGAAGCAATAGGGTTCTCTTAAACTTCATTTTTCCATGAATCCTCATTATTTTGAAGATTTGCAACTTGTGTGTTATGTTTTCGGACATGCTTCCACGTCAAACCGATATAATGTATTGGCTTGGTGTCGATTAAATACAGCATAATTTTTAGAGTCCTTTTTTTTTAAATCCATTTCGCTTGGAAAGGTGTGGGGAAGCAATAGGGTTCTCTTAAACTTCATTTTTCCATGAATCTTCATTATTTTGAAGATTTGCAACTTGTGTGTTATGTTTTCGGACATGCTTCCACGTCAAAACGTTATTATTTCGTGGTTTGGTTTCTATTAAATACAACATGATTTTAGAGTCTCTTTTTTTTAAATCCATTTCACTTGGAAAGGTGTGGGGAAGCAATAGGGTTCTCTTAAACTTCATTTTTCCATGAATTTTCATTATTTTGAAGATTTGCAACTTGTGGGTTATGTTTTCGGACATGCTTCCACGTCAAAACGATATAATTTATTGGTTTGGTGTCGATTAAATACAGCATAATTTTTAGAGTGTCATTTTTTTAAATCCATTTCACTTGGAAAGGTGTGGGGAAGCAATAGGGTTCTCTTAAACTTCATTTTTCCATGAATCATCATTATTTTGATGATTTGCAACTTGTGGGTTATGTTTTCGGACATGCTTCCACGTCAAAACGTTATTATTTCGTGGTTTGGTTTCTATTAAATACAACATGATTTTAGAATCTCTTTTTTTTAAATCCATTTCACTTGGAAAGGTGTGGGGAAGCAATAGGGTTCTCTTAAACTTCATTTTTCCATGAATCATCATTATTTTGATGATTTGCAACTTGTGGGTTATGTTTTCGGACATGCTTCCACGTCAAAACGTTATTATTTCGTGGTTTGGTTTCTATTAAATACAACATGATTTTAGAATCTCTTTTTTTTAAATCCATTTCACTTGGAAAGGTGTGGGGAAGCAATAGGGTTCTCTTAAACTTCATTTTTCCATGAATTTTCATTATTTTGAAGATTTGCAACTTGTGGGTTATGTTTTCGGACATGCTTCCACGTCAAAACGTTATTATTTCGTAGTTTGGTTTCTATTAAATACAACATGATTTTAGAATCTCTTTTTTTTTAAATCCATTTCACTTGGAAAGGTGTGGGGAAGCAATAGGGTTCTCTTAAACTTCATTTTTCCATGAATCCTCATTATTTTGAAGATTTGCAACTTGTGTGTTATGTTTTCGGACATGCTTCCACGTCAAAACGTTATTATTTCGTGGTTTGGTTTCTATTAAATACAACATGATTTTAGAGTCTCTTTTTTTTAAATCCATTTCACTTGGAAAGGTGTGGGGAAGCAATAGGGTTCTCTTAAACTTCATTTTTCCATGAATCCTCATTATTTTGAAGATTTGCAACTTGTGTGTTATGTTTTCGGACATGCTTCCACGTCAAAACGTTATTATTTCGTGGTTTGGTTTCTATTAAATACAACATGATTTTAGAGTCTTTTTTTTTTAAATCCATTTCGCTTGGAAAGGTGTGGGGAAGCAATAGGGTACTCTTAAACTTCATTTTTCCATGAATTTTCATTATTTTGAAGATTTGCAACTTGTGGGTTATGTTTTCGGACATGCTTCCACGTCAAAACGATATAATTTATTGGTTTGGTGTCGATTAAATATAGCATAATTTTTAGAGTCTTTTTTTTTTAAATCCATTTCGCTTGGAAAGGTGTGGGGAAGCAATAGGGTTCTCTTAAACTTCATTTTTCCATGAATCATCATTATTTTGATGATTTGCAACTTGTGGGTTATGTTTTCGGACATGCTTCCACGTCAAAACGTTATTATTTCGTGGTTTGGTTTCTATTAAATACAACATGATTTTAGAATCTCTTTTTTTTAAATCCATTTCACTTGGAAAGGTGTGGGGAAGCAATAGGGTTCTCTTAAACTTCATTTTTCCATGAATCTTCATTATTTTGAAGATTTGCAACTTGTGTGTTATGTTTTCGGACATGCTTCCACGTCAAAGCGTTATTATTTCGTGGTTTGGTTTCTATTAAATACAACATGATTTTAGAGTCTCTTTTTTTTAAATCCATTTCCCTTGGAAAGGTGTGGGGAAGCAATAGGGTTCTCTTAAACTTCATTTTTCCATGAATCCTCATTATTTTGAAGATTTGCAACTTGTGTGTTATGTTTTCGGACATGCTTCCACGTCAAAACGTTATTATTTCGTGGTTTGGTTTCTATTAAATACAACATGATTTTAGAGTCTCTTTTTTTTAAATCCATTTCACTTGGAAAGGTGTGGGGAAGCAATAGGGTTCTCTTAAACTTCATTTTTCCATGAATCTTCATTATTTTGAAGATTTGCAACTTGTGTGTTATGTTTTCGGACATGTTTCCACGTCAAAACGATATAATGTATCGGTTTGGTGTCGATTAAATACACCATAATTTTTAGAGTCTTTTTTTTTAAATCCATTTCACTTGGAAAGGTGTGGGGAAGCAATAGGGTTCTCTTAAACTTCATTTTTCCATGAATCCTCATTATTTTGAAGATTTGCAACTTGTGTGTTATGTTTTCGGACATGCTTCCACGTCAAAACGTTATTATTTCGTGGTTTGGTTTCTATTAAATACAACATGATTTTAGAGTCTCTTTTTTTTAAATCCATTTCACTTGGAAAGGTGTGGGGAAGCAATAGGGTTCTCTTAAACTTCATTTTTCCATGAATCCTCATTATTTTGAAGATTTGCAACTTCTGTGTTATGTTTTCGGACATGCTTCCACATCAAAACGTTATTATTTCGTGGTTTGGTTTCTATTAAATACAACATGATTTTAGAGTCTCTTTTTTTTAAATCCATTTCACTTGGAAAGGTGTGGGGAAGCAATAGGGTTCTCTTAAACTTCATTTTTCCATGAATCATCATTATTTTGATGATTTGCAACTTGTGGGTTATGTTTTCGGACATGCTTCCACGTCAAAACGTTATTATTTCGTGGTTTGGTTTCTATTAAATACAACATGATTTTAGAATCTCTTTTTTTTAAATCCATTTCACTTGGAAAGGTGTGGGGAAGCAATAGGGTTCTCTTAAACTTCATTTTTCCATGAATCCTCATTATTTTGATGATTTGCAACTTGTGGGTTATGTTTTCGGACATGCTTCCACGTCAAAACGTTATTATTTCGTGGTTTGGTTTCTATTAAATACAACATGATTTTAGAATCTCTTTTTTTTAAATCCATTTCACTTGGAAAGGTGTGGGGAAGCAATAGGGTTCTCTTAAACTTCATTTTTCCATGAATTTTCATTATTTTGAAGATTTGCAACTTGTGGGTTATGTTTTCGGACATGCTTCCACGTCAAAACGTTATTATTTCGTAGTTTGGTTTCTATTAAATACAACATGATTTTAGAATCTCTTTTTTTTTAAATCCATTTCACGTGGAAAGGTGTGGGGAAGCAATAGGGTTCTCTTAAACTTCATTTTTCCATGAATCTTCATTATTTTGAAGATTTGCAACTTGTGTGTTATGTTTTCGGACATGTTTCCACGTCAAAACGATATAATGTATCGGTTTGGTGTCGATTAAATACACCATAATTTTTAGAGTCTTTTTTTTTAAATCCATTTCACTTGGAAAGGTGTGGGGAAGCAATAGGGTTCTCTTAAACTTCATTTTTCCATGAATTTTCATTATTTTGAAGATTTGCAACTTGTGGGTTATGTTTTCGGACATGCTCCCACGTCAAAACGTTATTATTTTGTGGTTTGGTGTCGATTAAATACAGCATAATTTTTAGAGTCTTTTTTTTTGAAATCCATTTCACTTGGAAAGGTGTGGGGAAGCAATAGGGTTCTCTTAAACTTCATTTTTCCATGAATTTTCATTATTTTGAAGATTTGCAACTTGTGTGTTATGTTTTCGGACATGCTTCCACGTCAAAACGATATAATTTATTGGTTTGGTGTCGATTAAATACAGCATAATTTTTAGAGTCTTTTTTTTTAAAATCCATTTCGCTTGGAAAGGTGTGGGGAAGCAATAGGGTTCTCTTAAACTTCATTTTTCCATGAATCCTACTTATTTTGAAGATTTGCAACTTGTGGGTTATGTTTTCGGACATGCTTCCACGTCAAAACGATATAATGTATTGGTTTGGTGTCGATTAAATACAGCATAATTTTTAGAGTCTTTTTTTTTAAATCCATTTCCCTTGGAAAGGTGTGGGGAAGCAATAGGGTTCTCTTAAACTTCATTTTTCCATGAATTTTCATTATTTTGAAGATTTGCAACTTGTGTGTTATGTTTTCGGACATGCTTCCACGTCAAAACGATATAATTTATTGGTTTGGTGTCGATTAAAAACAGCATAATTTTTAGAGTCCTTTTTTTTTAAATCCATTTCGCTTGGAAAGGTGTGGGGAAGCAATAGGGTTCTCTTAAACTTCATTTTTCCATGAATCTTCATTATTTTGATGATTTGCAACTTGTGTGTTATGTTTTCGGACATGCTTCCACGTCAAAACGTTATTATTTCGTGGTTTGGTTTCTATTAAATACAACATGATTTTAGAGTCTCTTTTTTTTAAATCCATTTCGCTTGGAAAGGTGTGGGGAAGCAATAGGGTTCTCTTAAACTTCATTTTTCCATGAATCCTCATTATTTTGAAGATTTGCAACTTGTGTGTTATGTTTTCGGACATGCTTCCACGTCAAACCGATATAATGTATTGGCTTGGTGTCGATTAAATACAGCATAATTTTTAGAGTCTCTTTTTTTTAAATCCATTTCCCTTGGAAAGGTGTGGGGAAGCAATAGGGTTCTCTTAAACTTCATTTTTCCATGAATCCTCATTATTTTGAAGATTTGCAACTTGTGTGTTATGTTTTCGGACATGCTTCCACGTCAAAACGTTATTATTTCGTGGTTTGGTTTCTATTAAATACAACATGATTTTAGAGTCTCTTTTTTTTAAATCCATTTCACTTGGAAAGGTGTGGGGAAGCAATAGGGTTCTCTTAAACTTCATTTTTCCATGAATCTTCATTATTTTGAAGATTTGCAACTTGTGTGTTATGTTTTCGGACATGCTTCCACGTCAAAACGTTATTATTTCGTGGTTTGGTTTCTATTAAATACAACATGATTTTAGAGTCTCTTTTTTTTAAATCCATTTCACTTGGAAAGGTGTGGGGAAGCAATAGGGTTCTCTTAAACTTCATTTTTCCATGAATTTTCATTATTTTGAAGATTTGCAACTTGTGGGTTATGTTTTCGGACGTGCTTCCACGTCAAAACGATATAATTTATTGGTTTGGTGTCGATTAAATACAGCATAATTTTTAGAGTGTCATTTTTTTAAATCCATTTCACTTGGAAAGGTGTGGGGAAGCAATAGGGTTCTCTTAAACTTCATTTTTCCATGAATCATCATTATTTTGATGATTTGCAACTTGTGGGTTATGTTTTCGGACATGCTTCCACGTCAAAACGTTATTATTTCGTGGTTTGGTTTCTATTAAATACAACATGATTTTAGAATCTCTTTTTTTTAAATCCATTTCACTTGGAAAGGTGTGGGGAAGCAATAGGGTTCTCTTAAACTTCATTTTTCCATGAATCATCATTATTTTGATGATTTGCAACTTGTGGGTTGTGTTTTTGGACATGCTTCCACGTCAAAACGTTATTATTTCGTAGTTTGGTTTCTATTAAATACAACATGATTTTAGAATCTCTTTTTTTTTAAATCCATTTCACTTGGAAAGGTGTGGGGAAGCAATAGGGTTCTCTTAAACTTCATTTTTCCATGAATCCTCATTATTTTGAAGATTTGCAACTTGTGGGTTATGTTTTCGGACATGTTTCCACGTCAAAACGATATAATGTATTGGTTTGGTATCGATTAAATACAGCATAATTTTTAGAGTCTTTTTTATTAAATCCATTTCACTTGGAAAGGTGTGGGGAAGCAATAGGGTTCTCTTAAATTTCATTTTTCCATGAATTTTCATTATTTTGAAGATTTGCAACTTGTGGGTTATGTTTTCGGACATGCTTCCACGTCAAAACGATATAATTTATTGGTTTGGTGTCGATTAAATATGGCATTATTTTTAGAGTCTTTTTTTTTTAAATCCATTTCGCTTGGAAAGGTGTGGGGAAGCAATAGGGTTCTCTTAAACTTCATTTTTCCATGAATCATCATTATTTTGATGATTTGCAACTTGTGGGTTATGTTTTCGGACATGCTTCCACGTCAAAACGTTATTATTTCGTGGTTTGGTTTCTATTAAATACAACATGATTTTAGAATCTCTTTTTTTTAAATCCATTTCACTTGGAAAGGTGTGGGGAAGCAATAGGGTTCTCTTAAACTTCATTTTTCCATGAATCCTACTTATTTTGAAGATTTGCAACTTGTGTGTTATGTTTTCGGACATGCTTCCACGTCAAAGCGTTATTATTTCGTGGTTTGGTTTCTATTAAATACAGCATAATTTTTAGAGTCTTTTTTTTTAAATCCATTTCCCTTGGAAAGGTGTGGGGAAGCAATAGGGTTCTCTTAAACTTCATTTTTCCATGAATTTTCATTATTTTGAAGATTTGCAACTTGTGGGTTATGTTTTCGGACATGCTTCCACGTCAAAACGTTATTATTTTGTGGTTTGGTGTAGATTAAATACAGCATAATTTTTAGAGTCTTTTTTTTTAAAATCCATTTCACTTGGAAAGGTGTGGGGAAGCAATAGGGTTCTCTTAAACTTCATTTTTCCATGAATCTTCATTATTTTGAAGATTTGCAACTTGTGGGTTATGTTTTCGGACATGCTTCCACGTCAAAACGATATAATTTATTGGTTTGGTGTCGATTAAATACAGCATAATTTTTAGAGTCTTTTTTGTTAAAATCCATTTCGCTTGGAAAGGTGTGGGGAAGCAAGAGGGTTCTCTTAAACTTCATTTTTCCATGAATCCTACTTATTTTGAAGATTTGCAACTTGTGGGTTATGTTTTCGGACATGCTTCCACGTCAAAACGTTATTATTTTGTGGTTTGGTGTCGATTAAATACAGCATAATTTTTAGAGTCTTTTTTTTTAAAATCCATTTCACTTGCAAAGGTGTGGGGAAGCAATAGGGTTCTCTTAAACTTCATTTTTCCATGAATTTTCATTATTTTGAAGATTTGCAACTTGTGGGTTATGTTTTCGGACATGCTTCCACGTCAAAACGATATAATTTATTGGTTTGGTGTCGATTAAATACAGCATAATTTTTAGAGTCTTTTTTTTTAAAATCCATTTCGCTTGGAAAGGTGTGGGGAAGCAATAGGGTTCTCTTAAACTTCATTTTTCCATGAATCTTCATTATTTTGATGATTTGCAACTTGTGTGTTATGTTTTCGGACATGCTTCCACGTCAAAACGTTATTATTTCGTGGTTTGGTTTCTATTAAATACAACATGATTTTAGAGTCTCTTTTTTTTAAATCCATTTCACTTGGAAAGGTGTGGGGAAGCAATAGGGTTCTCTTAAACTTCATTTTTCCATGAATCTTCATTATTTTGAAGATTTGCAACTTGTGTGTTATGATTTCGGACATGTTTCCACGTCAAAACGATATAATGTATTGGTTTGGTGTCGATTAAGTACACCATAATTTTTAGAGTCTTTTTTTTAAAATCCATTTCACTTGGAAAGGTGTGGGGAAGCAATAGGGTTCTCTTAAACTTCATTTTTCCATGAATTTTCATTATTTTGAAGATTTGCAACTTGTGGGTTATGTTTTCGGACATGCTTCCACGTCAAAACGATATAATTTATTGGTTTGGTGTCGATTAAATACAGCATAATTTTTAGAGTCTTTTTTTTTAAAATCCATTTCGCTTGGAAAGGTGTGGGGAAGCAATAGGGTTCTCTTAAACTTCATTTTTCCATGAATCCTACTTATTTTGAAGATTTGCAACTTGTGTGTTATGTTTTCGGACATGCTTCCACGTCAAAGCGTTATTATTTCGTGGTTTGGTTTCTATTAAATACAGCATAATTTTTAGAGTCTTTTTTTTTAAATCCATTTCCCTTGGAAAGGTGTGGGGAAGCAATAGGGTTCTCTTAAACTTCATTTTTCCATGAATTTTCATTATTTTGAAGATTTGCAACTTGTGGGTTATGTTTTCGGACATGCTTCCACGTCAAAACGTTATTATTTTGTGGTTTGGTGTAGATTAAATACAGCATAATTTTTAGAGTCTTTTTTTTTAAAATCCATTTCACTTGGAAAGGTGTGGGGAAGCAATAGGGTTCTCTTAAACTTCATTTTTCCATGAATCTTCATTATTTTGAAGATTTGCAACTTGTGGGTTATGTTTTCGGACATGCTTCCACGTCAAAACGATATAATTTATTGGTTTGGTGTCGATTAAATACAGCATAATTTTTAGAGTCTTTTTTGTTAAAATCCATTTCGCTTGGAAAGGTGTGGGGAAGCAAGAGGGTTCTCTTAAACTTCATTTTTCCATGAATCCTACTTATTTTGAAGATTTGCAACTTGTGGGTTATGTTTTCGGACATGCTTCCACGTCAAAACGTTATTATTTTGTGGTTTGGTGTCGATTAAATACAGCATAATTTTTAGAGTCTTTTTTTTAAAAATCCATTTCACTTGCAAAGGTGTGGGGAAGCAATAGGGTTCTCTTAAACTTCATTTTTCCATGAATTTTCATTATTTTGAAGATTTGCAACTTGTGGGTTATGTTTTCGGACATGCTTCCACGTCAAAACGATATAATTTATTGGTTTGGTGTCGATTAAATACAGCATAATTTTTAGAGTCTTTTTTTTTAAAATCCATTTCGCTTGGAAAGGTGTGGGGAAGCAATAGGGTTCTCTTAAACTTCATTTTTCCATGAATCATCATTATTTTGATGATTTGCAACTTGTGGGTTATGTTTTCGGACATGCTTCCACGTCAAAACGTTATTATTTCGTGGTTTGGTTTCTATTAAATACAACATGATTTTAGAATCTCTTTTTTTTAAATCCATTTCACTTGGAAAGGTGTGGGGAAGCAATAGGGTTCTCTTAAACTTCATTTTTCCATGAATCCTACTTATTTTGAAGATTTGCAACTTGTGTGTTATGTTTTCGGACATGCTTCCACGTCAAAGCGTTATTATTTCGTGGTTTGGTTTCTATTAAATACAGCATAATTTTTAGAGTCTTTTTTTTTAAATCCATTTCCCTTGGAAAGGTGTGGGGAAGCAATAGGGTTCTCTTAAACTTCATTTTTCCATGAATTTTCATTATTTTGAAGATTTGCAACTTGTGGGTTATGTTTTCGGACATGCTTCCACGTCAAAACGTTATTATTTTGTGGTTTGGTGTAGATTAAATACAGCATAATTTTTAGAGTCTTTTTTTTTAAAATCCATTTCACTTGGAAAGGTGTGGGGAAGCAATAGGGTTCTCTTAAACTTCATTTTTCCATGAATCTTCATTATTTTGAAGATTTGCAACTTGTGGGTTATGTTTTCGGACATGCTTCCACGTCAAAACGATATAATTTATTGGTTTGGTGTCGATTAAATACAGCATAATTTTTAGAGTCTTTTTTGTTAAAATCCATTTCGCTTGGAAAGGTGTGGGGAAGCAAGAGGGTTCTCTTAAACTTCATTTTTCCATGAATCCTACTTATTTTGAAGATTTGCAACTTGTGGGTTATGTTTTCGGACATGCTTCCACGTCAAAACGTTATTATTTTGTGGTTTGGTGTCGATTAAATACAGCATAATTTTTAGAGTCTTTTTTTTTAAAATCCATTTCACTTGCAAAGGTGTGGGGAAGCAATAGGGTTCTCTTAAACTTCATTTTTCCATGAATTTTCATTATTTTGAAGATTTGCAACTTGTGGGTTATGTTTTCGGACATGCTTCCACGTCAAAACGATATAATTTATTGGTTTGGTGTCGATTAAATACAGCATAATTTTTAGAGTCTTTTTTTTTAAAATCCATTTCGCTTGGAAAGGTGTGGGGAAGCAATAGGGTTCTCTTAAACTTCATTTTTCCATGAATCTTCATTATTTTGATGATTTGCAACTTGTGTGTTATGTTTTCGGACATGCTTCCACGTCAAAACGTTATTATTTCGTGGTTTGGTTTCTATTAAATACAACATGATTTTAGAGTCTCTTTTTTTTAAATCCATTTCACTTGGAAAGGTGTGGGGAAGCAATAGGGTTCTCTTAAACTTCATTTTTCCATGAATCTTCATTATTTTGAAGATTTGCAACTTGTGTGTTATGATTTCGGACATGTTTCCACGTCAAAACGATATAATGTATTGGTTTGGTGTCGATTAAGTACACCATAATTTTTAGAGTCTTTTTTTTAAAATCCATTTCACTTGGAAAGGTGTGGGGAAGCAATAGGGTTCTCTTAAACTTCATTTTTCCATGAATTTTCATTATTTTGAAGATTTGCAACTTGTGGGTTATGTTTTCGGACATGCTTCCACGTCAAAACGATATAATTTATTGGTTTGGTGTCGATTAAATACAGCATAATTTTTAGAGTCTTTTTTTTTAAAATCCATTTCGCTTGGAAAGGTGTGGGGAAGCAATAGGGTTCTCTTAAACTTCATTTTTCCATGAATCCTACTTATTTTGAAGATTTGCAACTTGTGTGTTATGTTTTCGGACATGCTTCCACGTCAAAGCGTTATTATTTCGTGGTTTGGTTTCTATTAAATACAGCATAATTTTTAGAGTCTTTTTTTTTAAATCCATTTCCCTTGGAAAGGTGTGGGGAAGCAATAGGGTTCTCTTAAACTTCATTTTTCCATGAATTTTCATTATTTTGAAGATTTGCAACTTGTGGGTTATGTTTTCGGACATGCTTCCACGTCAAAACGTTATTATTTTGTGGTTTGGTGTAGATTAAATACAGCATAATTTTTAGAGTCTTTTTTTTTAAAATCCATTTCACTTGGAAAGGTGTGGGGAAGCAATAGGGTTCTCTTAAACTTCATTTTTCCATGAATCTTCATTATTTTGAAGATTTGCAACTTGTGGGTTATGTTTTCGGACATGCTTCCACGTCAAAACGATATAATTTATTGGTTTGGTGTCGATTAAATACAGCATAATTTTTAGAGTCTTTTTTGTTAAAATCCATTTCGCTTGGAAAGGTGTGGGGAAGCAAGAGGGTTCTCTTAAACTTCATTTTTCCATGAATCCTACTTATTTTGAAGATTTGCAACTTGTGGGTTATGTTTTCGGACATGCTTCCACGTCAAAACGTTATTATTTTGTGGTTTGGTGTCGATTAAATACAGCATAATTTTTAGAGTCTTTTTTTTTAAAATCCATTTCACTTGCAAAGGTGTGGGGAAGCAATAGGGTTCTCTTAAACTTCATTTTTCCATGAATTTTCATTATTTTGAAGATTTGCAACTTGTGGGTTATGTTTTCGGACATGCTTCCACGTCAAAACGATATAATTTATTGGTTTGGTGTCGATTAAATACAGCATAATTTTTAGAGTCTTTTTTTTTAAAATCCATTTCGCTTGGAAAGGTGTGGGGAAGCAATAGGGTTCTCTTAAACTTCATTTTTCCATGAATCCTACTTATTTTGAAGATTTGCAACTTGTGTGTTATGTTTTCGGACATGCTTCCACGTCAAAGCGTTATTATTTCGTGGTTTGGTTTCTATTAAATACAGCATAATTTTTAGAGTCTTTTTTTTTAAATCCATTTCCCTTGGAAAGGTGTGGGGAAGCAATAGGGTTCTCTTAAACTTCATTTTTCCATGAATTTTCATTATTTTGAAGATTTGCAACTTGTGGGTTATGTTTTCGGACATGCTTCCACGTCAAAACGTTATTATTTTGTGGTTTGGTGTAGATTAAATACAGCATAATTTTTAGAGTCTTTTTTTTTAAAATCCATTTCACTTGGAAAGGTGTGGGGAAGCAATAGGGTTCTCTTAAACTTCATTTTTCCATGAATCTTCATTATTTTGAAGATTTGCAACTTGTGGGTTATGTTTTCGGACATGCTTCCACGTCAAAACGATATAATTTATTGGTTTGGTGTCGATTAAATACAGCATAATTTTTAGAGTCTTTTTTGTTAAAATCCATTTCGCTTGGAAAGGTGTGGGGAAGCAAGAGGGTTCTCTTAAACTTCATTTTTCCATGAATCCTACTTATTTTGAAGATTTGCAACTTGTGGGTTATGTTTTCGGACATGCTTCCACGTCAAAACGTTATTATTTTGTGGTTTGGTGTCGATTAAATACAGCATAATTTTTAGAGTCTTTTTTTTTAAAATCCATTTCACTTGCAAAGGTGTGGGGAAGCAATAGGGTTCTCTTAAACTTCATTTTTCCATGAATTTTCATTATTTTGAAGATTTGCAACTTGTGGGTTATGTTTTCGGACATGCTTCCACGTCAAAACGATATAATTTATTGGTTTGGTGTCGATTAAATACAGCATAATTTTTAGAGTCTTTTTTTTTAAAATCCATTTCGCTTGGAAAGGTGTGGGGAAGCAATAGGGTTCTCTTAAACTTCATTTTTCCATGAATCCTACTTATTTTGAAGATTTGCAACTTGTGTGTTATGTTTTCGGACATGCTTCCACGTCAAAACGATATAATGTATTGGTTTGGTGTCGATTAAATACAGCATAATTTTTAGAGTCTTTTTTTTAAAATCCATTTCCCTTGGAAAGGTGTGGGGAAGCAATAGGGTTCTCTTAAACTTCATTTTTCCATGAATTTTCATTATTTTGAAGATTTGCAACTTGTGGGTTATGTTTTCGGACATGCTTCCACGTCAAAACGATATAATTTATTGGTTTGGTGTCGATTAAATACAGCATAATTTTTAGAGTCTTTTTTTTTTAAATCCATTTCGCTTGGAAAGGTGTGGGGAAGCAATAGGGTTCTCTTAAACTTCATTTTTCCATGAATCTTCATTATTTTGATGATTTGCAACTTGTGTGTTATGTTTTCGGACATGCTTCCACGTCAAAACGTTATTATTTCGTGGTTTGGTTTCTATTAAATACAACATGATTTTAGAGTCTCTTTTTTTTAAATCCATTTCACTTGGAAAGGTGTGGGGAAGCAATAGGGTTCTCTTAAACTTCATTTTTCCATGAATTTTCATTATTTTGAAGATTTGCAACTTGTGTGTTATGTTTTCGGACATGCTTCCACGTCAAAACGATATAATTTATTGGTTTGGTGTCGATTAAATACAGCATAATTTTTAGAGTCTTTTTTTTTAAAATCCATTTCGCTTGGAAAGGTGTGGGGAAGCAATAGGGTTCTCTTAAACTTCATTTTTCCATGAATCCTCATTATTTTGAAGATTTGCAACTTGTGGGTTATGTTTTCGGACATGCTTCCACGTCAAAACGATATAATGTATTGGTTTGGTGTCGATTAAATATAGCATAATTTTTAGAGTCTTTTTTTTTTAAATCCATTTCGCTTGGAAAGGTGTGGGGAAGCAATAGGGTTCTCTTAAACTTCATTTTTCCATGAATTTTCATTATTTTGATGATTTGCAACTTGTGTGTTATGTTTTCGGACATGCTTCCACGTCAAAACGTTATTATTTCGTAGTTTGGTTTCTATTAAAGACAACATAATTTTAGAATCTCTTTTTTTTAAATCCATTTCACTTGGAAAGGTGTGGGGAAACAATAGGGTTCTCTTAAACTTCATTTTTCCATGAATCTTCATTATTTTGAAGATTTGCAACTTGTGTGTTATGATTTCGGACATGTTTCCACGTCAAAACGATATAATGTATTGGTTTGGTGTCGATTAAGTACACCATAATTTTTAGAGTCTTTTTTTTTAAATCCATTTCCCTTGGAAAGGTGTGGGGAAGCAATAGGGTTCTCTTAAACTTCATTTTTCCATGAATTTTCATTATTTTGAAGATTTGCAACTTGTGGGTTATGTTTTCGGACATGCTTCCACGTCAAAACGATATAATTTATTGGTTTGGTGTCGATTAAATACAGCATAATTTTTAGAGTCTTTTTTTTTAAAATCCATTTCACTTGGAAAGGTGTGGGGAAGCAATAGGGTTCTCTTAAACTTCATTTTTCCATGAATTTTCATTATTTTGAAGATTTGCAACTTCTGGGTTATGTTTTCAGACATGCTTCCACGTCAAAACGATATAATTTATTGGTTTGGTGTCGATTAAATACAGCATAATTTTTAGAGTCTTTTTTTTTAAAATCCATTTCGCTTGGAAAGGTGTGGGGAAGCAATAGGGTTCTCTTAAACTTCATTTTTCCATGAATTTTCATTATTTTGAAGATTTGCAACTTGTGTGTTATGTTTTCGGACATGCTTCCACGTCAAAACGATATAATGTATTGGTTTGGTGTCGATTAAATACAGCATAATTTTTAGAGTCTTTTTTTTTAAATCCATTTCCCTTGGAAAGGTGTGGGGAAGCAATAGGGTTCTCTTAAACTTCATTTTTCCATGAATTTTCATTATTTTGAAGATTTGCAACTTGTGTGTTATGTTTTCGGACATGCTTCCACGTCAAAACGATATAATGTATTGGTTTGGTGTCGATTAAATACAGCATAATTTTTAGAGTCTTTTTTTTTAAAATCCATTTCGCTTGGAAAGGTGTGGGGAAGCAATAGGGTTCTCTTAAACTTCATTTTTCCATGAATTTTCATTATTTTGAAGATTTGCAACTTGTGTGTTATGTTTTTGGACATGCTTCCACGTCAAAACGATATAATTTATTGGTTTGGTGTCGATTAAATACAGCATAATTTTTAGAGTCTTTTTTTTTAAAATCCATTTCGCTTGGAAAGGTGTGGGGAAGCAATAGGGTTCTCTTAAACTTCATTTTTCCATGAATCCTCATTATTTTGAAGATTTGCAACTTGTGTGTTATGTTTTCGGACATGCTTCCACGTCAAAACGATATAATGTATTGGTTTGGTGTCGATTCAATATAGCATAATTTTTAGAGTCTTTTTTTTTTAAATCCATTTCGCTTGGAAAGGTGTGGGGAAGCAATAGGGTTCTCTTAAACTTCATTTTTCCATGAATCCTCATTATTTTGAAGATTTGCAACTTGTGTGTTATGTTTTCGGACATGCTTCCACGTCAAAACGATATAATGTATTGGTTTGGTGTCGATTAAATACAGCATAATTTTTAGAGTCTTTTTTTTTAAATCCATTTCCCTTGGAAAGGTGTGGGGAAGCAATAGGGTTCTCTTAAACTTCATTTTTCCATGAATTTTCATTATTTTGAAGATTTGCAACTTGTGTGTTATGTTTTCGGACATGCTTCCACGTCAAAACGATATAATTTATTGGTTTGGTGTCGATTAAATACAGCATAATTTTTAGAGTCTTTTTTTTTAAAATCCATTTCGCTTGGAAAGGTGTGGGGAAGCAATAGGGTTCTCTTAAACTTCATTTTTCCATGAATCCTCATTATTTTGAAGATTTGCAACTTGTGTGTTATGTTTTCGGACATGCTTCCACGTCAAAACGATATAATGTATTGGTTTGGTGTCGATTAAATATAGCATAATTTTTAGAGTCTTTTTTTTTTAAATCCATTTCGCTTGGAAAGGTGTGGGGAAGCAATAGGGTTCTCTTAAACTTCATTTTTCCATGAATTTTCATTATTTTGATGATTTGCAACTTGTGTGTTATGTTTTCGGACATGCTTCCACGTCAAAACGTTATTATTTCGTAGTTTGGTTTCTATTAAAGACAACATGATTTTAGAATCTCTTTTTTTTAAATCCATTTCACTTGGAAAGGTGTGGGGAAACAATAGGGTTCTCTTAAACTTCATTTTTCCATGAATCTTCATTATTTTGAAGATTTGCAACTTGTGTGTTATGATTTCGGACATGTTTCCACGTCAAAACGATATAATGTATTGGTTTGGTGTCGATTAAGTACACCATAATTTTTAGAGTCTTTTTTTTTAAATCCATTTCCCTTGGAAAGGTGTGGGGAAGCAATAGGGTTCTCTTAAACTTCATTTTTCCATGAATTTTCATTATTTTGAAGATTTGCAACTTGTGGGTTATGTTTTCGGACATGCTTCCACGTCAAAACGATATAATTTATTGGTTTGGTGTCGATTAAATACAGCATAATTTTTAGAGTCTTTTTTTTTAAAATCCATTTCAATTGGAAAGGTGTGGGGAAGCAATAGGGTTCTCTTAAACTTCATTTTTCCATGAATTTTCATTATTTTGAAGATTTGCAACTTCTGGGTTATGTTTTCAGACATGCTTCCACGTCAAAACGATATAATTTATTGGTTTGGTGTCGATTAAATACAGCATAATTTTTAGAGTCTTTTTTTTTAAAATCCATTTCGCTTGGAAAGGTGTGGGGAAGCAATAGGGTTCTCTTAAACTTCATTTTTCCATGAATTTTCATTATTTTGAAGATTTGCAACTTGTGTGTTATGTTTTCGGACATGCTTCCACGTCAAAACGATATAATGTATTGGTTTGGTGTCGATTAAATACAGCATAATTTTTAGAGTCTTTTTTTTTAAATCCATTTCCCTTGGAAAGGTGTGGGGAAGCAATAGGGTTCTCTTAAACTTCATTTTTCCATGAATTTTCATTATTTTGAAGATTTGCAACTTGTGTGTTATGTTTTCGGACATGCTTCCACGTCAAAACGATATAATGTATTGGTTTGGTGTCGATTAAATACAGCATAATTTTTAGAGTCTTTTTTTTTAAAATCCATTTCGCTTGGAAAGGTGTGGGGAAGCAATAGGGTTCTCTTAAACTTCATTTTTCCATGAATTTTCATTATTTTGAAGATTTGCAACTTGTGTGTTATGTTTTTGGACATGCTTCCACGTCAAAACGATATAATTTATTGGTTTGGTGTCGATTAAATACAGCATAATTTTTAGAGTATTTTTTTTTAAAATCCATTTCGCTTGGAAAGGTGTGGGGAAGCAATAGGGTTCTCTTAAACTTCATTTTTCCATGAATCCTCATTATTTTGAAGATTTGCAACTTGTGTGTTATGTTTTCGGACATGCTTCCACGTCAAAACGATATAATGTATTGGTTTGGTGTCGATTAAATATAGCATAATTTTTAGAGTCTTTTTTTTTTAAATCCATTTCGCTTGGAAAGGTGTGGGGAAGCAATAGGGTTCTCTTAAACTTCATTTTTCCATGAATCTTCATTATTTTGATGATTTGCAACTTGTGTGTTATGTTTTCGGACATGCTTCCACGTCAAAACGTTATTATTTCGTAGTTTGGTTTCTATTAAAGACAACATGATTTTAGAATCTCTTTTTTTTAAATCCATTTCACTTGGAAAGGTGTGGGGAAACAATAGGGTTCTCTTAAACTTCATTTTTCCATGAATCCTCATTATTTTGAAGATTTGCAACTTGTGGGTTATGTTTTCGGACATGCTTCCACGTCAAAACGTTATTATTTTGTGGTTTGGTTTCTATTAAATACAACATGATTTTAGAGTCTCTTTTTTTTAAATCCATTTCACTTGGAAAGGTGTGGGGAAGCAATAGGGTTCTCTTAAACTTCATTTTTCCATGAATCTTCATTATTTTGAAGATTTGCAACTTGTGTGTTATGATTTCGGACATGTTTCCACGTCAAAACGATATAATGTATTGGTTTGGTGTCGATTAAGTACACCATAATTTTTAGAGTCTTTTTTTTTAAATCCATTTCCCTTGGAAAGGTGTGGGGAAGCAATAGGGTTCTCTTAAACTTCATTTTTCCATGAATTTTCATTATTTTGAAGATTTGCAATTTGTGGGTTATGTTTTCGGACATGCTTCCACGTCAAAACGATATAATTTATTGGTTTGGTGTCGATTAAATACAGCATAATTTTTAGAGTCTTTTTTTTTAAAATCCATTTCACTTGGAAAGGTGTGGGGAAGCAATAGGGTTCTCTTAAACTTCATTTTTCCATGAATTTTCATTATTTTGAAGATTTGCAACTTCTGGGTTATGTTTTCAGACATGCTTCCACGTCAAAACGATATAATTTATTGGTTTGGTGTCGATTAAATACAGCATAATTTTTAGAGTCTTTTTTTTAAAAATCCATTTCGCTTGGAAAGGTGTGGGGAAGCAATAGGGTTCTCTTAAACTTCATTTTTCCATGAATCCTACTTATTTTGAAGATTTGCAACTTGTGTGTTATGTTTTCGGACATGCTTCCACGTCAAAACGATATAATGTATTGGTTTGGTGTCGATTAAATACAGCATAATTTTTAGAGTCTTTTTTTTTAAATCCATTTCCCTTGGAAAGGTGTGGGGAAGCAATAGGGTTCTCTTAAACTTCATTTTTCCATGAATTTTCATTATTTTGAAGATTTGCAACTTGTGTGTTATGTTTTCGGACATGCTTCCACGTCAAAACGATATAATTTATTGGTTTGGTGTCGATTAAATACAGCATAATTTTTAGAGTCTTTTTTTTTAAAATCCCTTTCGCTTGGAAAGGTGTGGGGCAGCAATAGGGTTCTCTTAAACTTCATTTTTCCATGAATCCTCATTATTTTGAAGATTTGCAACTTGTGTGTTATGTTTTCGGACATGCTTCCACGTCAAAACGATATAATGTATTGGTTTGGTGTCGATTAAATATAGCATAATTTTTAGAGTCTTTTTTTTTTAAATCCATTTCGCTTGGAAAGGTGTGGGGAAGCAATAGGGTTCTCTTAAACTTCATTTTTCCATGAATCTTCATTATTTTGAAGATTTGCAACTTGTGTGTTATGTTTTCGGACATGCTTCCACGTCAAAACGTTATTATTTCGTGGTTTGGTTTCTATTAAATACAACATGATTTTAGAGTCTCTTTTTTTTAAATCCATTTCGCTTGGAAAGGTGTGGGGAAGCAATAGGGTTCTCTTAAACTTCATTTTTCCATGAATCCTACTTATTTTGAAGATTTGCAACTTGTGTGTTATGTTTTCGGACATGCTTCCACGTCAAAACGATATAATTTATTGGTTTGGTGTCGATTAAATACAGCATAATTTTTAGAGTCTTTTTTTTTAAATCCATTTCCCTTGGAAAGGTGTGGGGAAGCAATAGGGTTCTCTTAAACGTCATTTTTCCATGAATTTTCATTATTTTGAAGATTTGCAACTTGTGTGTTATGTTTTCGGACATGCTTCCACGTCAAAACGATATAATGTATTGGTTTGGTGTCGATTAAATACAGCATAATTTTTAGAGTCTTTTTTTTAAAATCCATTTCCCTTGGAAAGGTGTGGGGAAGCAATAGGGTTCTCTTAAACTTCATTTTTCCATGAATTTTCATTATTTTGAAGATTTGCAACTTGTGGGTTATGTTTTCGGACATGCTTCCACGTCAAAACGATATAATTTATTGGTTTGGTGTCGATTAAATACAGCATAATTTTTAGAGTCTTTTTTTTTTAAATCCATTTCGCTTGGAAAGGTGTGGGGAAGCAATAGGGTTCTCTTAAACTTCATTTTTCCATGAATCTTCATTATTTTGAAGATTTGCAACTTGTGTGTTATGTTTTCGGACATGCTTCCACGTCAAAACGTTATTATTTCGTGGTTTGGTTTCTATTAAATACAACATGATTTTAGAGTCTCTTTTTTTTAAATCCATTTCACTTGGAAAGGTGTGGAGAAGCAATAGGGTTCTCTTAAACTTCATTTTTCCATGAATCTTCATTATTTTGAAGATTTGCAACTTGTGTGTTATGATTTCGGACATGTTTCCACGTCAAAACGATATAATGTATTGGTTTGGTGTCGATTAAGTACACCATAATTTTTAGAGTCTTTTTTTTAAAATCCATTTCACTTGGAAAGGTGTGGGGAAGCAATAGGGTTCTCTTAAACTTCATTTTTCCATGAATTTTCATTATTTTGAAGATTTGCAACTTGTGGGTTATGTTTTCGGACATGCTTCCACGTCAAAACGATATAATTTATTGGTTTGGTGTCGATAAAATACAGCATAATTTTTAGAGTCTTTTTTTTTAAAATCCATTTCGCTTGGAAAGGTGTGGGGAAGCAATAGGGTTCTCTTAAACTTCATTTTTCCATGAATCCTACTTATTTTGAAGATTTGCAACTTGTGTGTTATGTTTTCGGACATGCTTCCACGTCAAAACGATATAATGTATTGGTTTGGTGTCGATTAAATACAGCATAAGTTTTAGAGTCTTTTTTTTTAAATCCATTTCCCTTGGAAAGATGTGGGGAAGCAATAGGGTTCTCTTAAACTTCATTTTTCCATGAATTTTCATTATTTTGAAGATTTGCAACTTGTGTGTTATGTTTTCGGACATGCTTCCACGTCAAAACGATATAATTTATTGGTTTGGTGTCGATTAAATACAGCATAATTTTTAGAGTCTTTTTTTTTAAAATCCATTTCGCTTGGAAAGGTGTGGGGAAGCAATAGGGTTCTCTTAAACTTCATTTTTCCATGAATCCTCATTATTTTGAAGATTTGCAACTTGTGTGTTATGTTTTCGGACATGCTTCCACGTCAAAACGATATAATGTATTGGTTTGGTGTCGATTAAATACAGCATAATTTTTAGAGTCTTTTTTTTTAAAATCCATTTCGCTTGGAAAGGTGTGGGGAAGCAATAGGGTTCTCTTAAACTTCATTTTTCCATGAATTTTCATTATTTTGAAGATTTGCAACTTGTGTGTTATGTTTTCGGACATGCTTCCACGTCAAAACGATATAATGTATTGGTTTGGTGTCGATTAAATACAGCATAATTTTTAGAGTCTTTTTTTTTAAATCCATTTCACTTGGAAAGGTGTGGGGAAGCAATAGGGTTCTCTTAAACTTCATTTTTCCATGAATTTTCATTATTTTGAAGATTTGCAACTTGTGTGTTATGTTTTCGGACATGCTTCCACGTCAAAACGATATAATTTATTGGTTTGGTGTCGATTAAATACAGCATAATTTTTAGAGTCTTTTTTTTTAAAATCCATTTCGCTTGGAAAGGTGTGGGGAAGCAATAGGGTTCTCTTAAACTTCATTTTTCCATGAATCCTCATTATTTTGAAGATTTGCAACTTGTGTGTTATGTTTTCGGACATGCTTCCACGTCAAAACGTTATTATTTCGTAGTTTGGTTTCTATTAAAGACAACATGATTTTAGAATCTCTTTTTTTTAAATCCATTTCACTTGGAAAGGTGTGGGGAAGCAATAGGGTTCTCTTAAACTTCATTTTTCCATGAATCCTACTTATTTTGAAGATTTGCAACTTGTGTGTTATGTTTTCGGACATGCTTCCACGTCAAAACGATATAATGTATTGGTTTGGTGTCGATTAAATACAGCATAAGTTTTAGAGTCTTTTTTTTTAAATCCATTTCCCTTGGAAAGATGTGGGGAAGCAATAGGGTTCTCTTAAACTTCATTTTTCCATGAATTTTCATTATTTTGAAGATTTGCAACTTGTGTGTTATGTTTTCGGACATGCTTCCACGTCAAAACGATATAATTTATTGGTTTGGTGTCGATTAAATACAGCATAATTTTTAGAGTCTTTTTTTTTAAAATCCATTTCGCTTGGAAAGGTGTGGGGAAGCAATAGGGTTCTCTTAAACTTCATTTTTCCATGAATCCTCATTATTTTGAAGATTTGCAACTTGTGTGTTATGTTTTCGGACATGCTTCCACGTCAAAACGTTATTATTTCGTAGTTTGGTTTCTATTAAAGACAACATGATTTTAGAATCTCTTTTTTTTAAATCCATTTCACTTGGAAAGGTGTGGGGAAGCAATAGGGTTCTCTTAAACTTCATTTTTCCATGAATCCTACTTATTTTGAAGATTTGCAACTTGTGTGTTATGTTTTCGGACATGCTTCCACGTCAAAACGATATAATGTATTGGTTTGGTGTCGATTAAATACAGCATAAGTTTTAGAGTCTTTTTTTTTAAATCCATTTCCCTTGGAAAGATGTGGGGAAGCAATAGGGTTCTCTTAAACTTCATTTTTCCATGAATTTTCATTATTTTGAAGATTTGCAACTTGTGTGTTATGTTTTCGGACATGCTTCCACGTCAAAACGATATAATTTATTGGTTTGGTGTCGATTAAATACAGCATAATTTTTAGAGTCTTTTTTTTTAAAATCCATTTCGCTTGGAAAGGTGTGGGGAAGCAATAGGGTTCTCTTAAACTTCATTTTTCCATGAATCCTCATTATTTTGAAGATTTGCAACTTGTGTGTTATGTTTTCGGACATGCTTCCACGTCAAAACGATATAATGTATTGGTTTGGTGTCGATTAAATACAGCATAATTTTTAGAGTCTTTTTTTTTAAAATCCATTTCGCTTGGAAAGGTGTGGGGAAGCAATAGGGTTCTCTTAAACTTCATTTTTCCATGAATTTTCATTATTTTGAAGATTTGCAACTTGTGTGTTATGTTTTCGGACATGCTTCCACGTCAAAACGATATAATGTATTGGTTTGGTGTCGATTAAATACAGCATAATTTTTAGAGTCTTTTTTTTTAAATCCATTTCACTTGGAAAGGTGTGGGGAAGCAATAGGGTTCTCTTAAACTTCATTTTTCCATGAATTTTCATTATTTTGAAGATTTGCAACTTGTGTGTTATGTTTTCGGACATGCTTCCACGTCAAAACGATATAATTTATTGGTTTGGTGTCGATTAAATACAGCATAATTTTTAGAGTCTTTTTTTTTAAAATCCATTTCGCTTGGAAAGGTGTGGGGAAGCAATAGGGTTCTCTTAAACTTCATTTTTCCATGAATCCTCATTATTTTGAAGATTTGCAACTTGTGTGTTATGTTTTCGGACATGCTTCCACGTCAAAACGTTATTATTTCGTAGTTTGGTTTCTATTAAAGACAACATGATTTTAGAATCTCTTTTTTTTAAATCCATTTCACTTGGAAAGGTGTGGGGAAACAATAGGGTTCTCTTAAACTTCATTTTTCCATGAATCCTCATTATTTTGAAGATTTGCAACTTGTGGGTTATGTTTTCGGACATGCTTCCACGTCAAAACGTTATTATTTTGTGGTTTGGTTTCTATTAAATACAACATGATTTTAGAGTCTCTTTTTTTTAAATCCATTTCACTTGGAAAGGTGTGGGGAAACAATAGGGTTCTCTTAAACTTCATTTTTCCATGAATCTTCATTATTTTGAAGATTTGCAACTTGTGTGTTATGATTTCGGACATGTTTCCACGTCAAAACGATATAATGTATTGGTTTGGTGTCGATTAAGTACACCATAATTTTTAGAGTCTTTTTTTTTAAATCCATTTCCCTTGGAAAGGTGTGGGGAAGCAATAGGGTTCTCTTAAACTTCATTTTTCCATGAATTTTCATTATTTTGAAGATTTGCAATTTGTGGGTTATGTTTTCGGACATGCTTCCACGTCAAAACGATATAATTTATTGGTTTGGTGTCGATTAAATACAGCATAATTTTTAGAGTCTTTTTTTTTAAAATCCATTTCACTTGGAAAGGTGTGGGGAAGCAATAGGGTTCTCTTAAACTTCATTTTTCCATGAATTTTCATTATTTTGAAGATTTGCAACTTCTGGGTTATGTTTTCAGACATGCTTCCACGTCAAAACGATATAATTTATTGGTTTGGTGTCGATTAAATACAGCATAATTTTTAGAGTCTTTTTTTTAAAAATCCATTTCGCTTGGAAAGGTGTGGGGAAGCAATAGGGTTCTCTTAAACTTCATTTTTCCATGAATCCTACTTATTTTGAAGATTTGCAACTTGTGTGTTATGTTTTCGGACATGCTTCCACGTCAAAACGATATAATGTATTGGTTTGGTGTCGATTAAATACAGCATAATTTTTAGAGTCTTTTTTTTTAAATCCATTTCCCTTGGAAAGGTGTGGGGAAGCAATAGGGTTCTCTTAAACTTCATTTTTCCATGAATTTTCATTATTTTGAAGATTTGCAACTTGTGTGTTATGTTTTCGGACATGCTTCCACGTCAAAACGATATAATTTATTGGTTTGGTGTCGATTAAATACAGCATAATTTTTAGAGTCTTTTTTTTTAAAATCCCTTTCGCTTGGAAAGGTGTGGGGCAGCAATAGGGTTCTCTTAAACTTCATTTTTCCATGAATCCTCATTATTTTGAAGATTTGCAACTTGTGTGTTATGTTTTCGGACATGCTTCCACGTCAAAACGATATAATGTATTGGTTTGGTGTCGATTAAATATAGCATAATTTTTAGAGTCTTTTTTTTTTAAATCCATTTCGCTTGGAAAGGTGTGGGGAAGCAATAGGGTTCTCTTAAACTTCATTTTTCCATGAATCTTCATTATTTTGAAGATTTGCAACTTGTGTGTTATGTTTTCGGACATGCTTCCACGTCAAAACGTTATTATTTCGTGGTTTGGTTTCTATTAAATACAACATGATTTTAGAGTCTCTTTTTTTTAAATCCATTTCGCTTGGAAAGGTGTGGGGAAGCAATAGGGTTCTCTTAAACTTCATTTTTCCATGAATCCTACTTATTTTGAAGATTTGCAACTTGTGTGTTATGTTTTCGGACATGCTTCCACGTCAAAACGATATAATTTATTGGTTTGGTGTCGATTAAATACAGCATAATTTTTAGAGTCTTTTTTTTTAAATCCATTTCCCTTGGAAAGGTGTGGGGAAGCAATAGGGTTCTCTTAAACGTCATTTTTCCATGAATTTTCATTATTTTGAAGATTTGCAACTTGTGTGTTATGTTTTCGGACATGCTTCCACGTCAAAACGATATAATTTATTGGTTTGGTGTCGATTAAATACAGCATAATTTTTAGAGTCTTTTTTTTTAAAATCCATTTCACTTGGAAAGGTGTGGGGAAGCAATAGGGTTCTCTTAAACTTCATTTTTCCATGAATTTTCATTATTTTGAAGATTTGCAACTTCTGGGTTATGTTTTCAGACATGCTTCCACGTCAAAACGATATAATTTATTGGTTTGGTGTCGATTAAATACAGCATAATTTTTAGAGTCTTTTTTTTTAAAATCCATTTCGCTTGGAAAGGTGTGGGGAAGCAATAGGGTTCTCTTAAACTTCATTTTTCCATGAATCCTACTTATTTTGAAGATTTGCAACTTGTGTGTTATGTTTTCGGACATGCTTCCACGTCAAAACGATATAATGTATTGGTTTGGTGTCGATTAAATACAGCATAATTTTTAGAGTCTTTTTTTTTAAATCCATTTCCCTTGGAAAGGTGTGGGGAAGCAATAGGGTTCTCTTAAACTTCATTTTTCCATGAATTTTCATTATTTTGAAGATTTGCAACTTGTGTGTTATGTTTTCGGACATGCTTCCACGTCAAAACGATATAATTTATTGGTTTGGTGTCGATTAAATACAGCATAATTTTTAGAGTCTTTTTTTTTAAAATCCCTTTCGCTTGGAAAGGTGTGGGGCAGCAATAGGGTTCTCTTAAACTTCATTTTTCCATGAATCCTCATTATTTTGAAGATTTGCAACTTGTGTGTTATGTTTTCGGACATGCTTCCACGTCAAAACGATATAATGTATTGGTTTGGTGTCGATTAAATATAGCATAATTTTTAGAGTCTTTTTTTTTAAAATCCATTTCGCTTGGAAAGGTGTGGGGAAGCAATAGGGTTCTCTTAAACTTCATTTTTCCATGAATCTTCATTATTTTGAAGATTTGCAACTTGTGTGTTATGTTTTCGGACATGCTTCCACGTCAAAACGTTATTATTTCGTGGTTTGGTTTCTATTAAATACAACATGATTTTAGAGTCTCTTTTTTTTAAATCCATTTCGCTTGGAAAGGTGTGGGGAAGCAATAGGGTTCTCTTAAACTTCATTTTTCCATGAATCCTACTTATTTTGAAGATTTGCAACTTGTGTGTTATGTTTTCGGACATGCTTCCACGTCAAAACGATATAATCTATTGGTTTGGTGTCGATTAAATACAGCATAATTTTTAGAGTCTTTTTTTTTAAATCCATTTCCCTTGGAAAGGTGTGGGGAAGCAATAGGGTTCTCTTAAACGTCATTTTTCCATGAATTTTCATTATTTTGAAGATTTGCAACTTGTGTGTTATGTTTTCGGACATGCTTCCACGTCAAAACGATATAATTTATTGGTTTGGTGTCGATTAAATACAGCATAATTTTTAGAGTCTTTTTTTTTAAAATCCATTTCGCTTGGAAAGGTGTGGGGAAGCAATAGGGTTCTCTTAAACTTCATTTTTCCATGAATCTTCATTATTTTGAAGATTTGCAACTTGTGTGTTATGTTTTCGGACATGCTTCCACGTCAAAACGTTATTATTTCGTGGTTTCGTTTCTATTAAATACAACATGATTTTAGAGTCTCTTTTTTTTAAATCCATTTCACTTGGAAAGGTGTGGGGAAGCAATAGGGTTCTCTTAAACTTCATTTTTCCATGAATCTTCATTATTTTTAAGATTTGCAACTTGTGTGTTATGTTTTCGGACATGCTTCCACGTCAAAACGTTATTATTTCGTAGTTTGGTTTCTATTAAATACAACATGATTTTAGAATCTCTTTTTTTTAAATCCATTTCACTTGGAAAGGTGTGGGGAAGCAATAGGGTTCTCTTAAACTTCATTTTTCCATGAATCCTCATTATTTTGAAGATTTGCAACTTGTGTGTTATGTTTTCGGACATGCTTCCACGTCAAAACGTTATTATTTCGTGGTTTGGTTTCTATTAAATACAACATGATTTTAGAGTCTCTTTTTTTTAAATCCATTTCACTTGGAAAGGTGTGGGGAAGCAATAGGGTTCTCTTAAACTTCATTTTTCCATGAATTTTCATTATTTTGAAGATTTGCAACTTGTGGGTTATGTTTTCGGACATGCTTCCACGTCAAAACGATATAATTTATTGGTTTGGTGTCGATTAAATACAGCATAATTTTTAGAGTCTTTTTTTTTAAAATCCATTTCGCTTGGAAAGGTGTGGGGAAGCAATAGGGTTCTCTTAAACTTCATTTTTCCATGAATCCTACTTATTTTGAAGATTTGCAACTTGTGTGTTATGTTTTCGGACATGCTTCCACGTCAAAACGATATAATGTATTGGTTTGGTGTCGATTAAATACAGCATAATTTTTAGAGTCTTTTTTTTTAAATCCATTTCCCTTGGAAAGGTGTGGGGAAGCAATAGTGTTCTCTTAAACTTCATTTTTCCATGAATCTTCATTATTTTGATGATTTGCAACTTGTGAGTTATGTTTTCGGACATGCTTCCACGTCAAAACGTTATTATTTCGTGGTTTGGTTTCTATTAAATACAACATGATTTGAGAGTCTTTTTTTTAAAAATCCATTTCACTTGGAAAGGTGTGGGGAAGCAATAGGGTTCTTTTAAATTTCATTTTTCCATGAATCCTCATTATTTTGAAGATTTGCAACTTGTGTGTTATGTTTTCGGACATGCTTCCACGTCAAAACGATATAATTTATTGGTTTGGTGTCGATTAAATACAGCATAATTTTTAGAGTCTTTTTTTTTAAAATCCATTTCGCTTGGAAAGGTGTGGGGAAGCAATAGGGTTCTCTTAAACTTCATTTTTCCATGAATCTTCATTATTTTGAAGATTTGCAACTTGTGTGTTATGTTTTCGGACATGCTTCCACGTCAAAACGTTATTATTTCGTGGTTTCGTTTCTATTAAATACAACATGATTTTAGAGTCTCTTTTTTTTAAATCCATTTCACTTGGAAAGGTGTGGGGAAGCAATAGGGTTCTCTTAAACTTCATTTTTCCATGAATCTTCATTATTTTTAAGATTTGCAACTTGTGTGTTATGTTTTCGGACATGCTTCCACGTCAAAACGTTATTATTTCGTAGTTTGGTTTCTATTAAATACAACATGATTTTAGAATCTCTTTTTTTTAAATCCATTTCACTTGGAAAGGTGTGGGGAAGCAATAGGGTTCTCTTAAACTTCATTTTTCCATGAATCCTCATTATTTTGAAGATTTGCAACTTGTGTGTTATGTTTTCGGACATGCTTCCACGTCAAAACGTTATTATTTCGTGGTTTGGTTTCTATTAAATACAACATGATTTTAGAGTCTCTTTTTTTTAAATCCATTTCACTTGGAAAGGTGTGGGGAAGCAATAGGGTTCTCTTAAACTTCATTTTTCCATGAATTTTCATTATTTTGAAGATTTGCAACTTGTGGGTTATGTTTTCGGACATGCTTCCACGTCAAAACGATATAATTTATTGGTTTGGTGTCGATTAAATACAGCATAATTTTTAGAGTCTTTTTTTTTAAAATCCATTTCGCTTGGAAAGGTGTGGGGAAGCAATAGGGTTCTCTTAAACTTCATTTTTCCATGAATCCTACTTATTTTGAAGATTTGCAACTTGTGTGTTATGTTTTCGGACATGCTTCCACGTCAAAACGATATAATGTATTGGTTTGGTTTCTATTAAAGACAACATGATTTTAGAATCTCTTTTTTTTAAATCCATTTCCCTTGGAAAGGTGTGGGGAAGCAATAGTGTTCTCTTAAACTTCATTTTTCCATGAATCTTCATTATTTTGATGATTTGCAACTTGTGAGTTATGTTTTCGGACATGCTTCCACGTCAAAACGTTATTATTTCGTGGTTTGGTTTCTATTAAATACAACATGATTTTAGAGTCTCTTTTTTTTAAATCCATTTCGCTTGGAAAGGTGTGGGGAAGCAATAGGGTTCTCTTAAACTTCATTTTTCCATGAATCCTACTTATTTTGAAGATTTGCAACTTGTGTGTTATGTTTTCGGACATGCTTCCACGTCAAAACGATATAATGTATTGGTTTGGTGTCGATTAAATACAGCATAATTTTTAGAGTCTTTTTTTTTAAATCCATTTCCCTTGGAAAGGTGTGGGGAAGCAATAGGGTTCTCTTAAACTTCATTTTTCCATGAATTTTCATTATTTTGAAGATTTGCAACTTGTGTGTTATGTTTTCGGACATGCTTCCACGTCAAAACGATATAATTTATTGGTTTGGTGTCGATTAAATACAGCATAATTTTTAGAGTCTTTTTTTTTTAAATCCATTTCGCTTGGAAAGGTGTGGGGAAGCAATAGGGTTCTCTTAAACTTCATTTTTCCATGAATCTTCATTATTTGGATGATTTGCAACTTGTGTGTTATGTTTTCGGACATGCTTCCACGTCAAAACGTTATTATTTCGTGGTTTGGTTTCTATTAAATACAACATGATTTTAGAGTCTCTTTTTTTTAAATCCATTTCACTTGGAAAGGTGTGGGGAAGCAATAGGGTTCTCTTAAACTTCATTTTTCCATGAATCTTCAGTATTTTGAAGATTTGCAACTTGTGTGTTATGTTTTCGGACATGTTTCCACGTCAAAACGATATAATGTATTGGTTTGGTATCGATTAAATACACCATAATTTTTAGAGTCTTTTTTTTTAAATCCATTTCCCTTGGAAAGGTGTGGGGAAGCAATAGGGTTCTCTTAAACTTTATTTTTCCATGAATTTTCATTATTTTGAAGATTTGCAACTTGTGGGTTATGTTTTCGGACATGCCTCCACGTCAAAACGATATAATTTATTGGTTTGCTGTCGATTAAATATAGCATAATTTTTAGAGTCTTTTTTTTTTAAATCCATTTCGCTTGGAAAGGTGTGGGGAAGCAATAGGGTTCTCTTAAACTTCATTTTTCCATGAATCTTCATTATTTTGATGATTTGCAACTTGTGTGTTATGTTTTCGGACATGCTTCCACGTCAAAACGTTATTATTTCGTAGTTTGGTTTCTATTAAAGACAACATGATTTTAGAATCTCTTTTTTTTAAATCCATTTCACTTGGAAAGGTGTGGGGAAACAATAGGGTTCTCTTAAACTTCATTTTTCCATGAATCCTCATTATTTTGAAGATTTGCAACTTGTGGGTTATGTTTTCGGACATGCTTCCACGTCAAAACGATATAATGTATTGGTTTGGTGTCGATTAAATACAGCATAATTTTTAGAGTCTTTTTTTTTTAAATCCATTTCGCTTGGAAAGGTGTGGGGAAGCAATAGGGTTCTCTTAAACTTCATTTTTCCATGAATCTTCATTATTTGGATGATTTGCAACTTGTGTGTTATGTTTTCGGACATGCTTCCACGTCAAAACGTTATTATTTCGTGGTTTGGTTTCTATTAAATACAACATGATTTTAGAGTCTCTTTTTTTTAAATCCATTTCACTTGGAAAGGTGTGGGGAAGCAATAGGGTTCTCTTAAACTTCATTTTTCCATGAATCTTCAGTATTTTGAAGATTTGCAACTTGTGTGTTATGTTTTCGGACATGTTTCCACGTCAAAACGATATAATGTATTGGTTTGGTATCGATTAAATACACCATAATTTTTAGAGTCTTTTTTTTTAAATCCATTTCACTTGGAAAGGTGTGGGGAAGCAATAGGGTTCTCTTAAACTTCATTTTTCCATGAATCTTCATTATTTTGATGATTCGCAACTTGTGTGTTATGTTTTCGGACATGCTTCCACGTCAAAACGATATAATTTATTGGTTTGGTGTCGATTAAATACAGCATAATTTTTAGAGTCTTTTTTTTAAAATCCGTTTCGCTTGGAAAGGTGTAGAGAAGCAATAGGGTTCTCTTAAACTTCATTTTTCCATGAATCCTACTTATTTCGAAGATTTGCAACTTGTGTGTTATGTTTTCGGACATGCTTCCACGTCAAAACGATATAATTTATTGGTTTGGTGTCGATTAAATACAGCATAATTTTTAGAGTCTTTTTTTTTAACATCCATTTCGCTTGGAAAGGTGTGGGGGAGCAATAGGGTTCTCTTAAACTTCATTTTTCCATGAATCTTCATTATTTTGAAGATTTGCAACTTGTGTGTTATGTTTTCGGACATGCTTCCACGTCAAAACGATATAATGTATTGGTTTGGTGTCGATTAAATACAGCATAATTTTTAGAGTCTTTTTTTTTAAATCCATTTCCCTTGGAAAGGTGTGGGGAAGCAATAGGGTTCTCTTAAACTTCATTTTTCCATGAATTTTCATTATTTTGAAGATTTGCAACTTGTGGGTTATGTTTTCGGACATGCTTCCACGTCAAAACGTTATTATTTCGTAGTTTGGTTTCTATTAAAGACAACATGATTTTAGAATCTCTTTTTTTTAAATCCATTTCACTTGGAAAGGTGTGGGGAAACAATAGGGTTCTCTTAAACTTCATTTTTCCATGAATCCTCATTATTTTGAAGATTTGCAACTTGTGGGTTATGTTTTCGGACATGCTTCCACGTCAAAACGTTATTATTTTGTGGTTTGGTTTCTATTAAATACAACATGATTTTAGAGTCTCTTTTTTTTAAATCCATTTCACTTGGAAAGGTGTGGGGAAGCAATAGGGTTCTCTTAAACTTCATTTTTCCATGAATCTTCATTATTTTGAAGATTTGCAACTTGTGTGTTATGTTTTCGGACATGCTTCCACGTCAAAACGATATAATTTATTGGTTTGGTGTCGATTAAATACAGCATAATTTTTAGAGTCTTTTTTTTTAAATCCATTTCCCTTGGAAAGGTGTGGGGAAGCAATAGGGTTCTCTTAAACTTCATTTTTCCATGAATCCTCATTATTTTGAAGATTTGCAACTTGTGGGTTATGTTTTCGGACATGCTTCCACGTCAAAACGTTATTATCTTGTGGTTTGGTTTCTATTAAATACAACATGATTTTAGAGTCTCTTTTTTTTAAATCCATTTCACTTGGAAAGGTGTGGGGAAGCAATAGGGTTCTCTTAAACTTCATTTTTCCATGAATCTTCAGTATTTTGAAGATTTGCAACTTGTGTGTTATGTTTTCGGACATGTTTCCACGTCAAAACGATATAATCTATTGGTTTGGTATCGATTAAATACAGCATAATTTTTAGAGTCTTTTTTTTTAAATCCATTTCACTTGGAAAGGTGTGGGGAAGCAATAGGGTTTTCTTAAACTTCATTTTTCCATGAATTTTCATTATTTTGAAGATTTGCAACTTGTGGGTTATGTTTTCGGACATGCTTCCACGTCAAAACGATATAATTTATTGGTTTGGTGTCGATTAAATATAGCATAATTTTTAGAGTCTTTTTTTTTTAAATCCATTTCACTTGGAAAGGTGTGGGGAAGCAATAGGGTTCTCTTAAACTTCATTTTTCCATGAATCTTCATTATTTTGATGATTTGCAACTTGTGTGTTATGTTTTCGGACATGCTTCCACGTCAAAACGTTATTATTTCGTAGTTTGGTTTCTATTAAAGACAACATGATTTTAGAATCTCTTTTTTTTAAATCCATTTCACTTGGAAAGGTGTGGGGAAACAATAGGGTTCTCTTAAACTTCATTTTTCCATGAATCCTCATTATTTTGAAGATTTGCAACTTGTGTGTTATGTTTTCGGACATGCTTCCACGTCAAAACGTTATTATTTTGTGATTTGGTTTCTATGAAATACAACATGATTTTAGAGTCTCTTTTTTTTAAATCCATTTCACTTGGAAAGGTGTGGGGAAGCAATAGGGTTCTCTTAAACTTCATTTTTCCATGAATCTTCATTATTTTGAAGATTTGCAACTTGTGGGTTATGTTTTCGGACATGCTTCCACGTCAAAACGTTATTATTTCGTGGTTTGGTTTCTATTAAATACAACATGATTTTAGAGGCTCTTTTTTTTAAATCCATTTCACTTGGAAAGGTGTGGGGAAGCAATAGGGTTCTCTTAAACTTCATTTTTCCATGAATCTTCATTATTTTGATGATTCGCAACTTGTGTGTTATGTTTTCGGACATGCTTCCACGTAAAAACGATATAATTTATTGGTTTGGTGTCGATTAAATACAGCATAATTTTTAGAGTCTTTTTTTTAAAATCCGTTTCGCTTGGAAAGGTGTAGAGAAGCAATAGGGTTCTCTTAAACTTCATTTTTCCATGAATCCTACTTATTTCGAAGATTTGCAACTTGTGTGTTATGTTTTCGGACATGCTTCCACGTCAAAACGATATAATTTATTGGTTTGGTGTCGATTAAATACAGCATAATTTTTAGAGTCTTTTTTTTTAACATCCATTTCGCTTGGAAAGGTGTGGGGAAGCAATAGGGTTCTCTTAAACTTCATTTTTCCATGAATCTTCATTATTTTGAAGATTTGCAACTTGTGTGTTATGTTTTCGGACATGCTTCCACGTCAAAACGTTATTATTTCGTGGTTTGGTTTCTATTAAATACAACATGATTTTAGAGTCTCTTTTTTTTAAATCCATTTCGCTTGGAAAGGTGTGGGGAAGCAATAGGGTTCTCTTAAACTTCATTTTTCCATGAATCTTCATTATTTTGAAGATTTGCAACTTGTGTGTTATGTTTTCGGACATGCTTCCACGTCAAAACGATATTATGTATTGGTTTGGTGTCGATTAAATACAGCATAATTTTTAGAGTCTTTTTTTTTAAATCCATTTCCCTTGGAAAGGTGTGGGGAAGCAATAGGGTTCTCTTAAACTTCATTTTTCCATGAATTTTCATTATTTTGAAGATTTGCAACTTGTGGGTTATGTTTTCGGACATGCTTCCACGTCAAAACGTTATTATTTCGTAGTTTGGTTTCTATTAAAGACAACATGATTTTAGAATCTCTTTTTTTTAAATCCATTTCACTTGGAAAGGTGTGGGGAAACAATAGGGTTCTCTTAAACTTCATTTTTCCATGAATCCTCATTATTTTGAAGATTTGCAACTTGTGGGTTATGTTTTCGGACATGCTTCCACGTCAAAACGTTATTATTTTGTGGTTTGGTTTCTATTAAATACAACATGATTTTAGAGTCTCTTTTTTTTAAATCCATTTCACTTGGAAAGGTGTGGGGAAGCAATAGGGTTCTCTTAAACTTCATTTTTCCATGAATCTTCATTATTTTGAAGATTTGCAACTTGTGTGTTATGTTTTCGGACATGCTTCCACGTCAAAACGATATAATTTATTGGTTTGGTGTCGATTAAATACAGCATAATTTTTAGAGTCTTTTTTTTTAAATCCATTTCCCTTGGAAAGGTGTGGGGAAGCAATAGGGTTCTCTTAAACTTCATTTTTCCATGAATTTTCATTATTTTGAAGATTTGCAACTTGTGTGTTATGTTTTCGGACATGCTTCCACGTCAAAACGTTATTATTTTGTGGTTTGGTTTCTATTAAATACAACATGATTTTAGAGTCTCTTTTTTTTAAATCCATTTCACTTGGAAAGGTGTGGGGAAGCAATAGGGTTCTCTTAAACTTCATTTTTCCATGAATCTTCATTATTTTGAAGATTTGCAACTTGTGTGTTATGTTTTCGGACATGTTTCCACGTCAAAACGATATAATCTATTGGTTTGGTATCGATTAAATACAGCATAATTTTTAGAGTCTTTTTTTTTAAATCCATTTCACTTGGAAAGGTGTGGGGAAGCAATAGGGTTTTCTTAAACTTCATTTTTCCATGAATTTTCATTATTTTGAAGATTTGCAACTTGTGGGTTATGTTTTCGGACATGCTTCCACGTCAAAACGATATAATTTATTGGTTTGGTGTCGATTAAATATAGCATAATTTTTAGAGTCTTTTTTTTTTAAATCCATTTCACTTGGAAAGGTGTGGGGAAGCAATAGGGTTCTCTTAAACTTCATTTTTCCATGAATCTTCATTATTTTGATGATTTGCAACTTGTGTGTTATGTTTTCGGACATGCTTCCACGTCAAAACGTTATTATTTCGTAGTTTGGTTTCTATTAAAGACAACATGATTTTAGAATCTCTTTTTTTTAAATCCATTTCACTTGGAAAGGTGTGGGGAAACAATAGGGTTCTCTTAAACTTCATTTTTCCATGAATCCTCATTATTTTGAAGATTTGCAACTTGTGTGTTATGTTTTCGGACATGCTTCCACGTCAAAACGTTATTATTTTGTGGTTTGGTTTCTATTAAATACAACATGATTTTAGAGTCTCTTTTTTTTAAATCCATTTCACTTGGAAAGGTGTGGGGAAGCAATAGGGTTCTCTTAAACTTCATTTTTCCATGAATCTTCATTATTTTGAAGATTTGCAACTTGTGTGTTATGTTTTCGGACATGTTTCCACGTCAAAACGATATAATCTATTGGTTTGGTATCGATTAAATATAGCATAATTTTTAGAGTCTTTTTTTTAAAATCCGTTTCGCTTGGAAAGGTGTAGAGAAGCAATAGGGTTCTCTTAAACTTCATTTTTCCATGAATCCTACTTATTTCGAAGATTTGCAACTTGTGTGTTATGTTTTCGGACATGCTTCCACGTCAAAACGATATAATTTATTGGTTTGGTGTCGATTAAATACACCATAATTTTTAGAGTCTTTTTTTTTAAAATCCATTTCGCTTGGAAAGGTGTGGGGAAGCAATAGGGTTCTCTTAAACTTCATTTTTCCATGAATCTTCATTATTTTGAAGATTTGCAACTTGTGTGTTATGTTTTCGGACATGCTTCCACGTCAAAACGTTATTATTTTGTGGTTTGGTTTCTATTAAATACAACATGATTTTAGAGTCTCTTTTTTTTAAATCCATTTCGCTTGGAAAGGTGTGGGGAAGCAATAGGGTTCTCTTAAACTTCATTTTTCCATGAATCTTCATTATTTTGAAGATTTGCAACTTGTGTGTTATGTTTTCGGACATGCTTCCACGTCAAAACGATATAATGTATTGGTTTGGTGTCGATTAAATACAGCATAATTTTTAGAGTCTTTTTTTTTAAATCCATTTCCCTTGGAAAGGTGTGGGGAAGCAATAGGGTTCTCTTAAACTTCATTTTTCCATGAATTTTCATTATTTTGAAGATTTGCAACTTGTGTGTTATGTTTTCGGACATGCTTCCACGTCAAAACGTTATTATTTTGTGGTTTGGTTTCTATTAAATACAACATGATTTTAGAGTCTCTTTTTTTTAAATCCATTTCACTTGGAAAGGTGTGGGGAAGCAATAGTGTTCTCTTAAACTTCATTTTTCCATGAATCTTCATTATTTTGATGATTCGCAACTTGTGTGTTATGTTTTCGGACATGCTTCCACGTCAAAACGATATAATTTATTGGTTTGGTGTCGATTAAATACAGCATAATTTTTAGAGTCTTTTTTTTAAAATCCGTTTCGCTTGGAAAGGTGTAGAGAAGCAATAGGGTTCTCTTAAACTTCATTTTTCCATGAATCCTACTTATTTCGAAGATTTGCAACTTGTGTGTTATGTTTTCGGACATGCTTCCACGTCAAAACGATATAATTTATTGGTTTGGTGTCGATTAAATACACCATAATTTTTAGAGTCTTTTTTTTTAAATCCATTTCCCTTGGAAAGGTGTGGGGAAGCAATAGGGTTCTCTTAAACTTCATTTTTCCATGAATTTTCATTATTTTGAAGATTTGCAACTTGTGTGTTATGTTTTCGGACATGCTTCCACGTCAAAACGTTATTATTTCGTAGTTTGGTTTCTATTAAAGACAACATGATTTTAGAATCTCATTTTTTTAAATCCATTTCACTTGGAAAGGTGTGGGGAAACAATAGGGTTCTCTTAAACTTCATTTTTCCATGAATCCTCATTATTTTGAAGATTTGCAACTTGTGTGTTATGTTTTCGGACATGCTTCCACGTCAAAACGTTATTATTTTGTGGTTTGGTTTCTATTAAATACAACATGATTTTAGAGTCTCTTTTTTTTAAATCCATTTCACTTGGAAAGGTGTGGGGAAGCAATAGGGTTCTCTTAAACTTCATTTTTCCATGAATCTTCATTATTTTGATGATTCGCAACTTGTGTGTTATGTTTTCGGACATGCTTCCACGTCAAAACGATATAATTTATTGGTTTGGTGTCGATTAAATACAGCATAATTTTTAGAGTCTTTTTTTTAAAATCCGTTTCGCTTGGAAAGGTGTAGAGAAGCAATAGGGTTCTCTTAAACTTCATTTTTCCATGAATCCTACTTATTTCGAAGATTTGCAACTTGTGTGTTATGTTTTCGGACATGTTTCCACGTCAAAACGATATAATTTATTGGTTTGGTGTCGATTAAATACAGCATAATTTTTAGAGTCTTTTTTTTAAAATCCGTTTCGCTTGGAAAGGTGTGGGGAAGCAATAGGGTTCTCTTAAACTTCATTTTTCCATGAATCTTCATTATTTTGAAGATTTGCAACTTGTGTGTTATGTTTTCGGACATGCTTCCACGTCAAAACGATATAATTTATTGGTTTGGTGTCGATTAAATACAGCATAATTTTTAGAGTCTTTTTTTTAAAATCCGTTTCGCTTGGAAAGGTGTAGAGAAGCAATAGGGTTCTCTTAAACTTCATTTTTCCATGAATCTTCATTATTTTGATGATTCGCAACTTGTGTGTTATGTTTTCGGACATGCTTCCACGTCAAAACGATATAATTTATTGGTTTGGTGTCGATTAAATACAGCATAATTTTTAGAGTCTTTTTTTTAAAATCCGTTTCGCTTGGAAAGGTGTAGAGAAGCAATAGGGTTCTCTTAAACTTCATTTTTCCATGAATCCTACTTATTTCGAAGATTTGCAACTTGTGTGTTATGTTTTCGGACATGCTTCCACGTCAAAACGATATAATTTATTGGTTTGGTGTCGATTAAATACACCATAATTTTTAGAGTCTTTTTTTTTAAAATCCATTTCGCTTGGAAAGGTGTGGGGAAGCAATAGGGTTCTCTTAAACTTCATTTTTCCATGAATCTTCATTATTTTGAAGATTTGCAACTTGTGTGTTATGTTTTCGGACATGCTTCCACGTCAAAACGATATAATGTATTGGTTTGGTGTCGATTAAATACAGCATAATTTTTAGAGTCTTTTTTTTTAAATCCATTTCCCTTGGAAAGGTGTGGGGAAGCAATAGGGTTCTCTTAAACTTCATTTTTCCATGAATTTTCATTATTTTGAAGATTTGCAACTTGTGTGTTATGTTTTCGGACATGCTTCCACGTCAAAACGTTATTATTTTGTGGTTTGGTTTCTATTAAATACAACATGATTTTAGAGTCTCTTTTTTTTAAATCCATTTCACTTGGAAAGGTGTGGGGAAGCAATAGTGTTCTCTTAAACTTCATTTTTCCATGAATCTTCATTATTTTGATGATTCGCAACTTGTGTGTTATGTTTTCGGACATGCTTCCACGTCAAAACGATATAATTTATTGGTTTGGTGTCGATTAAATACAGCATAATTTTTAGAGTCTTTTTTTTAAAATCCGTTTCGCTTGGAAAGGTGTAGAGAAGCAATAGGGTTCTCTTAAACTTCATTTTTCCATGAATCCTACTTATTTCGAAGATTTGCAACTTGTGTGTTATGTTTTCGGACATGCTTCCACGTCAAAACGATATAATTTATTGGTTTGGTGTCGATTAAATACACCATAATTTTTAGAGTCTTTTTTTTTAAATCCATTTCCCTTGGAAAGGTGTGGGGAAGCAATAGGGTTCTCTTAAACTTCATTTTTCCATGAATTTTCATTATTTTGAAGATTTGCAACTTGTGTGTTATGTTTTCGGACATGCTTCCACGTCAAAACGTTATTATTTCGTAGTTTGGTTTCTATTAAAGACAACATGATTTTAGAATCTCATTTTTTTAAATCCATTTCACTTGGAAAGGTGTGGGGAAACAATAGGGTTCTCTTAAACTTCATTTTTCCATGAATCCTCATTATTTTGAAGATTTGCAACTTGTGTGTTATGTTTTCGGACATGCTTCCACGTCAAAACGTTATTATTTTGTGGTTTGGTTTCTATTAAATACAACATGATTTTAGAGTCTCTTTTTTTTAAATCCATTTCACTTGGAAAGGTGTGGGGAAGCAATAGGGTTCTCTTAAACTTCATTTTTCCATGAATCTTCATTATTTTGATGATTCGCAACTTGTGTGTTATGTTTTCGGACATGCTTCCACGTCAAAACGATATAATTTATTGGTTTGGTGTCGATTAAATACAGCATAATTTTTAGAGTCTTTTTTTTAAAATCCGTTTCGCTTGGAAAGGTGTAGAGAAGCAATAGGGTTCTCTTAAACTTCATTTTTCCATGAATCCTACTTATTTCGAAGATTTGCAACTTGTGTGTTATGTTTTCGGACATGTTTCCACGTCAAAACGATATAATTTATTGGTTTGGTGTCGATTAAATACAGCATAATTTTTAGAGTCTTTTTTTTAAAATCCGTTTCGCTTGGAAAGGTGTGGGGAAGCAATAGGGTTCTCTTAAACTTCATTTTTCCATGAATCTTCATTATTTTGAAGATTTGCAACTTGTGTGTTATGTTTTCGGACATGCTTCCACGTCAAAACGATATAATTTATTGGTTTGGTGTCGATTAAATACAGCATAATTTTTAGAGTCTTTTTTTTAAAATCCGTTTCGCTTGGAAAGGTGTAGAGAAGCAATAGGGTTCTCTTAAACTTCATTTTTCCATGAATCTTCATTATTTTGATGATTCGCAACTTGTGTGTTATGTTTTCGGACATGCTTCCACGTCAAAACGATATAATTTATTGGTTTGGTGTCGATTAAATACAGCATAATTTTTAGAGTCTTTTTTTTAAAATCCGTTTCGCTTGGAAAGGTGTAGAGAAGCAATAGGGTTCTCTTAAACTTCATTTTTCCATGAATCCTACTTATTTCGAAGATTTGCAACTTGTGTGTTATGTTTTCGGACATGCTTCCACGTCAAAACGATATAATTTATTGGTTTGGTGTCGATTAAATACACCATAATTTTTAGAGTCTTTTTTTTTAAAATCCATTTCGCTTGGAAAGGTGTGGGGAAGCAATAGGGTTCTCTTAAACTTCATTTTTCCATGAATCTTCATTATTTTGAAGATTTGCAACTTGTGTGTTATGTTTTCGGACATGCTTCCACGTCAAAACGATATAATGTATTGGTTTGGTGTCGATTAAATACAGCATAATTTTTAGAGTCTTTTTTTTTAAATCCATTTCCCTTGGAAAGGTGTGGG
Source organism: Climacium dendroides (assembly GCA_950106755.1). Lineage (NCBI taxonomy): Eukaryota > Viridiplantae > Streptophyta > Bryopsida > Hypnales > Climaciaceae > Climacium > Climacium dendroides. The sequence goes on along the minus strand of CATNNA010000013.1, from coordinate 1,094,428 downwards.
GAAGCAATAGGGTTCTCTTAAACTTCATTTTTCCATGAATTTTCATTATTTTGAAGATTTGCAACTTGTGTGTTATGTTTTCGGACATGCTTCCACGTCAAAACGTTATTATTTTGTGGTTTGGTTTCTATTAAATACAACATCATTTTAGAGTCTCTTTTTTTTAAATCCATTTCACTTGGAAAGGTGTGGGGAAGCAATAGTGTTCTCTTAAACTTCATTTTTCCATGAATCTTCATTATTTTGATGATTCGCAACTTGTGTGTTATGTTTTCGGACATGCTTCCACGTCAAAACGATATAATTTATTGGTTTGGTGTCGATTAAATACAGCATAATTTTTAGAGTCTTTTTTTTAAAATCCGTTTCGCTTGGAAAGGTGTAGAGAAGCAATAGGGTTCTCTTAAACTTCATTTTTCCATGAATCCTACTTATTTCGAAGATTTGCAACTTGTGTGTTATGTTTTCGGACATGCTTCCACGTCAAAACGATATAATTTATTGGTTTGGTGTCGATTAAATACACCATAATTTTTAGAGTCTTTTTTTTTAAATCCATTTCCCTTGGAAAGGTGTGGGGAAGCAATAGGGTTCTCTTAAACTTCATTTTTCCATGAATTTTCATTATTTTGAAGATTTGCAACTTGTGTGTTATGTTTTCGGACATGCTTCCACGTCAAAACGTTATTATTTCGTAGTTTGGTTTCTATTAAAGACAACATGATTTTAGAATCTCATTTTTTTAAATCCATTTCACTTGGAAAGGTGTGGGGAAACAATAGGGTTCTCTTAAACTTCATTTTTCCATGAATCCTCATTATTTTGAAGATTTGCAACTTGTGTGTTATGTTTTCGGACATGCTTCCACGTCAAAACGTTATTATTTTGTGGTTTGGTTTCTATTAAATACAACATGATTTTAGAGTCTCTTTTTTTTAAATCCATTTCACTTGGAAAGGTGTGGGGAAGCAATAGGGTTCTCTTAAACTTCATTTTTCCATGAATCTTCATTATTTTGATGATTCGCAACTTGTGTGTTATGTTTTCGGACATGCTTCCACGTCAAAACGATATAATTTATTGGTTTGGTGTCGATTAAATACAGCATAATTTTTAGAGTCTTTTTTTTAAAATCCGTTTCGCTTGGAAAGGTGTAGAGAAGCAATAGGGTTCTCTTAAACTTCATTTTTCCATGAATCCTACTTATTTCGAAGATTTGCAACTTGTGTGTTATGTTTTCGGACATGTTTCCACGTCAAAACGATATAATTTATTGGTTTGGTGTCGATTAAATACAGCATAATTTTTAGAGTCTTTTTTTTAAAATCCGTTTCGCTTGGAAAGGTGTGGGGAAGCAATAGGGTTCTCTTAAACTTCATTTTTCCATGAATCTTCATTATTTTGAAGATTTGCAACTTGTGTGTTATGTTTTCGGACATGCTTCCACGTCAAAACGATATAATTTATTGGTTTGGTGTCGATTAAATACAGCATAATTTTTAGAGTCTTTTTTTTAAAATCCGTTTCGCTTGGAAAGGTGTAGAGAAGCAATAGGGTTCTCTTAAACTTCATTTTTCCATGAATCTTCATTATTTTGATGATTCGCAACTTGTGTGTTATGTTTTCGGACATGCTTCCACGTCAAAACGATATAATTTATTGGTTTGGTGTCGATTAAATACAGCATAATTTTTAGAGTCTTTTTTTTAAAATCCGTTTCGCTTGGAAAGGTGTAGAGAAGCAATAGGGTTCTCTTAAACTTCATTTTTCCATGAATCCTACTTATTTCGAAGATTTGCAACTTGTGTGTTATGTTTTCGGACATGCTTCCACGTCAAAACGATATAATTTATTGGTTTGGTGTCGATTAAATACACCATAATTTTTAGAGTCTTTTTTTTTAAAATCCATTTCGCTTGGAAAGGTGTGGGGAAGCAATAGGGTTCTCTTAAACTTCATTTTTCCATGAATCTTCATTATTTTGAAGATTTGCAACTTGTGTGTTATGTTTTCGGACATGCTTCCACGTCAAAACGTTATTATTTTGTGGTTTGGTTTCTATTAAATACAACATGATTTTAGAGTCTCTTTTTTTTAAATCCATTTCGCTTGGAAAGGTGTGGGGAAGCAATAGGGTTCTCTTAAACTTCATTTTTCCATGAATCTTCATTATTTTGAAGATTTGCAACTTGTGTGTTATGTTTTCGGACATGCTTCCACGTCAAAACGATATAATGTATTGGTTTGGTGTCGATTAAATACAGCATAATTTTTAGAGTCTTTTTTTTTAAATCCATTTCCCTTGGAAAGGTGTGGGGAAGCAATAGGGTTCTCTTAAACTTCATTTTTCCATGAATTTTCATTATTTTGAAGATTTGCAACTTGTGTGTTATGTTTTCGGACATGCTTCCACGTCAAAACGTTATTATTTTGTGGTTTGGTTTCTATTAAATACAACATGATTTTAGAGTCTCTTTTTTTTAAATCCATTTCACTTGGAAAGGTGTGGGGAAGCAATAGTGTTCTCTTAAACTTCATTTTTCCATGAATCTTCATTATTTTGATGATTCGCAACTTGTGTGTTATGTTTTCGGACATGCTTCCACGTCAAAACGATATAATTTATTGGTTTGGTGTCGATTAAATACAGCATAATTTTTAGAGTCTTTTTTTTAAAATCCGTTTCGCTTGGAAAGGTGTAGAGAAGCAATAGGGTTCTCTTAAACTTCATTTTTCCATGAATCCTACTTATTTCGAAGATTTGCAACTTGTGTGTTATGTTTTCGGACATGCTTCCACGTCAAAACGATATAATTTATTGGTTTGGTGTCGATTAAATACACCATAATTTTTAGAGTCTTTTTTTTTAAATCCATTTCCCTTGGAAAGGTGTGGGGAAGCAATAGGGTTCTCTTAAACTTCATTTTTCCATGAATTTTCATTATTTTGAAGATTTGCAACTTGTGTGTTATGTTTTCGGACATGCTTCCACGTCAAAACGTTATTATTTCGTAGTTTGGTTTCTATTAAAGACAACATGATTTTAGAATCTCATTTTTTTAAATCCATTTCACTTGGAAAGGTGTGGGGAAACAATAGGGTTCTCTTAAACTTCATTTTTCCATGAATCCTCATTATTTTGAAGATTTGCAACTTGTGTGTTATGTTTTCGGACATGCTTCCACGTCAAAACGTTATTATTTTGTGGTTTGGTTTCTATTAAATACAACATGATTTTAGAGTCTCTTTTTTTTAAATCCATTTCACTTGGAAAGGTGTGGGGAAGCAATAGGGTTCTCTTAAACTTCATTTTTCCATGAATCTTCATTATTTTGATGATTCGCAACTTGTGTGTTATGTTTTCGGACATGCTTCCACGTCAAAACGATATAATTTATTGGTTTGGTGTCGATTAAATACAGCATAATTTTTAGAGTCTTTTTTTTAAAATCCGTTTCGCTTGGAAAGGTGTAGAGAAGCAATAGGGTTCTCTTAAACTTCATTTTTCCATGAATCCTACTTATTTCGAAGATTTGCAACTTGTGTGTTATGTTTTCGGACATGTTTCCACGTCAAAACGATATAATTTATTGGTTTGGTGTCGATTAAATACAGCATAATTTTTAGAGTCTTTTTTTTAAAATCCGTTTCGCTTGGAAAGGTGTGGGGAAGCAATAGGGTTCTCTTAAACTTCATTTTTCCATGAATCTTCATTATTTTGAAGATTTGCAACTTGTGTGTTATGTTTTCGGACATGCTTCCACGTCAAAACGATATAATTTATTGGTTTGGTGTCGATTAAATACAGCATAATTTTTAGAGTCTTTTTTTTAAAATCCGTTTCGCTTGGAAAGGTGTAGAGAAGCAATAGGGTTCTCTTAAACTTCATTTTTCCATGAATCTTCATTATTTTGATGATTCGCAACTTGTGTGTTATGTTTTCGGACATGCTTCCACGTCAAAACGATATAATTTATTGGTTTGGTGTCGATTAAATACAGCATAATTTTTAGAGTCTTTTTTTTAAAATCCGTTTCGCTTGGAAAGGTGTAGAGAAGCAATAGGGTTCTCTTAAACTTCATTTTTCCATGAATCCTACTTATTTCGAAGATTTGCAACTTGTGTGTTATGTTTTCGGACATGCTTCCACGTCAAAACGATATAATTTATTGGTTTGGTGTCGATTAAATACACCATAATTTTTAGAGTCTTTTTTTTTAAAATCCATTTCGCTTGGAAAGGTGTGGGGAAGCAATAGGGTTCTCTTAAACTTCATTTTTCCATGAATCTTCATTATTTTGAAGATTTGCAACTTGTGTGTTATGTTTTCGGACATGCTTCCACGTCAAAACGTTATTATTTTGTGGTTTGGTTTCTATTAAATACAACATGATTTTAGAGTCTCTTTTTTTTAAATCCATTTCGCTTGGAAAGGTGTGGGGAAGCAATAGGGTTCTCTTAAACTTCATTTTTCCATGAATCTTCATTATTTTGAAGACTTGCAACTTGTGTGTTATGTTTTCGGACATGCTTCCACGTCAAAACGATATAATGTATTGGTTTGGTGTCGATTAAATACAGCATAATTTTTAGAGTCTTTTTTTTTAAATCCATTTCCCTTGGAAAGGTGTGGGGAAGCAATAGGGTTCTCTTAAACTTCATTTTTCCATGAATTTTCATTATTTTGAAGATTTGCAACTTGTGTGTTATGTTTTCGGACATGCTTCCACGTCAAAACGTTATTATTTTGTGGTTTGGTTTCTATTAAATACAACATGATTTTAGAGTCTCTTTTTTTTAAATCCATTTCACTTGGAAAGGTGTGGGGAAGCAATAGGGTTCTCTTAAACTTCATTTTTCCATGAATCTTCATTATTTTGATGATTCGCAACTTGTGTGTTATGTTTTCGGACATGCTTCCACGTCAAAACGATATAATTTATTGGTTTGGTGTCGATTAAATACAGCATAATTTTTAGAGTCTTTTTTTTAAAATCCGTTTCGCTTGGAAAGGTGTAGAGAAGCAATAGGGTTCTCTTAAACTTCATTTTTCCATGAATCCTACTTATTTCGAAGATTTGCAACTTGTGTGTTATGTTTTCGGACATGTTTCCACGTCAAAACGATATAATTTATTGGTTTGGTGTCGATTAAATACAGCATAATTTTTAGAGTCTTTTTTTTAAAATCCGTTTCGCTTGGAAAGGTGTGGGGAAGCAATAGGGTTCTCTTAAACTTCATTTTTCCATGAATCTTCATTATTTTGAAGATTTGCAACTTGTGTGTTATGTTTTCGGACATGCTTCCACGTCAAAACGATATAATTTATTGGTTTGGTGTCGATTAAATACAGCATAATTTTTAGAGTCTTTTTTTTAAAATCCGTTTCGCTTGGAAAGGTGTAGAGAAGCAATAGGGTTCTCTTAAACTTCATTTTTCCATGAATCTTCATTATTTTGATGATTCGCAACTTGTGTGTTATGTTTTCGGACATGCTTCCACGTCAAAACGATATAATTTATTGGTTTGGTGTCGATTAAATACAGCATAATTTTTAGAGTCTTTTTTTTAAAATCCGTTTCGCTTGGAAAGGTGTAGAGAAGCAATAGGGTTCTCTTAAACTTCATTTTTCCATGAATCCTACTTATTTCGAAGATTTGCAACTTGTGTGTTATGTTTTCGGACATGCTTCCACGTCAAAACGATATAATTTATTGGTTTGGTGTCGATTAAATACACCATAATTTTTAGAGTCTTTTTTTTTAAAATCCATTTCGCTTGGAAAGGTGTGGGGAAGCAATAGGGTTCTCTTAAACTTCATTTTTCCATGAATCTTCATTATTTTGAAGATTTGCAACTTGTGTGTTATGTTTTCGGACATGCTTCCACGTCAAAACGTTATTATTTTGTGGTTTGGTTTCTATTAAATACAACATGATTTTAGAGTCTCTTTTTTTTAAATCCATTTCGCTTGGAAAGGTGTGGGGAAGCAATAGGGTTCTCTTAAACTTCATTTTTCCATGAATCTTCATTATTTTGAAGATTTGCAACTTGTGTGTTATGTTTTCGGACATGCTTCCACGTCAAAACGATATAATGTATTGGTTTGGTGTCGATTAAATACAGCATAATTTTTAGAGTCTTTTTTTTTAAATCCATTTCCCTTGGAAAGGTGTGGGGAAGCAATAGGGTTCTCTTAAACTTCATTTTTCCATGAATTTTCATTATTTTGAAGATTTGCAACTTGTGTGTTATGTTTTCGGACATGCTTCCACGTCAAAACGTTATTATTTTGTGGTTTGGTTTCTATTAAATACAACATGATTTTAGAGTCTCTTTTTTTTAAATCCATTTCACTTGGAAAGGTGTGGGGAAGCAATAGTGTTCTCTTAAACTTCATTTTTCCATGAATCTTCATTATTTTGATGATTCGCAACTTGTGTGTTATGTTTTCGGACATGCTTCCACGTCAAAACGATATAATTTATTGGTTTGGTGTCGATTAAATACAGCATAATTTTTAGAGTCTTTTTTTTAAAATCCGTTTCGCTTGGAAAGGTGTAGAGAAGCAATAGGGTTCTCTTAAACTTCATTTTTCCATGAATCCTACTTATTTCGAAGATTTGCAACTTGTGTGTTATGTTTTCGGACATGCTTCCACGTCAAAACGATATAATTTATTGGTTTGGTGTCGATTAAATACACCATAATTTTTAGAGTCTTTTTTTTTAAATCCATTTCCCTTGGAAAGGTGTGGGGAAGCAATAGGGTTCTCTTAAACTTCATTTTTCCATGAATTTTCATTATTTTGAAGATTTGCAACTTGTGTGTTATGTTTTCGGACATGCTTCCACGTCAAAACGTTATTATTTCGTAGTTTGGTTTCTATTAAAGACAACATGATTTTAGAATCTCTTTTTTTTAAATCCATTTCACTTGGAAAGGTGTGGGGAAACAATAGGGTTCTCTTAAACTTCATTTTTCCATGAATCCTCATTATTTTGAAGATTTGCAACTTGTGTGTTATGTTTTCGGACATGCTTCCACGTCAAAACGTTATTATTTTGTGGTTTGGTTTCTATTAAATACAACATGATTTTAGAGTCTCTTTTTTTTAAATCCATTTCACTTGGAAAGGTGTGGGGAAGCAATAGGGTTCTCTTAAACTTCATTTTTCCATGAATCTTCATTATTTTGATGATTCGCAACTTGTGTGTTATGTTTTCGGACATGCTTCCACGTCAAAACGATATAATTTATTGGTTTGGTGTCGATTAAATACAGCATAATTTTTAGAGTCTTTTTTTTAAAATCCGTTTCGCTTGGAAAGGTGTAGAGAAGCAATAGGGTTCTCTTAAACTTCATTTTTCCATGAATCCTACTTATTTCGAAGATTTGCAACTTGTGTGTTATGTTTTCGGACATGCTTCCACGTCAAAACGATATAATTTATTGGTTTGGTGTCGATTAAATACACCATAATTTTTAGAGTCTTTTTTTTTAAAATCCATTTCGCTTGGAAAGGTGTGGGGAAGCAATAGGGTTCTCTTAAACTTCATTTTTCCATGAATCTTCATTATTTTGAAGATTTGCAACTTGTGTGTTATGTTTTCGGACATGCTTCCACGTCAAAACGTTATTATTTTGTGGTTTGGTTTCTATTAAATACAACATGATTTTAGAGTCTCTTTTTTTTAAATCCATTTCGCTTGGAAAGGTGTGGGGAAGCAATAGGGTTCTCTTAAACTTCATTTTTCCATGAATCTTCATTATTTTGAAGATTTGCAACTTGTGTGTTATGTTTTCGGACATGCTTCCACGTCAAAACGATATAATGTATTGGTTTGGTGTCGATTAAATACAGCATAATTTTTAGAGTCTTTTTTTTTAAATCCATTTCCCTTGGAAAGGTGTGGGGAAGCAATAGGGTTCTCTTAAACTTCATTTTTCCATGAATTTTCATTATTTTGAAGATTTGCAACTTGTGTGTTATGTTTTCGGACATGCTTCCACGTCAAAACGTTATTATTTTGTGGTTTGGTTTCTATTAAATACAACATGATTTTAGAGTCTCTTTTTTTTAAATCCATTTCACTTGGAAAGGTGTCGGGAAGCAATAGTGTTCTCTTAAACTTCATTTTTCCATGAATCTTCATTATTTTGATGATTCGCAACTTGTGTGTTATGTTTTCGGACATGCTTCCACGTCAAAACGATATAATTTATTGGTTTGGTGTCGATTAAATACAGCATAATTTTTAGAGTCTTTTTTTTAAAATCCGTTTCGCTTGGAAAGGTGTAGAGAAGCAATAGGGTTCTCTTAAACTTCATTTTTCCATGAATCCTACTTATTTCGAAGATTTGCAACTTGTGTGTTATGTTTTCGGACATGCTTCCACGTCAAAACGATATAATTTATTGGTTTGGTGTCGATTAAATACACCATAATTTTTAGAGTCTTTTTTTTTAAATCCATTTCCCTTGGAAAGGTGTGGGGAAGCAATAGGGTTCTCTTAAACTTCATTTTTCCATGAATTTTCATTATTTTGAAGATTTGCAACTTGTGTGTTATGTTTTCGGACATGCTTCCACGTCAAAACGTTATTATTTCGTAGTTTGGTTTCTATTAAAGACAACATGATTTTAGAATCTCTTTTTTTTAAATCCATTTCACTTGGAAAGGTGTGGGGAAACAATAGGGTTCTCTTAAACTTCATTTTTCCATGAATCCTCATTATTTTGAAGATTTGCAACTTGTGTGTTATGTTTTCGGACATGCTTCCACGTCAAAACGTTATTATTTTGTGGTTTGGTTTCTATTAAATACAACATGATTTTAGAGTCTCTTTTTTTTAAATCCATTTCACTTGGAAAGGTGTGGGGAAGCAATAGGGTTCTCTTAAACTTCATTTTTCCATGAATCTTCATTATTTTGATGATTCGCAACTTGTGTGTTATGTTTTCGGACATGCTTCCACGTCAAAACGATATAATTTATTGGTTTGGTGTCGATTAAATACAGCATAATTTTTAGAGTCTTTTTTTTAAAATCCGTTTCGCTTGGAAAGGTGTAGAGAAGCAATAGGGTTCTCTTAAACTTCATTTTTCCATGAATCCTACTTATTTCGAAGATTTGCAACTTGTGTGTTATGTTTTCGGACATGTTTCCACGTCAAAACGATATAATTTATTGGTTTGGTGTCGATTAAATACAGCATAATTTTTAGAGTCTTTTTTTTAAAATCCGTTTCGCTTGGAAAGGTGTGGGGAAGCAATAGGGTTCTCTTAAACTTCATTTTTCCATGAATCTTCATTATTTTGAAGATTTGCAACTTGTGTGTTATGTTTTCGGACATGCTTCCACGTCAAAACGATATAATTTATTGGTTTGGTGTCGATTAAATACAGCATAATTTTTAGAGTCTTTTTTTTAAAATCCGTTTCGCTTGGAAAGGTGTAGAGAAGCAATAGGGTTCTCTTAAACTTCATTTTTCCATGAATCTTCATTATTTTGATGATTCGCAACTTGTGTGTTATGTTTTCGGACATGCTTCCACGTCAAAACGATATAATTTATTGGTTTGGTGTCGATTAAATACAGCATAATTTTTAGAGTCTTTTTTTTAAAATCCGTTTCGCTTGGAAAGGTGTAGAGAAGCAATAGGGTTCTCTTAAACTTCATTTTTCCATGAATCCTACTTATTTCGAAGATTTGCAACTTGTGTGTTATGTTTTCGGACATGCTTCCACGTCAAAACGATATAATTTATTGGTTTGGTGTCGATTAAATACACCATAATTTTTAGAGTCTTTTTTTTTAAAATCCATTTCGCTTGGAAAGGTGTGGGGAAGCAATAGGGTTCTCTTAAACTTCATTTTTCCATGAATCTTCATTATTTTGAAGATTTGCAACTTGTGTGTTATGTTTTCGGACATGCTTCCACGTCAAAACGTTATTATTTTGTGGTTTGGTTTCTATTAAATACAACATGATTTTAGAGTCTCTTTTTTTTAAATCCATTTCGCTTGGAAAGGTGTGGGGAAGCAATAGGGTTCTCTTAAACTTCATTTTTCCATGAATCTTCATTATTTTGAAGATTTGCAACTTGTGTGTTATGTTTTCGGACATGCTTCCACGTCAAAACGATATAATGTATTGGTTTGGTGTCGATTAAATACAGCATAATTTTTAGAGTCTTTTTTTTTAAATCCATTTCCCTTGGAAAGGTGTGGGGAAGCAATAGGGTTCTCTTAAACTTCATTTTTCCATGAATTTTCATTATTTTGAAGATTTGCAACTTGTGTGTTATGTTTTCGGACATGCTTCCACGTCAAAACGTTATTATTTTGTGGTTTGGTTTCTATTAAATACAACATGATTTTAGAGTCTCTTTTTTTTAAATCCATTTCACTTGGAAAGGTGTCGGGAAGCAATAGTGTTCTCTTAAACTTCATTTTTCCATGAATCTTCATTATTTTGATGATTCGCAACTTGTGTGTTATGTTTTCGGACATGCTTCCACGTCAAAACGATATAATTTATTGGTTTGGTGTCGATTAAATACAGCATAATTTTTAGAGTCTTTTTTTTAAAATCCGTTTCGCTTGGAAAGGTGTAGAGAAGCAATAGGGTTCTCTTAAACTTCATTTTTCCATGAATCCTACTTATTTCGAAGATTTGCAACTTGTGTGTTATGTTTTCGGACATGCTTCCACGTCAAAACGATATAATTTATTGGTTTAGTGTCGATTAAATACACCATAATTTTTAGAGTCTTTTTTTTTAAAATCCATTTCGCTTGGAAAGGTGTGGGGAAGCAATAGGGTTCTCTTAAACTTCATTTTTCCATGAATCTTCATTATTTTGAAGATTTGCAACTTGTGTGTTATGTTTTCGGACATGCTTCCACGTCAAAACGTTATTATTTTGTGGTTTGGTTTCTATTAAATACAACATGATTTTAGAGTCTCTTTTTTTTAAATCCATTTCGCTTGGAAAGGTGTGGGGAAGCAATAGGGTTCTCTTAAACTTCATTTTTCCATGAATCTTCATTATTTTGAAGATTTGCAACTTGTGTGTTATGTTTTCGGACATGCTTCCACGTCAAAACGATATAATGTATTGGTTTGGTGTCGATTAAATACAGCATAATTTTTAGAGTCTTTTTTTTTAAATCCATTTCCCTTGGAAAGGTGTGGGGAAGCAATAGGGTTCTCTTAAACTTCATTTTTCCATGAATTTTCATTATTTTGAAGATTTGCAACTTGTGTGTTATGTTTTCGGACATGCTTCCACGTCAAAACGTTATTATTTTGTGGTTTGGTTTCTATTAAATACAACATGATTTTAGAGTCTCTTTTTTTTAAATCCATTTCACTTGGAAAGGTGTGGGGAAGCAATAGTGTTCTCTTAAACTTCATTTTTCCATGAATCTTCATTATTTTGATGATTTGCAACTTGTGAGTTATGTTTTCGGACATGCTTCCACGTCAAAACGTTATTATTTCGTGGTTTGGTTTCTATTAAATACAACATGATTTTAGAGTCTCTTTTTTTTAAATCCATTTCGCTTGGAAAGGTGTGGGGAAGCAATAGGGTTCTCTTAAACTTCATTTTTCCATGAATCTTCATTATTTTGAAGATTTGCAACTTGTGTGTTATGTTTTCGGACATGCTTCCACGTCAAAACGATATAATGTATTGGTTTGGTGTCGATTAAATACAGCATAATTTTTAGAGTCTTTTTTTTTAAATCCATTTCCCTTGGAAAGGTGTGAGGAAGCAATAGGGTTCTCTTAAACTTCATTTTTTCATGAATTTTCATTATTTTGAAGATTTGCAACTTGTGTGTTATGTTTTCGGACATGCTTCCACGTCAAAACGATATAATTTATTGGTTTGGTGTCGATTAAATACAGCATAATTTTTAGAGTCTTTTTTTTTTAAATCCATTTCGCTTGGAAAGGTGTGGGGAAGCAATAGGGTTCTCTTAAACTTCATTTTTCCATAAATCTTCATTATTTGGATGATTTGCAACTTGTGTGTTCTGTTTTCGGACATGATCCACGTCAAAACGTTATTATTTCGTGGTTTGGTTTCTATTAAATACAACATGATTTTAGAGTCTCTTTTTTTTAAATCCATTTCACTTGGAAAGGTGTGGGGAAGCAATAGGGTTCTCTTAAACTTCATTTTTCCATGAATCTTCAGTATTTTGAAGATTTGCAACTTGTGTGTTATGTTTTCGGACATGTTTCCACGTCAAAACGATATAATGTATTGGTTTGGTATCGATTAAATACACCATAATTTTTAGAGTCTTTTTTTTTAAATCCATTTCCCTTGGAAAGGTGTGGGGAAGCAATAGGGTTCTCTTAAACTTCATTTTTCCATGAATTTTCATTATATTGAAGATTTGCAACTTGTGGGTTATGTTTTCGGACATGCTTCCACGTCAAAACGATATAATTTATTGGTTTGCTGTCGATTAAATATAGCATAATTTTTAGAGTCTTTTTTTTTTAAATCCATTTCGCTTGGAAAGGTGTGGGGAAGCAATAGGGTTCTCTTAAACTTCATTTTTCCATGAATCTTCATTATTTTGATGATTTGCAACTTGTGTGTTATGTTTTCGGACATGCTTCCACGTCAAAACGTTATTATTTCGTAGTTTGGTTTCTATTAAAGACAACATGATTTTAGAATCTCTTTTTTTTAAATCCATTTCACTTGGAAAGGTGTGGGGAAACAATAGGGTTCTCTTAAACTTCATTTTTCCATGAATCCTCATTATTTTGAAGATTTGCAACTTGTGGGTTATGTTTTCGGACATGCTTCCACGTCAAAACGATATAATGTATTGGTTTGGTATCGATTAAATACAGCATAATTTTTAGAGTCTTTTTTTTAAAATCCATTTCACTTGGAAAGGTGTGGGGAAGCAATAGGGTTCTCTTAAACTTCATTTTTCCATGAATTTTCATTATTTTGAAGATTTGCAACTTGTGGGTTATGTTTTCGGACATGCTTCCACGTCAAAACGATATAATTTATTGGTTTGGTGTCGATTAAATATAGCATAATTTTTAGAGTCTTTTTTTTTTAAATCCATTTCACTTGGAAAGGTGTGGGGAAGCAATAGGGTTCTCTTAAACTTCATTTTTCCATGAATCTTCATTATTTTGATGATTTGCAACTTGTGTGTTATGTTTTCGGACATGCTTCCACGTCAAAACGTTATTATTTTGTGGTTTGGTTTCTATTAAATACAACATGATTTTAGAGTCTCTTTTTTTTAAATCCATTTCACTTGGAAAGGTGTGGGGAAGCAATAGGGTTCTCTTAAACTTCATTTTTCCATGAATCTTCATTATTTTGATGATTCGCAACTTGTGTGTTATGTTTTCGGACATGCTTCCACGTCAAAACGATATAATTTATTGGTTTGGTGTCGATTAAATACAGCATAATTTTTAGAGTCTTTTTTTTAAAATCCGTTTCGTTTGGAAAGGTGTAGAGAAGCAATAGGGTTCTCTTAAACTTCATTTTTCCATGAATCCTACTTATTTCGAAGATTTGCAACTTGTGTGTTATGTTTTCGGACATGTTTCCACGTCAAAACGATATAATTTATTGGTTTGGTGTCGATTAAATACAGCATAATTTTTAGAGTCTTTTTTTTAAAATCCGTTTCGCTTGGAAAGGTGTAGAGAAGCAATAGGGTTCTCTTAAACTTCATTTTTCCATGAATCCTACTTATTTCGAAGATTTGCAACTTGTGTGTTATGTTTTCGGACATGCTTCCACGTCAAAACGATATAATTTATTGGTTTGGTGTCGATTAAATACAGCATAATTTTTAGATTCTTTTTTTGTAAATCCATTTCGCTTGGAAAGGTGTGGGGAAGCAATAGGGTTCTCTTAAACTTCATTTTTCCATGAATCTTCATTATTTTGAAGATTTGCAACTTGTGTGTTATGTTTTCGGACATGCTTCCACGTCAAAACGATATAATTTATTGGTTTGGTGTCGATTAAATACAGCATAATTTTTAGAGTCTTTTTTTTTAAATCCATTTCGCTTGGAAAGGTGTAGAGAAGCAATAGGGTTCTCTTAAACTTCATTTTTCCATGAATCCTCATTATTTTGAAGATTTGCAACTTGTGGGTTATGTTTTCGGACATGCTTCCACGTCAAAACGATATAATTTATTGGTTTGGTGTCGATTAAATACAGCATAATTTTTAGAGTCTTTTTTTTAAAATCCGTTTCGCTTGGAAAGGTGTAGAGAAGCAATAGGGTTCTCTTAAACTTCATTTTTCCATGAATCCTACTTATTTCGAAGATTTGCAACTTGTGTGTTATGTTTTCGGACATGCTTCCACGTCAAAACGATATAATTTATTGGTTTGGTGTCGATTAAATACAGCATAATTTTTAGAGTCTTTTTTTTTAAAATCCATTTCGCTTGGAAAGGTGTGGGGAAGCAATAGGGTTCTCTTAAACTTCATTTTTCCATGAATCTTCATTATTTTGAAGATTTGCAACTTGTGTGTTATGTTTTCGGACATGTTTCCACGTCAAAACGATATAATGTATTGGTTTGGTATCGATTAAATACAGCATAATTTTTAGAGTCTTTTTTTTTTAAATCCATTTCGCTTGGAAAGGTGTGGGGAAGCAATAGGGTTCTCTTAAACTTCATTTTTCCATGAATCCTCATTATTTTGAAGATTTGCAACTTGTGTGTTATGTTTTCGGACATGCTTCCACGTCAAAACGATATAATTTATTGGTTTGGTGTCGATTAAATACAGCATAATTTTTAGAGTCTTTTTTTTTAAATCCATTTCGCTTGGAAAGGTGTGGGGAAGCAATAGGGTTCTCTTAAACTTCATTTTTCCATGAATCTTCATTATTTTGAAGATTTGCAACTTGTCTGTTCTGTTTTCGGACATGCTTCCACGTCAAAACGTTATTATTTCGTGGTTTGGTTTCTATTAAATACAACATGATTTTAGAGTCTCTTTTTTTTAAATCCATTTCACTTGGAAAGGTGTGGGGAAGCAATAGGGTTCTCTTAAACTTCATTTTTCCATGAATCTTCATTATTTTGATGATTCGCAACTTGTGTGTTATGTTTTCGGACATGCTTCCACGTCAAAACGATATAATTTATTGGTTTGGTGTCGATTAAATACAGCATAATTTTTAGAGTCTTTTTTTTAAAATCCGTTTCGCTTGGAAAGGTGTAGAGAAGCAATAGGGTTCTCTTAAACTTCATTTTTCCATGAATCCTACTTATTTCGAAGATTTGCAACTTGTCTGTTATGTTTTCGGACATGCTTCCACGTCAAAACGTTTTATTTCGTGGTTTGGTTTCTATTAAATACAACATGATTTTAGAGTCTCTTTTTTTTAAATCCATTTCACTTGGAAAGGTGTGGGGAAGCAATAGGGTTCTCTTAAACTTCATTTTTCCATGAATCTTCATTATTTTGAAGATTTGCAACTTGTGTGTTATGTTTTCGGACATGCTTCCACGTCAAAACGTTATTATTTCGTGGTTTGGTTTCTATTAAATACAACATGATTTTAGAGTCTCTTTTTTTTAAATCCATTTCACTTGGAAAGGTGTGGGGAAGCAATAGGGTTCTCTTAAACTTCATTTTTCCATGAATCCTCATTATTTTGAAGATTTGCAACTTGTGTGTTATGTTTTCGGACATGCTTCCACGTCAAAATGATATAATTTATTGGTTTGGTTTCGATTAAATACAACATGATTTTTAGAGTGTCATTTTTTTAAATCCATTTTACTTGGAAAGGTGTGGGGAAGCAATAGGGTTCTCTTAAACTTCATTTTTCCATGAATCTTCATTATTTTGAAGATTTGCAACTTGTGTGTTATGTTTTCGGACATGTTTCCACGTCAAAACGATATAATGTATTGGTTTGGTATCGATTAAATACAGCATAATTTTTAGAGTCTTTTTTTTTAAATCCATTTCACTTGGAAAGGTGTGGGGAAGCAATAGGGTTCTCTTAAACTTCATTTTTCCATGAATTTTCATTATTTTGATGATTTGCAACTTGTGTGTTATGTTTTCGGACATGCTTCCACGTCAAAACGTTATTATTTCGTAGTTTGGTTTCTATTAAAGACAACATGATTTTAGAATCTCTTTTTTTTAAATCCATTTCACTTGGAAAGGTGTGGGGAAGCAATAGGGTTCTCTTAAACTTCATTTTTCCATGAATCCTCATTATTTTGAAGATTTGCAACTTGTGGGTTATGTTTTCGGACATGCTTCTACGTCAAAACGTTATTATTTTGTGGTTTGGTTTCTATTAAATACAACATGATTTTAGAGTCTCTTTTTTTTAAATCCATTTCACTTGGAAAGGTGTGGGGAAGCAATAGGGTTCTCTTAAACTTCATTTTTCCATGAATCCTCATTATTTTGAAGATTTGCAACTTGTGGGTTATGTTTTCGGACATGCTTCCACGTCAAAACGTTATTATTTTGTGGTTTGGTTTCTATTAAATACAACATGATTTTAGAGTCTCTTTTTTTTAAATCCATTTCACTTGGAAAGGTGTGGGGAAGCAATAGGGTTCTCTTAAACTTCATTTTTCCATGAATCCTCATTATTTTGAAGATTTGCAACTTGTGGGTTATGTTTTCGGACATGCTTCCACGTCAAAACGATATAATATATTGGTTTGGTGTCGATTAAATACAGCATAATTTTTAGAGTCTTTTTTTTTAAAATCCATTTCGCTTGGAAAGGTGTGGGGAAGCAATAGGGTTCTCTTAAACTTCATTTTTCCATGAATCCTCATTATTTTGAAGATTTGCAACTTGTGGGTTATGTTTTCGGACATGCTTGCACGTCAAAACGTTCTAATTTCGTAGTTTGGTTTCTATTAAAGACAACATGATTTTAGAATCTCTTTTTTTTAAATCCATTTCACTTGGAAAGGTGTGGGGAAGCAATAGGGTTCTCTTAAACTTCATTTTTCCATGAATCTTCATTATTTTGATGATTTGCAACTTGTGTGTTATGTTTTCGGACATGCTTCCACGTCAAAACGTTATTATTTCGTAGTTTGGTTTCTATTAAAGACAACATGATTTTAGAATCTCTTTTTTTTAAATCCATTTCACTTGGAAAGGTGTGGGGAAGCAATAGGGTTCTCTTAAACTTCATTTTTCCATGAATCCTCATTATTTTGAAGATTTGCAACTTGTGTGTTATGTTTTCGGACATGCTTCCACGTCAAAACGTTATTATTTTGTGGTTTGGTTTCTATTAAATACAACATGATTTTAGAGTCTCTTTTTTTTAAATCCATTTCACTTGGAAAGGTGTGGGGAAGCAATAGGGTTCTCTTAAACTTCATTTTTCCATGAATCTTCATTATTTTGATGATTCGCAACTTGTGTGTTATGTTTTCGGACATGCTTCCACGTCAAAACGATATAATTTATTGGTTTGGTGTCGATTAAATACAGCATAATTTTTAGAGTCTTTTTTTTAAAATCCGTTTCGCTTGGAAAGGTGTAGAGAAGCAATAGGGTTCTCTTAAACTTCATTTTTCCATGAATCCTACTTATTTCGAAGATTTGCAACTTGTGTGTTATGTTTTCGGACATGCTTCCATGTCAAAACGATATAATTTATTGGTTTGGTGTCGATTAAATACAGCATAATTTTTAGAGTCTTTTTTTTTAAAATCCATTTCGCTTGGAAAGGTGTGGGGAAGCAATAGGGTTCTCTTAAACTTCATTTTTCCATGAATCTTCATTATTTTGAAGATTTGCAACTTGTGTGTTATGTTTTCGGACATGCTTCCACGTCAAAACGTTATTATTTTGTGGTTTGGTTTCTATTAAATACAACATGATTTTAGAGTCTCTTTTTTTTAAATCCATTTCACTTGGAAAGGTGTGGGGAAGCAATAGGGTTCTCTTAAACTTCATTTTTCCATGAATCTTCATTATTTTGATGATTCGCAACTTGTGTGTTATGTTTTCGGACATGCTTCCACGTCAAAACGATATAATTTATTGGTTTGGTGTCGATTAAATACAGCATAATTTTTAGAGTCTTTTTTTTAAAATCCGTTTCGCTTGGAAAGGTGTAGAGAAGCAATAGGGTTCTCTTAAACTTCATTTTTCCATGAATCCTACTTATTTCGAAGATTTGCAACTTGTGTGTTATGTTTTCGGACATGCTTCCATGTCAAAACGATATAATTTATTGGTTTGGTGTCGATTAAATACAGCATAATTTTTAGAGTCTTTTTTTTTAAAATCCATTTCGCTTGGAAAGGTGTGGGGAAGCAATAGGGTTCTCTTAAACTTCATTTTTCCATGAATCTTCATTATTTTGAAGATTTGCAACTTGTGTGTTATGTTTTCGGACATGCTTCCACGTCAAAACGTTATTATTTTGTGGTTTGGTTTCTATTAAATACAACATGATTTTAGAGTCTCTTTTTTTTAAATCCATTTCGCTTGGAAAGGTGTGGGGAAGCAATAGGGTTCTCTTAAACTTCATTTTTCCATGAATCTTCATTATTTTGAAGATTTGCAACTTGTGTGTTATGTTTTCGGACATGCTTCCACGTCAAACCGATATAATGTATTGGTTTGGTGTCGATTAAATACAGCATAATTTTTAGAGCTTTTTTTTTAAATCCATTTCCCTTGGAAAGGTGTGGGGAAGCAATAGGGTTCTCTTAAACTTCATTTTTCCATGAATTTTCATTATTTTGAAGATTTGCAACTTGTGTGTTATGTTTTCGGACATGCTTCCACGTCAAAATGATATAATTTATTGGTTTGGTTTCGATTAAATACAACATGATTTTTAGAGTGTCATTTTTTTAAATCCATTTTACTTGGAAAGGTGTGGGGAAGCAATAGGGTTCTCTTAAACTTCATTTTTCCATGAATCTTCATTATTTTGAAGATTTGCAACTTGTGTGTTATGTTTTCGGACATGTTTCCACGTCAAAACGATATAATGTATTGGTTTGGTATCGATTAAATACAGCATAATTTTTAGAGTCTTTTTTTTTAAATCCATTTCACTTGGAAAGGTGTGGGGAAGCAATAGGGTTCTCTTAAACTTCATTTTTCCATGAATTTTCATTATTTTGAAGATTTGCAACTTGTGTGTTATGTTTTCGGACATGCTTCCACGTCAAAACGTTATTATTTCGTAGTTTGGTTTCTATTAAAGACAACATGATTTTAGAATCTCTTTTTTTTAAATCCATTTCACTTGGAAAGGTGTGGGGAAGCAATAGGGTTCTCTTAAACTTCACTTTTCCATGAATCCTCATTATTTTGAAGATTTGCAACTTGTGGGTTATGTTTTCGGACATGCTTCTACGTCAAAACGTTATTATTTTGTGGTTTGGTTTCTATTAAATACAACATGATTTTAGAGTCTCTTTTTTTTAAATCCATTTCACTTGGAAAGGTGTGGGGACGCAATAGGGTTCTCTTAAACTTCATTTTTCCATGAATTTTCATTATTTTGAAGATTTGCAACTTGTGGGTTATGTTTTCGGACATGCTTCCACGTCAAAACGTTATTATTTTGTGGTTTGGTTTCTATTAAATACAACATGATTTTAGAGTCTCTTTTTTTTAAATCCATTTCACTTGGAAAGGTGTGGGGAAGCAATAGGGTTCTCTTAAACTTCATTTTTCCATGAATTTTCATTATTTTGAAGATTTGCAACTTGTGGGTTATGTTTTCGGACATGCTTCCACGTCAAAACGATATAATATATTGGTTTGGTGTCGATTAAATACAGCATAATTTTTAGAGTCTTTTTTTTTTAAATCCATTTCGCTTGGAAAGGTGTGGGGAAGCAATAGGGTTCTCTTAAACTTCATTTTTCCATGAATCCTCATTATTTTGAAGATTTGCAACTTGTGGGTTATGTTTTCGGACATGCTTCCACGTCAAAACGATATAATATATTGGTTTGGTGTCGATTAAATACAGCATAATTTTTAGAGTCTTTTTTTTTTAAATCCATTTCGCTTGGAAAGGTGTGGGGAAGCAATAGGGTTCTCTTAAACTTCATTTTTCCATGAATCTTCATTATTTTGAAGATTTGCAACTTGTGTGTTATGTTTTCGGACATGCTTCCACGTCAAAACGTTATTATTTCGTGGTTTGGTTTCTATTAAATACAACATGATTTTAGAGTCTCTTTTTTTTAAATCCATTTCACTTGGAAAGGTGTGGGGAAGCAATAGGGTTCTCTTAAACTTCATTTTTCCATGAATCCTCATTATTTTGAAGATTTGCAACTTGTGTGTTATGTTTTCGGACATGCTTCCACGTCAAAATGATATAATTTATTGGTTTGGTTTCGATTAAATACAACATGATTTTTAGAGTGTCATTTTTTTAAATCCATTTTACTTGGAAAGGTGTGGCGAAGCAATAGGGTTCTCTTAAACTTCATTTTTCCATGAATCTTCATTATTTTGAAGATTTGCAACTTGTGTGTTATGTTTTCGGACATGTTTCCACGTCAAAACGATATAATGCATTGGTTTGGTATCGATTAAATACAGCATAATTTTTAGAGTCTTTTTTTTTAAATCCATTTCACTTGGAAAGGTGTGGGGAAGCAATAGGGTTCTCTTAAACTTCATTTTTCCATGAATTTTCATTATTTTGAAGATTTGCAACTTGTGGGTTATGTTTTCGGACATGCTTCCACGTCAAAACGATATAATTTATTGGTTTGGTGTCGATTAAATACAGCATAATTTTTAGAGTCTTTTTTTTTAAATCCATTTCGCTTGGAAAGGTGTGGGGAAGCAATAGGGTTCTCTTAAACTTCATTTTTCCATGAATCTTCATTATTTTGAAGATTTGCAACTTGTGTGTTATGTTTTCGGACATGCTTCCACGTCAAAACATTATTATTTCGTGGTTTGGTTTCTATTAAATACAACATGATTTTAGAGTCTCTTTTTTTTAAATCCATTTCACTTGGAAAGGTGTGGGGAAGCAATAGGGTTCTCTTAAACTTCATTTTTCCATGAATCTTCATTATTTTGAAGATTTGCAACTTGTGTGTTATGTTTTCGGACATGTTTCCACGTCAAAACGATATAATGCATTGGTTTGGTATCGATTAAATACAGCATAATTTTTAGAGTCTTTTTTTTTAAATCCATTTCACTTGGAAAGGTGTGGGGAAGCAATAGGGTTCTCTTAAACTTCATTTTTCCATGAATTTTCATTATTTTGAAGATTTGCAACTTGTGGGTTATGTTTTCGGACATGCTTCCACTTCAAAACGATATAATTTATTGGTTTGGTGTCGATTAAATATAGCATAATTTTTAGAGTCTTTTTTTTTTAAATCCATTTCATTTGGAAAGGTGTGGGGAAGCAATAGGGTTCTCTTAAACTTCATTTTTCCATGAATCTTCATTATTTTGATGATTTGCAACTTGTGTGTTATGTTTTCGGACATGCTTCCACGTCAAAACGTTATTATTTCGTAGTTTGGTTTCTATTAAAGACAACATGATTTTAGAATCTCTTTTTTTTAAATCCATTTCACTTGGAAAGGTGTGGGGAAGCAATAGGGTTCTCTTAAACTTCATTTTTCCATGAATCCTCATTATTTTGAAGATTTGCAACTTGTGGGTTATGTTTTCGGACATGCTTCCACGTCAAAACGTTATTATTTTGTGGTTTGGTTTCTATTAAATACAACATGATTTTAGAGTCTCTTTTTTTTAAATCCATTTCACTTGGAAAGGTGTGGGGAAGCAATAGGGTTCTCTTAAACTTCATTTTTCCATGAATCCTCATTATTTTTAAGATTTGCAACTTGTGTGTTATGTTTTCGGACATGCTTCCACGTCAAAACGTTATTATTTCGTGGTTTGGTTTCTATTAAATACAACATGATTTTAGAGTCTCTTTTTTTTAAATCCATTTCACTTGGAAAGGTGTGGGGAAGCAATAGGGTTCTCTTAAACTTCATTTTTCCATGAATTTTCATTATTTTGAAGATTTGCAACTTGTGTGTTATGTTTTCGGACATGCTTCCACGTCAAAACGATATAATTTATTGGTTTGGTGTCGATTAAATATAGCATAATTTTTAGAGTCTTTTTTTTTTAAATCCATTTCATTTGGAAAGGTGTGGGGAAGCAATAGGGTTCTCTTAAACTTCATTTTTCCATGAATCTTCATTATTTTGATGATTTGCAACTTGTGTGTTATGTTTTCGGACATGCTTCCACGTCAAAACGTTATTATTTCGTAGTTTGGTTTCTATTAAAGACAACATGATTTTAGAATCTCTTTTTTTTAAATCCATTTCACTTGGAAAGGTGTGGGGAAGCAATAGGGTTCTCTTAAACTTCATTTTTCCATGAATCCTCATTATTTTGAAGATTTGCAACTTGTGGGTTATGTTTTCGGACATGCTTCCACGTCAAAACGTTATTATTTTGTGGTTTGGTTTCTATTAAATACAACATGATTTTAGAGTCTCTTTTTTTTAAATCCATTTCACTTGGAAAGGTGTGGGGAAGCAATAGGGTTCTCTTAAACTTCATTTTTCCATGAATCCTCATTATTTTTAAGATTTGCAACTTGTGTGTTATGTTTTCGGACATGCTTCCACGTCAAAACGTTATTATTTCGTGGTTTGGTTTCTATTAAATACAACATGATTTTAGAGTCTCTTTTTTTTAAATCCATTTCACTTGGAAAGGTGTGGGGAAGCAATAGGGTTCTCTTAAACTTCATTTTTCCATGAATTTTCATTATTTTGAAGATTTGCAACTTGTGTGTTATGTTTTCGGACATGCTTCCACGTCAAAACGATATAATTTATTGGTTTGGTGTCGATTAAATATAGCATAATTTTTAGAGTCTTTTTTTTTTAAATCCATTTCATTTGGAAAGGTGTGGGGAAGCAATAGGGTTCTCTTAAACTTCATTTTTCCATGAATCTTCATTATTTTGAAGATTTGCAACTTGTGTGTTATGTTTTCGGACATGCTTCCACGTCAAAACGTTATTATTTCGTGGTTTGGTTTCTATTAAATACAACATGATTTTAGAGTCTCTTTTTTTTAAATCCATTTCACTTGGAAAGGTGTGGGGAAGCAATAGGGTTCTCTTAAACTTCATTTTTCCATGAATTTTCATTATTTTGAAGATTTGCAACTTGTGTGTTATGTTTTCGGACATGCTTCCACGTCAAAACGATATAATTTATTGGTTTGGTGTCGATTAAATATAGCATAATTTTTAGAGTCTTTTTTTTTTAAATCCATTTCATTTGGAAAGGTGTGGGGAAGCAATAGGGTTCTCTTAAACTTCATTTTTCCATGAATCTTCATTATTTTGATGATTTGCAACTTGTGTGTTATGTTTTCGGACATGCTTCCACGTCAAAACGTTATTATTTCGTAGTTTGGTTTCTATTAAAGACAACATGATTTTAGAATCTCTTTTTTTTAAATCCATTTCACTTGGAAAGGTGTGGGGAAACAATAGGGTTCTCTTAAACTTCATTTTTCCATGAATCCTCATTATTTTGAAGATTTGCAACTTGTGTGTTATGTTTTCGGACATGCTTCCACGTCAAAACGTTATTATTTTGTGGTTTGGTTTCTATTAAATACAACATGATTTTAGAGTCTCTTTTTTTTAAATCCATTTCACTTGGAAAGGTGTGGGGAAGCAATAGGGTTCTCTTAAACTTCATTTTTCCATGAATCTTCATTATTTTGATGATTCGCAACTTGTGTGTTATGTTTTCGGACATGCTTCCACGTCAAAACGATATAATTTATTGGTTTGGTGTCGATTAAATACAGCATAATTTTTAGAGTCTTTTTTTTAAAATCCGTTTCGCTTGGAAAGGTGTAGAGAAGCAATAGGGTTCTCTTAAACTTCATTTTTCCATGAATCCTACTTATTTCGAAGATTTGCAACTTGTGTGTTATGTTTTCGGACATGCTTCCACGTCAAAACGATATAATTTATTGGTTTGGTGTCGATTAAATACAGCATAATTTTTAGAGTCTTTTTTTTTAAAATCCATTTCGCCTGGAAAGGTGTGGGGAAGCAATAGGGTTCTCTTAAACTTCATTTTTCTATGAATCTTCATTATTTTGAAGATTTGCAACTTGTGTGTTATGTTTTCGGACATGCTTCCACGTCAAACCGTTATTATTTTGTGGTTTGGTTTCTATTAAATACAACATGATTTTAGAGTCTCTTTTTTTTAAATCCATTTCGCTTGGAAAGGTGTGGGGAAGCAATAGGGTTCTCTTAAACTTCATTTTTCCATGAATCTTCATTATTTTGAAGATTTGCAACTTGTGTGTTATGTTTTCGGACATGCTTCCACGTCAAAACGATATAATTTATTGGTTTGGTGTCGATTAAATATAGCATAATTTTTAGAGTCTTTTTTTTTTAAATCCATTTCATTTGGAAAGGTGTGGGGAAGCAATAGGGTTCTCTTAAACTTCATTTTTCCATGAATCTTCATTATTTTGAAGATTTGCAACTTGTGTGTTATGTTTTCGGACATGCTTCCACGTCAAAACGATATAATTTATTGGTTTGGTGTCGATTAAATATAGCATAATTTTTAGAGTCTTTTTTTTTTAAATCCATTTCATTTGGAAAGGTGTGGGGAAGCAATAGGGTTCTCTTAAACTTCATTTTTCCATGAATCTTCATTATTTTGAAGATTTGCAACTTGTGAGTTATGTTTTCGGACATGCTTCCACGTCAAAACGTTATTATTTCGTGGTTTGGTTTCTATTAAATACAACATGATTTTAGAGTCTCTTTTTTTTAAATCCATTTCGCTTGGAAAGGTGTGGGGAAGCAATAGGGTTCTCTTAAACTTCATTTTTCCATGAATCCTCATTATTTTGAAGATTTGCAACTTGTGGGTTATGTTTTCGGACATGCTTCCACGTCAAAACGTTATTATTTTGTGGTTTGGTTTCTATTAAATACAACATGATTTTAGAGTCTCTTTTTTTTAAATCCATTTCACTTGGAAAGGTGTGGGGAAGCAATAGGGTTCTCTTAAACTTCATTTTTCCATGAATCCTCATTATTTTGAAGATTTGCAACTTGTGTGTTATGTTTTCGGACATGCTTCCACGTCAAAACGTTATTATTTCGTGGTTTGGTTTCTATTAAATACAACATGATTTTAGAGTCTCTTTTTTTTAAATCCATTTCACTTGGAAAGGTGTGGGGAAGCAATAGGGTTCTCTTAAACTTCATTTTTCCATGAATCTTCATTATTTTGATGATTTGCAACTTGTGTGTTATGTTTTCGGACATGCTTCCACGTCAAAACGTTATTATTTCGTAGTTTGGTTTCTATTAAAGACAACATGATTTTAGAATCTCTTTTTTTTAAATCCATTTCACTTGGAAAGGTGTGGGGAAACAATAGGGTTCTCTTAAACTTCATTTTTCCATGAATCCTCATTATTTTGAAGATTTGCAACTTGTGTGTTATGTTTTCGGACATGCTTCCACGTCAAAACGTTATTATTTTGTGGTTTGGTTTCTATTAAATACAACATGATTTTAGAGTCTCTTTTTTTTAAATCCATTTCACTTGGAAAGGTGTGGGGAAGCAATAGGGTTCTCTTAAACTTCATTTTTCCATGAATCTTCATTATTTTGATGATTCGCAACTTGTGTGTTATGTTTTCGGACATGCTTCCACGTCAAAACGATATAATTTATTGGTTTGGTGTCGATTAAATACAGCATAATTTTTAGAGTCTTTTTTTTAAAATCCGTTTCGCTTGGAAAGGTGTAGAGAAGCAATAGGGTTCTCTTAAACTTCATTTTTCCATGAATCCTACTTATTTCGAAGATTTGCAACTTGTGTGTTATGTTTTCGGACATGCTTCCACGTCAAAACGTTATTATTTTGTGGTTTGGTTTCTATTAAATACAACATGATTTTAGAGTCTCTTTTTTTTAAATCCATTTCACTTGGAAAGGTGTGGGGAAGCAATAGGGTTCTCTTAAACTTCATTTTTCCATGAATCCTCATTATTTTTAAGATTTGCAACTTGTGTGTTATGTTTTCGGACATGCTTCCACGTCAAAACGTTATTATTTCGTGGTTTGGTTTCTATTAAATACAACATGATTTTAGAGTCTCTTTTTTTTAAATCCATTTCACTTGGAAAGGTGTGGGGAAGCAATAGGGTTCTCTTAAACTTCATTTTTCCATGAATTTTCATTATTTTGAAGATTTGCAACTTGTGGGTTATGTTTTCGGACATGCTTCCACGTCAAAACGATATAATTTATTGGTTTGGTGTCGATTAAATATAGCATAATTTTTAGAGTCTTTTTTTTTTAAATCCATTTCATTTGGAAAGGTGTGGGGAAGCAATAGGGTTCTCTTAAACTTCATTTTTCCATGAATCTTCATTATTTTGAAGATTTGCAACTTGTGTGTTATGTTTTCGGACATGCTTCCACGTCAAAACGTTATTATTTCGTGGTTTGGTTTCTATTAAATACAACATGATTTTAGAGTCTCTTTTTTTTAAATCCATTTCACTTGGAAAGGTGTGGGGAAGCAATAGGGTTCTCTTAAACTTCATTTTTCCATGAATCTTCATTATTTTGATGATTTGCAACTTGTGTGTTATGTTTTCGGACATGCTTCCACGTCAAAACGTTATTATTTCGTAGTTTGGTTTCTATTAAAGACAACATGATTTTAGAATCTCTTTTTTTTAAATCCATTTCACTTGGAAAGGTGTGGGGAAACAATAGGGTTCTCTTAAACTTCATTTTTCCATGAATCCTCATTATTTTGAAGATTTGCAACTTGTGTGTTATGTTTTCGGACATGCTTCCACGTCAAAACGTTATTATTTTGTGGTTTGGTTTCTATTAAATACAACATGATTTTAGAGTCTCTTTTTTTTAAATCCATTTCACTTGGAAAGGTGTGGGGAAGCAATAGGGTTCTCTTAAACTTCATTTTTCCATGAATCTTCATTATTTTGATGATTCGCAACTTGTGTGTTATGTTTTCGGACATGCTTCCACGTCAAAACGATATAATTTATTGGTTTGGTGTCGATTAAATACAGCATAATTTTTAGAGTCTTTTTTTTAAAATCCGTTTCGCTTGGAAAGGTGTAGAGAAGCAATAGGGTTCTCTTAAACTTCATTTTTCCATGAATCCTACTTATTTCGAAGATTTGCAACTTGTGTGTTATGTTTTCGGACATGCTTCCACGTCAAAACGATATAATTTATTGGTTTGGTGTCGATTAAATACAGCATAATTTTTAGAGTCTTTTTTTTTAAAATCCATTTCGCCTGGAAAGGTGTGGGGAAGCAATAGGGTTCTCTTAAACTTCATTTTTCTATGAATCTTCATTATTTTGAAGATTTGCAACTTGTGTGTTATGTTTTCGGACATGCTTCCACGTCAAACCGTTATTATTTTGTGGTTTGGTTTCTATTAAATACAACATGATTTTAGAGTCTCTTTTTTTTAAATCCATTTCGCTTGGAAAGGTGTGGGGAAGCAATAGGGTTCTCTTAAACTTCATTTTTCCATGAATCTTCATTATTTTGAAGATTTGCAACTTGTGTGTTATGTTTTCGGACATGCTTCCACGTCAAAACGATATAATTTATTGGTTTGGTGTCGATTAAATATAGCATAATTTTTAGAGTCTTTTTTTTTTAAATCCATTTCATTTGGAAAGGTGTGGGGAAGCAATAGGGTTCTCTTAAACTTCATTTTTCCATGAATCTTCATTATTTTGAAGATTTGCAACTTGTGTGTTATGTTTTCGGACATGCTTCCACGTCAAAACGTTATTATTTCGTGGTTTGGTTTCTATTAAATACAACATGATTTTAGAGTCTCTTTTTTTTAAATCCATTTCGCTTGGAAAGGTGTAGAGAAGCAATAGGGTTCTCTTAAACTTCATTTTTCCATGAATTTTCATTATTTTGAAGATTTGCAACTTGTGGGTTATGTTTTCGGACATGCTTCCACGTCAAAACGATATAATTAATTGGTTTGGTGTCGATTAAATATAGCATAATTTTTAGAGTCTTTTTTTTTTAAATCCATTTCATTTGGAAAGGTGTGGGGAAGCAATAGGGTTCTCTTAAACTTCATTTTTCCATGAATCTTCATTATTTTGAAGATTTGCAACTTGTGTGTTATGTTTTCGGACATGCTTCCACGTCAAAACGTTATTATTTCGTGGTTTGGTTTCTATTAAATGCAACATGATTTTAGAGTCTCTTTTTTTTAAATCCATTTCACTTGGAAAGGTGTGGGGAAGCAATAGGGTTCTCTTAAACTTCATTTTTCCATGAATCCTCATTATTTTGAAGATTTGCAACTTGTGTGTTATGTTTTCGGACATGCTTCCACGTCAAAACGTTATTATTTCGTGGTTTGGTTTCTATTAAATACAACATGATTTTAGAGTCTCTTTTTTTTAAATCCATTTCACTTGGAAAGGTGTGGGGAAGCAATAGGGTTCTCTTAAACTTCATTTTTCCATGAATTTTCATTATTTTGAAGATTTGCAACTTGTGGGTTATGTTTTCGGACATGCTTCCACGTCAAAACGATATAATTTATTGGTTTGGTGTCGATTAAATACAGCATAATTTTTAGAGTCTTTTTTTTTAAAATCCATTTCGCTTGGAAAGGTGTGGGGAAGCAATAGGGTTCTCTTAAACTTCATTTTTCCATGAATCCTACTTATTTTGAAGATTTGCAACTTGTGTGTTATGTTTTCGGACATGCTTCCACGTCAAAACGATATAATGTATTGGTTTGGTGTCGATTAAATACAGCATAATTTTTAGAGTCTTTTTTTTTAAATCCATTTCCCTTGGACAGGTGTGGGGAAGCAATAGGTCTCTCTTAAACTTCATTTTTCCATGAATTTTCATTATTTTGAAGATTTGCAACTTGTGTGTTATGTTTTCGGACATGCTTCCACGTCAAAACGATATAATTTATTGGTTTGGTGTCGATTAAATACAGCATAATTTTTAGAGTCTTTTTTTTTTAAATCCATTTCGCTTGGAAAGGTGTGGGGAAGCAATAGTGTTCTCTTAAACTTCATTTTTCCATGAATCTTCATTATTTTGATGATTTGCAACTTGTGAGTTATGTTTTCGGACATGCTTCCACGTCAAAACGTTATTATTTCGTGGTTTGGTTTCTATTAAATACAACATGATTTTAGAGTCTCTTTTTTTTAAATCCATTTCGCTTGGAAAGGTGTGGGGAAGCAATAGGGTTCTCTTAAACTTCATTTTTCCATGAATCCTACTTATTTTGAAGATTTGCAACTTGTGTGTTATGTTTTCGGACATGCTTCCACGTCAAAACGATATAATGTATTGGTTTGGTGTCGATTAAATACAGCATAATTTTTAGAGTCTTTTTTTTTTAAATCCATTTCGCTTGGAAAGGTGTGGGGATGCAATAGGGTTCTCTTAAACTTCATTTTTCCATGAATCTTCATTATTTGGATGATTTGCAACTTGTGTGTTATGTTTTCGGACATGCTTCCACGTCAAAACGTTATTATTTCGTAGTTTGGTTTCTATTAAAGACAACATGATTTTAGAATCTCTTTTTTTTAAATCCATTTCACTTGGAAAGGTGTGGGGAAACAATAGGGTTCTCTTAAACTTCATTTTTCCATGAATCCTCATTATTTTGAAGATTTGCAACTTGTGGGTTATGTTTTCGGACATGCTTCCACGTCAAAACGTTATTATTTTGTGGTTTGGTTTCTATTAAATACAACATGATTTTAGAGTCTCTTTTTTTTAAATCCATTTCACTTGGAAAGGTGTGGGGAAGCAATAGGGTTCTCTTAAACTTCATTTTTCCATGAATCTTCATTATTTTGAAGATTTGCAACTTGTGGGTTATGTTTTCGGACATGCTTCCACGTCAAAACGTTATTATTTCGTGGTTTGGTTTCTATTAAATACAACATGATTTTAGAGTCTCTTTTTTTTAAATCCATTTCACTTGGAAAGGTGTGGGGAAGCAATAGGGTTCTCTTAAACTTCATTTTTCCATGAATCTTCATTATTTTGATGATTCGCAACTTGTGTGTTATGTTTTCGGATATGCTTCCACGTCAAAACGATATAATTTATTGGTTTGGTGTCGATTAAATACAGCATAATTTTTAGAGTCTTTTTTTTAAAATCCGTTTCGCTTGGAAAGGTGTAGAGAAGCAATAGGGTTCTCTTAAACTTCATTTTTCCATGAATCCTACTTATTTCGAAGATTTGCAACTTGTGTGTTATGTTTTCGGACATGCTTCCACGTCAAAACGATATAATTTATTGGTTTGGTGTCGATTAAATACAGCATAATTTTTAGAGTCTTTTTTTTAAATCCATTTTACTTGGAAAGGTGTGGGGAAGCAATAGGGTTCTCTTAAACTTCATTTTTCCATGAATCTTCATTATTTTGAAGATTTGCAACTTGTGTGTTATGTTTTCGGACATGTTTCCACGTCAAAACGATATAATGTATTGGTTTGGTATCGATTAAATACAGCATAATTTTTAGAGTCTTTTTTTTTAAATCCATTTCACTTGGAAAGGTGTGGGGAAGCAATAGGGTTCTCTTAAACTTCATTTTTCCATGAATCTTCATTATTTTGAAGATTTGCAACTTGTGTGTTATGTTTTCGGACATGCTTCCACGTCAAAACGTTATTATTTCGTGGTTTGGTTTCTATTAAATACAACATGATTTTAGAGTCTCTTTTTTTTAAATCCATTTCACTTGGAAAGGTGTGGGGAAGCAATAGGGTTCTCTTAAACTTCATTTTTCCATGAATCTTCATTATTTTGAAGATTTGCAACTTGTGTGTTATGTTTTCGGACATGCTTCCACGTCAAAACGATATAATTTATTGGTTTGGTGTCGATTAAATACAGCATAATTTTTAGAGTCTTTTTTTTTAAATCCATTTCCCTTGGAAAGGTGTGGGGAAGCAATAGGGTTCTCTTAAACTTCATTTTTCCATGAATCCTCATTATTTTGAAGATTTGCAACTTGTGGGTTATGTTTTCGGACATGCTTCCACGTCAAAACGTTATTATTTTGTGGTTTGGTTCTATTAAATACAACATGATTTTAGAGTCTCTTTTTTTTAAATCCATTTCACTTGGAAAGGTGTGGGGAAGCAATAGGGTTCTCTTAAACTTCATTTTTCCATGAATCTTCATTATTTTGAAGATTTGCAACTTGTGTGTTATGTTTTCGGACATGTTTCCACGTCAAAACGATATAATCTATTGGTTTGGTATCGATTAAATACAGCATAATTTTTAGAGTCTTTTTTTTTAAATCCATTTCACTTGGAAAGGTGTGGGGAAGCAATAGGGTTTTCTTAAACTTCATTTTTCCATGAATTTTCATTATTTTGAAGATTTGCAACTTGTGGGTTATGTTTTCGGACATGCTTCCACGTCAAAACGATATAATTTATTGGTTTGGTGTCGATTAAATATAGCATAATTTTTAGAGTCTTTTTTTTTTAAATCCATTTCACTTGGAAAGGTGTGGGGAAGCAATAGGGTTCTCTTAAACTTCATTTTTCCATGAATCTTCATTATTTGGATGATTTGCAACTTGTGTGTTATGTTTTCGGACATGCTTCCACGTCAAAACGTTATTATTTCGTAGTTTGGTTTCTATTAAAGACAACATGATTTTAGAATCTCTTTTTTTTAAATCCATTTCACTTGGAAAGGTGTGGGGAAACAATAGGGTTCTCTTAAACTTCATTTTTCCATGAATCCTCATTATTTTGAAGATTTGCAACTTGTGTGTTATGTTTTCGGACATGCTTCCACGTCAAAACGTTATTATTTTGTGGTTTGGTTTCTATGAAATACAACATGATTTTAGAGTCTCTTTTTTTTAAATCCATTTCACTTGGAAAGGTGTGGGGAAGCAATAGGGTTCTCTTAAACTTCATTTTTCCATGAATCTTCATTATTTTGAAGATTTGCAACTTGTGGGTTATGTTTTCGGACATGCTTCCACGTCAAAACGTTATTATTTCGTGGTTTGGTTTCTATTAAATACAACATGATTTTAGAGTCTCTTTTTTTTAAATCCATTTCACTTGGAAAGGTGTGGGGAAGCAATAGGGTTCTCTTAAACTTCATTTTTCCATGAATCTTCATTATTTTGAAGATTTGCAACTTGTGTGTTATGTTTTCGGACATGCTTCCACGTCAAAAAGTTATTATTTCGTGGTTTGGTTTCTATTAAATACAACATGATTTTAGAGTCTCTTTTTTTTAAATCCATTTCACTTGGAAAGGTGTGGGGAAGCAATAGGGTTCTCTTAAACTTCATTTTTCCATGAATCCTCATTATTTTGAAGATTTGCAACTTGTGTGTTATGTTTTCGGACATGCTTCCACGTCAAAATGATATAATTTATTGGTTTGGTTTCGATTAAATACAACATGATTTTTAGAGTGTCATTTTTTTAAATCCATTTTACTTGGAAAGGTGTGGGGAAGCAATAGGGTTCTCTTAAACTTCATTTTTCCATGAATCTTCATTATTTTGAAGATTTGCAACTTGTGTGTTATGTTTTCGGACATGTTTCCACGTCAAAACGATATAATGTATTGGTTTGGTATCGATTAAATACAGCATAATTTTTAGAGTCTTTTTTTTTAAATCCATTTCACTTGGAAAGGTGTGGGGAAGCAATAGGGTTCTCTTAAACTTCATTTTTCCATGAATTTTCATTATTTTGAAGATTTGCAACTTGTGGGTTATGTTTTCGGACATGCTTCCACGTCAAAACGATATAATTTATTGGTTTGGTGTCGATTAAATATAGCATAATTTTTAGAGTCTTTTTTTTTTAAATCCATTTCATTTGGAAAGGTGTGGGGAAGCAATAGGGTTCTCTTAAACTTCATTTTTCCATGAATCTTCATTATTTTGATGATTTGCAACTTGTGTGTTATGTTTTCGGACATGCTTCCACGTCAAAACGTTATTATTTCGTAGTTTGGTTTCTATTAAAGACAACATGATTTTAGAATCTCTTTTTTTTAAATCCATTTCACTTGGAAAGGTGTGGGGAAGCAATAGGGTTCTCTTAAACTTCATTTTTCCATGAATCCTCATTATTTTGAAGATTTGCAACTTGTGTGTTATGTTTTCGGACATGCTTCCACGTCAAAATGATATAATTTATTGGTTTGGTTTCGATTAAATACAACATGATTTTTAGAGTGTCATTTTTTTAAATCCATTTTACTTCGAAAGGTGTGGGGAAGCAATAGGGTTCTCTTAAACTTCATTTTTCCATGAATCTTCATTATTTTGAAGATTTGCAACTTGTGTGTTATGTTTTCGGACATGTTTCCACGTCAAAACGATATAATGTATTGGTTTGGTATCGATTAAATACAGCATAATTTTTAGAGTCTTTTTTTTTAAATCCATTTCACTTGGAAAGGTGTGGGGAAGCAATAGGGTTTTCTTAAACTTCATTTTTCCATGAATTTTCATTATTTTGAAGATTTGCAACTTGTGGGTTATGTTTTCGGACATGCTTCCACGTCAAAACGATATAATTTATTGGTTTGGTGTCGATTAAATATAGCATAATTTTTAGAGTCTTTTTTTTTTAAATCCATTTCGTTTGGAAAGGTGTGGGGAAGCAATAGGGTTCTCTTAAACTTCATTTTTCCATGAATCTTCATTATTTTGATGATTTGCAACTTGTGTGTTATGTTTTCGGACATGCTTCCACGTCAAAACGTTATTATTTCGTAGTTTGGTTTCTATTAAAGACAACATGATTTTAGAATCTCTTTTTTTTAAATCCATTTCACTTGGAAAGGTGTGGGGAAGCAATAGGGTTCTCTTAAACTTCATTTTTCCATGAATCTTCATTATTTTGATGATTTGCAACTTGTGTGTTATGTTTTCGGACATGCTTCCACGTCAAAACGATATAATGTATTGGTTTGGTGTCGATTAAATACAGCATAATTTTTAGAGTCTTTTTTTTTAAATCCATTTCCCTTGGAAAGGTGTGGGGAAGCAATAGGGTTCTCTTAAACTTCATTTTTCCATGAATTTTCATTATTTTGAAGATTTGCAACTTGTGGGTTATGTTTTCGGACATGCTTCCACGTCAAAACGATATAATTTATTGGTTTGGTGTCGATTAAATACAGCATAATTTTTAGAGTCTTTTTTTTTTAAATCCATTTCGCTTGGAAAGGTGTGGGGAAGCAATAGGGTTCTCTTAAACTTCATTTTTCCATGAATCTTCATTATTTGGATGATTTGCAACTTGTGTGTTATGTTTTCGGACATGCTTCCACGTCAAAACGTTATTATTTCGTAGTTTGGTTTCTATTAAAGACAACATGATTTTAGAATCTCTTTTTTTTAAATCCATTTCACTTGGAAAGGTGTGGGGAAACAATAGGGTTCTCTTAAACTTCATTTTTCCATGAATCCTCATTATTTTGAAGATTTGCAACTTGTGGGTTATGTTTTCGGACATGCTTCCACGTCAAAACGTTATTATTTTGTGGTTTGGTTTCTATTAAATACAACATGATTTTAGAGTCTCTTTTTTTTAAATCCATTTCACTTGGAAAGGTGTGGGGAAGCAATAGGGTTCTCTTAAACTTCATTTTTCCATGAATCTTCATTATTTTGAAGATTTGCAACTTGTGGGTTATGTTTTCGGACATGCTTCCACGTCAAAACGTTATTATTTCGTGGTTTGGTTTCTATTAAATACAACATGATTTTAGAGTCTCTTTTTTTTAAATCCATTTCACTTGGAAAGGTGTGGGGAAGCAATAGGGTTCTCTTAAACTTCATTTTTCCATGAATCTTCATTATTTTGATGATTCGCAACTTGTGTGTTATGTTTTCGGATATGCTTCCACGTCAAAACGATATAATTTATTGGTTTGGTGTCGATTAAATACAGCATAATTTTTAGAGTCTTTTTTTTAAAATCCGTTTCGCTTGGAAAGGTGTAGAGAAGCAATAGGGTTCTCTTAAACTTCATTTTTCCATGAATCCTACTTATTTCGAAGATTTGCAACTTGTGTGTTATGTTTTCGGACATGCTTCCACGTCAAAACGATATAATTTATTGGTTTGGTGTCGATTAAATACAGCATAATTTTTAGAGTCTTTTTTTTTAACATCCATTTCGCTTGGAAAGGTGTGGGGAAGCAATAGGGTTCTCTTAAACTTCATTTTTCCATGAATCTTCATTATTTTGAAGATTTGCAACTTGTGTGTTATGTTTTCGGACATGCTTCCACGTCAAAACGTTATTATTTCGTGGTTTGGTTTCTATTAAATACAACATGATTTTAGAGTCTCTTTTTTTTAAATCCATTTCACTTGGAAAGGTGTGGGGAAGCAATAGGGTTCTCTTAAACTTCATTTTTCCATGAATCTTCATTATTTTGAAGATTTGCAACTTGTGTGTTATGTTTTCGGACATGCTTCCACGTCAAAACGATATAATTTATTGGTTTGGTGTCGATTAAATACAGCATAATTTTTAGAGTCTTTTTTTTTAAATCCATTTCCCTTGGAAAGGTGTGGGGAAGCAATAGGGTTCTCTTAAACTTCATTTTTCCATGAATCCTCATTATTTTGAAGATTTGCAACTTGTGGGTTATGTTTTCGGACATGCTTCCATGTCAAAACGTTATTATTTTGTGGTTTGGTTCTATTAAATACAACATGATTTTAGAGTCTCTTTTTTTTAAATCCATTTCACTTGGAAAGGTGTGGGGAAGCAATAGGGTTCTCTTAAACTTCATTTTTCCATGAATCTTCATTATTTTGAAGATTTGCAACTTGTGTGTTATGTTTTCGGACATGTTTCCACGTCAAAACGATATAATCTATTGGTTTGGTATCGATTAAATACAGCATAATTTTTAGAGTCTTTTTTTTTAAATCCATTTCACTTGGAAAGGTGTGGGGAAGCAATAGGGTTTTCTTAAACTTCATTTTTCCATGAATTTTCATTATTTTGAAGATTTGCAACTTGTGGGTTATGTTTTCGGACATGCTTCCACGTCAAAACGATATAATTTATTGGTTTGGTGTCGATTAAATATAGCATAATTTTTAGAGTCTTTTTTTTTTAAATCCATTTCACTTGGAAAGGTGTGGGGAAGCAATAGGGTTCTCTTAAACTTCATTTTTCCATGAATCTTCATTATTTTGATGATTTGCAACTTGTGTGTTATGTTTTCGGACATGCTTCCACGTCAAAACGTTATTATTTCGTAGTTTGGTTTCTATTAAAGACAACATGATTTTAGAATCTCTTTTTTTTAAATCCATTTCACTTGGAAAGGTGTGGGGAAACAATAGGGTTCTCTTAAACTTCATTTTTCCATGAATCCTCATTATTTTGAAGATTTGCAACTTGTGGGTTATGTTTTCGGACATGCTTCCACGTCAAAACGTTATTATTTTGTGGTTTGGTTTCTATTAAATACAACATGATTTTAGAGTCTCTTTTTTTTAAATCCATTTCACTTGGAAAGGTGTGGGGAAGCAATAGGGTTCTCTTAAACTTCATTTTTCCATGAATCTTCATTATTTTGAAGATTTGCAACTTGTGTGTTATGTTTTCGGACATGCTTCCACGTCAAAACGTTATTATTTCGTAGTTTGGTTTCTATTAAAGACAACATGATTTTAGAATCTCTTTTTTTTAAATCCATTTCACTTGGAAAGGTGTGGGGAAGCAATAGGGTTCTCTTAAACTTCATTTTTCCATGAATCCTCATTATTTTGAAGATTTGCAACTTGTGGGTTATGTTTTCGGACATGCTTCCACGTCAAAACGTTATTATTTTGTGGTTTGGTTTCTATTAAATACAACATGATTTTAGAGTCTCTTTTTTTTAAATCCATTTCACTTGGAAAGGTGTGGGGAAGCAATAGGGTTCTCTTAAACTTCATTTTTCCATGAATCTTCATTATTTTGAAGATTTGCAACTTGTGTGTTATGTTTTCGGACATGTTTCCACGTCAAAACGATATAATCTATTGGTTTGGTATCGATTAAATACAGCATAATTTTTAGAGTCTTTTTTTTTAAATCCATTTCACTTGGAAAGGTGTGGGGAAGCAATAGGGTTTTCTTAAACTTCATTTTTCCATGAATTTTCATTATTTTCAAGATTTGCAACTTGTGGGTTATGTTTTCGGACATGCTTCCACGTCAAAACGTTATTATTTCGTAGTTTGGTTTCTATTAAAGACAACATGATTTTAGAATCTCTTTTTTTTAAATCCATTTCACTTGGAAAGGTGTGGGGAAGCAATAGGGTTCTCTTAAACTTCATTTTTCCATGAATCCTCATTATTTTGAAGATTTGCAACTTGTGGGTTATGTTTTCGGACATGCTTCCACGTCAAAACGTTATTATTTTGTGGTTTGGTTTCTATTAAATACAACATGATTTTAGAGTCTCTTTTTTTTAAATCCATTTCACTTGGAAAGGTGTGGGGAAGCAATAGGGTTCTCTTAAACTTCATTTTTCCATGAATCTTCATTATTTTGAAGATTTGCAACTTGTGTGTTATGTTTTCGGACATGCTTCCACGTCAAAACGATATAATTTATTGGTTTGGTGTCGATTAAATACAGCATAATTTTTAGAGTCTTTTTTTTAAATCCATTTTACTTGGAAAGGTGTGGGGAAGCAATAGGGTTCTCTTAAACTTCATTTTTCCATGAATCTTCATTATTTTGAAGATTTGCAACTTGTGTGTTATGTTTTCGGACATGTTTCCACGTCAAAACGATATAATGTATTGGTTTGGTATCGATTAAATACAGCATAATTTTTAGAGTCTTTTTTTTTAAATCCATTTCACTTGGAAAGGTGTGGGGAAGCAATAGGGTTCTCTTAAACTTCATTTTTCCATGAATCTTCATTATTTTGAAGATTTGCAACTTGTGTGTTATGTTTTCGGACATGCTTCCACGTCAAAACGTTATTATTTCGTGGTTTGGTTTCTATTAAATACAACATGATTTTAGAGTCTCTTTTTTTTAAATCCATTTCACTTGGAAAGGTGTGGGGAAGCAATAGGGTTCTCTTAAACTTCATTTTTCCATGAATCTTCATTATTTTGAAGATTTGCAACTTGTGTGTTATGTTTTCGGACATGCTTCCACGTCAAAACGATATAATTTATTGGTTTGGTGTCGATTAAATACAGCATAATTTTTAGAGTCTTTTTTTTTAAATCCATTTCCCTTGGAAAGGTGTGGGGAAGCAATAGGGTTCTCTTAAACTTCATTTTTCCATGAATCCTCATTATTTTGAAGATTTGCAACTTGTGGGTTATGTTTTCGGACATGCTTCCACGTCAAAACGTTATTATTTTGTGGTTTGGTTCTATTAAATACAACATGATTTTAGAGTCTCTTTTTTTTAAATCCATTTCACTTGGAAAGGTGTGGGGAAGCAATAGGGTTCTCTTAAACTTCATTTTTCCATGAATCTTCATTATTTTGAAGATTTGCAACTTGTGTGTTATGTTTTCGGACATGTTTCCACGTCAAAACGATATAATCTATTGGTTTGGTATCGATTAAATACAGCATAATTTTTAGAGTCTTTTTTTTTAAATCCATTTCACTTGGAAAGGTGTGGGGAAGCAATAGGGTTTTCTTAAACTTCATTTTTCCATGAATTTTCATTATTTTGAAGATTTGCAACTTGTGGGTTATGTTTTCGGACATGCTTCCACGTCAAAACGATATAATTTATTGGTTTGGTGTCGATTAAATATAGCATAATTTTTAGAGTCTTTTTTTTTTAAATCCATTTCACTTGGAAAGGTGTGGGGAAGCAATAGGGTTCTCTTAAACTTCATTTTTCCATGAATCTTCATTATTTGGATGATTTGCAACTTGTGTGTTATGTTTTCGGACATGCTTCCACGTCAAAACGTTATTATTTCGTAGTTTGGTTTCTATTAAAGACAACATGATTTTAGAATCTCTTTTTTTTAAATCCATTTCACTTGGAAAGGTGTGGGGAAACAATAGGGTTCTCTTAAACTTCATTTTTCCATGAATCCTCATTATTTTGAAGATTTGCAACTTGTGTGTTATGTTTTCGGACATGCTTCCACGTCAAAACGTTATTATTTTGTGGTTTGGTTTCTATGAAATACAACATGATTTTAGAGTCTCTTTTTTTTAAATCCATTTCACTTGGAAAGGTGTGGGGAAGCAATAGGGTTCTCTTAAACTTCATTTTTCCATGAATCTTCATTATTTTGAAGATTTGCAACTTGTGGGTTATGTTTTCGGACATGCTTCCACGTCAAAACGTTATTATTTCGTGGTTTGGTTTCTATTAAATACAACATGATTTTAGAGTCTCTTTTTTTTAAATCCATTTCACTTGGAAAGGTGTGGGGAAGCAATAGGGTTCTCTTAAACTTCATTTTTCCATGAATCTTCATTATTTTGAAGATTTGCAACTTGTGTGTTATGTTTTCGGACATGCTTCCACGTCAAAACGATATAATGTATTGGTTTGGTGTCGATTAAATACAGCATAATTTTTAGAGTCTTTTTTTTTAAATCCATTTCGCTTGGAAAGGTGTGGGGAAGCAATAGGGTTCTCTTAAACTTCATTTTTCCATGAATCTTCATTATTTTGAAGATTTGCAACTTGTGGGTTATGTTTTCGGACATGCTTCCACGTCAAAACGTTATTATTTCGTGGTTTGGTTTCTATTAAATACAACATGATTTTAGAGTCTCTTTTTTTTAAATCCATTTCACTTGGAAAGGTGTGGGGAAGCAATAGGGTTCTCTTAAACTTCATTTTTCCATGAATCTTCATTATTTTGAAGATTTGCAACTTGTGTGTTATGTTTTCGGACATGCTTCCACGTCAAAAAGTTATTATTTCGTGGTTTGGTTTCTATTAAATACAACATGATTTTAGAGTCTCTTTTTTTTAAATCCATTTCACTTGGAAAGGTGTGGGGAAGCAATAGGGTTCTCTTAAACTTCATTTTTCCATGAATCCTCATTATTTTGAAGATTTGCAACTTGTGTGTTATGTTTTCGGACATGCTTCCACGTCAAAATGATATAATTTATTGGTTTGGTTTCGATTAAATACAACATGATTTTTAGAGTGTCATTTTTTTAAATCCATTTTACTTGGAAAGGTGTGGGGAAGCAATAGGGTTCTCTTAAACTTCATTTTTCCATGAATCTTCATTATTTTGAAGATTTGCAACTTGTGTGTTATGTTTTCGGACATGTTTCCACGTCAAAACGATATAATGTATTGGTTTGGTATCGATTAAATACAGCATAATTTTTAGAGTCTTTTTTTTTAAATCCATTTCACTTGGAAAGGTGTGGGGAAGCAATAGGGTTCTCTTAAACTTCATTTTTCCATGAATTTTCATTATTTTGAAGATTTGCAACTTGTGGGTTATGTTTTCGGACATGCTTCCACGTCAAAACGATATAATTTATTGGTTTGGTGTCGATTAAATATAGCATAATTTTTAGAGTCTTTTTTTTTTAAATCCATTTCATTTGGAAAGGTGTGGGGAAGCAATAGGGTTCTCTTAAACTTCATTTTTCCATGAATCTTCATTATTTTGATGATTTGCAACTTGTGTGTTATGTTTTCGGACATGCTTCCACGTCAAAACGTTATTATTTCGTAGTTTGGTTTCTATTAAAGACAACATGATTTTAGAATCTCTTTTTTTTAAATCCATTTCACTTGGAAAGGTGTGGGGAAGCAATAGGGTTCTCTTAAACTTCATTTTTCCATGAATCCTCATTATTTTGAAGATTTGCAACTTGTGTGTTATGTTTTCGGACATGCTTCCACGTCAAAATGATATAATTTATTGGTTTGGTTTCGATTAAATACAACATGATTTTTAGAGTGTCATTTTTTTAAATCCATTTTACTTGGAAAGGTGTGGGGAAGCAATAGGGTTCTCTTAAACTTCATTTTTCCATGAATCTTCATTATTTTGAAGATTTGCAACTTGTGTGTTATGTTTTCGGACATGTTTCCACGTCAAAACGATATAATGTATTGGTTTGGTATCGATTAAATACAGCATAATTTTTAGAGTCTTTTTTTTTAAATCCATTTCACTTGGAAAGGTGTGGGGAAGCAATAGGGTTTTCTTAAACTTCATTTTTCCATGAATTTTCATTATTTTGAAGATTTGCAACTTGTGGGTTATGTTTTCGGACATGCTTCCACGTCAAAACGATATAATTTATTGGTTTGGTGTCGATTAAATATAGCATAATTTTTAGAGTCTTTTTTTTTTAAATCCATTTCGTTTGGAAAGGTGTGGGGAAGCAATAGGGTTCTCTTAAACTTCATTTTTCCATGAATCTTCATTATTTTGATGATTTGCAACTTGTGTGTTATGTTTTCGGACATGCTTCCACGTCAAAACGTTATTATTTCGTAGTTTGGTTTCTATTAAAGACAACATGATTTTAGAATCTCTTTTTTTTAAATCCATTTCACTTGGAAAGGTGTGGGGAAGCAATAGGGTTCTCTTAAACTTCATTTTTCCATGAATCTTCATTATTTTGATGATTTGCAACTTGTGTGTTATGTTTTCGGACATGCTTCCACGTCAAAACGATATAATGTATTGGTTTGGTGTCGATTAAATACAGCATAATTTTTAGAGTCTTTTTTTTTAAATCCATTTCCCTTGGAAAGGTGTGGGGAAGCAATAGGGTTCTCTTAAACTTCATTTTTCCATGAATTTTCATTATTTTGAAGATTTGCAACTTGTGGGTTATGTTTTCGGACATGCTTCCACGTCAAAACGATATAATTTATTGGTTTGGTGTCGATTAAATACAGCATAATTTTTAGAGTCTTTTTTTTTTAAATCCATTTCGCTTGGAAAGGTGTGGGGAAGCAATAGGGTTCTCTTAAACTTCATTTTTCCATGAATCTTCATTATTTGGATGATTTGCAACTTGTGTGTTATGTTTTCGGACATGCTTCCACGTCAAAACGTTATTATTTCGTAGTTTGGTTTCTATTAAAGACAACATGATTTTAGAATCTCTTTTTTTTAAATCCATTTCACTTGGAAAGGTGTGGGGAAACAATAGGGTTCTCTTAAACTTCATTTTTCCATGAATCCTCATTATTTTGAAGATTTGCAACTTGTGGGTTATGTTTTCGGACATGCTTCCACGTCAAAACGTTATTATTTTGTGGTTTGGTTTCTATTAAATACAACATGATTTTAGAGTCTCTTTTTTTTAAATCCATTTCACTTGGAAAGGTGTGGGGAAGCAATAGGGTTCTCTTAAACTTCATTTTTCCATGAATCTTCATTATTTTGAAGATTTGCAACTTGTGGGTTATGTTTTCGGACATGCTTCCACGTCAAAACGTTATTATTTCGTGGTTTGGTTTCTATTAAATACAACATGATTTTAGAGTCTCTTTTTTTTAAATCCATTTCACTTGGAAAGGTGTGGGGAAGCAATAGGGTTCTCTTAAACTTCATTTTTCCATGAATCTTCATTATTTTGATGATTCGCAACTTGTGTGTTATGTTTTCGGATATGCTTCCACGTCAAAACGATATAATTTATTGGTTTGGTGTCGATTAAATACAGCATAATTTTTAGAGTCTTTTTTTTAAAATCCGTTTCGCTTGGAAAGGTGTAGAGAAGCAATAGGGTTCTCTTAAACTTCATTTTTCCATGAATCCTACTTATTTCGAAGATTTGCAACTTGTGTGTTATGTTTTCGGACATGCTTCCACGTCAAAACGATATAATTTATTGGTTTGGTGTCGATTAAATACAGCATAATTTTTAGAGTCTTTTTTTTTAACATCCATTTCGCTTGGAAAGGTGTGGGGAAGCAATAGGGTTCTCTTAAACTTCATTTTTCCATGAATCTTCATTATTTTGAAGATTTGCAACTTGTGTGTTATGTTTTCGGACATGCTTCCACGTCAAAACGTTATTATTTCGTGGTTTGGTTTCTATTAAATACAACATGATTTTAGAGTCTCTTTTTTTTAAATCCATTTCACTTGGAAAGGTGTGGGGAAGCAATAGGGTTCTCTTAAACTTCATTTTTCCATGAATCTTCATTATTTTGAAGATTTGCAACTTGTGTGTTATGTTTTCGGACATGCTTCCACGTCAAAACGATATAATTTATTGGTTTGGTGTCGATTAAATACAGCATAATTTTTAGAGTCTTTTTTTTTAAATCCATTTCCCTTGGAAAGGTGTGGGGAAGCAATAGGGTTCTCTTAAACTTCATTTTTCCATGAATCCTCATTATTTTGAAGATTTGCAACTTGTGGGTTATGTTTTCGGACATGCTTCCATGTCAAAACGTTATTATTTTGTGGTTTGGTTCTATTAAATACAACATGATTTTAGAGTCTCTTTTTTTTAAATCCATTTCACTTGGAAAGGTGTGGGGAAGCAATAGGGTTCTCTTAAACTTCATTTTTCCATGAATCTTCATTATTTTGAAGATTTGCAACTTGTGTGTTATGTTTTCGGACATGTTTCCACGTCAAAACGATATAATCTATT
Organism: Climacium dendroides; assembly: GCA_950106755.1. Lineage (NCBI taxonomy): Eukaryota > Viridiplantae > Streptophyta > Bryopsida > Hypnales > Climaciaceae > Climacium > Climacium dendroides. The sequence continues at coordinate 1,050,654 of CATNNA010000013.1, read as the reverse complement.
GGTTTGGTATCGATTAAATACAGCATAATTTTTAGAGTCTTTTTTTTTAAATCCATTTCACTTGGAAAGGTGTGGGGAAGCAATAGGGTTTTCTTAAACTTCATTTTTCCATGAATTTTCATTATTTTGAAGATTTGCAACTTGTGGGTTATGTTTTCGGACATGCTTCCACGTCAAAACGATATAATTTATTGGTTTGGTGTCGATTAAATATAGCATAATTTTTAGAGTCTTTTTTTTTTAAATCCATTTCACTTGGAAAGGTGTGGGGAAGCAATAGGGTTCTCTTAAACTTCATTTTTCCATGAATCTTCATTATTTTGATGATTTGCAACTTGTGTGTTATGTTTTCGGACATGCTTCCACGTCAAAACGTTATTATTTCGTAGTTTGGTTTCTATTAAAGACAACATGATTTTAGAATCTCTTTTTTTTAAATCCATTTCACTTGGAAAGGTGTGGGGAAACAATAGGGTTCTCTTAAACTTCATTTTTCCATGAATCCTCATTATTTTGAAGATTTGCAACTTGTGGGTTATGTTTTCGGACATGCTTCCACGTCAAAACGTTATTATTTTGTGGTTTGGTTTCTATTAAATACAACATGATTTTAGAGTCTCTTTTTTTTAAATCCATTTCACTTGGAAAGGTGTGGGGAAGCAATAGGGTTCTCTTAAACTTCATTTTTCCATGAATCTTCATTATTTTGAAGATTTGCAACTTGTGTGTTATGTTTTCGGACATGCTTCCACGTCAAAACGTTATTATTTCGTAGTTTGGTTTCTATTAAAGACAACATGATTTTAGAATCTCTTTTTTTTAAATCCATTTCACTTGGAAAGGTGTGGGGAAGCAATAGGGTTCTCTTAAACTTCATTTTTCCATGAATCCTCATTATTTTGAAGATTTGCAACTTGTGGGTTATGTTTTCGGACATGCTTCCACGTCAAAACGTTATTATTTTGTGGTTTGGTTTCTATTAAATACAACATGATTTTAGAGTCTCTTTTTTTTAAATCCATTTCACTTGGAAAGGTGTGGGGAAGCAATAGGGTTCTCTTAAACTTCATTTTTCCATGAATCTTCATTATTTTGAAGATTTGCAACTTGTGTGTTATGTTTTCGGACATGTTTCCACGTCAAAACGATATAATCTATTGGTTTGGTATCGATTAAATACAGCATAATTTTTAGAGTCTTTTTTTTTAAATCCATTTCACTTGGAAAGGTGTGGGGAAGCAATAGGGTTTTCTTAAACTTCATTTTTCCATGAATTTTCATTATTTTCAAGATTTGCAACTTGTGGGTTATGTTTTCGGACATGCTTCCACGTCAAAACAATATAATTTATTGGTTTGGTGTCGATTAAATATAGCATAATTTTTAGAGTCTTTTTTTTTTAAATCCATTTCACTTGGAAAGGTGTGGGGAAGCAATAGGGTTCTCTTAAACTTCATTTTTCCATGAATCTTCATTATTTTGATGATTTGCAACTTGTGTGTTATGTTTTCGGACATGCTTCCACGTCAAAACGTTATTATTTCGTAGTTTGGTTTCTATTAAAGACAACATGATTTTAGAATCTCTTTTTTTTAAATCCATTTCACTTGGAAAGGTGTGGGGAAACAATAGGGTTCTCTTAAACTTCATTTTTCCATGAATCCTCATTATTTTGAAGATTTGCAACTTGTGTGTTATGTTTTCGGACATGCTTCCACGTCAAAACGTTATTATTTTGTGGTTTGGTTTCTATGAAATACAACATGATTTTAGAGTCTCTTTTTTTTAAATCCATTTCACTTGGAAAGGTGTGGGGAAGCAATAGGGTTCTCTTAAACTTCATTTTTCCATGAATCTTCATTATTTTGAAGATTTGCAACTTGTGGGTTATGTTTTCGGACATGCTTCCACGTCAAAACGTTATTATTTCGTGGATTGGTTTCTATTAAATACAACATGATTTTAGAGTCTCTTTTTTTTAAATCCATTTCACTTGGAAAGGTGTGGGGAAGCAATAGGGTTCTCTTAAACTTCATTTTTCCATGAATCTTCATTATTTTGATGATTCGCAACTTGTGTGTTATGTTTTCGGACATGCTTCCACGTCAAAACGATATAATTTATTGGTTTGGTGTCGATTAAATACAGCATAATTTTTAGAGTCTTTTTTTTAAAATCCGTTTCGCTTGGAAAGGTGTAGAGAAGTAATAGGGTTCTCTTAAACTTCATTTTTCCATGAATCCTACTTATTTCGAAGATTTGCAACTTGTGTGTTATGTTTTCGGACATGCTTCCACGTCAAAACGATATAATTTATTGGTTTGGTGTCGATTAAATACAGCATAATTTTTAGAGTCTTTTTTTTTAAAATCCATTTCGCTTGGAAAGGTGTGGGGAAGCAATAGGGTTCTCTTAAACTTCATTTTTCCATGAATCTTCATTATTTTGAAGATTTGCAACTTGTGGGTTATGTTTTCGGACATGCTTCCACGTCAAAACGATATAATGTATTGGTTTGGTGTCGATTAAATACAGCATAATTTTTAGAGTCTTTTTTTTTAAATCCATTTCCCTGGGAAAGGTGTGGGGAAGCAATAGGGTTCTCTTAAACTTCATTTTTCCATGAATTTTCATTATTTTGAAGATTTGCAACTTGTGTGTTATGTTTTCGGACATGCTTCCACGTCAAAACGATATAATTTATTGGTTTGGTGTCGATTAAATACAGCATAATTTTTAGAGTCTTTTTTTTTTAAATCCATTTCGCTTGGAAAGGTGTGGGGAAGCAATAGGGTTCTCTTAAACTTCATTTTTCCATGAATCCTCATTATTTTGAAGATTTGCAACTTGTGTGTTATGTTTTCGGACATGCTTCCACGTCAAAACGATATAATTTATTGGTTTGGTGTCGATTAAATACAGCATAATTTTTAGAGTCTTTTTTTTTAACATCCATTTCGCTTGGAAAGGTGTGGGGAAGCAATAGGGTTCTCTTAAACTTCATTTTTCCATGAATCTTCATTATTTTGAAGATTTGCAACTTGTGTGTTATGTTTTCGGACATGCTTCCACGTCAAAACGTTATTATTTATTGGTTTGGTTTCTATTAAATACAGCATAATTTTAGAGTGTCATTTTTTTAAATCCATTTTACTTGGAAAGGTGTGGGGAAGCAATAGGGTTCTCTTAAACTTCATTTTTCCATGAATCTTCATTATCTTGAAGATTTGCAACTTGTGTGTTATGTTTTCGGACATGTTTCCACGTCAAAACGATATAATGTATTGGTTTGGTATCGATTAAATACAGCATAATTTTTAGAGTCTTTTTTTTTAAATCCATTTCACTTGGAAAGGTGTGGGGAAGCAATAGGGTTCTCTTAAACTTCATTTTTCCATGAATCCTCATTATTTTGAAGATTTGCAACTTGTGTGTTATGTTTTCGGACATGCTTCCACGTCAAAATGATATAATTTATTGGTTTGGTTTCGATTAAATACAACATGATTTTTAGAGTGTCATTTTTTTAAATCCATTTTACTTGGAAAGGTGTGGGGAAGCAATAGGGTTCTCTTAAACTTCATTTTTCCATGAATCTTCATTATTTTGAAGATTTGCAACTTGTGTGTTATGTTTTCGGACATGTTTCCACGTCAAAACGATATAATGTATTGGTTTGGTATCGATTAAATACAGCAGAATTTTTAGAGTCTTTTTTTTTAAATCCATTTCACTTGGAAAGGTGTGGGGAAGCAATAGGGTTCTCTTAAACTTCATTTTTCCATGAATTTTCATTATTTTGAAGATTTGCAACTTGTGGGTTATGTTTTCGGACATGCTTCCACGTCAAAACGATATAATTTATTGGTTTGGTGTCGATTAAATATAGCATAATTTTTAGAGTCTTTTTTTTTTAAATCCATTTCATTTGGAAAGGTGTGGGGAAGCAATAGGGTTCTCTTAAACTTCATTTTTCCATGAATCTTCATTATTTTGATGATTTGCAACTTGTGGGTTATGTTTTCGGACATGCTTCCACGTCAAAACGATATAATTTATTGGTTTGGTGTCGATTAAATATAGCATAATTTTTAGAGTCTTTTTTTTTTAAATCCATTTCATTTGGAAAGGTGTGGGGAAGCAATAGGGTTCTCTTAAACTTCATTTTTCCATGAATCTTCATTATTTTGAAGATTTGCAACTTGTGTGTTATGTTTTCGGACATGCTTCCACGTCAAAACGTTATTATTTCGTAGTTTGGTTTCTATTAAAGACAACATGATTTTAGAATCTCTTTTTTTTAAATCCATTTCACTTGGAAAGGTGTGGGGAAACAATAGGGTTCTCTTAAACTTCATTTTTCCATGAATCCTCATTATTTTGAAGATTTGCAACTTGTGTGTTATGTTTTCGGACATGCTTCCACGTCAAAACGTTATTATTTTGTGGTTTGGTTTCTATGAAATACAACATGATTTTAGAGTCTCTTTTTTTTAAATCCATTTCACTTGGAAAGGTGTGGGGAAGCAATAGGGTTCTCTTAAACATCATTTTTCCATGAATCTTCATTATTTTGAAGATTTGCAACTTGTGGGTTATGTTTTCGGACATGCTTCCACGTCAAAACGATATAATTTATTGGTTTGGTTTCTATTAAATACAACATGATTTTAGAGTCTCTTTTTTTTAAATCCATTTCACTTGGAAAGGTGTGGGGAAGCAATAGGGTTCTCTTAAACTTCATTTTTCCATGAATCTTCATTATTTTGATGATTTGCAACTTGTGTGTTATGTTTTCGGACATGCCATGTCAAAACGTTATTATTTCGTGGTTTGGTTTCTATTAAATACAACATGATTTTAGAGTCTTTTTTTTTTAAATCCATTTCACTTGGAAAGGTGTGGGGAAGCAATAGGGTTCTCTTAAACTTCATTTTTCCATGAATCCTCATTATTTTGAAGATTTGCAACTTGTGTGTTATGTTTTCGGACATGCTTCCACGTCAAAATGATATAATTTATTGGTTTGGTTTCGATTAAATACAACATGATTTTTAGAGTGTCATTTTTTTAAATCCATTTTACTTGGAAAGGTGTGGGGAAGCAATAGGGTTCTCTTAAACTTCATTTTTCCATGAATCTTCATTATTTTGAAGATTTGCAACTTGTGTGTTATGTTTTCGGACATGTTTCCACGTCAAAACGATATAATGTATTGGTTTGGTATCGATTAAATACAGCATAATTTTTAGAGTCTTTTGTTTTAAATCCATTTCACTTGGAAAGGTGTGGGGAAGCAATAGGGTTCTCTTAAACTTCATTTTTCCATGAATCTTCATTATTTTGATGATTTGCAACTTGTGTGTTATGTTTTCGGACATGCCATGTCAAAACGTTATTATTTCGTGGTTTGGTTTCTATTAAATACAACATGATTTTAGAGTCTTTTTTTTTTAAATCCATTTCACTTGGAAAGGTGTGGGGAAGCAATAGGGTTCTCTTAAACTTCATTTTTCCATGAATCCTCATTATTTTGAAGATTTGCAACTTGTGTGTTATGTTTTCGGACATGCTTCCACGTCAAAATGATATAATTTATTGGTTTGGTTTCGATTAAATACAACATGATTTTTAGAGTGTCATTTTTTTAAATCCATTTTACTTGGAAAGGTGTGGGGAAGCAATAGGGTTCTCTTAAACTTCATTTTTCCATGAATCTTCATTATTTTGAAGATTTGCAACTTGTGTGTTATGTTTTCGGACATGTTTCCACGTCAAAACGATATAATGTATTGGTTTGGTATCGATTAAATACAGCATAATTTTTAGAGTCTTTTTTTTTAAATCCATTTCACTTGGAAAGGTGTGGGGAAGCAATAGGGTTCTCTTAAACTTCATTTTTCCATGAATCCTCATTATTTTGAAGATTTGCAACTTGTGTGTTATGTTTTCGGACATGCTTCCACGTCAAAATGATATAATTTATTGGTTTGGTTTCGATTAAATACAACATGATTTTTAGAGTGTCATTTTTTTAAATCCATTTTACTTGGAAAGGTGTGGGGAAGCAATAGGGTTCTCTTAAACTTCATTTTTCCATGAATCTTCATTATTTTGAAGATTTGCAACTTGTGTGTTATGTTTTCGGACATGTTTCCACGTCAAAACGATATAATGTATTGGTTTGGTATCGATTAAATACAGCATAATTTTTAGAGTCTTTTTTTTTAAATCCATTTCACTTGGAAAGGTGTGGGGAAGCAATAGGGTTCTCTTAAACTTCATTTTTCCATGAATTTTCATTATTTTGAAGATTTGCAACTTGTGTGTTATGTTTTCGGACATGCTTCCACGTCAAAACGTTATTATTTCGTAGTTTGGTTTCTATTAAAGACAACATGATTTTAGAATCTCTTTTTTTTAAATCCATTTCACTTGGAAAGGTGTGGGGAAGCAATAGGGTTCTCTTAAACTTCATTTTTCCATGAATCCTCATTATTTTGAAGATTTGCAACTTGTGGGTTATGTTTTCGGACATGCTTCCACGTCAAAACGTTATTATTTTGTGGTTTGGTTTCTATTAAATACAACATGATTTTAGAGTCTCTTTTTTTTAAATCCATTTCACTTGGAAAGGTGTGGGGAAGCAATAGGGTTCTCTTAAACTTCATTTTTCCATGAATCCTCATTATTTTGAAGATTTGCAACTTGTGTGTTATGTTTTCGGACATGCTTCCACGTCAAAATGATATAATTTATTGGTTTGGTTTCGATTAAATACAACATGATTTTTAGAGTGTCATTTTTTTAAATCCATTTTACTTGGAAAGGTGTGGGGAAGCAATAGGGTTCTCTTAAACTTCATTTTTCCATGAATCTTCATTATTTTGAAGATTTGCAACTTGTGTGTTATGTTTTCGGACATGCTTCCACGTCAAAACGATATAATTTATTGGTTTGGTGTCGATTAAATATAGCATAATTTTTAGAGTCTTTTTTTTTTAAATCCATTTCACTTGGAAAGGTGTGGAGAAGCAATAGGGTTCTCTTAAACTTCATTTTTCCATGAATCTTCATTATTTTGAAGATTTGCAACTTGTGTGTTATGTTTTCGGACATGCTTCCACGTCAAAACGTTATTATTTCGTAGTTTGGTTTCTATTAAAGACAACATGATTTTAGAATCTCTTTTTTTTAAATCCATTTCACTTGGAAAGGTGTGGGGAAGCAATAGGGTTCTCTTAAACTTCATTTTTCCATGAATCCTCATTATTTTGAAGATTTGCAACTTGTGGGTTATGTTTTCGGACATGCTTCCACGTCAAAACGATATAATTTATTGGTTTGGTGTCGATTAAATACAGCATAATTTTTAGAGTCTTTTTTTTTAAATCCATTTCCCTTGGAAAGGTGTGGGGAAGCAATAGTGTTCTCTTAAACTTCATTTTTCCATGAATCTTCATTATTTTGAAGATTTGCAACTTGTGTGTTATGTTTTCGGACATGCTTCCACGTCAAAACGTTATTATTTCGTGGTTTGGTTTCTATTAAATACAACATGATTTTAGAGTCTTTTTTTTTTAAATCCATTTCACTTGGAAAGGTGTGGGGAAGCAATAGGGTTCTTTTAAATTTCATTTTTCCATGAATCCTCATTATTTTGAAGATTTGCAACTTGTGTGTTATGTTTTCGGACATGCTTCCACGTCAAAACGATATAATTTACTGGTTTGGTGTCGATTAAATACAGCATAATTTTTAGAGTCTTTTTTTTTTAAATCCATTTCGTTTGGAAAGGTGTGGGGAAGCAATAGGGTTCTCTTAAACTTCATTTTTCCATGAATCTTCATTATTTTGAAGATTTGCAACTTGTGTGTTATGTTTTCGGACATGCTTCCACGTCAAAACGTTATAATTTCGTGGTTTGGTTTCTATTAAATACAACATGATTTTAGAGTCTTTTTTTTTAAAATCCATTTCACTTGGAAAGGTGTGGGGAAGCAATAGGGTTCTTTTAAATTTCATTTTTCCATGAATCCTCATTATTTTGAAGATTTGCAACTTGTGGGTTATGTTTTCGGACATGCTTCCACGTCAAAACGATATAATTTATTGGTTTGGTGTCGATTAAATACAGCATAATTTTTAGAGTCTTTTTTTTTAAATCCATTTCGCTTGGAAAGGTGTGGGGAAGCAATAGGGTTCTCTTAAACTTCATTTTTCCATGAATCTTCATTATTTTGAAGATTTGCAACTTGTGTGTTATGTTTTCGGACATGCTTCCACGTCAAAACGTTATTATTTCGTGGTTTGGTTTCTATTAAATACAACATGATTTTAGAGTCTTTTTTTTTTAAATCCATTTCACTTGGAAAGGTGTGGGGAAGCAATAGGGTTCTTTTAAATTTCATTTTTCCATGAATCCTCATTATTTTGAAGATTTGCAACTTGTGGGTTATGTTTTCGGACATGCTTCCACGTCAAAACCATATAATTTATTGGTTTGGTGTCGATTAAATACAGCATAATTTTTAGAGTCTTTTTTTTTAAATCCATTTCGCTTGGAAAGGTGTGGGGAAGCAATAGGGTTCTCTTAAACTTCATTTTTCCATGAATTTTCATTATTTTGAAGATTTGCAACTTGTGTGTTATGTTTTCGGACATGCTTCCACGTCAAAACGATATAATTTATTGGTTTGGTGTCGATTAAATACAGCATAATTTTTAGAGTCTTTTTTTCAAAATCCGTTTCGCTTGGAAAGGTGTAGAGAAGCAATAGGGTTCTCTTAAACTTCAATTTTCCATGAATCCTACTTATTTCGAGATTTGCAACTTGTGTGTTATGTTTTCGGACATGCTTCCACGTCAAAACGATATAATTTATTGGTTTGGTGTCGATTAAATACAGCATAATTTTTAGAGTCTTTGTTTTTTAAATCCATTTCACATGGAAAGGTGTGGGGAAGCAATAGGGTTCTCTTAAACTTCATTTTTCCATGAATCTTCATTATTTTGAAGATTTGCAACTTGTGGGTTATGTTTTCGGACATGCTTCCACGTCAAAACGATATAATTTATTGGTTTGGTGTCGATTAAATACAACATAATTTTTAGAGTCTTTTTTTTTTAAATCCATTTCACTTGGAATGGTGTGGGGAAGCAATAGGGTTCTTTTAAACTTCATTTTTCCATGAATTTTCATTATTTTGAAGATTTGCAACTTGTGTGTTATGTTTTCGGACATGCCATGTCAAAACGTTATTATTTCGTGGTTTGGTTTCTATTAAATACAACATGATTTTAGAGTCTTTGTTTTTTAAATCCATTTCACTTGGAAAGATGTGGGGAAGCAATAGGGTTCTTTTAAATTTCATTTTTCCATGAATCCTCATTATTTTGAAGATTTGCAACTTGAGGGTTATGTTTTCGGACATGCTTCCACGTCAAAACGATATAATTTATTGGTTTGGTGTCGATTAAATACAGCATAATTTTTAGAGTCTTTTTTTTTAAATCCATTTCGCTTGGAAAGGTGTGGGGAAGCAATAGGGTTCTCTTAAACTTCATTTTTCCATGAATCTTCATTATTTTGAAGATTTGCAACTTGTGTGTTATGTTTTCGGACATGCTTCCACGTCAAAACGTTATTATTTCGTGGTTTGGTTTCTATTAAATACAACATGATTTTAGAGTCTTTTTTTTTTAAATCCATTTCACTTGGAAAGGTGTGGGGAAGCAATAGGGTTCTCTTAAACTTCATTTTTCCATGAATCTTCATTATTTTGAAGATTTGCAACTTGTGGGTTATGTTTTCGGACATGCTTCCACGTCAAAACGATATAATTTATTGGTTTGGTGTCGATTAAATACAACATAATTTTTAGAGTCTTTTTTTTTTAAATCCATTTCACTTGGAATGGTGTGGGGAAGCAATAGGGTTCTTTTAAACTTCATTTTTCCATGAATCTTCATTATTTTGAAGATTTGCAACTTGTGTGTTATGTTTTCGGACATGCCATGTCAAAACGTTATTATTTCGTGGTTTGGTTTCTATTAAATACAACATGATTTTAGAGTCTTTGTTTTTTAAATCCATTTCACTTGGATAGATGTGGGGAAGCAATAGGGTTCTTTTAAATTTCATTTTTCCATGAATCCTCATTATTTTGAAGATTTGCAACTTGAGGGTTATGTTTTCGGACATGCTTCCACGTCAAAACGATATAATTTATTGGTTTGGTGTCGATTAAATACAGCATAATTTTTAGAGTCTTTTTTTTTAAATCCATTTCGCTTGGAAAGGTGTGGGGAAGCAATAGGGTTCTCTTAAACTTCATTTTTCCATGAATCTTCATTATTTTGAAGATTTGCAACTTGTGTGTTATGTTTTCGGACATGCTTCCACGTCAAAACGTTATTATTTCGTGGTTTGGTTTCTATTAAATACAACATGATTTTAGAGTCTTTTTTTTTTAAATCCATTTCACTTGGAAAGGTGTGGGGAAGCAATAGGGTTCTCTTAAACTTCATTTTTCCATGAATCTTCATTATTTCGAAGATTTGCAACTTGTGTGTTATGTTTTCGGACATGCTTCCACGTCAAAACGATATAATTTATTGGTTTGGTGTCGATTAAATACAGCATAATTTTTAGAGTCTTTTTTTTTAAATCCATTTCGTTTGGAAAGGTGTGGGGAAGCAATAGGGTTCTCTTAAACTTCATTTTTCCATGAATCTTCGTTATTTTGAAGATTTGCAACTTGTGTGTTATGTTTTCGGACATGTTTCCACGTCAAAACGTTATAATTTCGTGGTTTGGTTTCTATTAAATACAACATGATTTTAGAGTCTTTTTTTTTAAAATCCATTTCACTTGGAAAGGTGTGGGGAAGCAATAGGGTTCTTTTAAATTTCATTTTTCCATGAATCCTCATTATTTTGAAGATTTGCAACTTGTGGGTTATGTTTTCGAACATGCTTCCACGTCAAAACGATATAATTTATTGGTTTGGTGTCGATTAAATACAGTATAATTTTTAGAGTCTTTTTTTTTAAATCCATTTCGCTTGGAAAGGTGTGGGGAAGCAATAGGGTTCTCTTAAACTTCATTTTTCCATGAATCTTCATTATTTTGAAGATTTGCAACTTGTGTGTTATGTTTTCGGACATGCTTCCACGTCAAAACGTTATTATTTCGTGGTTTGGTTTCTATTAAATACAACATGATTTTAGAGTCTTTTTTTCTTAAATCCATTTCACTTGGAAAGGTGTGGGGAAGCAATAGGGTTCTCTTAAACTTCATTTTTCCATGAATTTTCATTATTTCGAAGATTTGCAACTTGTGTGTTATGTTTTCGGACATGCTTCCACGTCAAAACGATATAATTTATTGGTTTGGTGTCGATTAAATACAGCATAATTTTTAGAATCTTTTTTTTTAAAATCCATTTCGTTTGGAAAGGTGTGGGGAAGCAATAGGGTTCTCTTAAACTTCATTTTTCCATGAATCTTCGTTATTTTGAAGGTTTGCAACTTGTGTGTTATGTTTTCGGACATGCTTCCACGTCAAAACGTTATAATTTCGTGGTTTGGTTTCTATTAAATACAACATGATTTTAGAGTCTTTTTTTTAAAAATCCATTTCACTTGGAAAGGTGTGGGGAAGCAATAGGGTTCTTTTAAATTTCATTTTTCCATGAATCCTCATTATTTTGAAGATTTGCAACTTGTGGGTTATGTTTTCGGACATGCTTCCACGTCAAAACGATATAATTTATTGGTTTGGTGTCGATTAAATACAACATGATTTTAGAGTCTTTTTTTCTTAAATCCATTTCACTTGGAAAGGTGTGGGGAAGCAATAGGGTTCTCTTAAACTTCATTTTTCCATGAATTTTCATTATTTCGAAGATTTGCAACTTGTGTGTTATGTTTTCGGACATGCTTCCACGTCAAAACGATATAATTTATTGGTTTGGTGTCGATTAAATACAGCATAATTTTTAGAATCTTTTTTTTTAAAATCCATTTCGTTTGGAAAGGTGTGGGGAAGCAATAGGGTTCTCTTAAACTTCATTTTTCCATGAATCTTCGTTATTTTGAAGGTTTGCAACTTGTGTGTTATGTTTTCGGACATGCTTCCACGTCAAAACGTTATAATTTCGTGGTTTGGTTTCTATTAAATACAACATGATTTTAGAGTCTTTTTTTTAAAAATCCATTTCACTTGGAAAGGTGTGGGGAAGCAATAGGGTTCTTTTAAATTTCATTTTTCCATGAATCCTCATTATTTTGAAGATTTGCAACTTGTGGGTTATGTTTTCGGACATGCTTCCACGTCAAAACCATATAATTTATTGGTTTGGTGTCGATTAAATACAGCATAATTTTTAGAGTCTTTTTTTTTAAATCCATTTCGCTTGGAAAGGTGTGGGGAAGCAATAGGGTTCTCTTAAACTTCATTTTTCCATGAATCTTCATTATTTTGAAGATTTGCAACTTGTGTGTTATGTTTTCGGACATGCTTCCACGTCAAAACGTTATTATTTCGTGGTTTGGTTTCTATTAAATACAACATGATTTTAGAGTCTTTTTTTCTTAAATCCATTTCACTTGGAAAGGTGTGGGGAAGCAATAGGGTTCTCTTAAACTTCATTTTTCCATGAATTTCCATTATTTCGAAGATTTGCAACTTGTGTGTTATGGTTTCGGACATGCTTCCACGTCAAAACGATATAATTTATTGGTTTGGTGTCGATTAAATACAGCATAATTTTTAGAATCTTTTTTTTTAAAATCCATTTCGTTTGGAAAGGTGTGGGGAAGCAATAGGGTTCTCTTAAACTTCATTTTTCCATGAATCTTCGTTATTTTGAAGGTTTGCAACTTGTGTGTTATGTTTTCGGACATGCTTCCACGTCAAAACGTTATAATTTCGTGGTTTGGTTTCTATTAAATACAACATGATTTTAGAGTCTTTTTTTTTAAAATCCATTTCACTTGGAAAGGTGTGGGGAAGCAATAGGGTTCTTTTAAATTTCATTTTTCCATGAATCCTCATTATTTTGAAGATTTGCAACTTGTGGGTTATGTTTTCGGACATGCTTCCACGTCAAAACGATATAATTTATTGGTTTGGTGTCGATTAAATACAGCATAATTTTTAGAGTCTTTTTTTTTAAATCCATTTCGCTTGGAAAGGTGTGGGGAAGCAATAGGGTTCTCTTAAACTTCATTTTTCCATGAATCTTCATTATTTTGAAGATTTGCAACTTGTGTGTTATGTTTTCGGACATGCTTCCACGTCAAAACGTTATTATTTCGTGGTTTGGTTTCTATTAAATACAACATGATTTTAGAGTCTTTTTTTCTTAAATCCATTTCACTTGGAAAGGTGTGGGGAAGCAATAGGGTTCTCTTAAACTTCATTTTTCCATGAATCCTCATTATTTCGAAGATTTGCAACTTGTGTGTTATGTTTTCGGACATGCTTCCACGTCAAAACGATATAATTTATTGGTTTGGTGTCGATTAAATACAGCATAATTTTTAGAGTCTTTTTTTTTTAAATCCATTTCGTTTGGAAAGGTATGAGGAAGCAATAGGGTTCTCTTAAACTTCATTTTTCCATGAATCTTCATTATTTTGATGATTTGCAACTTGTGTGTTATGTTTTCGGACATGCTTCCACGTCAAAACGTTATTATTTCGTAGTTTGGTTTCTATTAAAGACAACATGATTTTAGAATCTCTTTTTTTTAAATCCATTTCACTTGGAAAGGTGTGGGGAAGCAATAGGGTTCTCTTAAACTTCATTTTTCCATGAATTTTCATTATTTTGAAGATTTGCAACTTGTGTGTTATGTTTTCGGACATGCTTCCACGTCAAAACGTTATTATTTCGTAGTTTGGTTTCTATTAAAGACAACATGATTTTAGAATCTCTTTTTTTTAAATCCATTTCACTTGGAAAGGTGTGGGGAAGCAATAGGGTTCTCTTAAACTTCATTTTTCCATGAATTTTCATTATTTTGAAGATTTGCAACTTGTGTGTTATGTTTTCGGACATGCTTCCACGTCAAAACGATATAATTTATTGGTTTGGTGTCGATTAAATACAGCATAATTTTTAGAGTCTTTTTTTTTAAATCCATTTCGCTTGGAAAGGTGTGGGGAAGCAATAGGGTTCTCTTAAACTTCATTTTTCCATGAATCTTCATTATTTTGAAGATTTGCAACTTGTGTGTTATGTTTTCGGACATGCTTCCACGTCAAAACGTTATTATTTCATGGTTTGGTTTCTATTAAATACAACATGATTTTAGAGTCTTTTTTTTTTAAATCCATTTCACTTGGAAAGGTGTGGGGAAGCAATAGGGTTCTCTTAAACTTCATTTTTCCATGAATCTTCATTATTTTGAAGATTTGCAACTTGTGGGTTATGTTTTCGGACATGCTTCCACGTCAAAACGATATAATTTATTGGTTTGGTGTCGATTAAATACAACATAATTTTTAGAGTCTTTTTTTTTTAAATCCATTTCACTTGGAATGGTGTGGGGAAGCAATAGGGTTCTTTTAAACTTCATTTTTCCATGAATCTTCATTATTTTGAAGATTTGCAACTTGTGTGTTATGTTTTCGGACATGCCATGTCAAAACGTTATTATTTCGTGGTTTGGTTTCTATTAAATACAACATGATTTTAGAGTCTTTGTTTTTTAAATCCATTTCACTTGGATAGATGTGGGGAAGCAATAGGGTTCTTTTAAATTTCATTTTTCCATGAATCCTCATTATTTTGAAGATTTGCAACTTGAGGGTTATGTTTTCGGACATGCTTCCACGTCAAAACGATATAATTTATTGGTTTGGTGTCGATTAAATACAGCATAATTTTTAGAGTCTTTTTTTTTAAATCCATTTCGCTTGGAAAGGTGTGGGGAAGCAATAGGGTTCTCTTAAACTTCATTTTTCCATGAATCTTCATTATTTTGAAGATTTGCAACTTGTGTGTTATGTTTTCGGACATGCTTCCACGTCAAAACGTTATTATTTCGTGGTTTGGTTTCTATTAAATACAACATGATTTTAGAGTCTTTTTTTTTTAAATCCATTTCACTTGGAAAGGTGTGGGGAAGCAATAGGGTTCTCTTAAACTTCATTTTTCCATGAATCTTCATTATTTCGAAGATTTGCAACTTGTGTGTTATGTTTTCGGACATGCTTCCACGTCAAAACGATATAATTTATTGGTTTGGTGTCGATTAAATACAGCATAATTTTTAGAGTCTTTTTTTTTAAATCCATTTCGTTTGGAAAGGTGTGGGGAAGCAATAGGGTTCTCTTAAACTTCATTTTTCCATGAATCTTCGTTATTTTGAAGATTTGCAACTTGTGTGTTATGTTTTCGGACATGTTTCCACGTCAAAACGTTATAATTTCGTGGTTTGGTTTCTATTAAATACAACATGATTTTAGAGTCTTTTTTTTTAAAATCCATTTCACTTGGAAAGGTGTGGGGAAGCAATAGGGTTCTTTTAAATTTCATTTTTCCATGAATCCTCATTATTTTGAAGATTTGCAACTTGTGGGTTATGTTTTCGAACATGCTTCCACGTCAAAACGATATAATTTATTGGTTTGGTGTCGATTAAATACAGTATAATTTTTAGAGTCTTTTTTTTTAAATCCATTTCGCTTGGAAAGGTGTGGGGAAGCAATAGGGTTCTCTTAAACTTCATTTTTCCATGAATCTTCATTATTTTGAAGATTTGCAACTTGTGTGTTATGTTTTCGGACATGCTTCCACGTCAAAACGTTATTATTTCGTGGTTTGGTTTCTATTAAATACAACATGATTTTAGAGTCTTTTTTTCTTAAATCCATTTCACTTGGAAAGGTGTGGGGAAGCAATAGGGTTCTCTTAAACTTCATTTTTCCATGAATTTTCATTATTTCGAAGATTTGCAACTTGTGTGTTATGTTTTCGGACATGCTTCCACGTCAAAACGATATAATTTATTGGTTTGGTGTCGATTAAATACAGCATAATTTTTAGAATCTTTTTTTTTAAAATCCATTTCGTTTGGAAAGGTGTGGGGAAGCAATAGGGTTCTCTTAAACTTCATTTTTCCATGAATCTTCGTTATTTTGAAGGTTTGCAACTTGTGTGTTATGTTTTCGGACATGCTTCCACGTCAAAACGTTATAATTTCGTGGTTTGGTTTCTATTAAATACAACATGATTTTAGAGTCTTTTTTTTAAAAATCCATTTCACTTGGAAAGGTGTGGGGAAGCAATAGGGTTCTTTTAAATTTCATTTTTCCATGAATCCTCATTATTTTGAAGATTTGCAACTTGTGGGTTATGTTTTCGGACATGCTTCCACGTCAAAACCATATAATTTATTGGTTTGGTGTCGATTAAATACAGCATAATTTTTAGAGTCTTTTTTTTTAAATCCATTTCGCTTGGAAAGGTGTGGGGAAGCAATAGGGTTCTCTTAAACTTCATTTTTCCATGAATCTTCATTATTTTGAAGATTTGCAACTTGTGTGTTATGTTTTCGGACATGCTTCCACGTCAAAACGTTATTATTTCGTGGTTTGGTTTCTATTAAATACAACATGATTTTAGAGTCTTTTTTTCTTAAATCCATTTCACTTGGAAAGGTGTGGGGAAGCAATAGGGTTCTCTTAAACTTCATTTTTCCATGAATCTTCATTATTTCGAAGATTTGCAACTTGTGTGTTATGTTTTCGGACATGCTTCCACGTCAAAACGATATAATTTATTGGTTTGGTGTCGATTAAATACAGCATAATTTTTAGAGTCTTTTTTTTTTAAATCCATTTCGTTTGGAAAGGTATGAGGAAGCAATAGGGTTCTCTTAAACTTCATTTTTCCATGAATCTTCATTATTTTGATGATTTGCAACTTGTGTGTTATGTTTTCGGACATGCTTCCACGTCAAAACGTTATTATTTCGTAGTTTGGTTTCTATTAAAGACAACATGATTTTAGAATCTCTTTTTTTTAAATCCATTTCACTTGGAAAGGTGTGGGGAAGCAATAGGGTTCTCTTAAACTTCATTTTTCCATGAATCCTACTTATTTTGAAGATTTGCAACTTGTGTGTTATGTTTTCGGACATGCTTCCACGTCAAAACGATATAATTTATTGGTTTGGTGTCGATTAAATACAGCATAATTTTTAGAGTCTTTTTTTCAAAATCCGTTTCGCTTGGAAAGGTGTAGAGAAGCAATAGGGTTCTCTTAAACTTCATTTTTCCATGAATTTTCATTATTTTGAAGATTTGCAACTTGTGTGTTATGTTTTCGGACATGCTTCCACGTCAAAACGATATAATTTATTGGTTTGGTGTCGATTAAATACAGCATAAGTTTTAGAGTCTTTTTTTTTAAATCCGTTTCGCTTGGAAAGGTGTAGAGAAGCAATAGGGTTCTCTTAAACTTCATTTTTCCATGAATCTTCATTATTTTGAAGATTTGCAACTTGTGGGTTATGTTTTCGGACATGCTTCCACGTCAAAACGATATAATTTATTGGTTTGGTTTCGATTAAATACAGCATAATTTTTAGAGTCTTTTTTTTAAAATCCGTTTCGCTTGGAAAGGTGTAGAGAAGCAATAGGGTTCTCTTAAACTTCATTTTTCCATGAATCCTACTTATTTCGAAGATTTGCAACTTGTGGGTTATGTTGTCGGCCATGCTTCCATGTCAAAACGATATAATTTATTGGTTTGGTGTCGATTAAATACAGCATAATTTTTAGAGTCTTTTTTTTTAAAATCCATTTCACTTGGAAAGGTGTGGGGAAGCAATAGGGTTCTCTTAAACTTCATTTTTCGATGAATCTTCATTATTTTGAAGATTTGCAACTTGTGTGTTATGTTTTCGGACATGCCATGTCAAAACGTTATTATTTCGTGGTTTGGTTTCTATTAAATACGACATGATTTTAGAGTCTTGTTTTTTTAAATCCATTTCACTTGGAAAGGTGTGGGGAAGCAATAGGGTTCTTTTAAATTTCGTTCTTCCATGAATCCTCATTATTTTGAAGATTTGCAACTTGTGGGTTATGTTTTCGGACATGCTTCCACGTCAAAACGATATAATTTATTGGTTTGGTGTCGATTAAATACAGCATAATTTTTAGAGTCTTTTTTTAAAAATCCGTTTTGCTTGGAAAGGTGTAGAGAAGCAATAGGGTTCTCTTAAACTTCATTTTTCCATGAATCCTACTTATTTCGAGATTTGCAACTTGTGTGTTATGTTTTCGGACATGCTTCCACGTCAAAACGATATAATTTATTGGTTTGGTGTCGATTAAATACAGCATAATTTTTAGAGTCTTTTTTTTTTAAATCCATTTCACATGGAAAGGTGTGGGGAAGCAATAGGGTTTTCTTAAACTTCATTTTTCCATGAATCTTCATTATTTTGAAGATTTGCAACTTGTGTGTTATGTTTTCGGACATGCTTCCACGTCAAAACGTTATAATTTATTGGTTTGGTGTCGATTAAATACAGCATAAGTTTTAGAGTCTTTTTTTTAAAATCCGTTTCGCTTGGAAAGGTGTAGAGAAGCAATAGGGTTCTCTTAAACTTCATTTTTCCATGAATCCTACTTATTTCGAAGATTTGCAACTTGTGTGTTATGTTTTCGGACATGCTTCCACGTCAAAACGATATAATTTATTGGTTTGGTGTCGATTAAATACAGCATAATTTTTAGAGTCTTTTTTTAAAAATCCGTTTTGCTTGGAAAGGTGTAGAGAAGCAATAGGGTTCTCTTAAACTTCATTTTTCCATGAATCCTACTTATTTCGAGATTTGCAACTTGTGTGTTATGTTTTCGGACATGCTTCCACGTCAAAACGATATAATTTATTGGTTTGGTGTCGATTAAATACAGCATAATTTTTAGAGTCTTTTTTTTTTAAATCCATTTCACATGGAAAGGTGTGAGGAAGCAATAGGGTTCTCTTAAACTTCATTTTTCCATGAATCTTCATTATTTTGAAGATTTGCAACTTGTGTGTTATGTTTTCGGACATGCTTCCACGTCAAAACGTTATAATTTATTGGTTTGGTGTCGATTAAATACAGCATAAGTTTTAGAGTCTTTTTTTTAAAATCCGTTTCGCTTGGAAAGGTGTAGAGAAGCAATAGGGTTCTCTTAAACTTCATTTTTCCATGAATCCTACTTATTTCGAAGATTTGCAACTTGTGTGTTATGTTTTCGGACATGCTTCCACGTCAAAACGATATAATTTATTGGTTTGGTGTCGATTAAATACAACATAATTTTTAGAGTCTTTTTTTTTTAAATCCATTTCACTTGGAATGGTGTGGGGAAGCAATAGGGTTCTTTTAAACTTCATTTTTCCATGAATCTTCATTATTTTGAAGATTTGCAACTTGTGTGTTATGTTTTCGGACATGCCATGTCAAAACGTTATTATTTCGTGGTTTGGTTTCTATTAAATACAACATGATTTGAGAGTCTTTTTTTTTAAAATCCATTTCACTTGGAAAGGTGTGGGGAAGCAATAGGGTTCTTTTAAATTTCATTTTTCCATGAATCCTCATTATTTTGAAGATTTGCAACTTGTGGGTTATGTTTTCGGACATGCTTCCACGTCAAAACGATATAATTTATTGGTTTGGTGTCGATTAAATACAGCATAATTTTTAGAGTCTTTTTTTTTAAATCCATTTCGCTTGGAAAGGTGTGGGGAAGCAATAGGGTTCTCTTAAACTTCATTTTTCCATGAATCTTCATTATTTTGAAGATTTGCAACTTGTGTGTTATGTTTTCGGACATGCTTCCACGTCAAAACGTTATTATTTCGTGGTTTGGTTTCTATTAAATACAACATGATTTTAGAGTCTTTTTTTTTTAAATCCATTTCACTTGGAAAGGTGTGGGGAAGCAATAGGGTTCTCTTAAACTTCATTTTTCCATGAATCTTCATTATTTCGAAGATTTGCAACTTGTGTGTTATGTTTTCGGACACGCTTCCACGTCAAAACGATATAATTTATTGGTTTGGTGTCGATTAAATACAGCATAATTTTTAGAGTCTTTTTTTTTAAAATCCATTTCGTTTGGAAAGGTGTGGGGAAGCAATAGGGTTCTCTTAAACTTCATTTTTCCATGAATCTTCATTATTTTGAAGATTTGCAACTTGTGTGTTATGTTTTCGGACATGCTTCCACGTCAAAACGTTATTATTTCGTGGTTTGGTTTCTATTAAATACAACATGATTTTAGAGTCTTTTTTTTTTAAATCCATTTCACTTGGAAAGGTGTGGGGAAGCAATAGGGTTCTCTTAAACTTCATTTTTCCATGAATCTTCATTATTTCGAAGATTTGCAAGTTGTGTGTTATGTTTTCGGACACGCTTCCACGTCAAAACGATATAATTTATTGGTTTGGTGTCGATTAAATACAGCATAATTTTTAGAGTCTTTTTTTTTAAAATCCATTTCGTTTGGAAAGGTGTGGGGAAGCAATAGGGTTCTTTTAAATTTCATTTTTCCATGAATCCTCATTATTTTGAAGATTTGCAACTTGTGTGTTATGTTTTCGGACATGCTTCCACGTCAAAACGTTATTATTTCGTGGTTTGGTTTCTATTAAATACAACATGATTTTAGAGTCTTTTTTTCTTAAATCCATTTCACTTGGAAAGGTGTGGGGAAGCAATAGGGTTCTCTTAAACTTCATTTTTCCATGAATCTTCATTATTTCGAAGATTTGCAACTTGTGTGTTATGTTTTCGGACATGCTTCCACGTCAAAACGATATAATTTATTGGTTTGGTGTCGATTAAATACAGCATAATTTTTAGAGTCTTTTTTTTTTAAATCCATTTCGTTTGGAAAGGTATGAGGAAGCAATAGGGTTCTCTTAAACTTCATTTTTCCATGAATCTTCATTATTTTGATGATTTGCAACTTGTGTGTTATGTTTTCGGACATGCTTCCACGTCAAAACGTTATTATTTCGTAGTTTGGTTTCTATTAAAGACAACATGATTTTAGAATCTCTTTTTTTTAAATCCATTTCACTTGGAAAGGTGTGGGGAAGCAATAGGGTTCTCTTAAACTTCATTTTTCCATGAATTTTCATTATTTTGAAGATTTGCAACTTGTGTGTTATGTTTTCGGACATGCTTCCACGTCAAAACGATATAATTTATTGGTTTGGTGTCGATTAAATACAGCATAATTTTTAGAGTCTTTTTTTCAAAATCCGTTTCGCTTGGAAAGGTGTAGAGAAGCAATAGGGTTCTCTTAAACTTCATTTTTCCATGAATTTTCATTATTTTGAAGATTTGCAACTTGTGTGTTATGTTTTCGGACATGCTTCCACGTCAAAACGATATAATTTATTGGTTTGGTGTCGATTAAATACAGCATAAGTTTTAGAGTCTTTTTTTTTAAATCCGTTTCGCTTGGAAAGGTGTAGAGAAGCAATAGGGTTCTCTTAAACTTCATTTTTCCATGAATCTTCATTATTTTGAAGATTTGCAACTTGTGGGTTATGTTTTCGGACATGCTTCCACGTCAAAACGATATAATTTATTGGTTTGGTTTCGATTAAATACAGCATAATTTTTAGAGTCTTTTTTTTAAAATCCGTTTCGCTTGGAAAGGTGTAGAGAAGCAATAGGGTTCTCTTAAACTTCATTTTTCCATGAATCCTACTTATTTCGAAGATTTGCAACTTGTGGGTTATGTTGTCGGCCATGCTTCCATGTCAAAACGATATAATTTATTGGTTTGGTGTCGATTAAATACAGCATAATTTTTAGAGTCTTTTTTTTTTAAATCCATTTCACTTGGAAAGGTGTGGGGAAGCAATAGGGTTCTCTTAAACTTCATTTTTCCATGAATCTTCATTATTTTGAAGATTTGCAACTTGTGTGTTATGTTTTCGGACATGCCATGTCAAAACGTTATTATTTCGTGGTTTGGTTTCTATTAAATACGACATGATTTTAGAGTCTTGTTTTTTTAAATCCATTTCACTTGGAAAGGTGTGGGGAAGCAATAGGGTTCTTTTAAATTTCGTTCTTCCATGAATCCTCATTATTTTGAAGATTTGCAACTTGGGGGTTATGTTTTCGGACATGCTTCCACGTCAAAACGATATAATTTATTGGTTTGGTGTCGATTAAATACAGCATAATTTTTAGAGTCTTTTTTTAAAAATCCGTTTTGCTTGGAAAGGTGTAGAGAAACAATAGGGTTCTCTTAAACTTCATTTTTCCATGAATCCTACTTATTTCGAGATTTGCAACTTGTGTGTTATGTTTTCGGACATGCTTCCACGTCAAAACGATATAATTTATTGGTTTGGTGTCGATTAAATACAGCATAATTTTTAGAGTCTTTTTTTTTTAAATCCATTTCACATGGAAAGGTGTGGGGAAGCAATAGGGTTTTCTTAAACTTCATTTTTCCATGAATCTTCATTATTTTGAAGATTTGCAACTTGTGTGTTATGTTTTCGGACATGCTTCCACGTCAAAACGTTATAATTTATTGGTTTGGTGTCGATTAAATACAGCATAAGTTTTAGAGTCTTTTTTTTAAAATCCGTTTCGCTTGGAAAGGTGTAGAGAAGCAATAGGGTTCTCTTAAACTTCATTTTTCCATGAATCCTACTTATTTCGAAGATTTGCAACTTGTGGGTTATGTTTTCGGACATGCTTCCACGTCAAAACGATATAATTTATTGGTTTGGTGTCGATTAAATACAACATAATTTTTAGAGTCTTTTTTTTTTAAATCCATTTCACTTGGAATGGTGTGGGGAAGCAATAGGGTTCTTTTAAACTTCATTTTTCCATGAATCTTCATTATTTTGAAGATTTGCAACTTGTGTGTTATGTTTTCGGACATGCCATGTCAAAACGTTATTATTTCGTGGTTTGGTTTCTATTAAATACAACATGATTTGAGAGTCTTTTTTTTTAAAATCCATTTCACTTGGAAAGGTGTGGGGAAGCAATAGGGTTCTTTTAAATTTCATTTTTCCATGAATCCTCATTATTTTGAAGATTTGCAACTTGTGGGTTATGTTTTCGGACATGCTTCCACGTCAAAACGATATAATTTATTGGTTTGGTGTCGATTAAATACAGCATAATTTTTAGAGTCTTTTTTTTTAAATCCATTTCGCTTGGAAAGGTGTGGGGAAGCAATAGGGTTCTCTTAAACTTCATTTTTCCATGAATCTTCATTATTTTGAAGATTTGCAACTTGTGTGTTATGTTTTCGGACATGCTTCCACGTCAAAACGTTATTATTTCGTGGTTTGGTTTCTATTAAATACAACATGATTTTAGAGTCTTTTTTTTTTAAATCCATTTCACTTGGAAAGGTGTGGGGAAGCAATAGGGTTCTCTTAAACCTCATTTTTCCATGAATCTTCATTATTTCGAAGATTTGCAACTTGTGTGTTATGTTTTCGGACACGCTTCCACGTCAAAACGATATAATTTATTGGTTTGGTGTCGATTAAATACAGCATAATTTTTAGAGTCTTTTTTTTTAAAATCCATTTCGTTTGGAAAGGTGTGGGGAAGCAATAGGGTTCTCTTAAACTTCATTTTTCCATGAATCTTCATTATTTTGAAGATTTGCAACTTGTGTGTTATGTTTTCGGACATGCTTCCACGTCAAAACGTTATAATTTCGTGGTTTGGTTTCTATTAAATACAACATGATTTTAGAGTCTTTTTTTTTAAAATCCATTTCACTTGGAAAGGTGTGGGGAAGCAATAGGGTTCTTTTAAATTTCATTTTTCCATGAATCCTCATTATTTTGAAGATTTGCAACTTGTGTGTTATGTTTTCGGACATGCTTCCACGTCAAAACGTTATTATTTCGTGGTTTGGTTTCTATTAAATACAACATGATTTTAGAGTCTTTTTTTCTTAAATCCATTTCACTTGGAAAGGTGTGGGGAAGCAATAGGGTTCTCTTAAACTTCATTTTTCCATGAATCTTCATTATTTCGAAGATTTGCAACTTGTGTGTTATGTTTTCGGACATGCTTCCACGTCAAAACGATATAATTTATTGGTTTGGTGTCGATTAAATACAGCATAATTTTTAGAGTCTTTTTTTTTTAAATCCATTTCGTTTGGAAAGGTATGAGGAAGCAATAGGGTTCTCTTAAACTTCATTTTTCCATGAATCTTCATTATTTTGATGATTTGCAACTTGTGTGTTATGTTTTCGGACATGCTTCCACGTCAAAACGTTATTATTTCGTAGTTTGGTTTCTATTAAAGACAACATGATTTTAGAATCTCTTTTTTTTAAATCCATTTCACTTGGAAAGGTGTGGGGAAGCAATAGGGTTCTCTTAAACTTCATTTTTCCATGAATTTTCATTATTTTGAAGATTTGCAACTTGTGTGTTATGTTTTCGGACATGCTTCCACGTCAAAACGATATAATTTATTGGTTTGGTGTCGATTAAATACAGCATAATTTTTAGAGTCTTTTTTTTAAAATCCGTTTCGCTTGGAAAGGTGTAGAGAAGCAATAGGGTTCTCTTAAACTTCATTTTTCCATGAATTTTCATTATTTTGAAGATTTGCAACTTGTGTGTTATGTTTTCGGACATGCTTCCACGTCAAAACGATATAATTTATTGGTTTGGTGTCGATTAAATACAGCATAAGTTTTAGAGTCTTTTTTTTTAAATCCGTTTCGCTTGGAAAGGTGTAGAGAAGCAATAGGGTTCTCTTAAACTTCATTTTTCCATGAATCTTCATTATTTTGAAGATTTGCAACTTGTGGGTTATGTTTTCGGACATGCTTCCACGTCAAAACGATATAATTTATTGGTTTGGTTTCGATTAAATACAGCATAATTTTTAGAGTCTTTTTTTTAAAATCCGTTTCGCTTGGAAAGGTGTAGAGAAGCAATAGGGTTCTCTTAAACTTCATTTTTCCATGAATCCTACTTATTTCGAAGATTTGCAACTTGTGGGTTATGTTGTCGGCCATGCTTCCATGTCAAAACGATATAATTTATTGGTTTGGTGTCGATTAAATACAGCATAATTTTTAGAGTCTTTTTTTTTTAAATCCATTTCACTTGGAAAGGTGTGGGGAAGCAATAGGGTTCTCTTAAACTTCATTTTTCCATGAATCTTCATTATTTTGAAGATTTGCAACTTGTGTGTTATGTTTTCGGACATGCCATGTCAAAACGTTATTATTTCGTGGTTTGGTTTCTATTAAATACGACATGATTTTAGAGTCTTGTTTTTTTAAATCCATTTCACTTGGAAAGGTGTGGGGAAGCAATAGGGTTCTTTTAAATTTCGTTCTTCCATGAATCCTCATTATTTTGAAGATTTGCAACTTGTGGGTTATGTTTTCGGACATGCTTCCACGTCAAAACGATATAATTTATTGGTTTGGTGTCGATTAAATACAGCATAATTTTTAGAGTCTTTTTTTAAAAATCCGTTTTGCTTGGAAAGGTGTAGAGAAGCAATAGGGTTCTCTTAAACTTCATTTTTCCATGAATCCTACTTATTTCGAGATTTGCAACTTGTGTGTTATGTTTTCGGACATGCTTCCACGTCAAAACGATATAATTTATTGGTTTGGTGTCGATTAAATACAGCATAATTTTTAGAGTCTTTTTTTTTTAAATCCATTTCACATGGAAAGGTGTAGGGAAGCAATAGGGTTTTCTTAAACTTCATTTTTCCATGAATCTTCATTATTTTGAAGATTTGCAACTTGTGTGTTATGTTTTCGGACATGCTTCCACGTCAAAACGTTATAATTTATTGGTTTGGTGTCGATTAAATACAGCATAAGTTTTAGAGTCTTTTTTTTAAAATCCGTTTCGCTTGGAAAGGTGTAGAGAAGCAATAGGGTTCTCTTAAACTTCATTTTTCCATGAATCCTACTTATTTCGAAGATTTGCAACTTGTGTGTTATGTTTTCGGACATGCTTCCACGTCAAAACGATATAATTTATTGGTTTGGTGTCGATTAAATACAGCATAATTTTTAGAGTCTTTTTTTAAAAATCCGTTTCGCTTGGAAAGGTGTAGAGAAGCAATAGGGTTCTCTTAAACTTCATTTTTCCATGAATCCTACTTATTTCGAGATTTGCAACTTGTGTGTTATGTTTTCGGACATGCTTCCACGTCAAAACGATATAATTTATTGGTTTGGTGTCGATTAAATACAGCATAATTTTTAGAGTCTTTTTTTTTTAAATCCATTTCACATGGAAAGGTGTGGGGAAGCAATAGGGTTCTCTTAAACTTCATTTTTCCATGAATCTTCATTATTTTGAAGATTTGCAACTTGTGTGTTATGTTTTCGGACATGCTTCCACGTCAAAACGTTATAATTTATTGGTTTGGTGTCGATTAAATACAGCATAAGTTTTAGAGTCTTTTTTTTAAAATCCGTTTCGCTTGGAAAGGTGTAGAGAAGCAATAGGGTTCTCTTAAACTTCATTTTTCCATGAATCCTACTTATTTCGAAGATTTGCAACTTGTGTGTTATGTTTTCGGACATGCTTCCACGTCAAAACGATATAATTTATTGGTTTGGTGTCGATTAAATACAACATAATTTTTAGAGTCTTTTTTTTTTAAATCCATTTCACTTGGAATGGTGTGGGGAAGCAATAGGGTTCTTTTAAACTTCATTTTTCCATGAATCTTCATTATTTTGAAGATTTGCAACTTGTGTGTTATGTTTTCGGACATGCCATGTCAAAACGTTATTATTTCGTGGTTTGGTTTCTATTAAATACAACATGATTTGAGAGTCTTTTTTTTTAAAATCCATTTCACTTGGAAAGGTGTGGGGAAGCAATAGGGTTCTTTTAAATTTCATTTTTCCATGAATCCTCATTATTTTGAAGATTTGCAACTTGTGGGTTATGTTTTCGGACATGCTTCCACGTCAAAACGATATAATTTATTGGTTTGGTGTCGATTAAATACAGCATAATTTTTAGAGTCTTTTTTTTTAAATCCATTTCGCTTGGAAAGGTGTGGGGAAGCAATAGGGTTCTCTTAAACTTCATTTTTCCATGAATCTTCATTATTTTGAAGATTTGCAACTTGTGTGTTATGTTTTCGGACATGCTTCCACGTCAAAACGTTATTATTTCGTGGTTTGGTTTCTATTAAATACAACATGATTTTAGAGTCTTTTTTTTTTAAATCCATTTCACTTGGAAAGGTGTGGGGAAGCAATAGGGTTCTCTTAAACTTCATTTTTCCATGAATCTTCATTATTTCGAAGATTTGCAACTTGTGTGTTATGTTTTCGGACACGCTTCCACGTCAAAACGATATAATTTATTGGTTTGGTGTCGATTAAATACAGCATAATTTTTAGAGTCTTTTTTTTTAAAATCCATTTCGTTTGGAAAGGTGTGGGGAAGCAATAGGGTTCTCTTAAACTTCATTTTTCCATGAATCTTCATTATTTTGAAGATTTGCAACTTGTGTGTTATGTTTTCGGACATGCTTCCACGTCAAAACGTTATAATTTCGTGGTTTGGTTTCTATTAAATACAACATGATTTTAGAGTCTTTTTTTTTAAAATCCATTTCACTTGGAAAGGTGTGGGGAAGCAATAGGGTTCTTTTAAATTTCATTTTTCCATGAATCCTCATTATTTTGAAGATTTGCAACTTGTGTGTTATGTTTTCGGACATGCTTCCACGTCAAAACGTTATTATTTCGTGGTTTGGTTTCTATTAAATACAACATGATTTTAGAGTCTTTTTTTCTTAAATCCATTTCACTTGGAAAGGTGTGGGGAAGCAATAGGGTTCTCTTAAACTTCATTTTTCCATGAATCTTCATTATTTCGAAGATTTGCAACTTGTGTGTTATGTTTTCGGACATGCTTCCACGTCAAAACGATATAATTTATTGGTTTGGTGTCGATTAAATACAGCATAATTTTTAGAGTCTTTTTTTTTTAAATCCATTTCGTTTGGAAAGGTATGAGGAAGCAATAGGGTTCTCTTAAACTTCATTTTTCCATGAATCTTCATTATTTTGATGATTTGCAACTTGTGTGTTATGTTTTCGGACATGCTTCCACGTCAAAACGTTATTATTTCGTAGTTTGGTTTCTATTAAAGACAACATGATTTTAGAATCTCTTTTTTTTAAATCCATTTCACTTGGAAAGGTGTGGGGAAGCAATAGGGTTCTCTTAAACTTCATTTTTCCATGAATTTTCATTATTTTGAAGATTTGCAACTTGTGTGTTATGTTTTCGGACATGCTTCCACGTCAAAACGATATAATTTATTGGTTTGGTGTCGATTAAATACAGCATAATTTTTAGAGTCTTTTTTTTAAAATCCGTTTCGCTTGGAAAGGTGTAGAGAAGCAATAGGGTTCTCTTAAACTTCATTTTTCCATGAATTTTCATTATTTTGAAGATTTGCAACTTGTGTGTTATGTTTTCGGACATGCTTCCACGTCAAAACGATATAATTTATTGGTTTGGTGTCGATTAAATACAGCATAAGTTTTAGAGTCTTTTTTTTTAAATCCGTTTCGCTTGGAAAGGTGTAGAGAAGCAATAGGGTTCTCTTAAACTTCATTTTTCCATGAATCTTCATTATTTTGAAGATTTGCAACTTGTGGGTTATGTTTTCGGACATGCTTCCACGTCAAAACGATATAATTTATTGGTTTGGTTTCGATTAAATACAGCATAATTTTTAGAGTCTTTTTTTTAAAATCCGTTTCGCTTGGAAAGGTGTAGAGAAGCAATAGGGTTCTCTTAAACTTCATTTTTCCATGAATCCTACTTATTTCGAAGATTTGCAACTTGTGGGTTATGTTGTCGGCCATGCTTCCATGTCAAAACGATATAATTTATTGGTTTGGTGTCGATTAAATACAGCATAATTTTTAGAGTCTTTTTTTTTAAAATCCATTTCACTTGGAAAGGTGTGGGGAAGCAATAGGGTTCTCTTAAACTTCATTTTTCGATGAATCTTCATTATTTTGAAGATTTGCAACTTGTGTGTTATGTTTTCGGACATGCCATGTCAAAACGTTATTATTTCGTGGTTTGGTTTCTATTAAATACGACATGATTTTAGAGTCTTGTTTTTTTAAATCCATTTCACTTGGAAAGGTGTGGGGAAGCAATAGGGTTCTTTTAAATTTCGTTCTTCCATGAATCCTCATTATTTTGAAGATTTGCAACTTGTGGGTTATGTTTTCGGACATGCTTCCACGTCAAAACGATATAATTTATTGGTTTGGTGTCGATTAAATACAGCATAATTTTTAGAGTCTTTTTTTAAAAATCCGTTTTGCTTGGAAAGGTGTAGAGAAGCAATAGGGTTCTCTTAAACTTCATTTTTCCATGAATCCTACTTATTTCGAGATTTGCAACTTGTGTGTTATGTTTTCGGACATGCTTCCACGTCAAAACGATATAATTTATTGGTTTGGTGTCGATTAAATACAGCATAATTTTTAGAGTCTTTTTTTTTTAAATCCATTTCACATGGAAAGGTGTGGGGAAGCAATAGGGTTTTCTTAAACTTCATTTTTCCATGAATCTTCATTATTTTGAAGATTTGCAACTTGTGTGTTATGTTTTCGGACATGCTTCCACGTCAAAACGTTATAATTTATTGGTTTGGTGTCGATTAAATACAGCATAAGTTTTAGAGTCTTTTTTTTAAAATCCGTTTCGCTTGGAAAGGTGTAGAGAAGCAATAGGGTTCTCTTAAACTTCATTTTTCCATGAATCCTACTTATTTCGAAGATTTGCAACTTGTGTGTTATGTTTTCGGACATGCTTCCACGTCAAAACGATATAATTTATTGGTTTGGTGTCGATTAAATACAGCATAATTTTTAGAGTCTTTTTTTAAAAATCCGTTTCGCTTGGAAAGGTGTAGAGAAGCAATAGGGTTCTCTTAAACTTCATTTTTCCATGAATCCTATTTATTTCGAGATTTGCAACTTGTGTGTTATGTTTTCGGACATGCTTCCACGTCAAAACGATATAATTTATTGGTTTGGTGTCGATTAAATACAGCATAATTTTTAGAGTCTTTTTTTTTTAAATCCATTTCACATGGAAAGGTGTGGGGAAGCAATAGGGTTTTCTTAAACTTCATTTTTCCATGAATCTTCATTATTTTGAAGATTTGCAACTTGTGTGTTATGTTTTCGGACATGCTTCCACGTCAAAACGTTATAATTTATTGGTTTGGTGTCGATTAAATACAGCATAAGTTTTAGAGTCTTTTTTTTAAAATCCGTTTCGCTTGGAAAGGTGTAGAGAAGCAATAGGGTTCTCTTAAACTTCATTTTTCCATGAATCCTACTTATTTCGAAGATTTGCAACTTGTGTGTTATGTTTTCGGACATGCTTCCACGTCAAAACGATATAATTTATTGGTTTGGTGTCGATTAAATACAGCATAATTTTTAGAGTCTTTTTTTAAAAATCCGTTTCGCTTGGAAAGGTGTAGAGAAGCAATAGGGTTCTCTTAAACTTCATTTTTCCATGAATCCTACTTATTTCGAGATTTGCAACTTGTGTGTTATGTTTTCGGACATGCTTCCACGTCAAAACGATATAATTTATTGGTTTGGTGTCGATTAAATACAGCATAATTTTTAGAGTCTTTTTTTTTTAAATCCATTTCACATGGAAAGGTGTGAGGAAGCAATAGGGTTCTCTTAAACTTCATTTTTCCATGAATCTTCATTATTTTGAAGATTTGCAACTTGTGTGTTATGTTTTCGGACATGCTTCCACGTCAAAACGTTATAATTTATTGGTTTGGTGTCGATTAAATACAGCATAAGTTTTAGAGTCTTTTTTTTAAAATCCGTTTCGCTTGGAAAGGTGTAGAGAAGCAATAGGGTTCTCTTAAACTTCATTTTTCCATGAATCCTACTTATTTCGAAGATTTGCAACTTGTGGGTTATGTTTTCGGACATGCTTCCACGTCAAAACGATATAATTTATTGGTTTGGTGTCGATTAAATACAACATAATTTTTAGAGTCTTTTTTTTTTAAATCCATTTCACTTGGAATGGTGTGGGGAAGCAATAGGGTTCTTTTAAACTTCATTTTTCCATGAATCTTCATTATTTTGAAGATTTGCAACTTGTGTGTTATGTTTTCGGACATGCCATGTCAAAACGTTATTATTTCGTGGTTTGGTTTCTATTAAATACAACATGATTTGAGAGTCTTTTTTTTTAAAATCCATTTCACTTGGAAAGGTGTGGGGAAGCAATAGGGTTCTTTTAAATTTCATTTTTCCATGAATCCTCATTATTTTGAAGATTTGCAACTTGTGGGTTATGTTTTCGGACATGCTTCCACGTCAAAACGATATAATTTATTGGTTTGGTGTCGATTAAATACAGCATAATTTTTAGAGTCTTTTTTTTTAAATCCATTTCGCTTGGAAAGGTGTGGGGAAGCAATAGGGTTCTCTTAAACTTCATTTTTCCATGAATCTTCATTATTTTGAAGATTTGCAACTTGTGTGTTATGTTTTCGGACATGCTTCCACGTCAAAACGTTATAATTTCGTGGTTTGGTTTCTATTAAATACAACATGATTTTAGAGTCTTTTTTTTTAAAATCCATTTCACTTGGAAAGGTGTGGGGAAGCAATAGGGTTCTTTTAAATTTCATTTTTCCATGAATCCTCATTATTTTGAAGATTTGCAACTTGTGGGTTATGTTTTCGGACATGCTTCCACGTCAAAACGATATAATTTATTGGTTTGGTGTCGATTAAATACAGCATAATTTTTAGAGTCTTTATTTTTAAATCCATTTCGCTTGGAAAGGTGTGGGAAAACAATAGGGTTCTCTTAAACTTCATTTTTCCATGAATCTTCATTATTTTGAAGATTTGCAACTTGTGTGTTATGTTTTCGGACATGCTTCCACGTCAAAACGTTATTATTTCGTGGTTTGGTTTCTATTAAATACAACATGATTTTAGAGTCTTTTTTTTTTAAATCCATTTCACTTGGAAAGGTGTGGGGAAGCAATAGGGTTCTCTTAAACTTCATTTTTCCATGAATCTTCATTATTTTGAAGATTTGCAACTTGTGTGTTATGTTTTCGGACATGCTTCCACGTCAAAACGTTATAATTTATTGGTTTGGTGTCGATTAAATACAGCATAAGTTTTAGAGTCTTTTTTTTAAAATCCGTTTCGCTTGGAAAGGTGTAGAGAAGCAATAGGGTTCTCTTAAACTTCATTTTTCCATGAATCCTACTTATTTCGAAGATTTGCAACTTGTGTGTTATGTTTTCGGACATGCTTCCACGTCAAAACGATATAATTTATTGGTTTGGTGTCGATTAAATACAGCATAATTTTTAGAGTCTTTTTTTAAAAATCCGTTTCGCTTGGAAAGGTGTAGAGAAGCAATAGGGTTCTCTTAAACTTCATTTTTCCATGAATCCTACTTATTTCGAGATTTGCAACTTGTGTGTTATGTTTTCGGACATGCTTCCACGTCAAAACGATATAATTTATTGGTTTGGTGTCGATTAAATACAGCATAATTTTTAGAGTCTTTTTTTTTTAAATCCATTTCACATGGAAAGGTGTGAGGAAGCAATAGGGTTCTCTTAAACTTCATTTTTCCATGAATCTTCATTATTTTGAAGATTTGCAACTTGTGTGTTATGTTTTCGGACATGCTTCCACGTCAAAACGTTATAATTTATTGGTTTGGTGTCGATTAAATACAGCATAAGTTTTAGAGTCTTTTTTTTAAAATCCGTTTCGCTTGGAAAGGTGTAGAGAAGCAATAGGGTTCTCTTAAACTTCATTTTTCCATGAATCCTACTTATTTCGAAGATTTGCAACTTGTGGGTTATGTTTTCGGACATGCTTCCACGTCAAAACGATATAATTTATTGGTTTGGTGTCGATTAAATACAACATAATTTTTAGAGTCTTTTTTTTTTAAATCCATTTCACTTGGAATGGTGTGGGGAAGCAATAGGGTTCTTTTAAACTTCATTTTTCCATGAATCTTCATTATTTTGAAGATTTGCAACTTGTGTGTTATGTTTTCGGACATGCCATGTCAAAACGTTATTATTTCGTGGTTTGGTTTCTATTAAATACAACATGATTTGAGAGTCTTTTTTTTAAAAATCCATTTCACTTGGAAAGGTGTGGGGAAGCAATAGGGTTCTTTTAAATTTCATTTTTCCATGAATCCTCATTATTTTGAAGATTTGCAACTTGTGGGTTATGTTTTCGGACATGCTTCCACGTCAAAACGATATAATTTATTGGTTTGGTGTCGATTAAATACAGCATAATTTTTAGAGTCTTTTTTTTTAAATCCATTTCGCTTGGAAAGGTGTGGGGAAGCAATAGGGTTCTCTTAAACTTCATTTTTCCATGAATCTTCATTATTTTGAAGATTTGCAACTTGTGTGTTATGTTTTCGGACATGCTTCCACGTCAAAACGTTATAATTTCGTGGTTTGGTTTCTATTAAATACAACATGATTTTAGAGTCTTTTTTTTTAAATCCATTTCACTTGGAAAGGTGTGGGGAAGCAATAGGGTTCTTTTAAATTTCATTTTTCCATGAATCCTCATTATTTTGAAGATTTGCAACTTGTGGGTTATGTTTTCGGACATGCTTCCACGTCAAAACGATATAATTTATTGGTTTGGTGTCGATTAAATACAGCATAATTTTTAGAGTCTTTATTTTTAAATCCATTTCGCTTGGAAAGGTGTAGGGAAGCAATAGGGTTCTCTTAAACTTCATTTTTCCATGAATCTTCATTATTTTGAAGATTTGCAACTTGTGTGTTATGTTTTCGGACATGCTTCCACGTCAAAACGTTATTATTTCGTGGTTTGGTTTCTATTAAATACAACATGATTTTAGAGTCTTTTTTTTTAAAATCCATTTCACTTGGAAAGGTGTGGGGAAGCAATAGGGTTCTCTTAAACTTCATTTTTCCATGAATCTTCATTATTTTGAAGATTTGCAACTTGTGTGTTATGTTTTCGGACATGCTTCCACGTCAAAACGTTATAATTTATTGGTTTGGTGTCGATTAAATACAGCATAAGTTTTAGAGTCTTTTTTTTAAAATCCGTTTCGCTTGGAAAGGTGTAGAGAAGCAATAGGGTTCTCTTAAACTTCATTTTTCCATGAATCCTACTTATTTCGAAGATTTGCAACTTGTGTGTTATGTTTTCGGACATGCTTCCACGTCAAAACGATATAATTTATTGGTTTGGTGTCGATTAAATACAGCATAATTTTTAGAGTCTTTTTTTAAAAATCCGTTTCGCTTGGAAAGGTGTAGAGAAGCAATAGGGTTCTCTTAAACTTCATTTTTCCATGAATCCTACTTATTTCGAGATTTGCAACTTGTGTGTTATGTTTTCGGACATGCTTCCACGTCAAAACGATATAATTTATTGGTTTGGTGTCGATTAAATACAGCATAATTTTTAGAGTCTTTTTTTTTTAAATCCATTTCACATGGAAAGGTGTGAGGAAGCAATAGGGTTCTCTTAAACTTCATTTTTCCATGAATCTTCATTATTTTGAAGATTTGCAACTTGTGTGTTATGTTTTCGGACATGCTTCCACGTCAAAACGTTATAATTTATTGGTTTGGTGTCGATTAAATACAGCATAATTTTTAGAGTCTTTTTTTTAAAATCCGTTTCGCTTGGAAAGGTGTAGAGAAGCAATAGGGTTCTCTTAAACTTCATTTTTCCATGAATCCTACTTATTTCGAAGATTTGCAACTTGTGGGTTATGTTTTCGGACATGCTTCCACGTCAAAACGATATAATTTATTGGTTTGGTGTCGATTAAATACAACATAATTTTTAGAGTCTTTTTTTTTTAAATCCATTTCACTTGGAATGGTGTGGGGAAGCAATAGGGTTCTTTTAAACTTCATTTTTCCATGAATCTTCATTATTTTGAAGATTTGCAACTTGTGTGTTATGTTTTCGGACATGCCATGTCAAAACGTTATTATTTCGTGGTTTGGTTTCTATTAAATACAACATGATTTGAGAGTCTTTTTTTTTAAAATCCATTTCACTTGGAAAGGTGTGGGGAAGCAATAGGGTTCTTTTAAATTTCATTTTTCCATGAATCCTCATTATTTTGAAGATTTGCAACTTGTGGGTTATGTTTTCGGACATGCTTCCACGTCAAAACGATATAATTTATTGGTTTGGTGTCGATTAAATACAGCATAATTTTTAGAGTCTTTTTTTTTAAATCCATTTCGCTTGGAAAGGTGTGGGGAAGCAATAGGGTTCTCTTAAACTTCATTTTTCCATGAATCTTCATTATTTTGAAGATTTGCAACTTGTGTGTTATGTTTTCGGACATGCTTCCACGTCAAAACGTTATAATTTCGTGGTTTGGTTTCTATTAAATACAACATGATTTTAGAGTCTTTTTTTTTAAAATCCATTTCACTTGGAAAGGTGTGGGGAAGCAATAGGGTTCTTTTAAATTTCATTTTTCCATGAATCCTCATTATTTTGAAGATTTGCAACTTGTGGGTTATGTTTTCGGACATGCTTCCACGTCAAAACGATATAATTTATTGGTTTGGTGTCGATTAAATACAGCATAATTTTTAGAGTCTTTTTTTTTAAATCCATTTCGCTTGGAAAGGTGTGGGGAAGCAATAGGGTTCTCTTAAACTTCATTTTTCCATGAATCTTCATTATTTTGAAGATTTGCAACTTGTGTGTTATGTTTTCGGACATGCTTCCACGTCAAAACGTTATTATTTCGTGGTTTGGTTTCTATTAAATACAACATGATTTTAGAGTCTTTTCTTTTTAAATCCATTTCACTTGGAAGGGTGTGGGGAAGCAATAGGGTTCTCTTAAACTTCATTTTTCCATGAATCTTCATTATTTTGAAGATTTGCAACTTGTGTGTTATGTTTTCGGACATGCTTCCACGTCAAAACGATATAATTTATTGGTTTGGTGTCGATTAAATACAGCATAAGTTTTAGAGTCTTTTTTTTAAAATCCGTTTCGCTTGGAAAGGTGTAGAGAAGCAATAGGGTTCTCTTAAACTTCATTTTTCCATGAATCCTACTTATTTCGAAGATTTGCAACTTGTGGGTTATGTTTTCGGACATGCTTCCACGTCAAAACGATATAATTTATTGGTTTGGTGTCGATTAAATACAACATAATTTTTAGAGTCTTTTTTTTTAAAATCCATTTCACTTGGAATGGTGTGGGGAAGCAATAGGGTTCTTTTAAACTTCATTTTTCCATGAATCTTCATTATTTTGAAGATTTGCAACTTGTGTGTTATGTTTTCGGACATGCCATGTCAAAACGTTATTATTTCGTGGTTTGGTTTCTATTAAATACAACATGATTTGAGAGTCTTTTTTTTTAAAATCCATTTCACTTGGAAAGGTGTGGGGAAGCAATAGGGTTCTTTTAAATTTCATTTTTCCATGAATCCTCATTATTTTGAAGATTTGCAACTTGTGTGTTATGTTTTCGGACATGCCATGTCAAAACGTTATTATTTCGTGGTTTGGTTTCTATTAAATACAACATGATTTGAGAGTCTTTTTTTTTAAAATCCATTTCACTTGGAAAGGTGTGGGGAAGCAATAGGGTTCTTTTAAATTTCATTTTTCCATGAATCCTCATTATTTTGAAGATTTGCAACTTGTGGGTTATGTTTTCGGACATGCTTCCACGTCAAAACGATATAATTTATTGGTTTGGTGTCGATTAAATACAGCATAATTTTTAGAGTCTTTTTTTTTAAATCCATTTCGCTTGGAAAGGTGTGGGGAAGCAATAGGGTTCTCTTAAACTTCATTTTTCCATGAATCTTCATTATTTTGAAGATTTGCAACTTGTGTGTTATGTTTTCGGACATGCTTCCACGTCAAAACGTTATAATTTCGTGGTTTGGTTTCTATTAAATACAACATGATTTTAGAGTCTTTTTTTTTAAAATCCAT
This sequence comes from Climacium dendroides, assembly GCA_950106755.1. NCBI lineage: Eukaryota > Viridiplantae > Streptophyta > Bryopsida > Hypnales > Climaciaceae > Climacium > Climacium dendroides. The sequence continues at coordinate 1,013,553 of CATNNA010000013.1, read as the reverse complement.
TTCACTTGGAAAGGTGTGGGGAAGCAATAGGGTTCTTTTAAATTTCATTTTTCCATGAATCCTCATTATTTTGAAGATTTGCAACTTGTGGGTTATGTTTTCGGACATGCTTCCACGTCAAAACGATATAATTTATTGGTTTGGTGTCGATTAAATACAGCATAATTTTTAGAGTCTTTTTTTTTAAATCCATTTCGCTTGGAAAGGTGTGGGGAAGCAATAGGGTTCTCTTAAACTTCATTTTTCCATGAATCTTCATTATTTTGAAGATTTGCAACTTGTGTGTTATGTTTTCGGACATGCTTCCACGTCAAAACGTTATTATTTCGTGGTTTGGTTTCTATTAAATACAACATGATTTTAGAGTCTTTTCTTTTTAAATCCATTTCACTTGGAAGGGTGTGGGGAAGCAATAGGGTTCTCTTAAACTTCATTTTTCCATGAATCTTCATTATTTTGAAGATTTGCAACTTGTGTGTTATGTTTTCGGACATGCTTCCACGTCAAAACGATATAATTTATTGGTTTGGTGTCGATTAAATACAGCATAAGTTTTAGAGTCTTTTTTTTAAAATCCGTTTCGCTTGGAAAGGTGTAGAGAAGCAATAGGGTTCTCTTAAACTTCATTTTTCCATGAATCCTACTTATTTCGAAGATTTGCAACTTGTGGGTTATGTTTTCGGACATGCTTCCACGTCAAAACGATATAATTTATTGGTTTGGTGTCGATTAAATACAACATAATTTTTAGAGTCTTTTTTTTTAAAATCCATTTCACTTGGAATGGTGTGGGGAAGCAATAGGGTTCTTTTAAACTTCATTTTTCCATGAATCTTCATTATTTTGAAGATTTGCAACTTGTGTGTTATGTTTTCGGACATGCCATGTCAAAACGTTATTATTTCGTGGTTTGGTTTCTATTAAATACAACATGATTTGAGAGTCTTTTTTTTTAAAATCCATTTCACTTGGAAAGGTGTGGGGAAGCAATAGGGTTCTTTTAAATTTCATTTTTCCATGAATCCTCATTATTTTGAAGATTTGCAACTTGTGGGTTATGTTTTCGGACATGCTTCCACGTCAAAACGATATAATTTATTGGTTTGGTGTCGATTAAATACAGCATAATTTTTAGAGTCTTTTTTTTTAAATCCATTTCGTTTGGAAAGGTGTGGGGAAGCAATAGGGTTCTCTTAAACTTCATTTTTCCATGAATCTTCATTATTTTGAAGATTTGCAACTTGTGTGTTATGTTTTCGGACATGCTTCCACGTCAAAACGTTATAATTTCGTGGTTTGGTTTCTATTAAATACAACATGATTTTAGAGTCTTTTTTTTTTAAATCCATTTCACTTGGAAAGGTGTGGGGAAGCAATAGGGTTCTCTTAAACTTCATTTTTCCATGAATCTTCATTATTTTGAAGATTTGCAACTTGTGTGTTATGTTTTCGGACATGCTTCCACGTCAAAACGATATAATTTATTGGTTTGGTGTCGATTAAATACAGCATAAGTTTTAGAGTCTTTTTTTTAAAATCCGTTTCGCTTGGAAAGGTGTAGAGAAGCAATAGGGTTCTCTTAAACTTCATTTTTCCATGAATCCTACTTATTTCAAAGATTTGCAACTTGTGTGTTATGTTTTCGGACATGCTTCCACGTCAAAACGATATAATTTATTGGTTTGGTGTCGATTAAATACAACATAATTTTTAGAGTCTTTTTTTTTTAAATCCATTTCACTTGGAATGGTGTGGGGAAGCAATAGGGTTCTTTTAAACTTCATTTTTCCATGAATCTTCATTATTTTGAAGATTTGCAACTTGTGTGTTATGTTTTCGGACATGCCATGTCAAAACGTTATTATTTCGTGGTTTGGTTTCTATTAAATACAACATGATTTGAGAGTCTTTTTTTTTAAAATCCATTTCACTTGGAAAGGTGTGGGGAAGCAATAGGGTTCTTTTAAATTTCATTTTTCCATGAATCCTCATTATTTTGAAGATTTGCAACTTGTGGGTTATGTTTTCGGACATGCTTCCACGTCAAAACGATATAATTTATTGGTTTGGTGTCGATTAAATACAGCATAATTTTTAGAGTCTTTTTTTTTAAATCCATTTCGCTTGGAAAGGTGTGGGGAAGCAATAGGGTTCTCTTAAACTTCATTTTTCCATGAATCTTCATTATTTTGAAGATTTGCAACTTGTGTGTTATGTTTTCGGACATGCTTCCACGTCAAAACGTTATTATTTCGTGGTTTGGTTTCTATTAAATACAACATGATTTTAGAGTCTTTTTTTTTTAAATCCATTTCACTTGGAAAGGTGTGGGGAAGCAATAGGGTTCTCTTAAACTTCATTTTTCCATGAATCTTCATTATTTTGAAGATTTGCAACTTGTGTGTTATGTTTTCGGACACGCTTCCACGTCAAAACGATATAATTTATTGGTTTGGTGTCGATTAAATACAGCATAATTTTTAGAGTCTTTTTTTTTAAAATCCATTTCGTTTGGAAAGGTGTGGGGAAGCAATAGGGTTCTCTTAAACTTCATTTTTCCATGAATCTTCATTATTTTGAAGATTTGCAACTTGTGTGTTATGTTTTCGGACATGCTTCCACGTCAAAACGTTATAATTTCGTGGTTTGGTTTCTATTAAATACAACATGATTTGAGAGTCTTTTTTTTTAAAATCCATTTCCCTTGGACAGGTGTGGGGAAGCAATAGGGTTCTTTTAAATTTCATTTTTCCATGAATCCTCATTATTTTGAAGATTTGCAACTTGTGGGTTATGTTTTCGGACATGCTTCCACGTCAAAACGATATAATTTATTGGTTTGGTGTCGATTAAATACAGCATAATTTTTAGAGTCCTTTTTTTTAAATCCATTTCGCTTGGAAAGGTGTGGGGAAGCAATAGGGTTCTCTTAAACTTCATTTTTCCATGAATCTTCATTATTTTGAAGATTTGCAACTTGTGTGTTATGTTTTCGGACATGCTTCCACGTCAAAACGATATAATTTATTGGTTTGGTGTCGATTAAATACAGCATAAGTTTTAGAGTCTTTTTTTTAAAATCCGTTTCGCTTGGAAAGGTGTAGAGAAGCAATAGGGTTCTCTTAAACTTCATTTTTCCATGAATCCTACTTATTTCGAAGATTTGCAACTTGTGTGTTATGTTTTCGGACATGCTTCCACGTCAAAACGATATAATTTATTGGTTTGGTGTCGATTAAATACAACATAATTTTTAGAGTCTTTTTTTTTTAAATCCATTTCACTTGGAATGGTGTGGGGAAGCAATAGGGTTCTTTTAAACTTCATTTTTCCATGAATCTTCATTATTTTGAAGATTTGCAACTTGTGTGTTATGTTTTCGGACATGCCATGTCAAAACGTTATTATTTCGTGGTTTGGTTTCTATTAAATACAACATGATTTGAGAGTCTTTTTTTTAAAAATCCATTTCACTTGGAAAGGTGTGGGGAAGCAATAGGGTTCTTTTAAATTTCATTTTTCCATGAATCCTCATTATTTTGAAGATTTGCAACTTGTGGGTTATGTTTTCGGACATGCTTCCACGTCAAAACGATATAATTTATTGGTTTGGTGTCGATTAAATACAGCATAATTTTACAACATGATTTTTAGAGTGTCTTTTTTTTAAATCCATTTCACTTGGAAAAGTGTGGGGAAGCAATAGGGTTCTCTTAAACTTCATTTTTCCATGAATCCTCATTATTTTGAAGATTTGCAACTTGTGTGTTATGTTTTCGGACATGCTTCCACGTCAAAACGTTATAATTTCGTGGTTTGGTTTCTATTAAATACAACATGATTTTTAGAGTCTCTTTTTTTTAAATCCATTTCACTTGGAGAAGTGTGGGGAAGCAATAGGGTTCTCTTAAACTTCATTTTTCCATGAATTTTCATTATTTTGAAGATTTGCAACTTGTGTGTTATGTTTTCGGACATGCTTCCACGTCAAAACGATATAATTTATTGGTTTGGTGTCGATTAAATACAGCATAATTTTTAGAGTCTTTATTTTTAAATCCATTTCGCTTGGAAAGGTGTGGGGAAGCAATAGGGTTCTCTTAAACTTCATTTTTCCATGAATCTTCATTATTTTGAAGATTTGCAACTTGTGTGTTATGTTTTCGGACATGCTTCCACGTCAAAACGTTATAATTTCGTGGTTTGGTTTCTATTAAATACAACATGATTTTAGAGTCTTTTTTTTTAAATCCATTTCACTTGGAAAGGTGTGGGGAAGCAATAGGGTTCTTTTAAATTTCATTTTTCCATGAATCCTCATTATTTTGAAGATTTGCAACTTGTGGGTTATGTTTTCGGACATGCTTCCACGTCAAAACGATATAATTTATTGGTTTGGTGTCGATTAAATACAGCATAATTTTTAGAGTCTTTATTTTTAAATCCATTTCGCTTGGAAAGGTGTGGGGAAGCAATAGGGTTCTCTTAAACTTCATTTTTCCATGAATCTTCATTATTTTGAAGATTTGCAACTTGTGTGTTATGTTTTCGGACATGCTTCCACGTCAAAACGTTATTATTTCGTGGTTTGGTTTCTATTAAATACAACATGATTTTAGAGTCTTTTTTTTTAAAATCCATTTCACTTGGAAAGGTGTGGGGAAGCAATAGGGTTCTCTTAAACTTCATTTTTCCATGAATCTTCATTATTTTGAAGATTTGCAACTTGTGTGTTATGTTTTCGGACATGCTTCCACGTCAAAACGTTATAATTTATTGGTTTGGTGTCGATTAAATACAGCATAAGTTTTAGAGTCTTTTTTTTAAAATCCGTTTCGCTTGGAAAGGTGTAGAGAAGCAATAGGGTTCTCTTAAACTTCATTTTTCCATGAATCCTACTTATTTCGAAGATTTGCAACTTGTGTGTTATGTTTTCGGACATGCTTCCACGTCAAAACGATATAATTTATTGGTTTGGTGTCGATTAAATACAGCATAATTTTTAGAGTCTTTTTTTAAAAATCCGTTTCGCTTGGAAAGGTGTAGAGAAGCAATAGGGTTCTCTTAAACTTCATTTTTCCATGAATCCTACTTATTTCGAGATTTGCAACTTGTGTGTTATGTTTTCGGACATGCTTCCACGTCAAAACGATATAATTTATTGGTTTGGTGTCGATTAAATACAGCATAATTTTTAGAGTCTTTTTTTTTTAAATCCATTTCACATGGAAAGGTGTGAGGAAGCAATAGGGTTCTCTTAAACTTCATTTTTCCATGAATCTTCATTATTTTGAAGATTTGCAACTTGTGTGTTATGTTTTCGGACATGCTTCCACGTCAAAACGTTATAATTTATTGGTTTGGTGTCGATTAAATACAGCATAATTTTTAGAGTCTTTTTTTTAAAATCCGTTTCGCTTGGAAAGGTGTAGAGAAGCAATAGGGTTCTCTTAAACTTCATTTTTCCATGAATCCTACTTATTTCGAAGATTTGCAACTTGTGGGTTATGTTTTCGGACATGCTTCCACGTCAAAACGATATAATTTATTGGTTTGGTGTCGATTAAATACAACATAATTTTTAGAGTCTTTTTTTTTTAAATCCATTTCACTTGGAATGGTGTGGGGAAGCAATAGGGTTCTTTTAAACTTCATTTTTCCATGAATCTTCATTATTTTGAAGATTTGCAACTTGTGTGTTATGTTTTCGGACATGCCATGTCAAAACGTTATTATTTCGTGGTTTGGTTTCTATTAAATACAACATGATTTGAGAGTCTTTTTTTTTAAAATCCATTTCACTTGGAAAGGTGTGGGGAAGCAATAGGGTTCTTTTAAATTTCATTTTTCCATGAATCCTCATTATTTTGAAGATTTGCAACTTGTGGGTTATGTTTTCGGACATGCTTCCACGTCAAAACGATATAATTTATTGGTTTGGTGTCGATTAAATACAGCATAATTTTTAGAGTCTTTTTTTTTAAATCCATTTCGCTTGGAAAGGTGTGGGGAAGCAATAGGGTTCTCTTAAACTTCATTTTTCCATGAATCTTCATTATTTTGAAGATTTGCAACTTGTGTGTTATGTTTTCGGACATGCTTCCACGTCAAAACGTTATAATTTCGTGGTTTGGTTTCTATTAAATACAACATGATTTTAGAGTCTTTTTTTTTAAAATCCATTTCACTTGGAAAGGTGTGGGGAAGCAATAGGGTTCTTTTAAATTTCATTTTTCCATGAATCCTCATTATTTTGAAGATTTGCAACTTGTGGGTTATGTTTTCGGACATGCTTCCACGTCAAAACGATATAATTTATTGGTTTGGTGTCGATTAAATACAGCATAATTTTTAGAGTCTTTTTTTTTAAATCCATTTCGCTTGGAAAGGTGTGGGGAAGCAATAGGGTTCTCTTAAACTTCATTTTTCCATGAATCTTCATTATTTTGAAGATTTGCAACTTGTGTGTTATGTTTTCGGACATGCTTCCACGTCAAAACGTTATTATTTCGTGGTTTGGTTTCTATTAAATACAACATGATTTTAGAGTCTTTTTTTTTTAAATCCATTTCACTTGGAAGGGTGTGGGGAAGCAATAGGGTTCTCTTAAACTTCATTTTTCCATGAATCTTCATTATTTTGAAGATTTGCAACTTGTGTGTTATGTTTTCGGACATGCTTCCACGTCAAAACGATATAATTTATTGGTTTGGTGTCGATTAAATACAGCATAAGTTTTAGAGTCTTTTTTTTAAAATCCGTTTCGCTTGGAAAGGTGTAGAGAAGCAATAGGGTTCTCTTAAACTTCATTTTTCCATGAATCCTACTTATTTCGAAGATTTGCAACTTGTGGGTTATGTTTTCGGACATGCTTCCACGTCAAAACGATATAATTTATTGGTTTGGTGTCGATTAAATACAACATAATTTTTAGAGTCTTTTTTTTTAAAATCCATTTCACTTGGAATGGTGTGGGGAAGCAATAGGGTTCTTTTAAACTTCATTTTTCCATGAATCTTCATTATTTTGAAGATTTGCAACTTGTGTGTTATGTTTTCGGACATGCCATGTCAAAACGTTATTATTTCGTGGTTTGGTTTCTATTAAATACAACATGATTTGAGAGTCTTTTTTTTTAAAATCCATTTCACTTGGAAAGGTGTGGGGAAGCAATAGGGTTCTTTTAAATTTCATTTTTCCATGAATCCTCATTATTTTGAAGATTTGCAACTTGTGGGTTATGTTTTCGGACATGCTTCCACGTCAAAACGATATAATTTATTGGTTTGGTGTCGATTAAATACAGCATAATTTTTAGAGTCTTTTTTTTTAAATCCATTTCGTTTGGAAAGGTGTGGGGAAGCAATAGGGTTCTCTTAAACTTCATTTTTCCATGAATCTTCATTATTTTGAAGATTTGCAACTTGTGTGTTATGTTTTCGGACATGCTTCCACGTCAAAACGTTATAATTTCGTGGTTTGGTTTCTATTAAATACAACATGATTTTAGAGTCTTTTTTTTTTAAATCCATTTCACTTGGAAAGGTGTGGGGAAGCAATAGGGTTCTCTTAAACTTCATTTTTCCATGAATCTTCATTATTTTGAAGATTTGCAACTTGTGTGTTATGTTTTCGGACATGCTTCCACGTCAAAACGATATAATTTATTGGTTTGGTGTCGATTAAATACAGCATAAGTTTTAGAGTCTTTTTTTTAAAATCCGTTTCGCTTGGAAAGGTGTAGAGAAGCAATAGGGTTCTCTTAAACTTCATTTTTCCATGAATCCTACTTATTTCAAAGATTTGCAACTTGTGTGTTATGTTTTCGGACATGCTTCCACGTCAAAACGATATAATTTATTGGTTTGGTGTCGATTAAATACAACATAATTTTTAGAGTCTTTTTTTTTTAAATCCATTTCACTTGGAATGGTGTGGGGAAGCAATAGGGTTCTTTTAAACTTCATTTTTCCATGAATCTTCATTATTTTGAAGATTTGCAACTTGTGTGTTATGTTTTCGGACATGCCATGTCAAAACGTTATTATTTCGTGGTTTGGTTTCTATTAAATACAACATGATTTGAGAGTCTTTTTTTTTAAAATCCATTTCACTTGGAAAGGTGTGGGGAAGCAATAGGGTTCTTTTAAATTTCATTTTTCCATGAATCCTCATTATTTTGAAGATTTGCAACTTGTGGGTTATGTTTTCGGACATGCTTCCACGTCAAAACGATATAATTTATTGGTTTGGTGTCGATTAAATACAGCATAATTTTTAGAGTCTTTTTTTTTAAATCCATTTCGCTTGGAAAGGTGTGGGGAAGCAATAGGGTTCTCTTAAACTTCATTTTTCCATGAATCTTCATTATTTTGAAGATTTGCAACTTGTGTGTTATGTTTTCGGACATGCTTCCACGTCAAAACGTTATTATTTCGTGGTTTGGTTTCTATTAAATACAACATGATTTTAGAGTCTTTTTTTTTTAAATCCATTTCACTTGGAAAGGTGTGGGGAAGCAATAGGGTTCTCTTAAACTTCATTTTTCCATGAATCTTCATTATTTTGAAGATTTGCAACTTGTGTGTTATGTTTTCGGACACGCTTCCACGTCAAAACGATATAATTTATTGGTTTGGTGTCGATTAAATACAGCATAATTTTTAGAGTCTTTTTTTTTAAAATCCATTTCGTTTGGAAAGGTGTGGGGAAGCAATAGGGTTCTCTTAAACTTCATTTTTCCATGAATCTTCATTATTTTGAAGATTTGCAACTTGTGTGTTATGTTTTCGGACATGCTTCCACGTCAAAACGTTATAATTTCGTGGTTTGGTTTCTATTAAATACAACATGATTTGAGAGTCTTTTTTTTTAAAATCCATTTCCCTTGGACAGGTGTGGGGAAGCAATAGGGTTCTTTTAAATTTCATTTTTCCATGAATCCTCATTATTTTGAAGATTTGCAACTTGTGGGTTATGTTTTCGGACATGCTTCCACGTCAAAACGATATAATTTATTGGTTTGGTGTCGATTAAATACAGCATAATTTTTAGAGTCCTTTTTTTTAAATCCATTTCGCTTGGAAAGGTGTGGGGAAGCAATAGGGTTCTCTTAAACTTCATTTTTCCATGAATCTTCATTATTTTGAAGATTTGCAACTTGTGTGTTATGTTTTCGGACATGCTTCCACGTCAAAACGATATAATTTATTGGTTTGGTGTCGATTAAATACAGCATAAGTTTTAGAGTCTTTTTTTTAAAATCCGTTTCGCTTGGAAAGGTGTAGAGAAGCAATAGGGTTCTCTTAAACTTCATTTTTCCATGAATCCTACTTATTTCGAAGATTTGCAACTTGTGTGTTATGTTTTCGGACATGCTTCCACGTCAAAACGATATAATTTATTGGTTTGGTGTCGATTAAATACAACATAATTTTTAGAGTCTTTTTTTTTTAAATCCATTTCACTTGGAATGGTGTGGGGAAGCAATAGGGTTCTTTTAAACTTCATTTTTCCATGAATCTTCATTATTTTGAAGATTTGCAACTTGTGTGTTATGTTTTCGGACATGCCATGTCAAAACGTTATTATTTCGTGGTTTGGTTTCTATTAAATACAACATGATTTGAGAGTCTTTTTTTTAAAAATCCATTTCACTTGGAAAGGTGTGGGGAAGCAATAGGGTTCTTTTAAATTTCATTTTTCCATGAATCCTCATTATTTTGAAGATTTGCAACTTGTGGGTTATGTTTTCGGACATGCTTCCACGTCAAAACGATATAATTTATTGGTTTGGTGTCGATTAAATACAGCATAATTTTACAACATGATTTTTAGAGTGTCTTTTTTTTAAATCCATTTCACTTGGAAAAGTGTGGGGAAGCAATAGGGTTCTCTTAAACTTCATTTTTCCATGAATCCTCATTATTTTGAAGATTTGCAACTTGTGTGTTATGTTTTCGGACATGCTTCCACGTCAAAACGTTATAATTTCGTGGTTTGGTTTCTATTAAATACAACATGATTTTTAGAGTCTCTTTTTTTTAAATCCATTTCACTTGGAGAAGTGTGGGGAAGCAATAGGGTTCTCTTAAACTTCATTTTTCCATGAATTTTCATTATTTTGAAGATTTGCAACTTGTGTGTTATGTTTTCGGACATGCTTCCACGTCAAAACGATATAATTTATTGGTTTGGTGTCGATTAAATACAGCATAATTTTTAGAGTCTTTTTTTTTTAAATCCATTTCGTTTGGAAAGGTATGAGGAAGCAATAGGGTTCTCTTAAACTTCATTTTTCCATGAATCTTCATTATTTTGATGATTTGCAACTTGTGTGTTATGTTTTCGGACATGCTTCCACGTCAAAACGTTATTATTTCGTAGTTTGGTTTCTATTAAAGACAACATGATTTTAGAATCTCTTTTTTTTAAATCCATTTCACTTGGAAAGGTGTGTGGAAGCAATAGGGTTCTCTTAAACTTCATTTTTCCATGAATTTTCATTATTTTGAAGATTTGCAACTTGTGTGTTATGTTTTCGGACATGCTTCCACGTCAAAACGATATAATTTATTGGTTTGGTGTCGATTAAATACAGCATAAGTTTTAGAGTCTTTTTTTTAAAATCCGTTTCGCTTGGAAAGGTGTAGAGAAGCAATAGGGTTCTCTTAAACTTCATTTTTCCATGAATCCTACTTATTTCGAAGATTTGCAACTTGTGGGTTATGTTTTCGGACATGCTTCCACGTCAAAACGATATAATTTATTGGTTTGGTGTCGATTAAATACAACATAATTTTTAGAGTCTTTTTTTTTTAAATCCATTTCACTTGGAATGGTGTGGGGAAGCAATAGGGTTCTTTTAAACTTCATTTTTCCATGAATCTTCATTATTTTGAAGATTTGCAACTTGTGTGTTATGTTTTCGGACATGCCATGTCAAAACGTTATTATTTCGTGGTTTGGTTTCTATTAAATACAACATGATTTGAGAGTCTTTTTTTTTAAAATCCATTTCACTTGGAAAGGTGTGGGGAAGCAATAGGGTTCTTTTAAATTTCATTTTTCCATGAATCCTCATTATTTTGAAGATTTGCAACTTGTGGGTTATGTTTTCGGACATGCTTCCACGTCAAAACGATATAATTTATTGGTTTGGTGTCGATTAAATACAGCATAATTTTTAGAGTCTTTTTTTTTAAATCCATTTCGTTTGGAAAGGTGTGGGGAAGCAATAGGGTTCTCTTAAACTTCATTTTTCCATGAATCTTCATTATTTTGAAGATTTGCAACTTGTGTGTTATGTTTTCGGACATGCTTCCACGTCAAAACGTTATAATTTCGTGGTTTGGTTTCTATTAAATACAACATGATTTTAGAGTCTTTTTTTTTTAAATCCATTTCACTTGGAAAGGTGTGGGGAAGCAATAGGGTTCTCTTAAACTTCATTTTTCCATGAATCTTCATTATTTTGAAGATTTGCAACTTGTGTGTTATGTTTTCGGACATGCTTCCACGTCAAAACGATATAATTTATTGGTTTGGTGTCGATTAAATACAGCATAAGTTTTAGAGTCTTTTTTTTAAAATCCATTTCACTTGGAAAGGTGTGGGGAAGCAATAGGGTTCTCTTAAACTTCATTTTTCCATGAATCTTCATTATTTCGAAGATTTGCAACTTGTGTGTTATGTTTTCGGACATGCTTCCACGTCAAAACGATATAATTTATTGGTTTGGTGTCGATTAAATACAGCATAATTTTTAGAGTCTTTTTTTTTTAAATCCATTTCGTTTGGAAAGGTATGAGGAAGCAATAGGGTTCTCTTAAACTTCATTTTTCCATGAATCTTCATTATTTTGATGATTTGCAACTTGTGTGTTATGTTTTCGGACATGCTTCCACGTCAAAACGTTATTATTTCGTAGTTTGGTTTCTATTAAAGACAACATGATTTTAGAATCTCTTTTTTTTAAATCCATTTCACTTGGAAAGGTGTGTGGAAGCAATAGGGTTCTCTTAAACTTCATTTTTCCATGAATTTTCATTATTTTGAAGATTTGCAACTTGTGTGTTATGTTTTCGGACATGCTTCCACGTCAAAACGATATAATTTATTGGTTTGGTGTCGATTAAATACAGCATAAGTTTTAGAGTCTTTTTTTTAAAATCCGTTTCGCTTGGAAAGGTGTAGAGAAGCAATAGGGTTCTCTTAAACTTCATTTTTCCATGAATCCTACTTATTTCGAAGATTTGCAACTTGTGGGTTATGTTTTCGGACATGCTTCCACGTCAAAACGATATAATTTATTGGTTTGGTGTCGATTAAATACAACATAATTTTTAGAGTCTTTTTTTTTTAAATCCATTTCACTTGGAATGGTGTGGGGAAGCAATAGGGTTCTTTTAAACTTCATTTTTCCATGAATCTTCATTATTTTGAAGATTTGCAACTTGTGTGTTATGTTTTCGGACATGCCATGTCAAAACGTTATTATTTCGTGGTTTGGTTTCTATTAAATACAACATGATTTGAGAGTCTTTTTTTTAAAAATCCATTTCACTTGGAAAGGTGTGGGGAAGCAATAGGGTTCTTTTAAATTTCATTTTTCCATGAATCCTCATTATTTTGAAGATTTGCAACTTGTGTGTTATGTTTTCGGACATGCTTCCACGTCAAAACGATATAATTTATTGGTTTGGTGTCGATTAAATACAGCATAATTTTTAGAGTCTTTTTTTTTAAATCCATTTCATTTGGAAAGGTGTAGAGAAGCAATAGGGTTCTCTTAAACTTCATTTTTCCATGAATCCTACTTATTTCGAAGATTTGCAACTTGTGGGTTATGTTTTCGGACATGCTTCCACGTCAAAACGATATAATTTATTGGTTTGGTGTCGATTAAATACAACATAATTTTTAGAGTCTTTTTTTTTTAAATCCATTTCACTTGGAATGGTGTGGGGAAGCAATAGGGTTCTTTTAAACTTCATTTTTCCATGAATCTTCATTATTTTGAAGATTTGCAACTTGTGTGTTATGTTTTCGGACATGCTTCCACGTCAAAACGTTATAATTTCGTGGTTTGGTTTCTATTAAATACAACATGATTTTAGAGTCTTTTTTTTTTAAATCCATTTCACTTGGAAAGGTGTGGGGAAGCAATAGGGTTCTCTTAAACTTCATTTTTCCATGAATCTTCATTATTTTGAAGATTTGCAACTTGTGTGTTATGTTTTCGGACATGCTTCCACGTCAAAACGATATAATTTATTGGTTTGGTGTCGATTAAATACAGCATAAGTTTTAGAGTCTTCTTTTTAAAATCCGTTTCGCTTGGAAAGGTGTAGAGAAGCAATAGGGTTCTCTTAAACTTCATTTTTCCATGAATCCTACTTATTTCAAAGATTTGCAACTTGTGTGTTATGTTTTCGGACATGCTTCCACGTCAAAACGATATAATTTATTGGTTTGGTGTCGATTAAATACAACATAATTTTTAGAGTCTTTTTTTTTTAAATCCATTTCACTTGGAATGGTGTGGGGAAGCAATAGGGTTCTTTTAAACTTCATTTTTCCATGAATCTTCATTATTTTGAAGATTTGCAACTTGTGTGTTATGTTTTCGGACATGCCATGTCAAAACGTTATTATTTCGTGGTTTGGTTTCTATTAAATACAACATGATTTGAGAGTCTTTTTTTTAAAAATCCATTTCACTTGGAAAGGTGTGGGGAAGCAATAGGGTTCTTTTAAATTTCATTTTTCCATGAATCCTCATTATTTTGAAGATTTGCAACTTGTGGGTTATGTTTTCGGACATGCTTCCACGTCAAAACGATATAATTTATTGGTTTGGTGTCGATTAAATACAGCATAATTTTTAGAGTCTTTTTTTTTAAATCCATTTCGCTTGGAAAGGTGTGGGGAAGCAATAGGGTTCTCTTAAACTTCATTTTTCCATGAATCTTCATTATTTTGAAGATTTGCAACTTGTGTGTTATGTTTTCGGACATGCTTCCACGTCAAAACGTTATTATTTCGTGGTTTGGTTTCTATTAAATACAACATGATTTTAGAGTCTTTTTTTTTTAAATCCATTTCACTTGGAAAGGTGTGGGGAAGCAATAGGGTTCTCTTAAACTTCATTTTTCCATGAATCTTCATTATTTCGAAGATTTGCAACTTGTGTGTTATGTTTTCGGACACGCTTCCACGTCAAAACGATATAATTTATTGGTTTGGTGTCGATTAAATACAGCATAATTTTTAGAGTCTTTCTTTTTAAAATCCATTTCGTTTGGAAAGGTGTGGGGAAGCAATAGGGTTCTCTTAAACTTCATTTTTCCATGAATCTTCATTATTTTGAAGATTTGCAACTTGTGTGTTATGTTTTCGGACATGCTTCCACGTCAAAACGTTATAATTTCGTGGTTTGGTTTCTATTAAATACAACATGATTTTAGAGTCTTTTTTTTTAAAATCCATTTCCCTTGGACAGGTGTGGGGAAGCAATAGGGTTCTTTTAAATTTCATTTTTCCATGAATCCTCATTATTTTGAAGATTTGCAACTTGTGGGTTATGTTTTCGGACATGCTTCCACGTCAAAACGATATAATTTATTGGTTTGGTGTCGATTAAATACAGCATAATTTTTAGAGTCTTTTTTTTTAAATCCATTTCGCTTGGAAAGGTGTGGGGAAGCAATAGGGTTCTCTTAAACTTCATTTTTCCATGAATCTTCATTATTTTGAAGATTTGCAACTTGTGTGTTATGTTTTCGGACATGCTTCCACGTCAAAACGATATAATTTATTGGTTTGGTGTCGATTAAATACAGCATAAGTTTTAGAGTCTTTTTTTTAAAATCCGTTTCGCTTGGAAAGGTGTAGAGAAGCAATAGGGTTCTCTTAAACTTCATTTTTCCATGAATCCTACTTATTTCGAAGATTTGCAACTTGTGTGTTATGTTTTCGGACATGCTTCCACGTCAAAACGATATAATTTATTGGTTTGGTGTCGATTAAATACAACATAATTTTTAGAGT
This sequence comes from Climacium dendroides, assembly GCA_950106755.1. Classification (NCBI taxonomy): domain Eukaryota; kingdom Viridiplantae; phylum Streptophyta; class Bryopsida; order Hypnales; family Climaciaceae; genus Climacium; species Climacium dendroides. Next base: position 998,502 of record CATNNA010000013.1, on the reverse strand, counting down.
CTTTTTTTTTTAAATCCATTTCACTTGGAATGGTGTGGGGAAGCAATAGGGTTCTTTTAAACTTCATTTTTCCATGAATCTTCATTATTTTGAAGATTTGCAACTTGTGTGTTATGTTTTCGGACATGCCATGTCAAAACGTTATTATTTCGTGGTTTGGTTTCTATTAAATACAACATGATTTGAGAGTCTTTTTTTTAAAAATCCATTTCACTTGGAAAGGTGTGGGGAAGCAATAGGGTTCTTTTAAATTTCATTTTTCCATGAATCCTCATTATTTTGAAGATTTGCAACTTGTGGGTTATGTTTTCGGACATGCTTCCACGTCAAAACGATATAATTTATTGGTTTGGTGTCGATTAAATACAGCATAATTTTACAACATGATTTTTAGAGTGTCTTTTTTTTAAATCCATTTCACTTGGAAAAGTGTGGGGAAGCAATAGGGTTCTCTTAAACTTCATTTTTCCATGAATCCTCATTATTTTGAAGATTTGCAACTTGTGTGTTATGTTTTCGGACATGCTTCCACGTCAAAACGTTATAATTTCGTGGTTTGGTTTCTATTAAATACAACATGATTTTTAGAGTCTCTTTTTTTTAAATCCATTTCACTTGGAGAAGTGTGGGGAAGCAATAGGGTTCTCTTAAACTTCATTTTTCCATGAATCCTCATTATTTCGAAGATTTGCAACTTGTGTGTTATGTTTTCGGACACGCTTCCACGTCAAAACGATATAATTTATTGGTTTGGTGTCGATTAAATACAGCATAATTTTTAGAGTCTTTTTTTTTAAAATCCATTTCGTTTGGAAAGGTGTGGGGAAGCAATAGGGTTCTCTTAAACTTCATTTTTCCATGAATCTTCATTATTTTGAAGATTTGCAACTTGTGTGTTATGTTTTCGGACATGCTTCCACGTCAAAACGTTATAATTTCGTGGTTTGGTTTCTATTAAATACAACATGATTTTAGAGTCTTTTTTTTTTAAATCCATTTCACTTGGAAAGGTGTGGGGAAGCAATAGGGTTCTCTTAAACTTCATTTTTCCATGAATCTTCATTATTTTGAAGATTTGCAACTTGTGTGTTATGTTTTCGGACATGCTTCCACGTCAAAACGATATAATTTATTGGTTTGGTGTCGATTAAATACAGCATAAGTTTTAGAGTCTTTTTTTTAAAATCCGTTTCGCTTGGAAAGGTGTAGAGAAGCAATAGGGTTCTCTTAAACTTCATTTTTCCATGAATCCTACTTATTTCAAAGATTTGCAACTTGTGTGTTATGTTTTCGGACATGCTTCCACGTCAAAACGATATAATTTATTGGTTTGGTGTCGATTAAATACAACATAATTTTTAGAGTCTTTTTTTTTTAAATCCATTTCACTTGGAATGGTGTGGGGAAGCAATAGGGTTCTTTTAAACTTCATTTTTCCATGAATCTTCATTATTTTGAAGATTTGCAACTTGTGTGTTATGTTTTCGGACATGCCATGTCAAAACGTTATTATTTCGTGGTTTGGTTTCTATTAAATACAACATGATTTGAGAGTCTTTTTTTTAAAAATCCATTTCACTTGGAAAGGTGTGGGGAAGCAATAGGGTTCTTTTAAATTTCATTTTTCCATGAATCCTCATTATTTTGAAGATTTGCAACTTGTGGGTTATGTTTTCGGACATGCTTCCACGTCAAAACGATATAATTTATTGGTTTGGTGTCGATTAAATACAGCATAATTTTTAGAGTCTTTTTTTTTAAATCCATTTCGCTTGGAAAGGTGTGGGGAAGCAATAGGGTTCTCTTAAACTTCATTTTTCCATGAATCTTCATTATTTTGAAGATTTGCAACTTGTGTGTTATGTTTTCGGACATGCTTCCACGTCAAAACGTTATTATTTCGTGGTTTGGTTTCTATTAAATACAACATGATTTTAGAGTCTTTTTTTTTTAAATCCATTTCACTTGGAAAGGTGTGGGGAAGCAATAGGGTTCTCTTAAACTTCATTTTTCCATGAATCTTCATTATTTCGAAGATTTGCAACTTGTGTGTTATGTTTTCGGACACGCTTCCACGTCAAAACGATATAATTTATTGGTTTGGTGTCGATTAAATACAGCATAATTTTTAGAGTCTTTCTTTTTAAAATCCATTTCGTTTGGAAAGGTGTGGGGAAGCAATAGGGTTCTCTTAAACTTCATTTTTCCATGAATCTTCATTATTTTGATGATTTGCAACTTGTGTGTTATGTTTTCGGACATGCTTCCACGTCAAAACGTTATAATTTCGTGGTTTGGTTTCTATTAAATACAACATGATTTTAGAGTCTTTTTTTTTAAAATCCATTTCCCTTGGACAGGTGTGGGGAAGCAATAGGGTTCTTTTAAATTTCATTTTTCCATGAATCCTCATTATTTTGAAGATTTGCAACTTGTGGGTTATGTTTTCGGACATGCTTCCACGTCAAAACGATATAATTTATTGGTTTGGTGTCGATTAAATACAGCATAATTTTTAGAGTCTTTTTTTTTAAATCCATTTCGCTTGGAAAGGTGTGGGGAAGCAATAGGGTTCTCTTAAACTTCATTTTTCCATGAATCTTCATTATTTTGAAGATTTGCAACTTGTGTGTTATGTTTTCGGACATGCTTCCACGTCAAAACGATATAATTTATTGGTTTGGTGTCGATTAAATACAGCATAAGTTTTAGAGTCTTTTTTTTAAAATCCGTTTCGCTTGGAAAGGTGTAGAGAAGCAATAGGGTTCTCTTAAACTTCATTTTTCCATGAATCCTACTTATTTCGAAGATTTGCAACTTGTGTGTTATGTTTTCGGACATGCTTCCACGTCAAAACGATATAATTTATTGGTTTGGTGTCGATTAAATACAACATAATTTTTAGAGTCTTTTTTTTTTAAATCCATTTCACTTGGAATGGTGTGGGGAAGCAATAGGGTTCTTTTAAACTTCATTTTTCCATGAATCTTCATTATTTTGAAGATTTGCAACTTGTGTGTTATGTTTTCGGACATGCCATGTCAAAACGTTATTATTTCGTGGTTTGGTTTCTATTAAATACAACATGATTTGAGAGTCTTTTTTTTAAAAATCCATTTCACTTGGAAAGGTGTGGGGAAGCAATAGGGTTCTTTTAAATTTCATTTTTCCATGAATCCTCATTATTTTGAAGATTTGCAACTTGTGGGTTATGTTTTCGGACATGCTTCCACGTCAAAACGATATAATTTATTGGTTTGGTGTCGATTAAATACAGCATAATTTTACAACATGATTTTTAGAGTGTCTTTTTTTTAAATCCATTTCACTTGGAAAAGTGTGGGGAAGCAATAGGGTTCTCTTAAACTTCATTTTTCCATGAATCCTCATTATTTTGAAGATTTGCAACTTGTGTGTTATGTTTTCGGACATGCTTCCACGTCAAAACGTTATAATTTCGTGGTTTGGTTTCTATTAAATACAACATGATTTTTAGAGTCTCTTTTTTTTAAATCCATTTCACTTGGAGAAGTGTGGGGAAGCAATAGGGTTCTCTTAAACTTCATTTTTCCATGAATCCTCATTATTTCGAAGATTTGCAACTTGTGTGTTATGTTTTCGGACACGCTTCCACGTCAAAACGATATAATTTATTGGTTTGGTGTCGATTAAATACAGCATAATTTTTAGAGTCTTTTTTTTTAAAATCCATTTCGTTTGGAAAGGTGTGGGGAAGCAATAGGGTTCTCTTAAACTTCATTTTTCCATGAATCTTCATTATTTTGAAGATTTGCAACTTGTGTGTTATGTTTTCGGACATGCTTCCACGTCAAAACGTTATAATTTCGTGGTTTGGTTTCTATTAAATACAACATGATTTGAGAGTCTTTTTTTTAAAAATCCATTTCACTTGGAAAGGTGTGGGGAAGCAATAGGGTTCTTTTAAATTTCATTTTTCCATGAATCCTCATTATTTTGAAGATTTGCAACTTGTGGGTTATGTTTTCGGACATGCTTCCACGTCAAAACGATATAATTTATTGGTTTGGTGTCGATTAAATACAGCATAATTTTTAGAGTCTTTTTTTTTAAATCCATTTCGCTTGGAAAGGTGTGGGGAAGCAATAGGGTTCTCTTAAACTTCATTTTTCCATGAATCTTCATTATTTTGAAGATTTGCAACTTGTGTGTTATGTTTTCGGACATGCTTCCACGTCAAAACGTTATTATTTCGTGGTTTGGTTTCTATTAAATACAACATGATTTTAGAGTCTTTTTTTCTTAAATCCATTTCACTTGGAAAGGTGTGGGGAAGCAATAGGGTTCTCTTAAACTTCATTTTTCCATGAATCTTCATTATTTCGAAGATTTGCAACTTGTGTGTTATGTTTTCGGACATGCTTCCACGTCAAAACGATATAATTTATTGGTTTGGTGTCGATTAAATACAGCATAATTTTTAGAGTCTTTTTTTTTTAAATCCATTTCGTTTGGAAAGGTATGAGGAAGCAATAGGGTTCTCTTAAACTTCATTTTTCCATGAATCTTCATTATTTTGATGATTTGCAACTTGTGTGTTATGTTTTCGGACATGCTTCCACGTCAAAACGTTATTATTTCGTAGTTTGGTTTCTATTAAAGACAACATGATTTTAGAATCTCTTTTTTTTAAATCCATTTCACTTGGAAAGGTGTGGGGAAGCAATAGGGTTCTCTTAAACTTCATTTTTCCATGAATTTTCATTATTTTGAAGATTTGCAACTTGTGTGTTATGTTTTCGGACATGCTTCCACGTCAAAACGATATAATTTATTGGTTTGGTGTCGATTAAATACAGCATAATTTTTAGAGTCTTTTTTTCAAAATCCGTTTCGCTTGGAAAGGTGTAGAGAAGCAATAGGGTTCTCTTAAACTTCATTTTTCCATGAATTTTCATTATTTTGAAGATTTGCAACTTGTGTGTTATGTTTTCGGACATGCTTCCACGTCAAAACGATATAATTTATTGGTTTGGTGTCGATTAAATACAGCATAAGTTTTAGAGTCTTTCTTTTTAAAATCCATTTCGCTTGGAAAGGTGTGGGGAAGCAATAGGGTTCTCTTAAACTTCATTTTTCCATGAATCTTCATTATTTTGAAGATTTGCAACTTGTGTGTTATGTTTTCGGACATGCTTCCACGTCAAAACGTTATTATTTCGTGGTTTGGTTTCTATTAAATACAACATGATTTTAGAGTCTTTTTTTCTTAAATCCATTTCACTTGGAAAGGTGTGGGGAAGCAATAGGGTTCTCTTAAACTTCATTTTTCCATGAATCTTCATTATTTCGAAGATTTGCAACTTGTGTGTTATGTTTTCGGACATGCTTCCACGTCAAAACGATATAATTTATTGGTTTGGTGTCGATTAAATACAGCATAATTTTTAGAGTCTTTTTTTTTTAAATCCATTTCGTTTGGAAAGGTATGAGGAAGCAATAGGGTTCTCTTAAACTTCATTTTTCCATGAATCTTCATTATTTTGATGATTTGCAACTTGTGTGTTATGTTTTCGGACATGCTTCCACGTCAAAACGTTATTATTTCGTAGTTTGGTTTCTATTAAAGACAACATGATTTTAGAATCTCTTTTTTTTAAATCCATTTCCCTTGGACAGGTGTGGGGAAGCAATAGGGTTCTCTTAAACTTCATTTTTCCATGAATTTTCATTATTTTGAAGATTTGCAACTTGTGTGTTATGTTTTCGGACATGCTTCCACGTCAAAACGATATAATTTATTGGTTTGGTGTCGATTAAATACAGCATAATTTTTAGAGTCTTTTTTTCAAAATCCGTTTCGCTTGGAAAGGTGTAGAGAAGCAATAGGGTTCTCTTAAACTTCATTTTTCCATGAATTTTCATTATTTTGAAGATTTGCAACTTGTGTGTTATGTTTTCGGACATGCTTCCACGTCAAAACGATATAATTTATTGGTTTGGTGTCGATTAAATACAGCATAAGTTTTAGAGTTTCTTCAGCAGGAGTACATCCTATATTGCATTCCAAGTACCATGGACAAGATTGGAGATGTGGAGTCGTCCAATTCCGTAGCTGATAAGCCGAGAACATACAATCCGATGATGATCTATCTAACCATGTTGTAAGAAAAGGTGGCAAATCCTTCTTCTCGATAGCTTTCTTGGCGTACAACTCAAACTTGAAATACCTATTCATATTAAATTCAAAATCAATTACCTAAATAAAATAGTATATAAAGTCCATAGAGATTCCAACATAATTATTCCAAGAATATGAAAGACAAGAACTACATTAAACAATGAAAGCTACATTGGTTAAAAAATCAGAATCTATATTCCAGACAATATTTCTTACAATTTGACGTCCTACTAGCTAGTTCATCTAGATGTGCCTGTAATCCATAACATTAGCCTCAAAACATAAGTAAGTAAAATGGCAAGTTTTCAAACCTATATATCAAGCGCTTGACAGCGAGCATAGCCCCTTTGAAGTCTTTGAAATTATCGGATTTTTTAAAAGTATCTCCTCCCTTGAAAACACCTATGTAAGCTGTCTCCCAAAGTTTCATTCTCCAACCTTCAATATACTCCATCAATGATTCTGGCTCGGCAGGAACGGACATGTTGATTGGAATATTGTCAGATTGAACAATATTGTCGAACATCTCGCATGATGCCTCTTCCATCTAAATACAAAGTTAGACATCAATTTTAGGTCATTCCTGTACGTTATATACAATCATACTAATATAATTGAAGGATATTGAAATAAAATATAATTAATAATTTATCAAAAGAAAACTTACCCCAGCATACCAACAAGCCTTTGCCAAAAATATCATTAATTTTTCTTCATTGACAGGACGAGAAGGAAAGCGTCAGGCCTCTCTAGTAGGACCAGATGCATTCATCCACTTGAGCCACTTAATTTTGTTTTCCGCACTTGTAGAGGCTGTGGCTATCATTTGTAATTTTTCTAAGGTTAATTCCGGAGTTGCAAAAAGGTTCCAATGCCTTTGGATCTGCAAGAATGCAATGCATGAGAATTAGAATTTAATATACATCATGTATGAAGATATGAGCAGATTTGATCAATGATGGTTTAGGCATACCTCAAGAAGCCAGTCTTTTCCCAAAGCCGGATTAGCAACAGCCACCATCTTTGACATTTTTTTATAAAACTTCTCGGTGGAATCTTTGATAAAGCTCCTCATTGCGGCTGCAACACCATCTGACGTCACCTCTTCACAAGGAGTGTCCTCTTTGTATTTACGAACAACAATATCAGCTGCTGCAGATATGTCTTGCTACAAAATTGCAAATAGACACGAAAAGAACATAAACATAAACATTTTTATATCGACATATAAAAATTCATATAAAAACACTTGAAATCATTACAAAAACATGGTAGAAGTAATACCTTGAAAATGAATGATGTGAAGACTTCGAGGGACATAGAGTACCACTTAGACCGGGTAACCATTAAACAGGTGTTCACATCTTCCGGTGATAGAAGTTCTTTAAACTTCTCAATGTCCATGACACCATACTTCTGAACTCGATATAACGTGTGTACGAGATTGGTCTTCACATGATAACTCTCTGTTTGCCTGTCACACCATGGGAAAAAATCATATTATATCATATTACAATTCATAGAATTTGAGTACATCATAAAAATGCAAGCATAGTGGAGAATGGAATACTCACATGTTAATATCATGCATAGCCTGCATCGTCAAACCAATTCGATTCCGTGTGTCTAAAACGATTGAATCCACAGAGATGTGCCATATTTTCTCTATTGCATGCAATCGCATAATGTGATTCATCCATGCAATTCTTCTATGATTTCCATCGCATACATAAAACTTGTGATCCACCAAATGTCGCAATGCTGCTTGTGACATGAGGTAAGTGTTGAAATCATGGTTGATTTCATTCCAAATTGGTCCCCACTCGTCCTTCTCGGCAGGTGTGAAAACACCACTCTGGCCATCTTCGTTTGATATAGAAACATAGAAGACTCTAGCTCCTTCCTCGTAACCTCCACTGAATTGATTTTCCAGCAAAGTCAAGTCACAAGCAAGAGTAGGTCGCACCATTGGCATCGGAACCAATCTACATAAAGGAATTTTCATCCGAGAAGTATCATTAGACGTCAATCTCAATCCATGAAGGATGGACACAATGTCAAGCTTTTGGAACCGCCTGATGTCATCTTCCATTGCATCCTTGGGCACTCCTTGAATCTCATAGTCCTCTAACTCATCATCGAAAATAATCTCCGGTTGGAGACTACCCTCTTGCAATATAGATCCAGACACTTGGTGAGAAATTGGCATTACTTCTGAGTCTTCAGGGCGTCCATCATGCACCATTGCTTCAGGTACCACATCAATAAGTACTACTGGATGTTCCTCGGCCACTAGAGCTTCAACCTACAACACAATCCAAAACAAATCATTGGCCTATTTGTGATTATCTTGGACAAATGCAAATATCAAGTGTTTCAAATAGTCTTCTCCGAAAGAGGCCTCTCGGGCCCGAGAGGCATTTCAAAGGACACTACCCTTTGCACATATCAAGGCTTCAAACTAACAATAATCACTTTTCAAGCTCTACATAATGATCCAAATAAATACATAAACATCTAGTGAAGCTCCAATGACGTTCACAACACAAGCTTTCAGCACCTTCAAAGCTCCACCTTAGCTAGAATCTTCAACATTAATCAAACAAGACACATTCTCCGAAACTAGGCCTCCCGAGAAAGGCCTCTCGGTCCCGAGACGGTATTGGATGGTCATTAGTGTTTACGCATGGACTGAAATCAGATTGAGAATTAATTTTTTTGATGTTGTATATGAAGTTCCGATCATCAATATTGTGCTGCATTTGACGCTATGACAAGGCTCTCATCTAAGACCTCACATCTCATAGACAGATGCAAAAGAGAGTGTGCGTTGAGGCAGACCCCTAGAGAGAGCCCTCTCTAGACCGAGAGGATACTTTACTGTCTCCTACCTTCGAGCATTTCGCAACTAGAAGCTTAAAAAGAATTTGTTACTATATCCCAATGCACCAAAACCAATCATGTAGCTCTATCGAAGGTTCTTTATATTTTGAGAAGGACATTTCACAAGATAGGATTGTCCATGCCTGACTCCCCGAGAGAGCCCTCTCGGTCCCGAGACAGTAACCTCAAGGCAGCAGACTTTGCGCAATATTGAACCCAAATACTTTTCACGAGACAAGGTTGTCCGTAACCGACTCCTCGAGAGAGCCCTCTCGGTCCCGAGACGGTATCCTCAGGGCAGCGGACTTCGCGCAATATTGAACCCACATACTTTTTAGAAGACATGGTTGTCCGTGCCCAACTCTCCGAGAGAGCCCTCTCGGTCCCGAGACGGTAACCTCAGGGCAGTAGACTTTGCGCATCATCGATCCCACTTACCTCTGATAGCACACTGGGAGCAGTCTTCTCCGCTTCACCGCCGGAAGTTTTCCCTCGTTGCGCGCTCCTCGACCTCAGGACCCTCTCCGCCATCTTCAGGAAAATATCCACAACTAGCCCTATTTGAGAAATTTGGAGCATGTACACGGTAGTCCGCAGTTGAATTTCGATGGCCGAAGTAGAGTCGGTGCAAGAGAAGAAGAAAGAGGTGGGGAAGGGCGGCAAAGCAAGTGTAAGTCAAGCCGTAATCGTCGCATGAGGTTAGGGTTACCTAAAAATGGATGAAGTCTGTCCCACGTCTTATTGCGGTATCTTACGATTCCTACAGCTTGAGTTCCACTTCAATAACAATTCAAAATAAAAATTATATTCAAATTTTTTTGAAATTCGCTTGAGGTGTGCTTGAAATTTGCTTGAGGTATACCTCAAGCACACCTCAAGCACGCTTTTACTTTTGTCTTTGCATGCAAACTAAAAAAAATAGGGTGACACTTTCAAATAGAATTTATAAAATTGCTTGACCTCAACCACACCTCAAGCAAACTTTTAATTTTGTCTTTGCATGCAAACTAAAAAAAAATTAGTGTGACACCTTCAAATCAATTTTTATTAATTTGCTTGAGGTGTGCTTGAGGCATACCTCAAGCACACCTCAAGCACGCTTTTACTTTCGTCTTTGCATGCAAATTAAAAAAAGTTAGGATGACACCTTCAAATCAATTTTTTAAAATTTGCTTGGGGTGTGCTTGAGGTGTGCTTGAGGTGTGCTTGAGGTATACCTCAAGCACACCTGAAGCACGCTTTTACTTTTCTCTTTGCATGCAAATTAAAAAAATTAAGGTGACACCTTCAAATCAAATTTTTTTAATTTGCTTGAGGTGTGCTTGAGGTGTGCTTGAGGTATAACTCAAGCACACCTCAAGCACGCTTTTACTTTTCTCTTTGCAAGCAAATAAAAAAAAAATAGGGTGACACATTCAAATCGATTTTTTTAAATTTGCTTGAGGTGTGTTTGAGGTGTGCTTGAGGTACACCTCAAGCACACTTCAAGCACACTTTTTTTTTCCATTCCATTTGAGTAAAAAATGAATAAATTTTCAATTTAATGACACATTCTATTCAATTTTTTTATAAAGTATGCTTGAGGTGTGCTTGAGAAAACAAATTTGAATAGAATGTTTCACCCTATTTTTTTCGTTAATTTACATGCAATGAGAAAAATAAAAGTGTGCTTGAAGTGTGCTCGAGGTATTAATACCTCAAGCACACTTTAACTCACTTTGTTAAGAAAATAAAATTTAATACACTTTTTCAACACAATTTGTTTTTAAATTTTAAATTTTAAGAATTAAAATCTTATTTTTTTATTTTTTTATTTTTCTTTATTTTCAAATCAATTACTCTTGATAGAGAAATTTAAGTTCAAAATGTATAATGCCTTATTTATAAGTTAACTTTTGAAGAACCAAGCTTCGTTTCTCATTGCATATAAATCAAAATTAAAAATTATAATTTTTTCATTAAGTGTGTGATTGACTTTTTTCCCTGAGCTTTGTGGTCGTGAGCTCGCCAGTGAATGCGTGGGGGTCCTCCCCGGCCGAATGAAACCCGGAAGGAGCTGGGCCCGGGCCACCCATACTTGGAGCCGCATGGGCCGTGAATGAGTGGAGATGCTCTAAGCTCATTATCCAACTTAAGAAATCCATACACATGATTGAGAGCCGAAGTGGCAGAGATTGCATAGAAGTGCACCTCAGCACCCAGTTTTGATAGCCGCTCGATCAGCTCCAGAGGTGTCCCAGCTCCAACCAGAGAGGCAGCCTCTCTCTCGTTAGGAGAGAAAATGTGACCCACAGAAACCAAGGCCCTGTCGCAAAAGCATGTTACTTTAGGGTGTTGTTCTTCTACTCAACATCTCGTTTTCATTACAGTTGACAGCTCCTGTGCAGAGTCTAGCGATAAACCTAGGGCTTTGGAGGAAGGTAAACAGACTCGAGGCAAATCGCTCCAGGAAAGACCAAGGCAAGGTTAAGGTAAGCTATGGCTACTATAAGCTTGGGGGGCTCCCTATATGTTAGGCTTAGAAAATACATACGTCTAATCATAGGGGTCCAATAAAGAAATGGTGGAAAAAATTTGAAAACTATTTTTTTAATCCAAAAGTACCAATAAAGCCATTCATACAATTACAACTTACAAAGGGTATTTTAAATAGATGTTGTTTTTCAAATTTTATAAGCAACCATTTCATTCAAAAATGTTAATTGACATCATCTAAGGTTAATAATTTTCTATGAAAATTGGGTTTGGAGGGGGGTAATCTTATACATTGAATGTATGATGTTGTAGTCATCAATTGCTCAATGGAGGATAAGGCAAATCTACAAATGATTTAGAATTGTAATAAAACTACCACTATATTATCAAAATACATATGCAAATTTAATAGTAAAGTTATATATTGGAAAATTAGTGTTTTTGTTTTTGTAGTGAAGTTGTATATTGGAAAATTAAAAATTCAAACAAATAAACAAACCTTCACTTTTAATTATGCAATTTTAGCATTTTATGTAACAAAAAGGTACTTTATATAATATTAAAGATAATAATAATATCCCCTTGAAATACCCTTTGGATGCAAGTAGTATGCAAAATTTGCATAGAATGAGTCCCTTGAAACTTCAAAACTTCATCAAAACAACACTTGGAGTTCATGGAAACAAGGAGGGAAATCATTAAGTATGTCACAATATGGTAGATTAGTATTCTTGACCCTTGCAAGCAAACTTTGGCAGAGTATTGCACATTGGTGGTGAAAATGACCTTGGATTCTAAATCCACTGATCCTTTCAAGAACTCAGAAAGAACTTGTATTGTTACTTGTATGATTTGAAGTACTTCTTTGGATTGGCTTTTGACTGTGCTATTCATAAAGGCAGTCCAATACCTCATGAAGTTTGACCAAATTTGTAATGTGTACCTTAAAGACTTCACTACAATTATGGTTATAACTTGTCAATGAAAGATCTAGGCAATGTATTTAGATTCTCAAACACAATTTTGGTCTAATGCTTTTTGTTAGTATAGAAATTTATGCAATCAAACTTCAGTTTCCATAAAAATGAAGTAGATCATTGATCTTAACATGGAATGGAGCACTTATTCTTTGAAAATTTACATGTTTTTTCCAACATTATATATACTACATATGATGACACAAATCTTTCTATGGTCCATGTGGTCATTGCAAGAAACACTTGTCCTATTCTTCATCATAGTTGGAGTGATTTTTCTCTTCTGCTATAACTTTTGAATCCTAAGTCTCAAGAACATGAAATAATTAGTGGACTTGTCTAACTTGATGGCACTCACATCCCTTATTTTCTTAAATAATATTTTTAAAAATTATAATTGAATATTCATAATTTATAACAATTTGAGGTTTAGAGGTTCTTACTACATTCATTGTATTTAAATTGAATGATCTAGATTTGAAATTTTGGTAGTCTATTTCCACAAAAGGTAGGCATAGGCCTACCAAAGGGCATCTAAAAATGTATTATTTTATTTCCTCTAAGTCTATGCAAGTCACAAGTTATGAGCATTTTTAGTATGCGGGTAGATAAGGATTCTACACTCTAAAATGAACTTTGGAGTTCTTTATTTAACTCAATTTTTAATATTTGTTCAAAATTTGAAGTCTTTGGGTTTTGATTTTTTATTAAAACATCACAACCATTGGGTTCGTCATTTTTCAATTCCATAATTGAATTCTTAAGAAATTAGTATTTTGAAACATTCTCTACTTCTATCTATTCTCTATTTTTTTCCTATATGTTTCACAATCCTAAATATTGTGGAATTTTTGGAGCAACTACCCAATTTTCTAAAATAGATCAAAAGAATTCAACCATTTTGGACTTTTTTTCATTCAAATGTGACCTTGTGAAGTGCAAGCTTCTCAAGTTTTTGCAAGGACTACAAAAGGTACTTTGGCAATTCAAATGTTAATATCTTGAAATCTATATAGTAGAAATTTCCTCACCTTTTAAAACTAGTGTACTACAAGTTCCTATAGTCACATGTGTCCAATAGTAAATTTAAAAAACTATTTGGTACTTATAGTAGAAATGGCAATTCTGAAGTGGTTTTGATAAAAACATAGTTAAGAACCTTTAGGGGTTAAACATTCCCACAGTGATAGGATCCTATATTACTATGGACTATGGCCTTGTAGTATAAAAAACACCAAGTTAAATTCAACAATGGGAATGTCTTTAACCTTGACTGATTTTCATCTATTTTATTATATACTTTCATCCAAATTTTCAATCACACTCACCCACTTTTTCATCCACATTCATCCAAAATCCCAATAACTTTCATCCATTTCTCATCCATGTTCATCCAAAATCCAACTACATTCATCCACTTTCATCCACTTTCATCCAAAAATCCAACTACATTCATCCATTGTCATCTACTTTTTCATCCATTTTTCAAATCCGCTTTCATTCCTTCTTTCATCCACTATCTCATTTTTTTAATCCTACTTTTTTCTTAAACCCATTCTTTTTTCTTCCAATATTACCACTCCTTGCTCACTAATGCCCGCTTCCAGCTCGCCGCTCACAGACCCCCGCTCGCATACCAACATTCCCCGGTTTAGGGTATCAGGTATCCTTTCTTTCCTTGCTCTGTTCGATATGTGCTTTCGACCTCGCTTGAGAGAAAAAATTCGAATTGCGTACTCTAAAGGATTTCATACGCAAAACCCTGAATCCTAAAATCCTGACAGCGGACATCGCAAATTGGAATCGGGGCTTAGAACGAGATAGATTCCCTTGCTTCAGCAAACTGTAGTAATGGAACTGAATCGATAGCGCAATCTCCCCATTGAGTTCCAACGAAATGCTTAGGCTTACGTGATGTGCATTCTTACGAGATAACTCGGCATTGCCCTGCATCAAACCTGCATTATGAGACTGATCATATTTGCTAGCTCTGAATTCGATGCTTGGTTAAAGTACGTTTGGAAGTGGATTGTAACTCAGCATAGGTTCAGAGGGAAGCATTCATTTTGATCATCGAAGATTGATCAACGGTGATTGGAATTGTTCACCTACTGAAGTTCTGTTGAATTGCAAGGGCGCCTTGTTTCGAAGCTTGCCGTACTTGCAGTGATGTAGGTTTTTGTGGAAAAATGGTCTTCAATTCAAAAAAATTGAGGATGAAATCGCATTGTATTCACTATAAGAAAACTGCGTTTTTGGGGTTGTTTTCCAAAAACGTGCAGTTCTTTTTTTAGACATCACTACGTCACTTGATTGACAACCAGCGGAGTCTGAATTTTGTGCAATGTCGGAAAAGACGGGCTACGTTTTTAGAAAAACACGTTCACGTCACGAAAAACATGCCTATTTTGGGTGATGTTGAAAAAAACATGACAAAATTTTTCCGGACATCTACAACAAGTTAAGTCCACGTCAGCAACTGCGTTTGTTTTCACTGCGTTAGACGTCGATCCAGTCACTGCTGACTGCGGGTAGACGCTGCCCTAAGCCAAAAAAGGCAGGGAAGGGCAGGTGCTCCCAAGGAAGACCCAAAAAAGGGCTTGGATGAATTGGATGGATGTTTCAAGGTATAGGTGTAGGGCTGATTATGGATTTTTGGGTGTTTCTTATATAGACTTTTATAGTGACCACAACATGTATAACAAATTATAAAATGGATGGGAACATAGTCTACTTCATTCTTAAAAGATGTCAACATAGTTTAAAATTTATTTGGCAAAATTTTCACTAAAAAAATGTAATAAAATTACATTTACAAGAGAAAGATGTTTGCAATTATTAATAACATTTGTGGACAACAAAGGTTTGTCAAAGAATGGATGCACTAGGCAAATGATGCTAATTGCATCTACAATATCAAACATGGAAGGTTAAATATTTTGCTTTACATTCTTTCACACTCATAGGATTCATCAAATGAATGACTTTTGAAATAATGTGGTCTTCTTCATTTTTTGGCTTTGGATTCCTTGAATTAGTTTCAAAGGCTTTTTCAAATAAACAAAGTGAACCCTTTTCCCGGGTTTTATCATCCTATACCAATTTTTTTTCTGGGTGCATATTTTTTTTGGCTTTCTCTATTTCACTTTTCGATTGAGAATATGCATGTATAGACTAAAGACTTGGCATTTTCTTCCAAGGCCAAATTGCCATGTACCCTTCATTTTCCCTCTTCCTTGAAAAAAAAAATAATGTCACTGGACATGGAACCCTTTGAAATAATGTAGCCTTCTTCATTTTTTGGCTTTAGAGTCCTTCAATTAGTTTCAAAATCTTTTTCAAATAAAAAAATTAAAGTGAACCCTTTTCCTGGGTTTTATCATCCTATACCAATTTTTTTTCTGGGTGCATATTTTTTTTGGCTTTCTCTATTTCACTTTTCGATTGAGAATATGCATGTATAGACTAAAGACTTGGCATTTTCTTCCAAGGCCAAATTGCCATGTACCCTTCATTTTCCCTCTTCCTTGAAAAAAAAATAATGCCATTGGACATGGAGCCCTTTGAAATAATGTAGCCTTCTTCATTTTTTGGCTTTAGAGTCCTTCAATTAGTTTCAAAATCTTTTTCAAATAAAAAAATTAAAGTGAACCGTTTTCCCGGGTTTTACCATCCTATACCATTTTCTTTTCGTTTGCATAATTTTTTTGGCTTTCTCTATTTCACTTTTCGATTGAGAATATGCATGTATAGACTAAAGACTTGACATTTTCTTCCAAGGCCAAATTGCCATGTACCCTTCATTTTCCCTCTTCCTTGAAAAAAAAATAATGTCACTGGACATGGAGCCCTTTGAAATAATGTAGCCTTCTTCATTTTTTGGCTTTAGAGTCCTTCAATTAGTTTCAAAATCTTTTTCAAATAAAAAAATTAAAGTGAACCCTTTTCCCGGGTTTTACCATCCTATACCAATTTTTTTTTTGGTTTGCATATTTTTTTTGGCTTTCTCTATTTCACTTTTCGATTGAGAATATGCATGTGTAGAATAAAGACATGGCATTTTTTTTAATTGATTTAATTGTTTTATTTTCCATTATTTTTTTATATGGATGTCAGTCGTACCTACCTATAGTAGACATCACATGGACTTTTGCATGTCAAATTGATATGTAACATTATTTTTTCTTCATTTCTAACCATACCTTTGAGAAACCCTTCTTTCTTAAGTTCATTTTTACAATTTTTTTGTGGACAACTCTTTTCTCTTTTTCTATGGTACAAGAAAAATGTAGAGGCACTTGGAAGTGAAAATGTCCATGCAAACATGGTGAATTGCTAATGTGGAAGTGGAAATGAACAACAATTTCTCAAACATATCTTACCCTCATAAACATGGAAAATTAGATGTTATGCTCATTTACAGCATGTATGTCATGCACTAATACTAAACCTGTCAATGAGGATGCCAACTTAGACGTCTCCTGAAATTGTTTTTTTCTCACAAAAGACATCTTATGCTACATTCCGTTGGACAAGGCAGCTCTACTTCTGCGATTTCAGTTCTTGAATTCTATGCTTCTTCTTCCAATTCTGAAGCTTCCTCTTCTTCTCTATTGTCCTCCCTTGCTACTAAAACAAAGACGCCACCATCTGCAGTTGCTTGTCTTACGGGATCTAAGTCAAGCATCTGCGGTTGGAGCCCAACAAAGTTTGAGTCTCGACCCACATCTATCACACTAGGAATTGGCTGGTGCACCTCTAATTGCCCACGTCTTCCCCTAACGTCTGTACGGCATACTATTTTCCAGCCTTGTCTTCTTGGATCATCAGAAAAAAAAACTTGTTGTACATGCAACAGGAATGCAAATGAGTCCGCATGTACTCGGCCATCCAAGCGGTTGAAGTTTGCCATGCTAAAGCCATATTGATCCCTCTTCATATTTGGAAAGCGAGGATCTCGACTCTGCTGAATCCAATCACACACAAGGATTGTGGTGCAATGATTCCTGTAGTCAAGCTTTAGAATCTCTTCGATGTAGCCCACGTATTCATTGGTTCTCTCTAGGGGTTGGCCATTGCGAACCCCCCATCGAAGTTGTTGAGAGAAAGAAGCCACAACACCTGAATCGCGTGTTACTAGTCCAGCTTCTGCACTACGCACGCGCAAGTGCATTCCAAATGCATACATTTGGCGGTGCGCGATAGCAAATCTCTGTAGTGGTTGGCTATATTACACAATATCCAAATGAACATTTTCACCTTCATCTTGAAGCATTTTTACTTTTGTTGTCAACCAATTAGAGAAAGGAGGCAAGTCAAGCAATTCAATTGGATAATGCACGGCCATTGTAGGGTGTCGTCGCCTGAAGTCCCTTCTAAATATTTCCCTCTCTTGCCATCTTTGTGTTCTTGCAGCAATGTACTCCCTGCATGCAAGTATACCAAAAATTAGCAAAACTAATAGAAGAGACGGCTCAGGCGGCTCCTGTCTGCACAGGCGTTGACATGTATCGCCATGTCTGATCTGATGTCCAATTTTTCTATTCTATGTCATGCCCTATGTCCCCAAATACATCAAAACAGACATCCTCTTTGACAAATGACGAGGACATGTTCCTTTGCCTTTGTCTAATATAACATTGACCTGAACAACAAAGGACCTACTGTATGAAAAGGTCATGGACTGCATGATCCCAAGATGCTTATAGAAGCTACATATATTTTGACTTTGGGAGACAAAGAATTCGTCACACTCAGTGGCGCCATTCTTTGAGACATGCTGCATTGTCTAAGACAAGAGCATGTGCGAAGCCACGAAACTGATCGGACATCTTACGCTTCCGCTTGCAATTTGAACGCACAATTTCATCATTCATGGTTGCATCCTCATCTGGGTCCCATACGCGGTGGGATGTTCCTCTATATTGTCTCATATACTCTGTGCAAAAACCAAGTGTGTCCTCCATTTGGTACCCTTCTGCAATGCTACCTTCAGGATGCGCAAATGTTCTTACATAATCCTTCAATGTCTTCATGTAGCGCTCAATAGGATACATCCACCTGCAATGAACTGGGCCACATTTGAACAACTGTTGAACCAAATGTGTCGGAAGGTGAGTCATGATGTTTAGAAACGTTGTTGGGAATTCCTTCTCCAACACGCAAGTGGCCATGACAACATCGCGCATCATTTCCTCCTCATCAGCTTCATGTACCTCTTTGGCACAGAGGCGCTAGAAAACTCTACTCATTTTGATTATAGCCAAACGCACGGTTTCATCCAAGACACCACGAACCACTAGGGGAAGGATCTACCAATGACATTGCACACATACACAATAATCAGTTTAGATTATGACCAGGGGCAGTGTAGGACAATGATAGAAGTCATTAGGCATTAGCCCTAACATGCACGAGCATTAGAATCAAAAACATTGGTACCCACGTCAATTGTAATGTTTGAGTAGATCCAGCTACGTGTTTATTTTGACATCACATTTGTGAGAGTGGTGTCATTTGGTATGTTTGAAGGAACATACTTTTGGATTCTGAGAGTAAAATCTACTTTTTGCACAATGACCACTTTATCAAAATTTCCAACAAGAGAGCTTTTTCAAGGTACCTACTGCATTAGTACATGATAATCATGTGTCTTCATGTATTGTAATTTTCCGTCCACCAAGCACTTGTGAATGCTTCCCACATAGTTTGTGGGAGTTCTAATGTTCGATACAATTGCAATGAACTCCCTTCGTTCGTTAGGATTCAAGATGAATGGGGCATGTGGCATATAGAATTGGTCTTGTTGTCTTTGTGGGGCTTGCAACCAAATCTCTTCCCGAATGCCTAGGTCCTCAACATCCCTTCGACTTCCTGGACTATCATTCATTCCAAGTAAAGTCTTGACAATGTTTTCACACAAGTTCTTTTCACAATGCATGGGATCAAGGACGTGGCGTTCCAACAAGTTCTGCAATCACAGACGCAATAATTCAACGCAAACATTTGTCAGTGAACTTACATTACAAAGCAACCTAAACTTACAGTTCAAATGCTCATGTCCAAACAGTAGCCTCCAATGACGTCCATTCCAGCAGTCTCTGTGACATCATACTAGATTAGACATGCCACATACAACATGTGCATGTCTACACTTGTTGCATGCGTCGTCTACCTTGACGTCCTCAGCGTACAAAACATGTCAGAGACTTTATGTTTTACCTTCCAATAATCAAACTCATAGAAAGCACTCAAACGCTTCACCCCAGTTGTATGCACTAGATCATCAGGTCCATTCTCTTTTCCGCCCATATCCAAGTATGATTGTCGCCATGCTGCATAGCAAATGACATCTTGCCCCGACATGATCCTTGGCACGCAACGGTGCTCCACCTTGCTATTAAATCTTCTATTCCGTCGACAAGGGTGGTTGCGAGGTAAATAACGACGGGCTCCACCATATACAATCTTCGAACCCCTTGTGCGTCCATTATGGAGCACATCACCTGTCTTTGCCATGCGTGAATCTGTATCTGGTCCACAAGAAGGGCAGCCCCTATAGCCCTTGCAACAAAGTCCTGAAATCAACCCTAAAGCTGGGAAATCTGAGATTGTCCAGAATAGCAATGCGCGCAATGTAAAACTTCGACTTCCTATGGGTTGGGAAAAATCTTGGGCTCCAACACCATGCCACAATTCATGCAACTCATTTAGTAGGGGGCGCATGAAGACGTCTATATTGTTAGAAGTAGGTGACTTCTTCCTTGAAATCAAAATGCACAAAGAGATGAAGAATTTCTTGGTGACAAACCATGGCTCCAGGTTGTAAATCAAGATTAGCACAGGCCATGTAGACCAATTTGTGTTGTTCAACTTGAAAGGATTGACACCGTCTAAGGCCAAACCTAGACGGAGGTTGCGAATCTCAGAACCAAAGTTGCCAAAAGCGATGTCTATATCAACATGTTTCCATGCAGGGCTGTCCACAACTGAGCGCATGATGCCGTCATTGCTGACATGTTTTTTATAGCCTGTCAGCATGCGTGCTATCTCAGACGACCTCCACATGCGTTTAAGTCTAGGAATTAAAGGAAAATGCCGAATGACCTTGGACGGAACTTTGTCTGTTCCAAAAATCCAACGACCTTGGCCACACTTAGGGCAAGTGTTTAGGCTGGCATATTCGTCTTCAAAAAGTACACACCCATTAGGGCATGCGTGAACATTGTTGTAACTCAAGCCTAGGCGGCGAATGCTTCGGCGTGCCTCATAGTGGTTGCCAGGCAACTTGTTCCCCGATGGCAACAAATCCACATGAAGGAAGCGGAACAACTCATCAGTAAATTTGTTGCTCACATGGAAGACATTGCACATGTTCATTAGGATAATAGTGGCCGAAACAATGCTTGTCTTTGAACCTGGAAAGACGGCTGTGGTTGCTTCTTGGTACAATTCGTCCAAGCCATCCATTGTGTCCGCAGCAATGTCATCCTCATCAACCCCTTCTTGCATAGGCCCAAACTCCTCGTGCAACGCATCCCCCCTATCAAAGGCCTCCATCACCTGACGTTGGACCTTATGATATTCATTCAAAGGAGGAGGAACGTCTTCTTGCATATCATTTCCAACATCTGCATGAATGTTGCCTATGTCAGGTGCCTCATCTGAACCAACACCTTCTCGAACATCATCGTCAAAAGCAACATCCTCCACCCATAGACCTCGAGAGGGGTAGCCATCCGGGGGGTCTCCCCCAAGGATGGATTCTTTAATGAAGGGATCCCGACCCACCGTTGCATGGTGTCGTCGAATAACTTCAATACTTTTTCGACATGAGCCCTTGCAATCTCTACAAAGACACCTGTAAGAGCGTATGTTGTTCTCAGTGGCCACTCGCAACTCCGTTTGCAATATCAAGTCACCTATAGGAATGTGGCGTAGTGTGCGACCATCATCCGTAATTCGTATGGTGGTTTGACGTCGACATGCATCTACATTGGTACGGTAGGCCATGGGCACTGTAGAGCTACTACATGTGTACACAATTCATTTGAACAATTTTCACTTGGGTGGTAGAGCTCCTGCACGAAGACATCATACTTGTTAATACTTACTATGCAAACATATTGTCATGAAAGACGTCTTCTCTGACATCCTCCACAACATTCTATATTTTTAGTGACATGATAATATTGTCATGAAAGACGTCTTCTTTGACATCCTCCACAGCATTTTAGATTATCAGTGACATGATAGTAGATGTCTCTGCAGACGAGGATCATAGAGTGAAAGCCTTATTGTTCAAGTGTTGTTTGTATACCAAACATGCTTAGCAGGATTCCAAAATTTTCTGTGGTGTTCTCTAGTCTTTGGAAATGAGGAACGACGCAAACTAAGGGGAGTCATGCCAAGCTTCCTTGTCCATTTGTATCATTAATGCCTTTGCAAGCTCTAATTGACATGTATACCTCCACCTATTATATGACTAGAAATTCTGGTCAGCTAATTCTCGAAGTGAGAAAAATTTCTTAGGATCTATGTATTGAAATTTCTCTATCATGCATGTGGTTTTACTAGAAAACATGAAAATTACAAAGCACATGTCATGCCTGATGTCTACCGTGACATCCAAGATGACGGTTTACAGTACGGACCAAGTCAATCCATCATGATAGCTTCTTCTGTACGTGTCTCACGTGGATTTGGCAAAAAGAAAGGCAAACAGTAGACTCCATAGAACAGTTGATGGGCGCTGCAGACCTCATTTGCCTTCAAGATTTCAATTATTAGAGCTATGTTGTATCACTAACCGGAATGGCAATTCTCCCTGGACTTCGCAGCCGCATTAGGGTTGTACAGTTTGCGGAGGCACCAACTCCTACTCAATCTGACTCGGATGCTGCAATAGTTTTGACAAATTTCATCTCGCACGCAATGAGAAGTACTCCCCCGTGCTCGATTTTGAAAAAGCCAGCGGAAGTAGGGAGTCGAAGGAGCACGCGCTTGTCCAAAGGCGATGACGGGCGATAAGCAGCAGCAATCAGAGCAGTAGCTCCCGTTTCAGAAGCGGCACCTGCCTCCATGGTTCGTGAAGCGCCGCCTCCTTTCTTTAATTTCTGATGTGAAGATTGAAATTTTCAATTCCTCCACCAAGATCCAAGCTAGCAATGAGATTGGATGCGGAGCTTCCCTGCGCCCACCTGCCGCGGTGTTAGGGTGCGCTTGACCCCGGCTATAGGGTCGGGTCCCAGGTATAGGCCACCGTGGCAGCTTTAAGCCCGCTGTCTTGTCGTTGTTTCTCCCCTATCCTCTGTGATGTCCTCGTCTTGAATTTGCTGTAGTATGCGACCTCCTCTCCAGCCCCAACTGCCCTTGCAATATTCGGAAGTATCGCAATTTGTTTGTTTGATTCGTCAATTTCTTGGTGGTTGTCAATGATCATTTGATTGCGAGGGAAATTGCGGCAAGGTATGTCCAAATCAGTGGAGGAGGGCAACATTTCCGATTGGTGAACCTTTAAACTTTGTAGCGGTTGGTGTTTGGTGGGGGTTTGATTTTCTAGGTCTTGGCTCAATTGACTTGTGCCTTGGGGTTCTTGTAACAGGACGGTGAGTTTTTTGTACATTGGCGAGACCCCCCTAGCAACATGACGCGGCCAAGGCAATCGGGAAAGCGGAGGGGGGAGCCACCTGCCGACTTCCAGGGTTCCGGTTCCGAAGCAGCCGCCCCAGTCATGCGGATGCGCGCTGAAGGGGAGCGGCGGACGAAGGCGCGGGAGGATCTGGGAGCCAGTTCACGGGGGAAGGAGATCCGGCAGCCGCCAACAAAACAAACCAGGGTTTCTTCAATTCCATCGGAGCCAAAAGAGGAGGAGGAGATGGATGCTGGGACGGAGTAGGAGCTTGAAGTATTTGGCGGCTTAGAACACAGCGTTGGCATGGCTGAACACGAGCAGTCATGGAGGTAAGCAACCCACGTTATAACTTTTTGTTTGAAATTATTGGAAGTCGTAATGCAAGACCGTTGCAGGTGTGTTGGGTGTCAGCGGTGACATTTTCTATAACAGGTATGCGTTTTCTTAGACGTCATTTCTAACGTCCCGTGTGACGCGCGTCCAATGTGATGTCAAAGTAGACGTCAAGCGTGACATCTCTCTATTTACCATGTCAGGAGGTTGTCACGGAAGATGTCAAACGAGACATGTTCTTCGATTCATTCCAGTACTTAGTGATAGTCATTTGTTTTCATGTATTCTAAGCCAAAGAATCTGAACTTCAGTATAGTAGTTGACGTCCTCCTACCATGCTTGAGGATTCTTGTGTCTGTAAGGCAATTGCCCTTCTCTTGGTTGTGTGGTGCCACCACAAGTTTCGATAGTCAGTATAGGGTTTGACTTTCTTGGTCTGCTTTTTCCGAATATTTTTAGTTTTGGCTGTGTAATTTGATTGGCCTCCTATTTTAATACTACCAAATAGAAATTGTTCTAATACTACCAACAAATCAGTACAGTACTGAATTGGATGTCTCAGCGGACACAATTTTGGATGTCAAGAGCAATGTCAGCCACTGCCAAAGCAAGACTTGGCATTTACTGTTCAACCCTAAACCTTGAACCTCAACTTTGAGAATTGATCTATATTGTTCCCTTCAGAAGTAGGTTTTTATGCTAACTTTGATATCACTTATGCAGCCAAGGCTACAACACTAATGACTCCAACTGTGACACCGATGAAGCCATAGAGGCTATGCATCCCACGGAGCAACGTAGAGGTGTGCCCTCTTCGACAATGAAGAAATCAATTGAACTAGATGTACAAGGACAACCACATGGATCTATGAGGGACACTTTGGAAAAGGATGTCAAAAAGTATGCGAAGTCCCTTGATCCAACAACCGGATGGAAAGGACAACCAAAAGAAATGAGGAGGGGATTTTTCAAGCGCCTCTACACGGGTTTGAACCTTTGAACTATCCTTCCCCTATTTTCTGAATGCCATTCTTTCAAGTTCTCTTACCTTCCTTTGCATATGTCTTTTTGGATGTCCCAATTGACATCTTCTATGACATGATCTTACCTATTTTTGTCCTTTGTCTACAGCAACCACCGAATGAATTTCAATGTTGAGTAAAGCAAGTCCTAAGCTGATTACATGTTCTCTGAGACTGGCAGATGGTGGGGGATTCGGATCGAGTTAGCGAGAAATGGCTTCAGCCCTTCATCACCAAAGTGCTCATTAACATGCGATGGAGAATTGGGCAAATGATTGCTTCAGGTATGGACAAGCCCAAGGATATCAAGAAATTTTATTGGGACACGATCGAAGCTACGCATGGCATTGAGGCAGCCCAGAAAAAGTCAGCCCAAATGTGGTCAATTTCGAGGGGGAAGGCTTCCATGACAACTCAACTGAAGGTTATTGAGAGAGAGGTGGTTGCTCGCTTGGTGAGTGCGATTCTAAACACAAAACGCTCAATTGACCATGAATTCATTCCATTTCAGTACATGTGTGTGGATACTTGATACATTTCTAGTTTTGTACTAGCAAGTTCGATGGTCCCGTTGACGTCTGCTTCAACATTCAAGATAGCAGGTTGCCCTGTTTTCGCTGACATGAACTCTGTTGTCTTTGTTGACATATTCTTCTTTGTTTTTACTCTACACCAATTAAATTTACCGTTGACCTGCTTTTGGGATGTCCTTGCGTGTGTCCTTGTGTGCAGACCATGTTGAACAGCAGGAGGCCATTTGACATTGAGATAGATGCAGAAGTTGCTAAGGAATTTGCCCGAATTGAAGAGGAGAAGCGTAGAGCAAAACCAAATATTGGGCAAGAGCTCGAGGACATGCGAGCTCGGGTGAGTAATCTTGAAGGTAGCATGGTTGAATTGAAAGGGAGCGTGGCCAAAATGGGAGACGACATGACGACATCACATAAGCGCGTGGAGGAAATGTTTAAAGAGCTGATGCAGAACTTATCCTCAAGTTCAGCAGATGCATTTCAGCTTGCTTCCAAGAACTTCCTCCAACCTATGCTGCATCCTGTTGCCATTCCAGAAGTTGTAGCGCCCGTCATTCCCGATGTCCACGAAGACGTCCCCGAAGATGTTGGAGGCAATGTCACTGCGGGAGAGGATGGTATCTCATCTGACCATGAGGCAGTCCTTCCAGAAGAATCCGGCCACGGCTTAAACCTACAATAGGACAACATCGCACAGGGAGAAGTGGAGGGCGAGAAAGAAGCAGAGGATGCCTTTGCGTTGGTGGCTAGCGATGCACCAGAGGAGGCAATGGGTGTAGTTGGAGTTGATGCTGCTAAGAGTCTAGGGCAACATGTAAGTTTTTTGTCCTTCCATCAAAGGCTCAAACTTGAATTAAGTCACAATCTTTTCATAGGCTCTTTTTTTGATTTTTTTTATCTCTATGCCAGAAAACATAGAAATCACTATAGTGCTTGGATGTGCTTCAGAACTACATGACTGATCAATAGAATGGCTACGATTTTCATGTTGTATGTGATGTCATAGTAGACGTCTGAGTTGACGTCTCGAATGACATCCACATTATCATGAGAAAAAAAATATAAAATCTAATTTGCCATGGCTCATGCTGTTTCAGAATGATGAAGACGTCCCAACAGAGTCCATAGGGTGCCCTTAGCATGTAGTGAAGCCGAATCCAATGCAAAGGGCAGGGAGGGCGGTGGCCAATGCTAGCAAAGCATCTGCTAGCACACCCCTTCCTAAACCCTCAGCACCTAAAGCAATTGGACTTCCAAAACCGAACCCGTCTACAGCAAAGGTAGTAAACCATACCTTTTCAATTGTTGTGTATTTTGAATTTTGTCTTCTTCACCCTCATTTCAAGTGAGATTTCCTTTTAAGCCTTGTTTTTCTTAGAAAAGTCTAAACTTCCATTGAATTCTTCTAAATTGTCTTCCACTGTTTCAGGCAGCGACCACGAAGAAAGCTGATGCCCCTCGGAAGAAGTGAAATGGTGTGATACTATTCTCACAACCGACATCAAAGGAGGCTAGCTTTACAACACTATGTTTGTCCCATATAGGTACTCAAATGAAATATGCAGCTATTAGTTGTTTTTTCTACCTTAGACCAGAACATTACAATGTGTTCTTCAAAATATTTGTAGAGGAAGAACATCTTTCTTGTAAAGGATGTCCGGTTTCTATAGATCTTTAAAATTTGTGTCCATGCCTTGTGTGTGAAGTTCTCCCTCATATGCATATGGAATGCGTCATGTTTCTCTTGATTTGCAATTGGAGAAACAAGACTTGGATGGGGTGGGCAGGTCATTCTTGTCTTTTCTTATGTCCTTGGTCATGTCCTTCAAAATTCAGTCATGTATAAGTTGTTGTCTGTAGCAAACGTGGAAGCCATAGTTTGCACTCCGCCTAATGTTGTTCAAAACATGTTTCATTTGTTTCTATGTCAGCCAAAACATGTTTTTAAAATGCCAGTGATGTCCTCGGTGCACACCTGCCTTTTTCTAAATGTTATAGTGAACAGAGCATTAACAGTTACAAGTGGGAGTGCTTGTCCTTGATGATATCCTGAACAACAACAGGAAGAACACATGCATTTGAACAAACAAGGCCTTGATGTTCTTATTGACGATTTATGATACTGTCCTTGTTCCTTTACATGTCTACTGAAACATACAGTATAACACAGAAGACCGACCTTAAAACCCATGATTGTCACAAATGATGTCACAAAAAACATAGTTGCGTCTTCAATGATGTCACGCGCAACATCAGATTTTCACTAATAAAAAGAAGCAGTGCATAGTCCACGTCATCAAATGCCACGTCAGATTTTACGTCGTCCACGTCACCCTTGAAGGGGTCCACGTCACTATCCACGTCATATGCCACGTCAAGAAGGGAATGGATGAAAAAGAATCCCATGTGGCGCTGCCCGCCAATGTGGCACCCACGTGGAGTGCCAAATGGCACATTCTAGGGAACTTGCATTTCCATGTCTCAACCCATGTCAATCCAAAAACAAGCCCAAATTTGCATGTTTTTTGCCAAACATGGGGACGTTTTTTGCCTGTCCATTATAACGCATTTTAGGTGACATCTACGTTGACAGAAAATGGCGTTTTTTCTGACGTCACAAAACTGTCAGTTTTCTTATAGTGATTGGGTGCCCAAAGAATCTTGTTGAAATTCAATTATTGTGGATAAGAGTTGTGTATTGTGTTTGGAGGTATTTGCTTTCTGATAAGAGTTGTGTATTGTATTAGGAGGTATTTGCTCCCAACAGATTGGATCTTTCTTTGTAATTGTTGGAAGGAATGTGGTTGCTTGGAATATGTTTGCAGTTTGTTTCTTGGCATTTGGTTTGCAATGTAAGTTTTTTAAAATTGGTTTGTTTTTTGCATTTCAGATTGACAATTGTAGCACTGGAGTTACAAGATTGTGGAGTCCATAATAAGCAGCTACACTGAAAGTAGGAGCTAAGTTGAGGCTGAAGTTGCATACCGCTTGCTTGTAGAAACTCAGGTATGTATTAATTTCAATTCTCTTGCACCATCTGAGCTTTCAATAGTGATTTCTGTGTATGTATTAATTTCAATTCTCTTGCACCATCTCAGCTTTGAATAGTAATTTCTGTGATTGTTGTAAAGCTAGCTGCAATGTCCAATGGGGTTTAACTTGCGGGATGTATCGTGTGCGTACGTTCCTTTTTTAGTTCTCGTGAGGTTTGTTGTTTTCTGTTAGAATTCATGGTTTGGTAGTTTCTAGATGGAAACATGCTTGTTTGGGATGTTGTAGGTTTGTACAATGACTTTTTGGTTTTAGGTTTAGGTGGTCTGCTGGTTTGAGATGTTTTTGATTTCTTTGGCTTTTTTCAACTCTTGAATTTGTTGAAAATGTGGATAATATTGCAGGTTTTGGAGATTAATCCATCTGCATTGCATTTCAAGGTCCTCATTTTTTAATTCCCGAGGTGAGTTATAATACACAGGACTTTGTTTAGGGTTTAGGGTTCAGAAAATGGCATTCATTGTTTAGGGACTAGTACTTCAGTTCCAGGGTTTGTTTAGGGTTCAGTGCTTAGGGTCTAGGGTTTCTTTAGGGTCCATTGCTTAGGGTTTAGGATTTAGGGTTTCCTTATGGTCTACGAATTAGAATTCAGAATGTCAAGGAAAGAAATGACCAGCCACAACCACATAAATTCCCCAGAATCAGCCCAATACTACCCGGGTATCATCTTGTCACACTAAATTCCTAAACGTACCACGAATGTAAGGCGCCTGAACGAAACTGCAATTCAGGTCAATTCGACCTGAATTGCATATCCCTTCAAACACATATTGTAGGTCCGGGCAAGTTCCTTGAAAATTTTCAGATGAGATTAACCTGCATTTCAGGTCGGTCCTACCTGAAATGTACACCTACTAGCATATTCTGTACAAAGAAGGCAACTAAATGGAAGGGAATTGCACTAACATGTCAGAAGACAAATAACAAAGTTGTCCAAATTCAATGCAGATCAGGTCGGTCCGACCTGAAATGTACACCTACTAGCATTGTCAGTATAAGGGAAGCAATTGAGTAGCAGACATTATCACTAACATCCCAGAAGAGAAATAACATGATCGTCAAAATTAAATGCAGATCAAGTCGGTCCGACCTGAACTGCAAGGAAGACCCTCTGCAATCTGGCACAGCAAATACGTATTCCCTTCACCAACATACATATTTATATGACTATATTAGACACCTAGTATAATTAACAAATTAACCAAAAGACACATTTCTAATAAACATCCATTTACCAACAACAAACATGACAACACTAAGGCATGCAAAATTCAGGTCGGACCGACCTGAATTGCCAGTTCCAAAGTGAGAACAATACGTACTAGGACGATCTGATAACATTAATCAGTAACATTGAGGACATTTGAGTAGCAGAAATATTTGAATATTCCGACTAGAACTTCAAGTCAAGTCGACCTGAAGTGTATGAAGCAAAACGAACCGAGTCCAAGTAGATTGAACACATAGCAGATGAAATGTAGAAGCTCCATGTACTGGCATTTAGGTCGGGTCGATCTGAATCAACATAGCAACAACTCTTGTTCTAACAACATCCCGTTTGAAAAATAAATGCAGAATGGATGACCAAATCGAGAAGCTGGAGGCCTTCTACGTACGTTCTACGCACGAATCCTCTAGAGAGGAAGGGGACGACTTTGACAATGACGGGGACTACTAGGAATTCAAAAATCCCAAAAAGGTTGAGAGTTGGAGTCTCTACATGATTCCTTTCAAGAACCTCATTTGCTTCGTTGTAAAGTTCAAAGACACTGACCATTTCTTCAACATATCCTTTGATGAGAAGATAAAGGATGTTGCCCACAATAGTGGTCCATTCTTGAAAATTCGGTGTGTTACAGTTGTGACAAGACAGTCTGAAAGCGAGCAGTACCACTTCACTATTCGCTTGGACTCCTCAAGATGTGCCTTCAACATATCGCACTTCCTATCAACGTTGGAACCGACTGAGTACAGAACGGAGATTCCCGACCTTGAGAAGAAAGTTGACTACAACTACTTCAAGACAAAGGACGGGAAGTTGGCAACAGGGAAGGCCCTATACTCTTGCCTGAAGACATTCCTGAACGACTTCACAATTCTGAAGACGAAACTTGAGCTGAAGAAGAAGGACATGACTGTCAGAACTGTCTCCTAGGAGTTTCCAAGTAACGTGGAGGGACAGAGCTCAATGGGTACACTTGGAACCCAATAGAGTCGGGGGACAAGAAAGTCCATGCAGGCCGCAACTCCACCACCAGCTCCTAGGAAAAGTAAGTTCGCATCAACCTTAGCAGCAGCAACAGCAGCGCAAGACCCTAGTGCAGTTTTACTAGGGGAGCTGAGTTTTGTATCCGCGGTAACTGAGGTCCCGGTCCCTTATGACGCCAAGAAATCGCACGATTACATTGCATCCGCGGAGGCATACAAGGCCTACTGGAAGCACTACACGGACGCCTACATCTTTGGCCTGGAGGATAAGAAGACAATTTCCATTGAGCAGCTCATCAAGGCCCCAGAGGACTTAAACATCCGTATCCATGAAATGAAGCTCGCGGAGGACATGATGACATACCTCTAGGAAATGCCAGATAAGTCCACAAAACAAACATTGTGTGTCATGCTAGTGGATTGCTTCGAGAAGCTAAAGCCGGAGGACTGTCCAGCACTTGAAAGGAAGAACTTCTACATCATCAATGGGCAACACAGTGTGACTGCCAGCAAAATGATGGTGGACCAAAACCTTGACGAAGAGATTGTCAAGAACTTTCGTCAATGGGATTGCTACGTGGTCTGGTCCACAGATGCCCAGAAACTACGGGACATATCGGCGTACTACAATAGGGTCAACCACTTCGTGGCGCAGAAGCCCTCGTGGTCAAGAAACATTCTGGGAGCCAGAAAAGTGTGGGAACTCATGGGGAGGCCACGCAATCCGAGGGAAGCGGCCCCAATAGCGACAATGTCCAACGTCAAGCGAAACGCTGAAAGTACAGCAAATAAGAAGAAATTCATGGTAAGAGATTCAGGTCGAGTCGACTTGATATGAGAATGTCGTCTGCCACCTAGTGTTCCAGCCAGCATAGGTGATGTATTGATTTACTTCACGTGATAATGAATGAAGAGTTCGAAGTAAGCAGAACGACAAAGGTGCATTTGACGTTCAAAATGAAATGTGTAGTTTAGGTCGGTCCGAGCTGAATAGAGAGCTCCAAATTGACCGTAACATACAAAATTGCGTTGCAGGAATTCTCATCGGCAATGTACAAGCGGTTCGCTCTGCTAGATGTACTAAAGGTCCAGAAGGCTGCAAAAGGCAAGGATGCCATCACGCCAAAGAGAAGCTCGAGATCCGAAACGAGCTGAAGATAATCACAGCTCCGGACAACATGTACAACCTGTGGAGCGAGGTCATTTCTAGTGCTGCGCATGGGGAGTTGATAGACCCCAATACTAAACTAAAGTACAACGAGAAGGCCACTTGGAAGCCCGAGCAAGGAAATCTGACGCATGAGTTCTTCAAAGTGCTCGGAAACCTTTCCTTCAATGACTTGTCAAAGCTGGCCGAACATATTCTGCATCAGAATCCAGGGAGCAAGAACAAGGACTACCCGAAGGTCACAATCAAGCTTCTCTCTACTGTACAGGAGAGCTGCTACACTGCTAGGGAGTGGGTGGAGAGAAGGAAGCGCAAGCACAAGGTGAAGATGGAGCTTCACGCCTTGGACGCAAGTCTCGGGCTCATGTCTTCCTTGAATGAGCTGAACCACGAGAAGTGGAGGGAGTTCAAACGAAGTCGGAACTTCACGAGTGCCACCATGAACGTGCTGCTAGAGCAACCAGGGAACGAATACTGGATGGAGGCGAAGCAGTCAAGAGCAAAGGGGAAGAGCGCTGAGGAGATGTCAATGTACGCGGCTGAGTTCTTCCAGGTCTTCCTACAGCAGAGAAACAATTTTGTGCCCCCAAAATCCACTGCATACTATCGTCCATATGACGTTATGTATAAGACGCACTAGGATTGGCCTAGAGGCGTGCTCACTGCAGAGAACGTCAAGGACATCAAGCTTGGAGTGTGGGACCTGCGTTACACCCCGAATGTGGTGTCAAAGTCTAAGTGTACGCCAGCCGATCCATACTTCGCTGCAGTTGTCGAGTCCTTCCAAAAAAGGGCCAGCCCCTTCTCGAGGACATTCCGGTGTGGGTGCTCATTTGTTCCGACCTCACCAATGAGGTCTTCCTATGATGCTCCCAATACTGAAACATTTACGAGGCCCGGGGCTTACAACGAGCTAGAGTTCAGGATTAATAATACTAAGCTACGGATGGAGTTCTTCCTCAATCTTGTGAGGAAATTCTGCGCTCCTGGAGCAAGCGTAATGTCATTCTTCGTTGGATCGAAGTTCACGTGTGCTGCGATGGTAAGCCTGAACACAATGAATTCCACAATGTAATGTTTTGGCTATGGTTAAGGTCGATTCGACCTGAATAAAATGAACATGTATTTCTTCTTGAAATTATAAGGTGATAGAAACCAGGTCGGGTCGACCTGACTCGTAGCATTGACTGGAGTGTGTTTCTCCATAGTTTGGCTCGACCTGATCATTGCCATTGAATGCCCGAGAGTGAACTTCAGGTCGGGTCAACCTGACCCAACCTACTGTTGACGTTACATGAAATACCATTGTATCCTCGTTAGGGAATTTTCATACTATCGTAATTTGATAGTATGTGACGATGTGTGTGACTTTGTAGATGAGTGGGGTTAATGTGTTTGCTGTGGGGGACTCGGAGGAGTCTGACCAGTGGACTGAAATTGCAACCACTGCGAAGAAACTGGATAAGAACGATTTTCTTCCAGAGGGATACTTTGTCGATGAGGGCAAATTCCCGCGCCGACCATTGGGGTCAAGCACACCTTCGTCATCAAAGCGCAAGGGGAAGTCAACTGGAGAGGCAAGCACGCCGTCCGGTCGGAGGTCATCTGCAATCATATTGTGTGAGTCCTCCGACAGCGATGGGGCAGCCGGTGATGACGACTACGACGATGACGTTCCCATGGATCGGAGCACCCCTCCAGTGATCCGCTCTCAAAGCATCCGGGGATCATCAACGTCGTCGAGTCAACCACCTGACACCTCTGCCATGCCGTCTCCAGCCTCCAAGGAGAAGCGGAAGAGGGGAAGATCGCAAGCCGCCGCCGACTATGATGCAGAAATTGCAGAGCTGAAGAGGAGGTGGGAACTGGATCAAATGATGTTTGACAGGCAAGCCAGGGAGATGGCGGAGTTGTGACAGTTTATGGTGGCAATGTCACAAAAGAACGACTCCAAACTGGAGGCCATTATCAACAGTCTTGGTGGGGCCATGCCTCTAGCATCTGTACAGCCGTCTCAGATTGACCAAGTGCTTTTGTTGCAGGGTGCGCCAGCAAGACCAACAATGAGTGGATCCTCAAGCTTACCCTCCACTCCACGATTGATTGGGGTGCCTTTTGTCTCTCTCACTCCTCTTGCAGGTTCCGCAGATCCTCCAGCTCCTCCTCCTACTAAGGAGTGCCCCTCCACCCCTGCACCTCCACCTGATGACGAGGACATGGCTCGAGTTCCACTTGATGGTGGCAGGTCCTCAGAGACCTTGGAGTCTAGCCCGAAGATGCCCGCGGATCCTGCCATCGCCATTGATGATGATCGAAGTCATGCATTGGATGGCTAGGATGCACCATCATGTTGACCACACAATCACTCGATGTCATTTGTATAGAATTAGCTCGACTCGAGCTGATTTGTGTCATAGGTTGTACTTAGATAGAGACCCTTAGTGTGGGAGACAATACTTTTTGATAGAAAACAATTTTTTGGCAAATCCATATCTTCATGTAAGATGATGACTTTTTTGTACTGAATTTTATTAATCAATTATACGGATTTTTCTGTAAAAATTTTAAGTCTTGTTTGTCTGGCCCTTCCTGAATTGCAGAACCTCCTCTGATGGCTATCTCAACTGGACCGAATGATCTTCCGAAATCTATTGCTCCTGTACAACATGTACAATGTCCAACATTTGGTTGTGGCATTATAGAAGCTACAAGTAGAGGTGCACCGGAATCTGAGTCCATGCACTTAGATGATGACGTCTCTATTCCCGACGCTCAACTTCTGGAGATTGAAATGCCAGACCCTGTTGGACCGACGTTGTCTTTGCCGGAAAAGGTAACCTTGTGCCCATGCGTCCTTGATCTCTACGCTAATAGGTACCTCTGTGTTCATATATAGTCTGCGACAATTGGATTTTGCCTTTCTCCTTGAGTTTCGAAATGTGTCAGTGCAACTTAGTAACTAGCTGCACATTTGTCTGTTTGATAGCAGGGATCGGTTCCCCCATTTGAACGTGGAGATACATCGAAGGATGTTGAGATTCCATTGACGTCCAGGGTGACCGTCGCCGAGAAGTGGCTGAATGTTGTCCTGGACTTGAATGGAGTCTTGTGTGTCTGTGAAGACGCCAAGTACAAAGGGTGGACTGTGCACGTCGGGAATGCAGACCAATCGCACTCCGCCACGATTCCTGCGATTGTGGGACCGAAGGTGGTCTTTGTCCGCCCAAATTGCGCTCATTTCCTTCGTGAGCTAGGATTGATAGCACACGTTTCTATTTGGAGCTCGATGAAGAAGTTTACCGTTCAAAAAATCGTCGATTATCTTTTTGTCGGTCTGGATAAGCCTCGCATTATACTTGGGCAGGAGTCTTGCACGACGCTCAAGTGTGAGGAACAAGGCCGGATAGTCACATTCAGGGAGCCAGGCACCACCAAGGACCTGTTCGTGAAGGACGCGAACACCTTGTTTAATAATTTCAATGGGCAATTTCTTCGAGAGAATACTGTCATAGTTGACGATAGTCCTATGAAGCACTTCATGAACAAGTCGGAGAACGTCGTTCTCCCCATCAGTTGGTCTCCCAAGGGTAACGGCCCCAGGGACTCATATTTGGACATGGTCCTTTTGCCCTGGCTCAGGCGACTTCACATAGCTCAAGATGAAGGGTTGAAATCATTTTGCAAGAGTAGTGCGGGGAAAATTGGGCGGAAGATGTTGTATGACGAGAGAAATCGTGGCATGTACAATAGTCTTATGGATGTAGTTAGAGTGTCTTCAGCGTACCGATAGCGCACTGCATTTCATTGCTGTTCATGAGCCACGTGGATGCAGTGACTGTGTCATTGTCTAATCGGCGTTACGAGAGGGTAGTTTATTTATTGCTTTAGTTCAGGTCGAGTCGTGCTGAATGGCATGTGGATTGTTCTCTGAGTTCCTAGTGAACTTTAGCTCGCCTCGACCTTAATGGCTCGTGCATTCGCATGTATGGTTAGAGATATACGTAATTTCTGTAATATAATTTTTTTATGAATACCTTTCTGTATTTTCTTCTTCCTCCAGTTTAGATCGAATCGACCTCATTCGATGGCCAGGACTTCCTAGACTGCATATTTGCTATTGGAGTTTACTTGTAAATGTAATGACAGTTACAGTTTTTGATTAAATTGTTCTAATCTCTTTGTTTTCTTAGAATTTGGGAACGTCGTCCTCTCTAGTTCGGCACACCAATCTTCCGTGCACTGCATCAGTTGACTCTTTTTTCCGACTACAGGCAGAATCTAATTCTGAGTATATGAAACTTCATGTGTTCGGTTGCAACTGCAAATTCGACAATGGACTTCTCCCTAAAGCCCATTGATGATGGGGTGGTGGATAGTCCCCCGGGTTTAGCTCCACATCGTCTAAAATCATGTTCTCCATTGCCCATGAAGTCTACCGATGTTTTTGCTACACCGATGTCGTCCTCACCTTGCGATAGAGCAACACAGCGGAAACTATATGGTGAGGACGTGGGTCCTTCTTCGGATGTTCAAGGAAGTATGTGGGCTTTCCAAGCTCATAAATTACAAGCAAGTACAACCACAGGCCAAAGATGACGAAGGCAATCGTGGAGCTCAAGAGTAAATGACACGTATAGTACTTGTTCATAGTGTAGAGTCATACATTCATGCTTCATGAAAGCTCAATGTGCATATTACAAAAGAACTCAGAGCTCGAGTGAATCACACTCGTAGCTTTTACAGTGTACGCAGAACAATGTAATGAACTACATTACTAGCCTTTATAGTTCGTTGCCTGTAATATAGTGTCACTGGACCTAGCCAAGCATAGTTCAAGATGTATGGAACAACTCATGGTGTACAAGTGAAAGGTCAATATGAACGTTTACCTTGTGGTTCTGATATTTGATTCCTACTTGTGTTCATCTGATTTTAATTCTTGTATGATTTGAATATTGTTTGAGGAATTCTCTTCTCCGTTTTCAAATGAAATTAGACTTCTGTAACTCTCATTTCGGTGGAATACTCTCATTTTAATGAATATTACGTTCTATGACATTCTTCTCAATGAGCCTCAATTGTGCCTCCATGAACCCCTTCACCTTAGAAACTGCACGCATCTGCGCGGACTTTTCCTTGGCAAAGTTCGAGCTGCGCCTCTCTTACAACCTCCTCTACATGGAGGCATCAACTTCTGGTGGTTTAGGGCAGTTCCCATCGATCAACTTCATCAAATGATGGCGAACATTGATCAAAGTCTTCGTCACATGCTTTGGAAACCACGAAGGATTTATCTCCACTTGGTCGCCTCCAACTTCCCAATCTGAAATAAGATGGTCACAATACAAAACACTTGCAAACGATAAGACTTCCGAGATAGTTTAATTTCGCAGACACAATGATGTTTACACAGACATCATTGTAGACATCTGGACACCACTGCAGACATCAATACAGAAGGCATGGTGATGCTCATCCAAATGTCATATTCAACATCATGACGTCCAAGAGGACATCAAATTCAAAAAAAGAACTCACAACCTACTCAAGCTATTTCGGTCACGTCACATTACCTGCGTAGATTCTATCAAAGAAACGTTGTCTCTCATCCAATGGCTGGTCAGCCCACCCAAACAAAGGATTCAATCCCTTGGCAAAAGCCTTCACATCTGCTATCAAATAGCTTTTTGCCTTCCCACGGGGAGAACCGCGTTTGTTCACCTCCACATATTGCTTGCGCTTGCTGTTGCGCTCCTTCTTCACATTGATCTTTCGAAGTAGAGGTGTGGTAGGCTCCTTCTCCATGACCATTACGTCGTCTGATTCTTCTTCCTCGACCGTGTCAGGAGATCGAGATGTGCTCCTATGAAACCTCAAATACAAACAATACTTGCAAGTCAACGGCCACTTGATCATCGTTAGAACATCAACTCAGACATCGACTTGGACATCTACTTAGACAGAAGACTAAGACGTTGAAATGCAGAAGCCAGCATGCTGTGTCTGACACAATGTCCACATAAACACTATAGACGTTGAAGTGCATGCGGTTTAGCTATAGAGCCCCCATGCCACGGACATGAAAAGAATTTGAATTGGGCAACTCTGTGGTGTAAATTGTGCCACAAAATCGAATATAAACATCCAACCTCCTTTCAATAACACACCACATAAGAGGTTTAGGTGGCACTAGTCACCTGGGCTTAGATTCAACGGAGTCGTCCTCGCTCATAGACAACTGTGCTTCATTCCTTCTCATGCGTGACACTCCCGTGCGACGCCTCTTGGGTGGTGGAGTACTTGCTACAGCTTTGCCCTTGTCCTTCACACGGCTACTCACATGCCGAGGATCGTTACTTTGCTTCGACCGTTGCTCTGTGAGTGGCCGACCTCTAGCGTATACCTCCTCAGCGGTAGAGTCGTCATTGTCGCTGTCAACATGATGCCGAGACGGTGCTGCCCGTTTCACGAGCAGCTTTCTCCGAGAATCGGGGGCCATCTCA
The DNA here is from genome assembly GCA_950106755.1 of Climacium dendroides. Taxonomy (NCBI): domain Eukaryota; kingdom Viridiplantae; phylum Streptophyta; class Bryopsida; order Hypnales; family Climaciaceae; genus Climacium; species Climacium dendroides. The sequence continues at coordinate 960,559 of CATNNA010000013.1, read as the reverse complement.
ACTAGTGGCCAACAATGAAAATCCTCACCCAAAACCTGTGCAAGGCAATCACAGCTCAAAACTAAAAGAACAAAACGGCCAACTAACATGCTATAATGGTGTGCTTTCGTGGACATCAATTCCAGCACCTGGACGTCCAATTAAACATTAGGACGATTCAACGGACGCCCACCGTTCGACTCCTCTGTATACAAGACACTTAAGAACCAAGAACGTGACATGTGATGCACTGCAGGACATCACATTGGACATCTGCATGTTTATAAAAACATTACTACACCACGGGGGAGTCCATATGGTAGTCTCATCTACGAATAGGACACGAAAAAATGGACATAATGTCCCCTGCAGCTCTTTGTGATATCATCAAGGACACATAAGTGTCCGGAAAAGCACTACCACGCCACCATGGATGTTCACCCACCTGCAAGTAGAAAATGAAAAAGAAAAAGAAAATTGGCCAAGTGGACACATTGATGTTTGCTTTGACATCCACAGAAGCATGTGCAAGTCCCCCTTGACATCTACAATGTCATAACGAAGCAAATGAGTACTTCATTGTACACGATGGAAATAAAATCAACTATCCTTAAAAGTCTAACAACTTGTGCCTGCAAGCAATGTAGATCCTCCGTTGCAATAGGCTGGACACTCATGGATGGCTCAACTCATAAACTTGCTAAACTGAAATCCAAGGTGATTCATGGCTCCTAAAAACCGCTCCTAAATCAAACAATCTCATGAAGGATTTTCTCATGCTACTTTCAAAAGCCAACACAAGGATCACTCCTGCAAATGGAAACCAAAGTAGTGGAGTGTAAGGAGAGAGATTGAAAATTCACAACAACACAAGACTACAACAAACCAAAACCAAAAAAAAAAAAATTACATACCTGACCTGCTCCTGCTACTGGAGGAGTTGCGACGCGGGAGGGGCTCCCTCCTCTGGCGCAGGGGCTCCCTACGGCAGGGGCGCTCCTCGCGGCAGGGGCGCTCCACGTGGCAGGGCGCTCCCCACAGGGGGGCTCCCCGCAGGGGCGGCGCCGGAGGGGCTCCATGTGGGGCTCCTTGCCGCGGCACAGGGGCTCCCCGCCCTTGCGTGGGGGCTCCGTGCAAGGGTGCCGGGGTTCCCCGCTTGGGCGTGGGAGTCCTTGCCGCCTCCACACTCCGCCTCGACGCTCCCACGCTCCACCTCTGCACGTTGCTCCTCCACCTTCAAACAAGAGGTGCATCAACAAGAGAACAAAGATAATCCCAATGTTAAGCCTAAACTCCCCAACGCTCCTAGTGATGTTCAGTTAGACATCAGTTGAAGCCTCAGTGTGTCACGGATGGAAAATATGGATGAAACCCTAATCTGCCAACACAATTCAATGACGCCAATTTTAATTCCTAGAATTGACGGGAGCTGCTGGAGGCCATGACGGAGGCTTGCGGGGCGGGGAGGGGAACAGAGGAGAGGAGAGGAGGGAGAGGAGGAAGCGAAGGAGGGAGGAAGTTGTCTACACGGTGCTTGGTCTTGTTTAGGCGCCTGCTGCGACGGGGGCTTCCATCTGCTATAGCTACTGATTTTTCCATCCCTAAGGTGAGTGCAGCAGCAACAATGCTGTCCACAAACTGGTGAAACATGCTCTACTCCTTAGAAGTTTGTAAATTCGAGTGTAGATGAAGGAAGAAGAGTGGCTGCAGGAAGAGGAAGGCCGAATGTGGGCCTAGGGTTTGTCTAAGTCCCATGACGGAGCGACAGCCCCATGTGTGACGTCGGGTGCTGTAATTTTCAAGAGGGCCCTTAGGTCGGAAGTTGACATTCGTGTGCTTCAGCAGACATCACAATTGACATGTAGACATCAACTCGGACATCATGATGTCTGACTTGGTGTTAGTAACGATGTGTTTTTTGCCAATTTGAAATGGACAAGGGGATATGTTGCGATGATGTTTTGCATGACATCACAAATGACATTGTCGTGTCCTAGTAGGCATGACTGCATCTCATTGCACATGTTCTCAGGAAATTCGAATTTGGCTTTGACCTTCCATTTTTATTCTCCAAGTGAATAATTAGAAGTTGTGAAATGGAACTTGGCTTTGACCTTCTATTTTTATTCTCTAAGTGGGGTCTAAAGTAAAAGAATATCCTAGAGTTTGAATTAGGCTTCTTCAAAATAAAATTTGTGAAATGGAACTTGGCTTTGACCTTCTATTTGTATTCCCTAAGTCATTTCTTTGAAGCTTCTTCAAAACACAAATTCTAAATTAGAACTTGCCTTTCACCTTTTAATTTTTTTTTGGCTCTAAGTCATTTCTTTGAGGCTCTACCAAATTAGAGCTTGAAAACTAGAAGCTTTAGAGTAGAACTTGGAATTCACCTTGTCTTTATCTTTTCTACATCTTTTCTGGGGGACTTATTGAAATGAAACTTGTAACCACTTTTTCTTCTTGGAAGTAACGAAGTCCCATCAATACAACTCATTCTTCTTCTGCTGTATTGTATGGCTATCCTCTACCTAGGTAGCTTCTAAATGATGCTAAATTAGCTTCTTCTAAGAAAGTAGTGCCTATAATGTACTATAATTTCAAAGCGCAAAACTTACTGCCCTCCTTAGCCATGGAAACCACTGACTGCTTAGAGTTGCAGTCCTTAAAGTGCATGGGATGTAGTGTTGCGTAGCTTAACCCAATGCTTTTTCTGACCTGCCTATGTAGGACTTAACGTCAAGCAGAACATGTCAATGTCCTTATGAATAAACTTATATAACTTTCCGGTGCCTTCCAAGATGTTAGGCGTAGCACCCTATGTCAAACATAGTACGTGTACCTTTTTATCTTCTATTCAAACGTGTTGATGTCACGTACAAGCTTGTGGGTGACATTGTGGTATTCCTGTAGACATAAATGCGTCTTACTGGACATGATGCTAGACGCACCTAGGGCCTTTGGAAGTCAACTCCAGCACATTCACGTGTCCTACCTCTGTTTGAATTGATGCCCTATAGTTAAAAGAAGAGAGTTACAAAGAGATTTCAAGGAATAGAAGCCACTTATCAATTACAATTTGCAAGAAGTAGGCGTTTGGGCGTCAGGTTTCATTGCTTGGCATTGCTTTTTTATCCCATTCTGAAGTACTAAGGAAATGAACCTCATTTGTAGTTTACGCTCATGTTCTTTGGAAACAGGACCTAATATTTGTGGAAAATTTTCTTTCTTCCTCGGGACATATACATTTGGTTGCCACCAAAACAAATAATTCATAGATTGTGATGTTGGATGTTATAGGTTCACAAGTCTACAGTACTGCACGAACTACTATCCATGATCTAAGAGATAGTGATGAACAGATAGGTGCAGTGGACATGACGGTGTCAAAGTAGATGTCTACAGTGACAAACATATGTTCACAAAAACATCCAGACGTTCAAAATTGTCACTGGGTGATCAGAAGTGTTCCTTTTCAACCACCCTTGACTTCCTTCTGATTGTCTATTATATCTTTCTCTTCGTCTTTCCCATTGCATGTTGTAGGAAACAAGTTTAATTACTTCAAGAGTGGACATTTCAAATTGCATGATATCAGCAAGTGCACGTACGTGTTGATGCCTGTGATGGACATGGAGGGCAGGCGTGGACGTCGTGCTATAAGAGTGCGCATCAATGCAGACGACCGTGTCCTTCGCCACATTCCTATAGGTGACCTCATTCTACAAACCGAGTTGAGGGTGGCAACGCAGCTGAATTTGACGAGGTTTCCATATCCATGCAAATATTGTCATGGAGGAAGACGCCGGACTATCCATGTGATTCGAAAGCATCATGGAGAGGTGGGACGGGATGTTTTTTTGACGAAGTCAATGATTGGGGGGGACCCATCCAATGGATACCCTCCTAATGGCATATGGGTGGAAGATCTTGTGTATGACGATGACGTCGTTGAGAATGACGCAGACATAGTAGAGAAAGACATTCAGATGCAGGATGTGAACGAAGGACCAGAATTAGGGGACACTGATGTCGGTGACGCTACTAATGACGACGACGCTCCTCTGGATGTACAACACGACGTCCAAAGGCAAGTCATGGAGGCCTTTGATTGTGGCGATGCATTGCATTCGAACACCTTGGTGTCTGACGGAGCATCAGGTGCTGAAGCAGACGTTGACGTTGACACTGTTGAAGACATGCAACGTTTATATGAGCACGCAACAACAGCACTGTACGAGGGGGCATCATCGAGTATTCTGTCAGCAACAATCATCATCATAAATATGTGCGTGGTCTTCCGCGTGAATAACCATTTCACTAGTGAGCTCCTACGGTATTTGTCATCAAACTTGCTCCCGAAGAACAACAAGCTCCCTACTAGTCATTATGAGGCAAGGAAAATGATTAGGAAGTTGGGCTTAGAGTACAACAACATCCATGTGTGCTCAGGTGGTTGTGTGCTATTTGAAGACGAGCATGCAAATCTAAGTACGTGCCCGAAGTGCTCTAAACCAAGGTGGGTGGAGGGAACGAACTCGGTACCAACAAGGGTCGTTCGACACTTTCCCTTGATCCCAAAACTTAAACGCATGTTTCGATCTTTGGAGATCGCTCAGATGTTGACGGGTTGGATGCGGCATGTCAGCGATGACGGCATCATGCGGTCAGTGGTGGACAGCCCTGCTTGGAAGCATGTCAGCGTGGACGTCTACTTTGACAACTTCAGTGCTAACGACAGGAACCTACGTCTAGCACTAGCACTGGATGGTGTCAATCCCTTCAAGTTGAGCAACACGAATTGGTCGACATGGCCGGTGCTCATTTTGATTTACAATTTTGAGCCATGGTTTGTGACGAAGAAATTCTTCATCTCCCTTAGCCTTCTCATTTCTGGGAAGCAGTCCCCAACTTCTAAGAACATGGATGTGTTCTTGCGACCATTGTTGAAGGAGCTACATGCATTGTGGGAAGGTGTGGTGGCTCAAGATTTCTCACAGCCCGAAGGTGCTCGTCGCTTTATCATGCGTGGATTACTAATATGGACCATATCCGATTTTCCTGCGTATGCTCTGATCTCTGGCTTGTCTTGCAAGGGATATAAAGGATGCCCAGATTGTGGTCTTGAGACAGATTCTCGACTTGCAAGAACCGGCGATGTGAGGGTGGATCGAAGTACCATAGGGTCCAAGATTGTGTATGGGGGCATACGAAGGTACTTAAGTCGACACCATCCTTATCGTCGAAATTGTCGCTTCAATGGGAAAGTAGAGCATCGCTTCAGGCCAAAGGGCATGACCGCCGAAGTTGTTATCCGATATGCTGCGTGGCAGCAAGCGTTTCTAGATCTGGGTGGAAGAGAAGATGGAAAGGATGACCCAGTGCATTTCACAGGGGTGAAACGCTTGAGTCCATTGTTTGAGCTGCCCTACTGGAAGGTACAAAGTGGTCTAACCTGACTTTGACATGTAGGTAGTGTCCAATGTCTGAGTGGTACGTCCTCTCTGACGTTCTGTGTCATAGTACTGGCTCGTTGATGTCCAAGTAGATGTCATAGAAGACATCCCGCTGCACAAATTGCAATAGCTGTAGACAGTGGCCGCCTATTCAGCCGTACAATGTGAACATCTCATGTTGTGTTACATGTCCCCTCAGACGTAGTTGTGAATACAAAGTGAAGGCTGAATGTCGTTGTACATTTTCTTAGCAGACAACACGGGAAGTGACGATACACATTTTTTCGGAGGGCAGAGCGTACTTAAGATTTACGTGTGTTCCCTTCTGCAGTATCTGTTGATCCGACACATTTTGGATGTGATGCATTGCGAGAACATGGTGAAGACCCTTCTTGCTATGAACGATAGTCCTGGCAGCCGCATTGATGCACAACAGCTTGGAATACGTAGAGAAATTTGGCTTCAAGACCCACGAAGACGCCAAGACGATTTCTACATGCCAAATGCGTTGTATGCAATGACAGTAGATGAGCGCAGGGAGTTCATGGATATAGTATCAAGTATCCGTACCCCAACAAATTATGTTGGTGCAATTCATAAACGTCTACATAATGGAACGTTACAGTATATGAAGATGCATGATTATCACATTCTCATGCAACAGGTGAGGTTGCCATGGGACGTGACACAGGGGTTTGTTGAACTTATCCAAGGAAGGGAGGGAGTTCAGAGATTGTCACTGCTCCAGAACCGTTGTGGACATCATATGTCTTTAGTAACATTGTTGAAGGCAGTAGTATGTTAATGACAATGCACGGGAAGACGTCTTCATGAACATGATAGTGTTTCATTTGGCTGTGATGCGTTTTCTAGTAGTCTGTCATATTCAGCACAAAGACGTTGTAGTGGATGTCCAAAATTAATGTCCGGGTGACCCTCATGCAAGTTATAGGGAAATGTGTTAAAAATGTAGTAGTGGGAGAGTGACTTACAGAGATGTTGTTCATATGTAGATTCTACTAGTGGCTGTCCGGAACATCTTGGATGAGAATGTGCACTTGGCTATTATAAAAATGAGCAGGGTTTTCCAAAGACTTTGTGAGAAAGAGATCAAGGAAGCTGACAAAGATGTCCTCATGCAGGATGTTATTATGGCAACCTGCCTCATAGAGAAGGAGTTCCCCACGACATTCTTGAATATAATGACCCATTTGCCAGTGCACCTTGTTGAACAGTTATTTGTATGTGGCCCAGTGCATTGTAGATGGATGTACCGCATTGAGCGATACATGAAGACTTTGAAGGATTATGTACGGACTTTGATGCATCCAAAAGGTAGCATAGCAGAGGGATATCGCATTGAAGACACGCTTGGCTTCTACACGGAATACATGAAACAATTTCAAGGGACTGGTGAGCGTGTTTGGGATGTAGACAAAGATCCCATCATGAATGACGAGGTGATACATAGCAGGAAACCAAAAGAGAGGGCATTATCCGACGCTTTGCGAGCATATGCACATGCGTTCGTAATTGACAATGCGCCATGCTTGGAAACTTGGCGAGAGTAAGTAACTGGCACTACTTTCCAGTGCCACTTTGGACATCACGTTGCCTTATATACACTCCTAGCAGACGTCATATCCGACGCTGGCGCGTTCAATGATGTCATGTAGGAAGACGCATTAATGTTTGTTTTGGTCCCAATGTGGACATCTCAGTAGAAGAGGAAACCCTCAACACACGATCCTTGTTAAGGACTACTTGAATTCTTGCACACCTTTGCAGATGTGCCATACACACTGTACTTGGCTCCGGCATACATGATGTCAAATCTTCAATCCGTTGTCCTAATTTCATTATTGCTGAGTGTGATGTAGGGACTACACTGTAGCAAAGTCCCAAAGATGGGAGGAGCGGGAAGCTTTTCGTGTTGCATGGCGGCACTCAAATTCAAGAAGAGTTGTCCGTTATCCAGTTGAACTAAGTGAGTTTCCATCCTTCGTGCAGTGGCTGACGTCAACGGTGACGGAGGCTGATCATTCTGGACGTCTAGTGGATGAAGACATCAGACATTATGCGCATCTTCCTGAGCGGAAGGCAACATCCCACCGTCAAATGTACTATCATGGCATGCACCTCCGTGTCCGAAGCTCTAAACGTGGGCTTGTTACCCATGACTCTGGAGTGGTAGCGAGTTTCACATGCCAACTTCGTTGGGGTTTGCAAAATGGGAGGCCATTGGAATCCACACAGGAGTATGTGGGGTACATTGAAGAGATTTTGGTATTGGATTATCGAAATCACTGCGTCACAGTGTTGTTGTGTGATTGGGTGAGGGGCACACAAGGTAGTTAAGCTCCTAGCGTGCAACAGGATAAGTATGGCTTCACGTTGGCAAACTTCAACCATTTGGATGGAACGGTCCATGCAGATTCATTTGCCTTTCCTTTGCATTGCCAACAAGTATTCTTCTCCGACGATCCACATCGGCCTGGTTGGAAAGTAGTTTGCCGAATTGAGGTGAGGGGTAGACGTGACTCATTGCACCTTCTAACGACAACCCTGAACATGGTGCAGTTGGTGAATGATAGGGACTTCGATGGACTACAACCAGTGCAACAAGTCGTGGACCTGGTGCGCCAACCCATAGACCATGGTGGCGAGTATGTTGCCATAGTTAGCGATGACATCGCATCTGAGGAAGAAGCATAGGGTGTTCACATCATTGACATGTGTATGCTGTGATAGCATTTAGACATCACATAGGACGTCTGCGAAATACAAGGACATCAACATGTTCATGTCTTCCAAGTATTCCTGATGCATCTTGAACATGCATTTTGTGACAGAATCTATCTATTTCGGTGCTGCACGTGACATCATAAGAGTAGGTTGCAATCTTATTCTAATGAAGTTTGAAGAACGTGCACAAGTTGTATGACTTGAAGAGCCCAGAAATGCCCCTGACCTAAGTAAACACATAAGTCCGCCTGTACTACATAGGAAGGACGTGCATCATGTACAAATTCACCCTTTTTTATAAAATAATGTCATGCATCTGGAGTCATTTTTGACATCAAAGTGGACGCCTACAGTTGCTTCCACAACGCCCACACGTCCAGTCAGACGTAATGAAACGCACCGTGGATAGCATGTGGTTTGAAGTTACAATCGCAGGAAGTACAAAATGTTAACGCTAGAAGTGATGTCAATGTGGACGTCAGAACGTCAGGTGTGATGTCCACAGAGACATCCGAGGTTGGAACAAGGACTGGTCACGGATGCTGACATGGCATGCCACGTCATCATCCTTGTCCACGTCATACAATATCCACGTCATCATGCCATGTCACACAGTAGCCACATCATCTTGCCACCTCATCGGTCCACGTCACACAATAACCACCTCATCTCGCCACATCAAATGCCACATAAGCTTTTAGGAATCACAACCTGCCCGTTGTCCTCTTTTTAGCCTTGGGCAGTCACTTAACCTCTAACCGCACCAAAATTTTATCTGAACTTGTGAGGTATGTTTGACCAAAGATAATGACGTGGCTAAATATGTTATTGTGGACATCCTAGGAAACATCTGATGTCCACCTGGATGCCTTACATTGCATGGACGTTTTTTGTAGCATCAGTATGCTGTGACTGCAATCTAGCAATGCTAACACAGACATCATCGCAAAATCTTCACTTTCTCGACCTGACACCCTGACGTCTCGTGCAACGTATTGTGTCTACGCGGATATACGTCGTTTTTGGCTGGATGTCCAAGCGGACACCGTTTTCTTATAGTGAGCCCGAAACGGATTGACCTACAAAGGTACCCGGGATCAGAATTTGTAGGATTCTAGGGCGATATACGGACCGGATAGTTAGTAGGACACTAGGACCGGAACGATGGGAGTAAGCCGTTTCTCATTTTTCCGAGTGTTGTAGTATTTCCAGTTTTAGATATAGGACCGGAAAGTAGGTTTGGATACTAACTTAGTTTAATCACTTAATAAGGGTTATAAGGCTAGATACTTCACAGGATCTCGCGGGTTCGATCTTTAGAGTCACTTAGTTATGCTCTAGAGTGATTTTTGGGAGTATAACGGGGAATTTACTTACCTTGTACTGCAACAGCTACCACATGTCCCACAATCGCCAGATGATTATCAGGTGATAAATCCAAAATCAAATAGTGAGAGTTTTTAATACTATATGGAAATTCACTCGGCTTACCCTACTACTCCCACGGTGCAACGGCCTACAATTTATCCACGTTCGGAAAGTTTGCAAGATGCCCGCAATGAGGTGGTGTTTTATTCTGGGGGAACCAATCTCCGGTTCATACAACCTCTCCTAACCCAGATGCCACTGCAAACCAACATATCCATCTCATTATCCATGAGAATGAGGTTAATACTGAGGCATCTACTAGCCAAACTCTTGTAGAGTATGAAGATACTCGACTTGAAGATGTTTGTTTTCGCCAACTCCGTAGATAGAACTCATGACAAACCAAAAAGTGGAGTTTTCCATCTACAAAGCCACAAGAGATCCTCAGCTCAAGGATCATATTATAACGTTGTTCATGCAATCTATTATACATATGGAAAACATCAAAAGAACATCTACCTTAGGGGATTATACAAAGACTAAGCAAGTCGGGCCATAAACTGTAACTCATTTACCTTGAGTTAAGGATAAACCACCTCAATCCTTACTATCTTCAAGAGGCAGATGGTTGCCCTTAGCCAATTTATTTTTCATTAGAGGGATTATTAAAGACAAGCATCACTCTATAGACTCAAAATCAACTAGAACTAGACTTCTATACATTAATAATATCAATACAAAGCTATCAAGATTGCCTCCTTGAGGGTCAAGAACTCTTTCCAATTGGGAAGTTCCTCCCAATATGTACAAGCAGAAGCGGAAGGAGAGATAGTTAGAGTAAAAACTTCTTCAATGCAATGAATGGTGGAAGTGAGGCCTATTATTTTCCTTGACACAAAGATATTTTTAGGGGCTTGCAAAGTTGAAAACGTTAGAAGCAACCAAGAGCAATTGTGTAGGCAATAACAATGCTTAGAGATGGGAGAAATTTTTTTGAAGCAATCAATTTTTGAGCATCTCTTACTATTAATAGCATGGTAAATAAAATACAAAAAAAAAACTTGAAAAAGTTGAGAGCTTCATGTACAATAAGCTTCTCTGTTTCTATACAAATTAACAAATTCAGTGTTTAACACTTCATTCAATTCAAGTGACATTGTAAGTAAAAGTTACAGTCTCTTTGCGTATTGAAATTTTTGAGTAAATTGAACTACTAAATGTAAATTTACTTTCTTTTTTATATAACACTTATTTCTTGGCACATCACATAAAAAAAATAATTCACATCATCTCATCAATTGATGTAATTCCCATATATTGTTTCAAGTCATTTTGTTAAATATGTTCAATAATTTCTATCATTTCCACAAGCTAGGTTCTATTTATCTTTGGGTTCAAGAAGTATTATTTCAATTGAGCTTTGCACCTCTATTTTCAAAGTCTTAACAATGCCAAATCGTTCAATTTAACAAATAAGGCTTTATATTTGAATGAATAAAACAATAACATATATAAAGTACAAGCTTATGAATAGTAATAGTATTTTCATCTTGTATATAGTCATATTTCAATGTAAACTTTCTATATTTCAATCAAAATATCATATTGTATAAAATCAGAGTACAAACAATTTAGGAACTTTTTTTCTGGCATTTTCCCTATGAAGCATTTGATGTTGTTTTGAATGTCACCTCACTTGAAGAGATATTATTTGTAATCACCATTGGCAAAAGAATGGAAAAAATGAATTATATCCATGTGATATTAATTTTAACTTCATTTGTAAGGCCTATAAAAGCTTCTATCTTGATTTCTTTGCCAATTGTGAAACGTATGTGATCAAAGTAGAAAGTGCTTTATTTATTAGGTATAGAGGGACATACTTCAAAACTACTACCCAGTTGCAAAGAATGAGTTTAAATAAATGAGTACATTGTGTGCATCAAAAAGTTTAGACCCTACGGTTTGGCAACAGTTATTGTGCGGATATTGTTGTTTCATGGGTTCGCACATTAATCGCATTGTTATCACATCATTACAGTGCATTGCTTTGCATCGTTACCGCATCGTTACAATGCATTACTTGTGACTACATTGTAACAATGCAAAGCAATGCATTGTAATGATGCAATTACAATGCAATTAACATGAGAACCCATGAAACAACGATAACCGCATAATAACTGTTGCCAAACCGTAGGGTTTAAACTTTGTGATGTGGTTTACAATTCATTATTGAAGTCAATTTTCACAATTTTCAAAAAAACAAAGTTTGACAAGGTTCAAATTTCTTACTAGAACAATCTCACTATAATTGAGATTAGTGTGCTTCAAGCCCATCTTAAAGCTATTAGCAATATAGGTTTTCCTTCTCTCTTTTACCTCTTTCTATATAATAGTTTTTTAAAGAATGAAAATCAAGTTCTTTCATTTGAATTTTATTTCCTAGACCCTCAATTCAATTCATCAAGTTGAACATTGAAGGAATTTGAAGTTGATAACAAGTTCATGCAATTTTGATAGTTGCATTAGAAATAAAATGAAATATATTCCATTAGCTTAGTTGCAACCTTGCAAATTTAAACAAACATTAAATTTCAAAGACCTTTGAAGGAATTGAAATCTTTTCTAGTCCATTTTGTAAAGAAATGAAGATTAAACAAGACTACATACGAAATTCAAAATTCAGATCAAAGAATACTATATTGTAGCCATAAAGTCATAGACAAAATAATTGTCATAATCTACAAGGTAAAAACTAGCACCAAATTGGAACAAAGTCTAGTACAAGACCCGATCACTAAAAGATGTGGCCTTCATGTAGTCAATGTGGTAGCAATCCATTCATGGCATACAAGGATTTCCCTAGGCATTGACACCAAGTGCAATTGTTGTTCCTTAGGTGACGAAGAACCTTCAAAGATTTTTCTCATGTCTACGAGCCCAAGAGATTTGGGACCATGCTCAATCTATCCTATATCACATCCAAAGTGCTCTTCCTAGTCTTTATGTCCATTTTGACTTTTTCCAATGCATCTTTGGATCTTCAATTCCTCACTACTTCCATGACCTTTGAACCATTTGGATTCCTTCGAGGCTCTTCACTTTGGTTGATTTGGATTTTCTGTTACAATATAGTATTTTCTTATAGCCATTGGCCTTTGGAATTCATTTATGATGCTCTATGGAATGTACTTCTTGACTAAAGACTTGAGGCAAAACTAAAGGCCCATATCAAGGCTCAACAACCCCCCCAATAAGCTTCTAATATTTGGACTAAATTTAATCATATTTGGATTCATTCTCCAACTCTCACTAGTAGGTGTAGAGTCCTCTATTATTTGGAACAAAAAAGGCCCTCCCTCTTGTTTGTTTCAATAGTCTTTCCGGTTTCCAACTGGTACTTGCTTCTATCTCTTCATTGTCCAGCCTCAAACTTGGTTGTTCTTGATTTTTTTTTTTTATGCAATGGCTCACTCCATTTGTTAAACAAACAAGCAAGCAAGCATACTCTCCAAGAAAAATTTGAATGGATAAAATAACAACTCTAAGTAGCTAGAATCATTTTTTTGTCCAATTTTTCTTTTTCTTTTTCCTTACAATTTTGACCTTTGGGGGCTAGAAATAAATCCTTGAAGTATTGGGCAAATGCAGAAACAGATACAATTTAGAAGATGATCCATAATAATCCTTAGCCATAATATGCCTACCTTTGAACACAAGCACAATGTTGTCACACATGATACTATTTCAAAATTCCAAATGATTATGTGCACTTTATTTGCTTAGGGCATTACAATTAGGGAGAAGCAGCCTCAAGAACAAGGAGCTGCTTCACAATGAAGCTCTGGCCTTGTAGCACTCGCTCACTCTTCGAGCACTCACTTTTCGATTGAGGTAGCTACTGAAAAGCCCTCATGGTAGATTCTATAGATGCAACGCCTCCTGCCCCCTTGGTCCACCCACTCGGGCCTGTGCCAATAAAGATGCTATTTTGGACACTCTATTTGACGCAATAGTGTTCAAAACCAGAATCCAACACTCTGGATAATGAACTCATATACGAAACAAATGTGGGCGGTTCAAACTAATGAGTTATTTTTTGTCCGAGAATAAATAAAGATATTCTTGGACCCGAGAAGGTCAACAAATCCTTCATTTAAGTAGGTGATCTAATTAAAATATTCATGACTTAGATGATATCTGGTAAACTGTGAGACTTCTGACAGCGCCCATCGGTTGCTTGCCAACACATTGTACAAGAACCCAGGACTCTTTTTCTATACAAAACATTACCGCTACTGCGCCAGTACAAGAAGGTTTTCAGCAAATCTACTTAGATTCGTAAACTGCAGTCTAGTCTGAGGACAACCACAAACTTCAGCAAAGTTTACTTCGCCATAAAAGCTATCATCTTCAACGTGTTACTGCAAATGTCCTGATCACTTTCACCATCCTATTTTGCCATACAGCTGACTACTTGTCCGTCTCCTGCATTCACAAAGCCACTAAACAAACAGAGCGGCCATTAATAACCCAATCCCCTACATCACCAACCATACTCGCATTTTAACTACATCCCGTCATAGGAATAAAAAAGTGTCCACACATATTCTGTGGCAAACCAGTGTATAAAGCTCTTTTAATCACTTTCCATCGATATGCTTTGAATACTCTTTGCACTTCGACTTGGAAATTTTAAGGAGTGTAACTCGGACATTCGTCTAGTATATTGATTTCGGATCGGAAAACAAACCCAATTCATTTATTCGGTTCTCCCAATTCATTAGCGGGGAACTAGAGATTAGAACTCCCTAGCGTCCAAGGAGCCCGGAATTGGGTCTCTAAAATCATTTGAGCTTAGTACGAACGAACGGAACGCATTATCAGATATTGCAACCAGAAGAAAATGCCTACTTAAGTCAATTTTCCAATGCAATTAGTATTGTTGAAGTTGAACAGCAAAAGATTTTAGCGACTAACAGTTCAATAGATAAGCAAACTTTGACTACACTGATTTCGTCCTATTTGTAACTGTGACACTAATTTACTAAAATCACACTATTTGTAAAATACTTAAATTAGTGTAGGCGGAAATAATACTATATTATACCAATTTCCAGAGATTTTTTGCAATAACACTAATTTCTTAGGTTAAACAAATTTTGCACCCCCACTGTTAGGAGGATTCAGTGTACTCATACATCCATGAATTTTTGGTCCAAGATAAAATGGTTCTCTTCAGGATGCATTGCGTTCATATTCACGTTTATGCAAATACAAATCATCTAGTTCCAGTTCGACAAGCAACTTTGAAAATGGACTTTGCATTGCTTGCATACAACTTGGTTGGGTCACGTTGGCATTTAAAAGAAGATCAAATATCTATTTTTTTTTTTACTTTTTATACACCTTGAATAAACTATGATTTTTGAGGAGCTGAATATAGGTGTACCCATTTGGTCCCTCCTTAGGGGCTCAGCACTTGAGCTAATATGGATCACCCGTAACAGTCAGGTATTTGAACGCAGATGAGGTGTAATTACCACAGATCATGAGGGCAATAGTAAAAAATAAAAGTTCATGGGTTCATTTTCATGTACACCATTACCCCAAATTAAAAAATAGTAAAAATAAAAGAACTTTATGGACCAAAACGAGATTAAAAAAATGAAAAAATACGTTCGATTTTTCTACATACGAATGAGACAATAAGCACATACTAAAGCGCGCATTTAAAGGTCGGCTGACTAACCATGAGCTTTAGGTTGAGCTGTTGCCATCACACGAAGCTCACTTGCGACCTCAGAGAAGCTGGGTCTGGACGCAGGTTCCGCTGACCAGCACCTCTCCATCAGCGATTTCCAAAGAGGATCACACCAGGTGGGTATCGATGGTCTCAGGGTGTTGTTGACAATACCCCCTGAATTGAAAACATAAAAATGAATAAAATATGAATAACTAAATGCAAATACATGTAATAGAAAGGACATAGTCCAAGAAAGTGAGATGAATAATCACTACTATCATCATCAACTCTGCAGCACTCTGCAAAAAATGAGTTTATCAAAGGTAAGGAAACATCAGCAGAAGCGTATGGGGAGTTTCAGACCAATGATAGCTCCGTAATGCATATTCGCATAAGGCTCCTCCCCGGTCAGTAGCTCCCACATAACTATTCCAAACGAGAATGCATCTACCTGCACAAATTGAAAGAAGGTTTCTATGAGAAAAAGAAGATTACCCTAGGAAAACTCAAAACATAAAACGAAAGGCTTTGCTATGAGCTAGTAAATATCCCTCAGAATTTCAAACGTATCATCACATTCATTCTCGGGTGAGCAATCCAAAACTGTCGGCAACTCAAACCTTTATCCCTTTGACGCTCAAATCCTTTCTTGAAGTTTTGCATACTTTGCTTATATCTTTATAGAAATACGCTGCTTACCTCAGTTTGATGAAACTGGTCATAAAGGAAGTGTTACTTTTGAAAAATCAAGCATTACTTTGGATGAATGAGAAGTTGTTTGAATAAAAGGTCACCCAATAGTACTTGGTTCATCATCCAGAATATAAACTTGGAACGCTTGGGGGTTAATGTGGAAGGGTTCAATGTTTTGTAGAATTCTTAAAATGAAGATCCTCCGTAAGTAATTAGAATATTCGCACAAAGCAAACTTGGGCGTTATAGTTATTTAAACGCACATATTCAAGATTAATGGTGAGTGCGATCAAATGTTAACATATAGATTTCAGTAAACTCAAAAAATGAACCAAGTCCCGCACTTTCTCAGTGACCAGAGTGCTGCTCCCATTCAATAACTCTGGTGCCATCCATGGTAGAGTTCCTCGCACACCACCTGACACCATGGTTTGATGCTTCACTTTTGACAGTCCTAGATCCCCAACCTGAGGATGAAACAAAAGCATAAAATCATTTCTGGTACGTAACCCAACATCGGGTTCACTACTTGCATTATAAGCATTCTATAATAGAACATACTAGATAACAGCTGTATACCAGTGGAAAACATGTTCCAGAACGACATTCGTAGTGCCGTACCTTACAAATAGGTCGGTGTGGATCTCTCATGTTAACAAGTAGATTGTCACATTTTAGATCAAAGTGCACAATATTTTTACTGTGAAGGTACTCCATCCCAAACGCCGCATCCATCGCTATGAGCAATCGCTTTCGGCGGTCAATAGTTCTAGAGGGGGAGCCCAACATTAGTCAGAGGCATGTTGAAAAACATCTAAGGACTTGTATTTTTTGAATGAAAATAGTGACAGGCACTACTAGGTCCTAAAAGAACAACACATTAAGAGAAAAGAGGTGGTCTTCTCAAGACAGTACCTGTCTTTCTTTTGTAGGACCTGCTTCAGTGACCCATTCACCATGTACTCAGTTACAGTCGCAAGTGTTCCTCCAGGACCATCACGAACTACTCCATAAAATGCGACAACGTTAGGATGATGCAATTGACTCAGAGTACAGGCCTCTCTCCAAAAATCAGCAATCTGCAAGAGGCACCGCCTGTTTCACATGACAATCCTTGAAATACAAAGGCAATCCGCAGAGGCCAATCAAAAAGAAACAGAATGTAGCTTGTAAAATTGAAATGAGTAATCAAAACTGCACTCAAATTTCGTACCAAGCGATCTCTTTCTGCAGGCCGACCGGCAAAACAGCTGGCCTTAATTCGCTTAATAGCAACATCTGTGCCTCTCCATTTCCCATGGTACACAGTCCCAAACGTACCAGAACCAAGTTCACGCATTTCTTCAAGATCAGCATTCAAGATGGTCTGCAGAAGGACGATTCTGATCAGACTAGATTCTAAGACTTCTCAAATGAACTTTCGCAAGTGCTAATGTAATCATGCAGGTTGCGGTAGCTAGGTATTGTACTGAGGCCGACAGCATGTTAATCACCTGCAGACCACTTCTGATAGCTTCTGCCTCAGCGTCCTCTGCCGTGCCAGTGCTACTAGAGCCCTGCCTCAAATCTTCGTAAGTTCGGACTGCAGTCTCAGCAACACCGTCCTGCAAGAAAATAACCAAGTAAAAGACAGGTCCAGACTTGAAAAATGAGAAAACAGGAAGAAATCCACAAATTTGCAGATACATTAAACAAACTCAACAAATTTAAGTCTCACCTCAGTTGAAGTTATAGCTGTTAACTCCTCTGCTAATATAAAAGGAGGCTTTGTAGCCAAATCTTCATTCTTCTCTACAGCAGCATCGGGCGTACCGGTTTGGTTGTCATCAACTGCTACATTAACATCTGTAACTTTCTGCACTCTGTCCCAGTTCGACGAACTGAAAGTGGGTGCATGGGCCAGATTAGGTGACATGACTGCAGTACCGTCTCGAGAAAAGGGCAGCCATTTATTGCCTTTTTCATCGACCTGCAAATTCGCAGAAGATACGGGTGCAACCATTTCTCTTGTGGGACTAACTAGTACTGAAGAGGCCACGTCCTCAGCAAGATGTCCTGTGGCAGAAAACTGTGACGTAAACAAATTGCTGTCCTTCCTCCGAAATTCCGCGTTCTGCCCCAGCAAATCACTGATGTCGCCTTCCGATAACCTTGGAGTCAAAGATCCTGGCTTGAAGAGCAGGGAGCCCATAGAATTGACTTCCTGGTCTATATTAGAAGTACCAAGACAGGTACTTGTGTTAGACGCAGTCGGCTTTACCGGTGACGATATCTCCGTTGAAGTCATAATTGAGAGAGTGGGGATGGTGAACGACATCCCTCCGGTATTTACTCCGGTGGGCGGCAAAATATGTGCTTGATCTGTTGAAACAGAAAGCTGAGCACTGGGCGGAGACATCCCATCAGTCAAAATCAGATTATGAAAATCATAATCCGAGGAGTTAGACTTCATCTCTTTCACGGAGCCATCGTCTACGGTAATATCTAAATCAGTTTCCAAACCCTGCGCAACCTCTTCAGAAGCTTCCACCCTAGTTCCTCTTGAAGATTCAATTTGTCGGCCTTGTAGAATTCCAGACCCAGACAACTGTTGAAAATTATCTTGATTATTACTCCCATGCAGTGTCAGCACATCCACCCTCAACTCATCGACATCATTAAGCCCCGCCCATCGCAACTCTGAATTATTTGCTGCCTCAGTGTTCCCCAATCTCGTGCCTGCTGTGCTATAAAGATGAGGAACCAAATCATTTAAGGCACCAGTTTCTGCCTTGTCATCCATATCCTTTTCAGACGCCAATTTGTTGGAGGAACTCTCAGAAGGTAGATGAATAACCTCTGCTAATGCAGGTGAGCTCGCAAGAGCTGGCAAACTTCCTACAGATCTTGGCACTGGCTCATCAAACAAACCTGATTCACTTTCCCGTCCAACCTGCAGAGGCACCTGAGGCACATCCACAACTACTTGAGCAAATGTCGACGGAAAAACAGGTAACACATGTGATTGGGTTACAACACTCCTAGGCAACTGATTAATAGCGCTCAGTGGCTCAGTCACACCAGCATTCCTATGTAGGTAGGAGACTGACATCGCAATTATACCATTAGAATCTTCAGGTAAATGAAGAAAACCTTCACCAAGTGCTTCCAGATCTGCCCCACTACCACCAGGCCAAGACCGGATCTCGTCCAAAACACGGTCACGCTGATGTGCACCCCAATCGATAGGTTTCTCTTGGCACCTTGAGTGGACCAAGCGTGGCTCTGCAGAGGGAGTGCTTTGATCTTGTAAATCTTCTCGTGAATTGAGATGGGAAGAATGAAACGACTGTTGAGTACTCCTCTCTCTCGGGCGCCTAACATCCCCACCACCTTGTGTGTCCGAATAGCTAGACTCTGAAAAGCCGCAGACGCCGTCTTGGAATGGATTATGCCCTAGGTACTGTGGTACTTGACCCCTGGGTATACCTTCTGCATACTGGTGGTGTGCACTATTGTGACCATCATACAAAAAAAGTTCCTGATGCACTATGTCTGCATTTCCGACGACAGCTTGCTGAAGCGGTCGAAGGACCCTGTCATCCGTTTGACCGAGATGATCCCTGTAACGTGGAGGTGAAGTCACCGGTCTTAACCTAGTTGTACCGTCACTATGTGGATGGTGTCTAACGCCATGCTGATGATCAGCGTAATTTGGAGCAGCATTCGTGCGAAGAACCTGCTGAAGCTGCAACTGAGGCAGTTCAGTTGTGCGCAAGTTCGACGGATCCCTGTAGGTCATCCTTGGTGAAGACGGAGCCGAACCTGCTCCAATATTGTACGAGCTTCCGGCAGTAACGCCAATAGGGCCCATTGTGTCCACCGATATAGACCGTTGCATGAATGGCGCAAATACCTCTTCCCCCATACTGCGGTGGTCAACAGGCCTATATATGGGCAGATCAATGGTCGGAGTTGGCATTACATCCTGAAAAGAACCCCTAAAATGAGGCGGTTCTGGCTGCTGTCCTGGCGCAACTACATCACTCGCAGGCTGCATCAGTTCCACTCGCCTGCTGTATATATGCGTCTGGTCCTCGAATGAGTGTGGCGGCCAACAGCCCTGTTGCTGAGGCTGTTGTGGTTTCTGGTAACCGTGACGCTGCCTGGGCGATGGAGTCGCCTCAGAATGGTGATCTGAAAGGCGAGTTAACTTACCATGAGAAGGCACCCGCGGCATTCGAACCTCAGGAAGACGGCGTACATCGTCGCGAGCAACAACCTCCTGATGACCACCTAGGAGGTCAATCTCATGCTGCAGCTTCTTGGGAGACTCCGATCCCCTTTGCAAATCAGAATTGTTGTACAAGTGCTCATGCACATTCGCAGAGATAGCCAAGTTTACTCCAAAATTATCTCCCTCAAGGACAACTCCATCTGCTTGAACAATATTGTATTGATGCCCATATGTTTGAGAATGTAGGTCGGAAAGACGCATTTCAGGTATGAAGCTTTGATTCAGAACCCTGGGTAAAAGTGGAGGAGACGAGGGCGCAGATGACGGAGCAGACATTGGTAGGATAGACGAAACAGGCAAAGCCACTGGGACATGCTGGATCAAGGAGGCGACATCCTGAGATATCTGAGGAGCCAACATAGCCACAGGTACGGTGTCTTGATGCCGGTTGAAGCCCCAAGAATCCCCAACATCAGTAGAGCTGTCGATTATGATAGGGGCAATAGCAACCGAGCCTCCATCCCCTGAGTGTTTCCTAGAACCAGGCTCAGAAATACCATTAACAGCATCAACATAACGCTGTTCAGTACTCCTTTGGTCCCCCAAGGACTCATTGAGATGCACAGACTCATGATCGACGTCAGAAAAAAGGAAGAGTCGCAGCCGTGTAGAAGCTTCTGAAGACTGAAGCCGGTCGAACTCCTCCATCATATTAGCAACGTCCTCATTGGAGGAAACAGAAACCAACGCATCAAGATCTTCCTCCGGTAACTTGTATTTAATGGTGTGAGCTTGAGAATATAATTCCGCCATCTTCTGAAGAAGTTCATTATAGTGGATATCTCTGCTCACTGTTATCAGTCTAGTGTCACCTCCGACGTAACGCAGCTGGTTATCAGTAGGCCTCGGCAAAATCTTGCCGGCATAGCTGCATAACAGTTTCACGCGATAGAAGGAATGGTCTTCTGAATGCGTAGATATTTCATCTGGAGTCGCTGCTTCCATCCAACAGAAACAAAGCCAACATCAGTATCTCAGAGTTTTCGTACATCCAAACTGGTTGTGATGTCTACCATACCTTTTCGAGTGCAAGGTTTGTGGGCAAGAAATATGTGTATATTAGGATACCAAACACTCCAAATAATGTTTCGGCCACCCAAATTGATTAAGGGCGGATAATCCCTGATCACAAAGCCCGGATGATCGCTGCTCAGTACAATCTAAAGAAAAAGGGTGAAAAGTTACACAAGCGACAATATGAGCAATATATACACCTTTCAACAAAGCCATTGCCAGACATCTTCAAAAAGAGTGACAAGAATAAAGTCGACGAAACCAGCAGAAGGATGAATAGCACCAAAGGTTAAGCAACACAATGACAAAGCCCATTCATTCGGGAGAATTAACATCCTCGTAGTTTGATTGGCAAGCAAAATAGGAAAATATAGTTGACTCACCATCATTTACATTGGTAGACACTTTTAAATGTGCCACTGAATAACCAGCATGCTTCCGCCGTCTGCTATGGGACACAGGTGAACCATCCTGAGTCGGATCCAGGGCATCCTCATCTTCTGAAAACGGAGACAGGTCTGCGAGATGAGTGGCACCACCTCTCAATTTCTGAAACGTTGGTAAGGATACATCCGTGGAGGGATAGGCTAGATCTACAACGGCTGTGTTTTCAACTGATGAAGAGGATCCCTCATCAACACCAGGCTGCCAAGATAAAACCATATGACGCCTATTCTGGAGGCCATTATCTACCGACTCATTCAAATTTTGGTCCATGGGCGAGGGACGCAAAGACCGATCTCCCGAGTACTCTCCTATTCGCGAATTGACGCCTCCTTGCCGGGCCATGGGAAAATTACTGATGTATAGCACCACTGAGCAAATAATCAGTACTTCTGCGACAAAATCCGGAATTCTCCGCGCAAGTCATCCTGTTTCAATCGTACTGTTAATGCCGACCCCCCTACTGCATCATCCCTAATCGTATTTTCAAGTCGTTCAACCTAGAGTACATTTTCAATCCCTTGATTGTCGGTATCTGATTACAGATACGCCGGAAGAAAGGAATTGGCCAGGATGAACGGTATCAGAGAACCAAGAATTCACGCTTGGCTTTGTCAATATCTCATATTAGTACAATAGATCTCGTCGCACCTACAGAAGAAACAAGAGATGCCGCAACAAACAGGGCCTGTAGAAAATTTTAGATTGTAAAAAAACGACAGACGCCACGAATGGAGCTGCCAACGATCAACCCATGATAAATTTCCTGAAGCATTCCCACAATTCTCACACAAGTATGAACGAAAGGACAAACCAGGACAAATACGAGAGCGTAAGTACTTTCACAAGCTCCTTGGAACAGACGTTGAAGAACAAAAACCTGGATCAAAACCAATGTTCACTCAAGATTCCTGACTGAAACATAACTGTTGCCATGACATTATAAACAGCGTAGCCATTCGAGAGACAAGTACAGGAGAAATGCGAACCGATATGCAGCAAACCCAGAATTCAACGAGGTCTTTTCCAAAGATCAATCAAACCAACGCCTAATCAAGCTCCAACGACCACCGTCCCTCCCCTTTACTTCATGTAGACGGCAAGAAATTTACGTCACAATTGCATCGCGAAACCGCCAGATGCACGTCCGTGATATACCGATAAATCAAGTTCATAATTACACCAACCACTCTTACACGCCATCCACCACAGCGAATTCCCAAGCCAAAACAAATCTCCCCACGAGCCTCCACCACACGCTCCACCGCAATCAGAAAACTCCCCACAAACGTCACCCATAGAATCCTGCCAATCGCAAACGAACCCTCGCACCACTCACGCCGACCTGACCCATCACTGCTTCCAATCCGCGTGATACATACCTGAAGCTTGCAATCCGAGGCAGCCCGACCCGACCAGATCCAGGCCAGTAAAGCGAGATTCCGAAACCTAACGTACCGGGAAACGTCTCCGCGATGGTAATGGTCCAAAACGGAAAGCGATGCTGCCTCGTCACAACCAGCACGCAGCTGCGTTATTCGCGCTCTGAAGTGGCGATGGCGAAAGCAATAAGGTAGAACAGCCCATGGCCCCAGATTTGCAATCTGAGTATCTTTTGTAATGTGCAATGTGCTGATTGTTGCCTGCATTTTTCATTTCTTCATAGAAAGAATTAGTTGAATTGAATTAAATACAAGTGGATCCATATTAATCTGATAAGAACTTGATTTGATATGAATTTTCAAACCAAAAGTATAAAATCATTATTAGATGGGATCATTATCATCTTGGCACATTATTAGGTGGCTTTGTAGCCTTTTTTGAAGAAGGTTTTGAGTTCTCTTGTTCCTTCATCATTTTGGGTTGGAATTGAAGGTGGCTACTATGGGCAATTTTGAAGCCTAATGGCCAAATTTTTTCTAATGAAAACAACTATCATTAATAGGCTATTGTAGAGAATTAGAATAGGCAACAACTTTGAGAATTTTGTTGTAATAGTGGCAATGGTAATATTTTTAAAAACTGTTAGGAGGCTAAACAATAGGAAGAAAAATGATTGTGTATAAGCAATGAGCATTCATATTCTTACATCTCGACATGATTGGATAGAAGCCTTCAATCACTTTATCAAATGGAGGAATTCCAACACTAAACTTTGGTATTGTAGTTCCAAAGATCTTCTGATGTCATCCCCTCAACATTACACAAATATATATACATTGACAGTTGTATAATAAAATAAGGTAGATTTATTCATTTAGATACATCAAAAAATAAACATGTACTATTGAAACAAAGCAAGGATTCCTTCCAATCTTTAAGTTAGTCTACTTGACATCTATAATCGAGGCATTCCTAACATTTATCAACAAGTGTATTATAAAATTACACTACATGTTCAAAGGAGCCATGTCAATGAATACAAGAGTTCAATTCCTAAGTAACTTGTGCATTGCAGTCTTATTAAAGAGATTCGTGAAGAGATTGCATCTACAAGGGTGCTTGTTCAACTAGCTTGGTAAATCACATCTTTTAATAAAAAATAGCATTACAATAAAGTTATTTGGAAGCATACATCAAAGAAACTCTACCAATATCAAAGTAGTCATATTTGACTAGATACCAATGGAAGTCTTTGATAGCAACAATCTAATTGTATCCCGGAAGGCCTTAGTTTTGTTATTTTGTCCAACATTCACAACAAGCCCCTCAATGCGCAGAGGACTTGTTAGTATAATGACCACCATCATTTGCAAAGACCCATGTAAACATATAGTCAATTGTAAACCACCTTTAACCATAGAACAAACAACCTTTAATCATTGAGAGATCTTCATATGTAAATTACTAAATTGAATTGATTAAAAGGGGTCTTGGGGGGTACACTCCCCCTTTTTTTGATGTTAGCATGCAAACAAAACTTTGGATCTCCTATATATTTTTTGAATTTTAAATAAAAATAAATAAATATATATAAATAGATTTTTCTACATTGAAAGTTTATGTTTTGAATTAATGATATTTTTATTTATTAATAATAATTAGTTACAAATTTTTGAAGTAAAAAAATACACTGTAGAACTGAAAAATAACTTTCACACCCTTATATTATATAAGAAAAAATTGTTTAAGAAATGTACAAAAAATTATCTAAAAATAACTTTTTATTGAAAGCTCATTTTGAGTTGAATATTGATGCAATGGTCATCTAAATGTGTTCTCTAAAAATATTTGAGTTAAAAAATCATATCATTTTAATGCATTTTTAACCTCTTCTAGAAATCATTCCATATTTGATTTGATTTTGAAATTTTTGAAGTAGAATCCTATAGTCATTAGTAAACAATGCTCAAAATTTGAAGTTAAAATTATAGTTTATTAAAAAGTACTTGTTCACGTCACTACTAGAAAATTCAGATTTTTTGTTGATTTGGACATGTTAATCATCAATACTTTTTTGTTGATTTTTGTCCGAATCAACAAAAAAGTGTTGATGATCAACACGTCCAAATCAACAAAAAATCTGAATTTTCTAGTAGTGCATGTGGTTTGTTGTAGTAGAACCAAGTGCACCCCAAGGAAGGGTGCATATAAAAAAACAAGGCAATCTTTACTTGTAATGCCAACCAAAAAGAGAAAATTACAAATATAATTCCAATACTATTGTAAAACCAAATTGTGCTGAAGATATGCAATGTTGTAAGTATTTCAGAAAAAAAGATTTTTGTCTAGTATATATCCTATACAATTGAACATCATGTGCTTCAAATGCCGAATGAAATAAAAGTTTATAAAAATATTACAACATGGCCATTATCCTAGAATATATAATAGTTATGAAGTAATTTTTGAAAAGTACATGTTTAATAATCATGAAATGTTATAGAATGTCAAAGTCACTCTATCCAATGTTATCTACAATAGTAGAAGTAGAGTGTCCTTAAGGAATCCCACAAAATTCAACATCAGGAGATTTCTAGATGACCTCCCTCTAAATAATACTACGTACTAAGTTTTAATATATTCCTTCAAAATTTAAAATCCTAGACTGCCTAGCCAATTTTTTGGAATTTAACAATTGAGGCGTAGATTGGCGTTGACATAAACTTGCATAGCCTTGTTGGACATAAGAAGACAATGAAGTCAAGGTTGCAAACCACTAGTAGAAAAAACAGTGACTATGTCAACAAAAAATTAACAAAAAAGTGTTGAGGGTGTTTGTATCCATGGTCGCGTTGTCTTGGACAGTACTTAACAAAAAAATTGTTGTCCATTTTGTTATGGTGGTCAAATTAGAAAAATAATAATATTAATTCATTTTTAAATTTGCTCATGAATGGTTGCCAAAAATCAGTCCAATACAAACTACCATGTAGGCCAAAAATTAGACTTTACAATTTAATTAGAAGAAAGTTACAAGTGTATAATTAATTTAGGAGACAAGTTTCTTAGAACTTAGTATTTGATGATAGAAGAGAGGTGGCTTTGGTGATAGAAGAGTATAGAAGACAATCTCTTTATGGAAATGGGGTGGTAGAAGGTAAAATAAACCATATGGGATATGTGAATTAAGACTATGAATGATTCACGTAACCCATATGGTTTGTTTTGACCTTTTATCACCCTATTTGTATAAAGAGCTTGTCTTCTCCTCTCTTATATCACTAAAGTCACCTTTATTATATCACTAGTGTACGAGAGGCATGTCTTCTTAACAAAAAAATGTTAATTCTTTTGTTGATTTGAACATTGTACTATTTGAATCAACAAAAATTTAGTGACCATTTTGTTAATTTGTTCAAATCAAGAAAAAATTGTTAAATTTTTGTTGACTTAGACACCATTTTCTAGTAGTGAACTTACATTCAAAAAAATGTCACCGCTATCATCAAACTAGGTCTCCTAGTGAATAGTGCTTTGAATATCGTTCAATAAATTTTTAACTGGATTGTCATCAACTAAGAGGACATTTTGTATAGTCTCAACTTTCTCCATGTCAACCAAAGTTGTCAAATCCTTAAAAAAAAATGGCTTATTTGGATTAGTTGGGTTTCTACATGACGACTTAGTACAAGCGTTTTAAAAAATATATATGACATTTGTAGGACCAAAAGTAGCGTGCAACAACACTGTCTTTAACAACGACCACGTGTTCTTATCTAACATACTACTCCAGAATATTATTCAAGCTTTAGAAAAGAACCAATCAAGGAAAAGTGTGAGACTTGGTCTTTATTTAAATGAGAGATTAGTTTTGTGGTAAATTCAATGAATAAAAAGTCTATTGAAGTCCAAGACCTAACATATTGCCTTCTATATATTTGGCTACTTAGCCAAAAGAGGATTTGTAGATAGCAAATAAACCATTGAGTTAGAGGTAAAATAGTGTTGCTACAAACAATCATAAAATATTATATGAATAATAAACAAACAATTACCTTAGGCACCTTTTATGATGCCTAAATCAACCTCTTTTTCCTCTACTACATTAGCCTACTTCTCCTCCACTACAACAACCTTCTTCTCCTTCGCCATATCGGCCCCTGTCTCTTTCTCTACATGGCCCAACTTCTCCTTCACTACTTCACTGTCCTTCCCTTCTTCACCCTTGACTGCCATCCCTTTGATCATGATAGAAGCACAATTGACAAAACTCCTTTACTAGATTTGTCAGCAACTCCAAATAGCATATTCTAAGCAAACAAGCAATAATAAGGATGTACTTGTAAGCCCGTTGGAATGGCTTAGGATGATGTAAATCACATATGAACATACAATGCAAGTTTACAAATGAAGAGGCGCTTATATATTTTATTCATAGAAGCAAAAAGATATAAGTTCTTAAACTAAATTACTAAAATTAACCTTAGACTCCAATACCCACAATTTGATAAAACAAACAACAAGACTAAATAGGCTCAAGTCCTTCAAAGTATCATTTTGAATAGTATTAGACATTTTTTTATACTAACCAAATTTGGATTTGTCTAGAGATTTCCAAATGCAATAAGGCTTGTGTCCAATGGTAGCCTATCCTCCCACAAGCAAGTGGAGTCACTAGCTATACCATCACAGACTTGTAGATGTAAAAACTATTGATCCTGTTTTTGAGATTTGTGACAAGCAGATTCAATAGTCTAGCTAGCTTGTGCATTTGCCACACAAGAAAATAGGAGGGAAGGTGCAATAGTCTCATTGTCATTCAAAATACCCTCAGCATCAACCCTCGCATCAACCATTTTGCAATATGGTGACAACCATGAAGACTCATTAGTACCCCTTGTTATTTCCTCTGACCAATCAAATGTGGCAATCAAATTTTGCTCTGACAAACACGTTGTAGTTTTGGTATTCTTTTGTGGTTTGGTTGCTTTCTCACAATTACTAGCTGTTGTTTGATCCTTATCCAATTGAAGACAATTCTTCTTTAGCTTATTTATCCCCCTGCCAATACTACAAACATTGGAAGTTCTGCAACCTTCTTTTTATTATGAGTCAAATTCTTCAACTTCTTCAATAATAATGTAGGCACTATAAGAAACCCATGTTTTATGTGACGTTTTATAATTTTCGAAAAGAAATTTTAGGTGATGTTGAATAAAACAACTTGTGTTTTTATGTCAATAATAACGTTCAATATACACATTTTATAATATATCAATTTCACTAATTTTGTATTTCCATGTCAAGGCCCTAAAATTCATACTATATTTTTTTGGTTGTATGTTAATAGAATTGATTTATTATTTCCATGCTAGCACCCTCAGAATCATACTATATTTTTTTGGTTGATTGTGTATCAATAGAATGAATTTATCATTTTTTTTGGTTGATTGTATTCAATAGAATGAATTTATCATTTCTATGCCGAGGCCCTAAAATTCATACTATACTTAGTTGATTGTGTACCAATAGAATCAATTATTTTCAGGTTGATTGAAATTCATACTATATTTTTTTGTTGTGTGTCAATAGGATTTATTATTTCCATTATGTCAATCAATCCTAGGTCTGCTCTTACACCTCCAAATTCGGAGCCAGATCTAGGACCGGAAGGAGAAGAAGATCCGTTCCAAGAAAGGGAGTGCTATATAGCTCACCTGAAGTATAAGCGCTTTAAAGGGGGCGGAGATCAAGATGCGGATGACTGGATGTGCGAGTTCGAAGCAACCGCAGTGGCAAATCAGGACAACAAAGTAGCCAAACGACGTATTTTTCAAGGCTTGCTGAAAGGAGAGGTGTTGTAGTGGTACCAAGATATTCCGGACCCTATCCGAAATAATTGGGACCAGCTTCGAACGGAATTTCTTCAAGCATTTCGAGAAACGGAAGGAGAAGCCAAAGCCATAGGGAGGCTAAGTACGATGACTATAAGGTCATCCGAATCAGTACGGAAGTATGGACATCGGGTAAAGGCTCTAATTCAAAAGCTAACAACGGAAATTGCTCCTAGTTTGCAGGTAGAATGGTATGTGGCTGGACTACCGGAATCTATGGGATTCCTAATCCGGCAGGCTAGACCAAGAACACTCCGGGAGGCGATTGATGCTACCACCAATTATGAAAATTCGGCGTAGTCTCTCCGGAAGTCGTTGAGGAGAAGTGAAAGGAGAGACAAAGGAAAGAAGAAGAAGCGTGATCGAAGGTCGAAGAACCGGAAGAGGATTCCTGATTCGGATAGTAGCTTCGAGAGCTCTGAATCCAAAGGGTCGGATTCCAATTCTTGGAGCTCCGACATGGAAAGGAGTATTTCACCTTCAAGAAGGTTGTTGAAATCCAAGGGAATGCGCAAGAAGGCTGTGGTCAAAGTCAAGACGGAGGATTTGAATTCTAAAAAAATGATGAAGAGTATCCAGCAGTCTTTGGAGGCCATCAAAGTAAATCTCGCAGAAAATCGGAAGCCGAGATGGATCGTCCCTACTTCCAAGGCAAATGTATGGTGCGGAAGATGTGGAGAACCGGGGCACTATTCTAGTGAGTGTCAGCGAGCCACTCACAAAGCAGTACATTATGTATACCCGGAAGAGGAGGAGATCTACTACACTATGGGAGGTGATGAAGAAGAAGAAGTTTACCAAGTGCAGTCGACATATAGGAGAGGAAAAGGAATTGCGATTCCGATGCGGTCCAATCCGTTGAACCGGAATTTCTTGCTTGGACCAAGTCAAGGACTGATGATGCATCAACCTATCCAAACCACAAGTTATCCAGGTAGGCAAGTTGTGATTTGCTATGGTTGTGGAGAACTGGGTCATTATGCAAATGCATGCCCTAATCAGGGACAAGCACCAAGAACACCTCGGGTTCTCCCATGCCAAAATTGTCAGGAGTATGGACACCCGGAAGGTAAATGTCCACACCCTGTACGAGTTAGGCCGGTTTACAAACAAGTCCAGATACTGCCCAGAGAGCAGACGGCACTCAACTACGGTCATTCAGACAGGATTGAGAAACTGGAGAAATGACGGTGCGCGGTGGAGCTGCCAGGAGAAAAGAAAATAAACCGGGTAACTACTCGCAGTTCCACCCAAACGCAATTGGAGCGGCCAACCAAGAACCGGAAAGGGAGGAAGAAATACAGAAGGAAATCAGGGTCTAGTGATGACTCTGATTTACTTCCTGCATTGAAGGAACCGGAAGAAGAGAAGGACCACTTTGAGGAGGGGGTGCAGTCCACCGGATCCCTAGGGACATCAGTACTGAAGTATAGGAGGAGATTTCCAAGACAAATGTTCCACCAGCCCGGAAATCAGTTACTTTTGATGACACTCCTATGATTATCAACCCGGATATATGAGGACATGAATATGACATTGTCCAAGACATCAAGGATCGGAAGGCCAATGTCACGATTGGAGAACTCCTTCATGATAATGTCAATTATCAGAAGTTGATTTGAGAAGCATAGACTAGAAAATGCCAAAGGAAAGTTAAGTTACCTTCGGTAGCTGTTAACTTTGCTCAATCGGAAGATTCCGGAGCTCCTGAAATCACTGTAGAAATTGACGGGTGTTCAATTCCTAGCGTTCCGATCGATGGAAGATCGAGAGTGAACCTGATGTTGGAAGAAACAGCATTCGACTTAGGCTTCACATCCTTTGAGGCGATGGAGCAGGTCTTACGGATGGCGGATCAGTCCAGAGTACATCCGGTTGGAAGACTTTCTCAAGTTCCAACACGGATTGGAGGAAAGGATTATCTACTTAATTACGTTATTATTCGGATACAGAAGGGAAGGCCTTTTCCAATGTTACTGGGAAGACCTTGGCTATACACTACTCGAGTACTTGTAGATTGGAGAGCCAAGGAGGTCATAGTAGGGAAACCTGCAGTCTGAATTCCTTGGGCGACAGAGAAACACTTGGGAGAAACAAGTGAATCGGATGGATATACTTCGGATTGGACAGATCTAGAAAAATCCAATTCTTCTCCAAGTTACTTCATAGATGCATTTGAACAAGAATCTGAAGAGAATTTTGGATTTCCCAATGCAGTCCGAGAACTTACTCCACAAACAACACGTTCTGTAGGTCCAGAAGATAGATCTTTAGGAGAGTCAAATGTTCCACTCACATCAGAATGGGTCAATCGCCAGATCAGGGAAGGGATCCTCTTACCAAACCAGACTGAAGTTGGTAAGGTAGGATGGAGCGAGTTACTCGCTGAACCTGAGGAAACCCATCCGGAGAAAATCAAATTTGTGGTTTCATCCACAGATTATCAGAAGGTGGAAGTCAAACCGGATAAAAACTTCTTCTTGAGCAAGCTTTTAGGAGAATTAGAGAAATCTGAATACGCCGAACTCTTGAAGGAGTATCTGGATGTATTTGCATGGAAACCATCTGACTTGATTGGGATTCCGTCTCACTTGGGAGAACACCATATAGACTTGACGGAAGGATTTAGCCCTGTCCGCCAACGACAATATCGGCTCAACCCCAGATATTCATTGATGGTCAAAGAGGAGATCGATCGATTGTTGGAAGCAAGATTCATCTATCTTGTTATCAATTCCGAATGGCTATCTTCTATTGTGGTAGTACCAAAGAAGATAGGAGCAGATGGAAAGGTGAAGATCCGAGTCTGCCAAGACTTCCGGAAACTAAACGCTGCCACTAAGAAGGACTATTTTCCTCATCCATTTACAAATGTTATCTAGACCATGTTTCCGGTCATGAATGTTATAGTTTCTTAGATGGATTCTCTGGGTATAATCAGGTTTTCATCCAATGGTGCGATCAGCTGAAAACCACTTTCACAACAGAATGGGGCACATGTGCTTTCACACAGATGCCATTTGGATTATGCAACACGCCAGGGACATTTCAGAGGCTGATGATGGATATTTTCAAGGACTTTTTAAGACATTTCCTTGAAGTCTTCATCGATGACTTCTCGGTTTTTAATAACCGGATAAGTCATTTGGATTGTTTACGAAAGACATTTCAGAAATGTCGAGATACCAATTTAAAACTCCATCTAGGGAAATGCTTCTTTGGAATGAGTTCAGGTATTTTTCTTGGACATATTGTGAGCCAAGCCGGATTGTAGGTAGACATAGACAAAGTAAGAGTGATCTTGTCTTTGTTGCCTCCAACCAACGTAAGGGAGGTTCGCAGATTTCTTGGTTGTATAGGGTACTATCGAAGATTTATCGACGGATACGCCAAGAAAGCCATTCCCTTTACTGAGTTGCTTGAGACGGACACGGAATTCAGTTGGACCGGAAGGCGACAATTGGCATTTGAAGACCTGAAGACTCAGCTTTCCAAGGCACCCATACTTTCTGTTCCAAATTGGAAAAAGGAATTTCACGTAACTATTGATGCATCCGGATGGTGTCTCGGAGCAATCTTATGGCAGCCGGATCCGGAAGGACGTGAAAGACCTATTTATTATGCCAGTCGACAAATGAGTCCAGCGGAATGGAATTACACAACAACAGAACGAGAAACATTGGCCGTTGTATATTCCTGTAAGAAGTTCTGACATTATTTACTCGGTTACAAGGTAATTTTTCATACAGATCATGATTCTTTGAAATACCTCGTGAACAAGCCCGATCTGTCACGACGAATAGCTAGGTGGATCTTGTTGTTACAGGAATTTCACTATGAAATCATAGTGAAATCCGATAAAGCAAATTCCAACGCGGATTATTTCTCCAGGCAAAGAGGAAAGGAATCCGTAGCGGACCTATCCGATGAGTTTCCGGATGAATTTCCGAATGAGTTTTTAAATTGGGCAGATACCCCAATTTCAACAAATGAGTCGAAGGTTCTGTTGTCAGACGTCTTTCAACTCAATGACGGGACTGTTTCTGAATATCAAGATATCATAGACTATTTGAGAGAATCTAGATATCCTGAATCCATGACCAGAGAGGAGAAAGAGATTTTTCAAAGAAAAGTTGCGCCCTATACACTTATAAGAGGGGTACTTTTCAAGTTAGGGGTAGATGACGTTTTGAGGAGATGTTTAGAGGATGCAGAACGGAAGAAAGTCATCCAGGCGCTACATGCTGGGAATTCAGGAGGGCACTTTGCTTTGGTAAGTACAGTTAATCGAATTCGCAACTGGATACTGGTGGCCACGCTTACATAAAGATGTCCGAAACTTTGTTAGAAGCTGTGATCAATGTCAGCGGACCAAAGCTCCATCCTTCCGAAATCACTGGCCACTAACTCCTATCATTCCGTTAGCTCCTTTTGAGAAATGGGGGATTGATTTTATTGGACCCATCTTTCCGGTTAGTGCAAGAAGGAAGAGGTACATTATATTAGCCGCGGACTATGCGACCAAATGGGTAGAGGCTCGGGCCACACGAAGAAATGATGCTGAAGCTTCCGCTAATTTTCTTTTTGAAGAAATTCTTATGAGGTTTGGCCATCCACTCGAATTGTTTAGCGACTAGGGAACCCATTTTCTGAACAATGTCATCATCGACCTAACGACGAAATATTTTATCAAGCACCGGAAGACAACTCTTTATAATCCGAAGGCGAATGGATTAACCGAGTGGGTGAACAGAATTATTGGTAAGATTCTGAACAAAATGGTTTCCGCGCACAAGACAGATTGGGATCGGAAACTACCATCGGTAGTCCATGCGTACAACACCACGGAGAAAATGACCACTGAACAAACGCCGTATATCTTAGTCTTTGGACAAGAAGAAGTCCATGGAATTGAATTAGAAGTGGAAACATTCCGAGTTATGGTAGCACGACATGGAAGGTCAGGACCGGATATTCATCCAAGACTAATTGCAATTGAAGAACTAGAGGAGATCTAGGAACTAGCCCTGGAACAAATAAGGGAAGTTGTGGGAGCACGGGAATCCAGTCTTTAGGTTTAGAAGGGAAATTAGGGGACTAGAGCTCCTTACTCCCTATTTGTTTTTGTTTTTCTTTAGAAAAGTAGACCGTAAGTAGTTAGGAACCGGATACCGGAATAGGGTTACTTTAGAATAGATAATAGTGTTAACAAAAGTAACCGAAAACCGAAAACCCAGAAATGACATAGTTAGGTCAAGAGTAGGTTAGAGTGAATTTTATTAGAAATCGGAAACCGGAAGAAAATAAAGGACTGGAGATCGAAAACGGATGGCAGGCAATCTGAGTATAATGGGTGCCTACCTAGTTCTAAACCACACTCGAGAGCAGGTCTATTTTGAGGAAAACGGTCACCTGTAACGGTCCCCGGTGAATGAAGCCCTAGAAATAGGAGGGGCAGGTGGCTGAGACCTCCTTTTGCGGGGAAACTACCTTAAGAAGAGGCTGGTGAGGAGCATTCGCGGTGTACTTATATGTTAGCCAAAGAGAAGAGTTACGGGCTCAATTTACGGACCGGATTAAGGACAGACGGGTCTCAAGAGGAGAGTTCGCTTAGAAGTTCACGCATGAGTGTAGAATTAGAAGTGTACTGGTGAGGTGACTCTTGAGGAGGATCCTTGAGCGGAATAAGAAGATTAGAGCGCTAGTGATTGTGAGATTCCAAAGAGTGATTCCGGTCATTGAGAGGATTAGAGGAAACAGTCCATGATGGTGAGAGAAAAGGTAGCTGTATCCTTACGTATGATAAAGCCGGTGGTACCAGCTGATCTAAGAGAGAAAGCGGAGCAAGAAGAAGACCTCCGACAGATGGGGTGTGAGGGGTTTTTAGCCCAGCCTTGGAATTTGAAAGACGAGGAGATTGTGAGGGAGGTAATCGGCGTGCCATTGAGGAAATGGAAGGGGACGTCGAGGAGCCGTCCTGAGGACTAGACTCCAACACTGTGGCGGGAGACGTACGATTTCAAAAAGACGAACAAGGGACCGGCTTCCCGAACGGACCGCTTCTTTGTGGATAAGTTCCAAAATCCCCCAACGATGAAGGATGGTTTCCTTGTGGCAGAATGCATAAATGGTAGGGAGAAACGATTAATGAAGTATCTAGCAGCCATCTTTAGTCTAGAGCGGCCAAACAAGATTACGGTCACCCTAGCGAACACTATTTTCGGTGTACTATCTGGTGACCGGAAAGTAGATTGAGGCATAGTGATGAGAGATCAAATAAAGTGTCGCGATCCAAATGACATCTAACAGCTCCCAGCAGCTCACTAGATTCACCCCAGTCCACTTACAACGTCACTTGGTCACCAACTGCCTAACACTGCACATGCCAAGCACCCACGGTGTTAGTCCCCATTTCCAACTCAGTTTGTCAAATCCCAGTCACCAGGACTACTAGCACACACTCCCATCGTGACACCGGGCATGTCACTTAGTAACATGGGCGGAACTTCCACCTTAATGTGCAAGAACCCATGGTGGCACTACTCACCATGGTCCTAACCGCCCTTGAGTGTCACCCCACTCCATGCTAGCCCTTTTTGCATTTGCTACTCATCCACTAGAGGTAACTAGCGCTCACAACTCGGGACACATCCAAGGAGGCCTAGCAAGGAGCGAGACTCCGCCCAACCAATGCCACGGGACACATACAAGTGTCCCATGGTGCCTTGAAGTGGTGGTGAAGTCACCACCAACAACCATGAGTCACCGGGACTCACCAAGGCTTCAAGAGGGAGTGAGGAGGGAGACCAACCCCTCCTATAGTACTCTATGTGGTATTCGGCAGACCCCCCCATCCTAGATTGAAAAATGTCCTTGGATAACCTTGGGTTGTGGAAGACCACCCACTTCCAACCCAAATCGCCAAGTTACGTCACCGTTTGGACTCCCGAACTTCCAACTGACGTAACTTTGCACTTAGAGCTCCAAATCCAACATGCGAGCCTATTTTAGATATCTACGCAACTATTAGATGCCTATGGACTGCTCACTCGTCCCATTTGGACAAATACTCGCAAAATTATGGCCCTCTAAACATTCGGATGCACCGGGGGAGGCGTCACGCCTTCACCACGGCTCTTCTTTTGGCCATAACTTTTGACTCATGTCTTAGAACCTCGTAATGCTTGTCATTCTAGGTTCCTTGTGTTCATAGCTTTCCAATGATATGCCACATGCCATACTTTGTTGTGGAATTCATTGGGAACCCCTCACACCTAGCCCTCAAGTATCCTGGCGCCACCCAGTCAACTTTGAGCGGCCATAACTTTTAGCTCACAACTCCAAATTGCGCGTTCTTTGCGCCATTAGAAGCGTATTGTCAAGAGCTTTCCAAGAATATGTGACACTCTCATGTCCACTTCAAAACCAGGGCGCCATTGCGCTCTGTTTGATCGGAAGTTTCTCCCTTCTCCCTACCTAGTCTATTGCAAGGCTTGGGAAGTCACCCCCAAGGTCCCCCCTTACGCATCAAGGTTCATTTGGGCACCCCAAGTAGATAGGGGCGTGACACTCACCCCCACCAAATAGGGTCGATGCCCTCATCGACATTACTTCTTGTCGGAAGCATTGAGTTAAAAAGGGTAGCCATCCCCCTCAATACTTTCATTGCATTCTGGATAGCTAACCTCGCAATGACCTGAGTACTCATTTACTTAGTTCAAATGGCTAAGTCTCTAAAGGTGGCACTAGATAAGCCCATGGTTTTGGCACCCTAGATGGCAAACATTCAAGGACCTAGACCTACACTAAAGGGACTTATCTACTTTGAGACTCTCTCGGTTTGCCTTCTTTTGGCTCCGAGTTAGGCTCAACTAGCCTATCTTACTTACTTGATTAGGAAGAACTCAAGGCTCATCAATTTCTACATGGTTGCAACACCAAGACCCCTCTCAAATACTTAAGTTATCAAGTGATGAACTTTGCAAGCCTAGAGATAGTGCCAAATCCAGCCCGACTTGTCCTTTGAATACTCTCCCGAGGCATGGATGATCAATCCATGTGTAGACAATGGTCCACTCCCAAAGGGCACTTTTGTAAGCCCGTGCCATTATCTTGCTCCCGCTCGAGCAAGTTCTAAGCTTGAAAGTCAAAAGGTTTGGTCCCTTGCAACTTTCAAGCCAAGGCCCCTATTTTGCAGCATTCTCAAAATTGATTTACATATCATTCCATCTTCTTCTACTAAACCAAACATCAATGAGATTAGGACTCATCTCATAGTGCTAATGCCAATCAAGAGCTAATTCACATACAAAGAGTCATTTCCAACATTGCAACTTTAATTCAAAACAAGTATACAATAGACAAGCGCATAAATGCACTGTTTACACAAGTGTTGTGTTTCTCCCCCACTAACAAAGGTTGATGTCCTCATCAACTCCTACGCGGTTTTTTGTTGGATTGTCTACTTTGTTCAAATCGATCCACCACCTCCTTTGCATGAACCATATCTTTGGCATTCACCCAAGTTGCTTCCTTTTCATGATACCCCCGCCATTTCACTAAGTATTCCTTGCCCCTCTTCTTAGTGTTTCTACTCTTGAGAATCCCTTCCACCTCATACTCAAGGTGTTCCCCAACTAACTCAGGGAGAGGCCGCAACACTTGCTTGCGTTCTGGCCTCAAGGTATCCTCATGATATGGCTTCAACAATGAAACATGAAAAGTTGGGTGCACCTTGATTTCTTGTGGCAATTCTAGCTTATAGACATCCTCAAACAACCGCTTGGCAATGACAAAGGGACCTGCATATTTGGCCATGAACTTAGGTGTTAGTTCTTCTGGCAATGTGAAGTTCTTCACATTCAACCACACCTTTTGTCCCATAGCATACTCCACATGGTGTCTCCCTTTGTTCACTTGTTTGATGTATCTTTTTTGTGCCTTGTCTAAATGCAACTTGATCTTCTCAAGCATAGCTTCTCTATGAACAACAAAGTCTTCTGCAACTTAGCTTCTTTCAAACTCTAATTGCAACCCTTCCAAGGCAAGGTCAGTAGGCATAAGTGGCTCCATACCATAAGCCACTTTGAATGGTGATTCTCCTGTAGCTGCATGTTTGGCTTTGTTGTAACTAAACTCAGCCAAAGCCAAATACTCCGTCCAATCACTTTGGTCAGCACTCACATAGTTTCCAAGGTATTGATTCAAGACCCCATTCACCCTCTCTGTTTGCCCATCTGTTTGAGGATGAAACGCCGTGCTAAATGAAAGCTTGGTCTTCATTTTTCTAAATAAAGTGCCTCCAAAATGCACTTGTGAATTTAAGATCTCTATCAGAGACAATCACCCTAGGCAATCCACTATGCCTCCACCAAGTGTTGAAAAAGAGTGGCTGTTTGAAATGCAGTTTGCCTGGTTTGTGAATCAAGTCCACATTTATAAGAGCCAAGGTGTCATACCACCTCAACTGCTTGGCTATCACTCTAGCCTGGCTCTCAAAATACTTCAACGACACATTATCGTTGAACACCTTGGTTTGATGAAGACCAAGGTAATGTTGCCATGTCTTCAAACAATGCACCACTGCAAACATCTCCTTTTCATATGTTGGCCACTTGGTTTGGGTCCCATCCAACTTCTTCCTTTCAAAAGCAATGGGCCTCCCACCTTGCATCAACACTCCCCCAATTGCAAAATCACTTGCATCCGTGTGTACCTCAAAAGGTTGATCAAACTCAGGAAACTTCAACACTGGATGAGAAGAAAGTTTGGCCTTGAGCTCCTCAAAAGCTTGCTCACATGGCTTGGACCACACTATAGCTTGGTTCTTTTTCAACAAGTCAGACAAAGGTTTGGCAATCTTAGAGAAGTCTCTAATGAACCTCCTATAATAATTGGCAAGTCCAAGAAATGACCTTACACCTTTTGGGTGGTAGGTGGTTTCCACTCCTTGATTGCTTCTACCTTCTTTGTATCCGGCTTGATCCCCGATCCAGACAACATGTGGTCCAAGAAGTCAATCTCCATCAAACCAAACTCACTTTTCTCCCCATTTGCATACAACTTGTATTCCCTAAGCCTTCCCAACACAATCTCAAGATGCTTGGCATGCTCCTTCGCCGTCTTGGAGTACACCAAGATGTCATCAATGTAGACAATGACAAATTCATCCATCTCTTGATAGAACACGGTGTTCATAAGGGTGGTGAATGTTGAAGGAGCATTGCATAGACCAAAAGGCATCACCAAAAACTCATAGGACCCATATCGGGTCCTACATGCTGTCTTTTCAATGTCTCCAAGTGCAATTTGAATTTGGTAGTAACCTGACTTCAAATCAATGCGGCTAAAGTACACCGCCCCTACCAACCTATCAAAGAGATCATCAATTCGAGGTAAAGGATAGTTGTTCTTAATAGTGATCTTATTGAGTGCCCTATAATCAACACACATGCGAAGTTTTCCATCCTTCTTGTCCACAAACAAGACTAGCGCTCCATAAGGTGACTTGCTCTTGTGAATGTATCCTTTAGCTAAGAGCTCATTGAGTTGGTATTTCAACTCTTTCAACTCCCTTTGATTCAACCGGTAAGGTGCCTTGGATGGTGGTTGTGATCCAGGCACCACCTCAATTTTGTGATCCACTTCTCTTTTAGGAGGCAAGGCATCAGGCAACTCTATTGTCAAAACATCCATAAACTTATGGATTACACTTGTTACACACTTTGGAGGGAAATTGGCCCTACTAGCCAACTTCTTTTCCCCTCCAACCACACTAGCACGCATAACAATCGAGAACTTAGTATCACTAAGTTCTTCCAAAACTACTAGATGGATTTGAGTCCCCAACATCTTGGGTGACTTAGTTATTTCTAACTCTATCTCTTTGCCATCTACATTGGCAACCACCTTCAAAGATGGCCGCCTTCTTATGGCTACTTCATAAGTATCTAGGAAAGTATTTCCTAGGATGAGGTCTACCCCATCCATATCACACACCGTGAAGTCCTCCACAAAGGTGAACTCCCCACACTTCACTTCCACATTTGTTGTCACCTTGCTTGTCTTGTGCGGCTTGCCCTTGGCAAACTGCACTTTGATGGGCTTGCAAGACTCCTTGATTTGTAAGCCCAACTCTTTAGCAAGTCTTGGACTCACGAATGAGTGAGTTGCACCTGTATCCACCAGGAGTGAAACATCATGCTTACTTATGGACCCTTTTAAGAACAACAAGCGGGGACTCAACTTGGGTTGATTTGCCTTAGCCAAGAAGCCACCTTGAAGAACATGCTCTCTAATGTAAGAGCGTGCATTTTGAACACTCACCTTAGGTTTGGTGCAACCCCGGGACAAGTGGCCCTTCTCTCCACAATTGTAACAAGTCATTTGGCTCACATCCCTTTTGGTTTTGTCACCCCCTTTGTCAATGCCCTTAGCTTGTCCTTCTTTTGGCCCACTTGACTTGGCTCCATCCCCACCATGCTTGCTCTTCATCCAAACATGACGCCTCAACTTACGCTTGGAGTGTTTGCTTGACTCACCTGTTGAAGGCCCATCTTTAGCCTTCTTGTTTTGGCCCTCATCATCACCAATCCTTTCAGCCAGCTTCAACAACTCCGCACAAGTCTCTGGAAGTTGGGGCATTCTAAACAATGCACGTTCTGCCCAACTTTGCAACCCATTGAAGAAAATGATTTTCTTGGCTAGCTCATCTAGCCTTGGAAGCACATTCAAGTGTGCATTAAACTCCCGCACATACCCCCTAAGACTCCCTGTTTGCTTGAGTCTTACAAGTGCCACTCCATCACGAATGTTTTGGTATTCTGGGGTGAAGCGGTCGCTAATGCGTTCCTTGAAACCAGCCCAAGTCAAGTTATCCACCACCTCAAGACTTTCCCCACGAAAGTGAGTCCACCAAAGCAAAGCATGATCCTTGAGAAAGGTCACCGCGATGGTGATCTTATCTTCTTCAGGTGCTCTTTGAGCTTCAAAGTACAACTCCAATTCCACCAAAAAGTCCTTCACTTTGTAGGCCTTGCCAATGCCTGTGAAAGAAGATGGCATGTTGGTTTTGCACAATTTGTAAGCAGAAGAGGTAGAACCCTTCTCCTTTAGCTCTTTGATTTCACCTTGCATCACCTGAAGTGTTTTGACAAGTTCTTCAAACATGAGGTCACGCCCTTTCCGTTTGGGATCACGTTGGGGTTTCCGGGGACTAGTGGCGGTGTCATCTTCCTTGGCACTAGTTTCCACATTCTCTTCCTCAATGGGAGTCAATTCTTGTTCCATTTGCTCCAAATGAAGAGAATCCCCTCCTTGAGTTTCCTCCAAGGAAGGCTCATTAGCCTCCAAACCTTGACTACGTGTTTGGCGCCCTTGTCTTGAAGCTCTAGCTTCACCTGTCTTGGCTCTCACCATGGCTCCAAGACTCACTACACACCAACGTAGCCTTGCTCTGATACCAAATGTCGCGATCCAAGTGACACCTAACAGCTTTCAACAGCTCCCTAGGTTCACCTCAACCCACTAACAGCGTCACTTGGTCACCAACTGCCTAACACTGCACATGCCAAGCACCCACGGTGTTAGTCCCCATTTCCAACTCAGTTTGTCAAATCCCAGTCACCAGGACTACTAGCACACACTCCCATCGTGACACCGGGCATGTCACTTAGTAACATGGGCGGAACTTCCACCTTAATGTGCAAGAACCCATGGTGGCACTACTCACCATGGTCCTAACCGCCCTTGAGTGTCACCCCACTCCATGCTAGCCCTTTTTGCATTTGCTACTCATCCACTAGAGGTAACTAGCGCTCACAACTCGGGACACATCCAAGGAGGCCTAGCAAGGAGCGAGACTCCGCCCAACCAATGCCACGGGACACATACAAGTGTCCCATGGTGCCTTGAAGTGGTGGTGAAGTCACCACCAACAACCATGAGTCACCGGGACTCACCAAGGCTTCAAGAGGGAGTGAGGAGGGAGACCAACCCCTCCTATAGTACTCTATGTGGTATTCGGCAGACCCCCCCATCCTAGATTGAAAAATGTCCTTGGATAACCTTGGGTTGTGGAAGACCACCCACTTCCAACCCAAATCGCCAAGTTACGTCACCGTTTGGACTCCCGAACTTCCAACTGACGTAACTTTGCACTTAGAGCTCCAAATCCAACATGCGAGCCTATTTTAGATATCTACGCAACTATTAGATGCCTATGGACTGCTCACTCGTCCCATTTGGACAAATACTCGCAAAATTATGGCCCTCTAAACATTCGGATGCACCGGGGGAGGCGTCACGCCTTCACCACGGCTCTTCTTTTGGCCATAACTTTTGACTCATGTCTTAGAACCTCGTAATGCTTGTCATTCTAGGTTCCTTGTGTTCATAGCTTTCCAATGATATGCCACATGCCATACTTTGTTGTGGAATTCATTGGGAACCCCTCACACCTAGCCCTCAAGTATCCTGGCGCCACCCAGTCAACTTTGAGCGGCCATAACTTTTAGCTCACAACTCCAAATTGCGCGTTCTTTGCGCCATTAGAAGCGTATTGTCAAGAGCTTTCCAAGAATATGTGACACTCTCATGTCCACTTCAAAACCAGGGCGCCATTGCGCTCTGTTTGATCGGAAGTTTCTCCCTTCTCCCTACCTAGTCTATTGCAAGGCTTGGGAAGTCACCCCCAAGGTCCCCCTTGCGCACTAAGGTTCATTGGGTACCCTTGGTAGATAGGGGCGTGACATAAAGAGGTTGGTAGGAGGTATAGAGAAGTCTAAACCTTTCCCTATAACCCCTTTTCTCTACCACTTGTACCAAGCACATGGCTGGCTTACAGATAGAGAGTTAGATTCATACGATACGGCCAAAGCCGTGTCAGAATTCGAAATCGAAGACCCGGATGAGGAAGCCGGGTAGGAAGAGGGAGATTCAGAGGCGGATACTATACCGGTCGAGGAAGCTAAGTCATAGTGGAAGAGGCAGGACCGGAAGGACAAAGACACAAAAATAGGAGAGGGTAGTAAGGGTGTCGATCCGGTTTGGAACCAAGATCCCCTGGGTCAGATTGTGAAGGAACTCGGTGAGTTCCGGGTTCAGTACGGGAAGAACCAAGAGACCATTCAAGAACTATGTCAGCTGTTGAAGATCAGTCTGCCGTAGCAGCTCGTTTCCCAACTGAACCGAAAGATGAAAGAAAGAGCTAAGCGAAGCCACGCGTAAGGTGGACTAGCTAAAGAAGGAGCTGGAGGAGAAGAAAGAAGAACTGGACCAACAAAAGAAGTTCACCAAAACGGCCTCAAAGAATCTTCAGGCGATCCGGGAGTTCATCGGCAATCCGGACGAAGTAATCAACAAAGCAATGTTATTTGACGAGAAGGTGATGGAGACCGGAAAGCAAATTCCAGCCAACCTGATGATGGCGCTAGTGTCCTACCACCGCAAGATGGAGGCAATAGTAGAGCCACTACGCGAGGTGATGAAGGAGGTAGAAGAACGAAGAAAGCGGGAGCAGGAACTGGAAACGGAACCGGAACTCGCACCAACACCCCTTCCGGTCATCACAGAAGAAGTTCAGGCGAAGGACAAGGTGGAGGACGTACCAAGCTCTTCCATCCGGTCGGAGCCTAAGGGAGAAATGACTTCTCTATTGGGGGAAGTAACGGACATTGCTCTCAATGTAGCGCAAGTAGTAGAGGCTGTTGAGGAAGAGAAGACTGGAGAAGTGGAGACAGCAAGCAAGGCGAAGGAAACATCGGAGGAGGTGAAGGCCGCAATTGAAGAGAAGACCGGAACCGTCCGAGAAGAA
Organism: Climacium dendroides; assembly: GCA_950106755.1. Taxonomy (NCBI): domain Eukaryota; kingdom Viridiplantae; phylum Streptophyta; class Bryopsida; order Hypnales; family Climaciaceae; genus Climacium; species Climacium dendroides. The sequence goes on along the minus strand of CATNNA010000013.1, from coordinate 916,749 downwards.
GAACGTGCCCAAACCAAGGTTGAGCAACAAGTTTATCGACCTAAGTGAGATATCTCCAGTTTCTCCAACTCCTCCTACAAAGACACAAAAGGTATTTCCTTCCACCCCACTCAACTTAGCTTTGGGAAGTGAAACTGGGTCAATGGAGGAAAAGAAGACCGGATCACAGGGGCAAGGATCCGGGAAGGGTAGAACGATTGAGGAAACCACTCTTCAGAGTGCTAGGGCCAATGTTCCGCCCACACCAACCACGCAGAAGAAGAAGCCTTCAATTATGTCAACACAGAAGAAGAAGTCGATTCTAGAGGACAATGACGAGGAGGAAGAAGAAGAAGAAGAAGAAGAAGAAGAGGACGAGGATGAAGAATCTGGGACTGAGGAAGACTCGGAGTCGTATTCTGACCCGGATCAAGCATTGGCAAAGACTCGGGCAACTAAGGCTGCAGCATCCAAGAAGAAGAAGCTTGCCGCTCGGGGTAAGGTACGCCAGGGACAGAAGACCGGAACCGGAAAGAAGCCGGCCACGAAGAAGTTAAGAACTTAGGAAGTTACGTAGGGTAAATTTCTGAGGATAGGGTGATGAAAATCTACAATTTGGGGATAACTGTACATAATTAGGAAGTTTACTTTTTGAGTGACACGGCCACTAGCAGTTGGAAAGTGACCGGGTCCGTAATTATAGGATCTGAGATCTACTTTTAGCGGAAGTAGTGGGAGTTTGAGTGAAAGTCAACAGGGCTAGAAAATAGTAAGGGAATGAAACGTGTTTGGCCTTGATTGGCTGGAGCGTTACTTTTAGGTTAGGATTTTGAGGGAGTAGTTTAGTATTTAAATCCGGGACTTCTTTGGTCCCGGTGTGCATCTTTATCTTATTTTTTTATATTCATGAGTACTTGGGAGTTTGCTCTTGGCGTGATTGAAACAAATCATAGTTGTGTGTACTTGACACTTGTCCGTGTTTTGGAAGTCCAAGCTAGAAAGTGAGTGTAAGTGGATACAAGGTGTGCCCGGATGTTGAGTTTATCCGGTCCAGTATTGGATTAGTGTGTGTAGGCAGAGGCAGAAGGGATCTCTAATGTGGACTAGGAATGGACTCGGAAGGAGTACGAAGGAGGGGTATTCTCCGGAAAGAGTAAGGGTTAGCATGCCTCCGCAGTGCACGTTTCTCCTTATTGTCCCCGCTAGTTCAGACCGGATTTAGAACTAACTCAGTAGGTTGTCGTTGTAGCATTGATTAGGAGGAATTAGACCGGCTTGTGTAACCTGCTGGACATGACTGCGTTTCCTTTCTAATTGTGAGGACGGTCTGTTTCTCATTTGTAGGATTTGAAAGTTTATTTTTGAAAGTTTGATCACATAGTGAAACTTCTGACACTTTAAAATCAGAGGGTAGGAGTTAAGCTTCCTTCTTGAATCCCAATTAGCAGATCCCACTTCGTTCAAAGGTTAAACTCGACATGGTTACGAGTAGAGATCTGGACCGGATGTGAATACTAGAGGTTAAGGTTAGATCTGTGGAAACGCGGATCCCGGTTACGGTCTGTAAAACGTAAATACAGGTAACCACTAAAGGTATGTGAATAGAAGTGTTGGAAGAGTTATAGGGTAGTGTAAAGCTGTGGGGTAGTAAACTAACTAGTTAGAGAGTCTCTGTGATAAACAAGTGGGTGTTAAACCGGATTAGATCCGGTCAGTGTTGTTAGATCGGGAAGATCCAGTCTAACGTGTATTAGTAATTGTTGGGCTAGAGGGATCCGGTCGTGTTTATCCAAGAAAACAAGGAGACCAAGTGGAAGTTCCGGTCTATTGTTTTGCTTGGGGTTTTGTGTTTCGTTACCATCACTCTACCATTTTCCGGTAATTGTGAACCTAGGAATTCAATCTTCGTGGGAACGATACTCGAGTCACTTTAAGGCCTCTTTTAAGAAATATTGAGCCTTAGAGAAGGATTTTTGCTTTCTTGTGCTATAACACGGAAAAGTGGCGCCGCTGCCGGGGATCGAAAATACTTAGAATTAGCGATCCGGTCTCTGGAAGAGACGGTCACGAAAAGTTAAAACTTCTGTAGGAGTGTAATATCTGAGTTCGCTAATCTGTTTAGAAGATATCCGAGAAGTGCTGAACAGAGGACATAGAACTTATCCATGAATAGAGCGGGAAAAGAGGGAACTTCGTCTAGAAGATCTACCCGGAATATTCGCGGAGACGTTCTTGTTCATGCGCTACCTAGCGTAAACGTGAACCCAAGGTTACACCCTGTGTCTGGGGACACCGTACCAGCAGAAGTTGAAGCGTTAGAAGTAATTGTTGAAGTTCCTGAACCTGAGCCAGTCACAGTTCAGATTCAGGAGATTCCGGTCGAGTCCGAGTCCGAGGTAGAATCAATCCACTCGGAACCGGAAAGTGACACTATGGTAGGATCCACTCGCCTAAAGTACAGTAGTTTCAAAGGAGACGGCAGTCAAGATGTAGATGATTGGCTATGTGAATTTAAGTCCATTGTTTTGGCCAACTAAGAGGAATTTGAAGCCAAACAGCGGATATTCCAAGGACTACTGAAGGGCAAGGCTCTGAAATAACGTAATATTCATTAAAATGAGAGTATTCCACTGAAATGAGAGTTACAGAAGTCTAATTTCATTCAAAAACGGAGAAGAGAATTCCTCAAATAATATTCAAATCATACAAGAATTAAAATCAGATGAACACAAGTAGAAATCAAATATTAGAACCACAAGGTAAACTTTCATATTGACCTTTCACTTGTATACCACGAGTTGTTCCATACATCTCCAACTATGCTTGAGTAAGGCCAGTGACACTATATTACAGGCAACGAACTATAAAGGCCAGTAATGTAGTTCATTACATTGCACTGTGTACACTGTAAAAGCTACAAGTGTGATTCACTCGAGCGCTGAGTTGTTTTGTAATATGAACATTGAGCTTTCATGAAGCATGAATGTATGACTCTACACTATGAACAAGTACTATACGTGTCATTTACTCTTGAGCTCCACGATTGCCTTCGTCATTTTCGGCCTGTGGTTGTACTTGCTTGTAATCCATGAGCTTGGAAAGCCCTCAAACTTCCTTGAACATCTGAGGAAGGACCCACGTCCTCACCATATAGTTTTCATTGTGTTGCTCTATCGAAGGTGAGGACGACATCGGTGTAGCAAAAACATCGCTAGACTTCATGGGTGATGGAGAACATGATTTTAGACGATGTGGAGCTGAACCCGGGGGACTATCCACCACCCCATCATCAACGGGCTTTAGGGAGAAGTCCATTATCGAATTTGCAGTGGCAGCCGAACACATGAAGTTTCCTGTACTCAGAATTAGATTCTGCCCGTAGTCGGAGAATGAGTCAGTTGATGCAGTGTACGGAAGACTGGTGTGTCGAACAAGAGAGGACGACGTTCCCAAATTCTAAGAAAAGAAAGAGATTAGAACAATTCAAACAAAACCTATAACTGTAATTACATTTATAAGTAAACTCCAATAACAAATATGCAGTTTAGGAAGTCTTGGCCATCGAATGAGGTCGACCTGACCTAAACTGGAGGAAGAAGAAAATACAGAAAGGTATTCATGAAAAAAATTATATTACAGAAATTACGTATATCTCTAACCATACATGCGAATGCACGAGCCATTAAGGTCTAGGCGAGCTGAAGTTCACTAGGAACTCAGAGAACAATGCAATGCGCTATCGGTACGCTGAAGACACTCTAACTGCATCCATAAGACTATTGTACATGCCACGATTTCTCTCGTCATACAACATCTTCCGCCCAATTTTCCCCGCACTACTCTTGCGAAATGATTTCAACCCTTCATCTCGAGCTACGTGAAGTTGCCTGAGCCAGGGCAAAAGGACCATGTCCAAATATGAGTCCCTGGGGCCGTTACCCTTGGGAGACCAACTGATGGGGAGAACGACGTTCTCTGACTTGTTCATGAAGTGCTTCATAGGACTGTCGTCAACTATGACAGTATTCTCTCGAAGAAATTGCCCATTGAAATTATTAAACAAGGTGTTTGCGTCCTTCACGAACAAGTCCTTGGTAGTGCCTGGCTCCCTGAATGTGACTATCCGGCCTTGTTCCTCGCACTTGAGCGTCGTTCAAGACTCCTGCCCAAGTATAATGCGGGGCTTATCTAGACCGACAAAAAGATAATCGACGATTTTTTGAACGGTAAACTTCTTCATTGAGCTCCAAATAGAAACGTGTGCTATCAATCCTAGCTCACGAAGAAAATGAGAGCAATTCGGGCGGACAAAGACTGCCTTCGGTCCCACAATCGCAGGAATCGTGGCGGAGTGCGGTTGGTCTGCATTCCCGACGTGCACAGCCCACCCCTTATACTTGGTGTCTTTACAGACACACAAGACTCCATTCAAGTCCAAGACAACATTCAGCCACTTCGCGGCGACGGTCACCTGGGACGTCAATGGAATCTCAGCATCCTTCGACATATCTCCACGTTCAGATGGGGGAACCGATCCCTACTATCAAACGGACAAATGTGTAGCCAGTTAATAAGCTGCATTGACACATTTCGAAACTCAGGGAAAAAGGCAAAATCCAAACGTCGCAGACTATGAATATAGAGGTACCTATTAGCACAGAGATCAAGGACGCATGGGCACGAGGTTACCTTTTCCAGCAAAGACAACGTCGGTCCAACAGGGTCTGGCATTTCAATCTCCAAAAGTTGAGTGTCGGGAATAGAGACGTCATCATCTAAGTGCATGGACTCAAATTCCGGTGCACCTCCACTTGTAGCTTCTATAATGCCACAACTAAATGTTGGACATTGTACATGCTGTACAGGAGCAATAGATTTCGGAAGATCATTCGGTCCAGTTGAGATAGCCATCAGAGGAGGTTCTGCAATTCAGGAAGGGCCAGACAAACAAGACTTAAAATTTTTACTGAAAATCCGTATAATTGATTAATAAAATTGAGTACAAAAAAGTCATCATCTTACATGAAGATATGGATTAGCCAAAAAATTGTTTTCTATCAAAAAGTTTTGTCTCCCACACTAAGGGCCTCTATCTAAGTACAATCTATGACACAAATCAGCTCGAGTTGAGCTAATTCTATACAAATGACATCGAGTGATTGTGTGGTCAACCTGATGGTGCATCCTGGCCATCCAATGCATGACTCCGATCATCGTCAATGGTGATGGCAGGATCCACGGGCATCTTCGGGCTAGACTCTAAGGTCTCTGGGGACCTGCCACCATCAAGTGGAACTCGTGCCATGTCCTCATCATCAGGTGGAGGTGTAGGGGTCGAGGGGCACTCCTCAGTAGGAGGAGGAGCTGGTGTATCTACAGAACCTGCAAGAGGAGTGAGAGAGACAGAAGGCACCTCAGTTAATCGTGGAGTGGTGGGTATTAAGCTTGAGGTTCCACTCATCGTTGGTCTTGTTGGCGCACCCTACAGCAAAAGCACTTGGTCAACCTGAGACGGCTGTACGGATGCTAGAGGCATGGCCCCACCAAGACTGTTGATAATGGCCTCCAGTTTGGAGTCGTTCTTTTGTGACATTGCCACTATAAACTGTCACAACTCCGCCATCTCCCTGGCTTGCTTGTCAAACATCATCTGATCCAGTTCCTGCCTCCTCTTCAGCTCTGCAATTTCTACATCATAGTCGGCGGCGGCTTGCGATCTTGCCCTCTTTCGCCTCTCCTTGGAGGCAGGAGACGGCATGGTAGAGGTGTCAGGTGGTTGACTCGACGACGCTGATGACCCCCGGATGCTTTGAGAGCAGATCACTAGAGGGGTGCTCCGATCCATGGGAACGTCGTGGTCGTCGTGGTCATCACCGGCTGCCCCATCGCTGTTGGAGGGCTCACACAATATGATTGCAAATGACCTCCGACCGGACGGCGTGCTTGCCTCTCTAGTTGCCTTCCCCTTGCGCTTTGATGACGACGGCGTGCTTGACCCCAATGGTCGGCGCGGGAATTTGCCTTCATCAACAAAGTATTCCTCTGGAAGAAAATCATTCTTATCCAGTTTCTTTGCAGTGGTTGCAATTTCAGTCCACTGGTCAGACTCCTCCGAGTCCCCCACAGCATACACATTAACCCCACTCATCAGCAAAGTCACACACAACGCCATCAGACTACGATGGTATGAAAATTCCCTAACGAGGATACAATGGCATTTCAAGTAATGTCAGCAGTAGGTTGTATCAGGTCGACCCGACCTGAAGCCGAGGCTTTGGCACTCAATGCCACCAGACAAATCGAGCCGACCTGCAGAACAACTCACTCCAGCCAATGCTACATGTCAGGTCGACCTGACCTGACTTCTATCACCTTATATTTACAAGATCGAAATACATTTTCATTTTATTCAGGTCGAATCGACCTTAACCATAGCCAAAACATGACATTGTGGAATTAATTGCGTTCAAACTTACCATCGCAGCACATGTGAACTTCGACCCAGCGAAGAATGACATTACGCTTTATCTAGGAGCGCAAAATTTCCTCACGAGATTGAGGAAAAACTCCATCCGTAGCTTAGTATTGTTAATCCTGAATTTTAGCTCGTTGTAAGCCCCTGGCCTCGTAAATGTTTCAGTGTTGGGAGCATCATAGGAAGACCTCATCTTCACCGTCCTAGCGTTGCTTGGGCTCTGCAGAATGGTCAGATAAATTGGTTCCACCGCCTTCTTGCTTCGTGCAAACAAGTCACCGATACGCTCATTGGGTGAAGGAATGTAGTTAGAAAAACTCATGGAATACTCCTTCAACACGGGATTACTATCTATGAAGTGGAGTGCCTGCGTTTGCTCGGTGAGGTCGGAACAAATGAGCACCCACACCGGAATGTCCTCGAGAAGGGGTTGACCCTTTTCTTGGAAGGACTCGACAACTGCTGCAAAGTATGGATCGGCTGGCGTACACCTAGACTTTGACACGACATTTGGGGTGTAACGCAGGTCCCACACTCCAAGCTTGATGTCCTTGACGTTCTCTGCAGTGAGCACGCCTCTAAGCCAATCCTGGTGCGTCTTATACATAACGTCATATGGACGATAGTATGTAGTGGATTTTGGGGGCACAAAATTGTTTCTCTGCTGTAGGAAGACCTGGAAGAACTCAGCCGCGTACATTGACATCTCCTCAGCGCTCTTCCCCTTTGCTCTTGACTGCTTCGCCTCCATCCAGTATTCGTTCCCTGGTTGCTCTAGCAGCACGTTCATGGTAGCACTCGTGAAGTTCCGACTTCGTTTGAACTCCCTCCACTTCTCGTGGTTCAGCTCGTTCAAGGAGGACATGAGCCCGAGACTTGCGTCCAGGGCGTGAAGCTCCATCTTCACCTTGTGCTTGCGCTTCCTTCTCTCCACCCACTCCCTAGCAGTGTAGCAGCTCTCCTGTACAGTAGAGAGAAGCTTGATTGTGACCTTCGGGTAGTCCTTGTTCTTGCTCTCTGGATTCTGATGCAGAATATGTTCAGCCAACTTTGACAAGTCATTGAAGGAAAGGTTTCCGAGCACTTTGAAGAACTCATGCGTCAGATTCCCTTGCTCGGGCTTCCAAGTGGCCTTCTCGTTGTACTTCAGTCTAGTATTGGGGTCTATCAACTCCCCATGCGCAGCACTAGAGATGACCTCGCTCCACAGGTTGTACACGTTGTCCGGAGCTGTGATTATCTACAGCTTGTTTCGGATCTCGAGCTTCTCCTTGGCGTCCTTGCCTTTCGCAGTCTTCTGGGCCTTTAGTACATCTAGCAAAGCGAACCGCTTGTACATTGCCGATGAGAATTCCTGCGACGCAATTTTGTAATTCACGGTCAATTTGGAGCTCTCTATTCAGCTCGGACCGACCTAAACTACACATTTTATTTTCAACGTCAAATGCACCTTTGACATTCTACTTACTTCGAACTCTTCATTCATTATCACGTGAAGAGTATCAAAACATCACCTATTGTGGCTGGAACACTAGGTGGCAGACGACATTCTCATATCAGGTCGACTCGACCTGAATTTCTTACCATGAATTTCTTCCTATTTGTTGTACTCTCAACGTTTCGCCTGACGTTGGACATTGTCGCTATTGGGGCAGCTTCCTTTGGATTGCGTGGCCTCCCCATCAGTTTCCACACTTTTCTTGCTCCCAGAATGTTTGTTGACCACGAGGGCTTCTGCGCCACGAAGTGGTTGACCCTATTGTAGTACGCCGATATGTCGCGTAGTTTTTGGGCATCTATGGACCAGACCACGTAACAATCCCATTGACGAAAGTTCTTGACAATCTCTTCATCAAGGTTTTGGTCCACCATCATTTTGCTGGCAGTCACACTGTACTGCCCATTGATGATGTAGAAGTTTTTTCTTTCAAGTGCTGGCCAATCCTCCGGCTTTAGCTTCTCAAAGTAGTCCACTAGCATGACACACAATGTTTGTTTTGTGGACTTATTTGGCATTTCCCAGAGGTATGTCATCATGTCCTCCGCGAGCTTCATCTCATGGCTACAGATGTTTAAGTCTTCTGGGGCCTTGATGAGCTACTCAATGGAAATTGTCTTCTTATCCTCCAGGCCAAAGATGTAGGCGTCCGTGCAGTGCTTCCAATAGGCCTTGTATGCTTCCGCAGATGCAATGTAATCGTACGACTTCTTGGCGTCATAAGGGACCGGGACCTCAAATACCGCGGACACAAAACTGAGCTCCTCTGGTAAAACTGCACTAGGGTCTTGCGTTGTTGTTGCTGTTGTTGAGGTTGATGCGAACTTACTTAGCCTGGGAGCTAGTGGTGGAGTTGCGGCCTGCATGGACTTTCTTGTCCCCCGACTCTATTGGGTTCCAAGTGTACCCATTAAGCTCTGTCCCTCCACGTTACTTGGAAACTCCTGGGAGACAGTTCTGACAGGCATGTCCTTCTTCTTCAGCTCAAGTTTCGTCTTCAGAATTGTGAAGTCATTCAGGAGTGTCTTCAGGCGAGAGTATAGGGCCTTCCCCGTTGCCAACTTCCCGTCCTTTGTCTTGAAGTAGTTGTGGTCAACTTTCTTCTCAAGGTCAGGTATCTCCGTTCTGTACTCAGTCGGTTCCAACGTTGAGAGGAAGTGCGATATGTTGAAGGCACATCTTGAGGAGTCCAAGCGAATAGTGAAGTGGTACTGCTTGCTTTCAAGCTGTCCTGTCACAGCTGTAACACAGAGAATTTTCAAGAATAGACCACTATCGTGGGCAACGTCCTTTATCTTCTCATCAAATGATATATTGAAGAAATGGTCGGTGTCTTTGAACTTTGCAGCGAAGCAAATGAGGTTCTTGAATGGAATCATGTGTAGACTCCAACTCTCAACCTTCTCGGGATTTTTGAATTCCCAGTAATCTCCGTCATTGTCAAAGTCGTCCCCTTCCTTTCCAGAGGATTCGTGTGCACAGCGTACATAGAAGGCCTCCAGCTTCTCGATTTGGTCATCCATTTTGCATTCATTTTTTAAACAGGATGTTGTTACAACAAGAGTTGTTGCTCTATTGATTCAGATCGATCCGACCTAAATGCCAATACATGGAGCTTCTACATTTCATCTTTTATGTGTTCAATCTACTTGGACTCGGCTCGTTTTGCTTCATACGCTTCAAGTCGACTCGACTTGAAGTTCTAGTCGGAATATTCAAATATTTCTGCTACTGTGATGACCTCTGTGTTATTGATTAATGTTATCGGATCGTCCTAGTACGTATTGTTCTCACTCTGGAACTGGCAATTCAGGTCGGTCCGACCTAAATTGCATGCGGTAGTGTTGTCATGTTTGTTGTTGGTAAATGGATGTTTATTAAAAATGTGTTTATTGATCAATTTGTTAATTTACTAGGTGTCTAATATCCTCATATAAATATATATGTTGGTTAAGGAAAAACGTATTTGCTGTGCCAAATTGCAGAGGGTCTTCCTTGCAATTTAGGTCGGACCGACCTGATTTGCATTGAATTTTTACGATCATGTTATTTCTCTTCTGGGATGTTAGTGACAATGTCTGCTACTCAGTTGCTTCCCTTGTACTAAAAATGCTAGTAGGTGTACATTTGAGGTCGGTCCAACCTGAAATGCATGTTCATCTCATGTCAAAATTATCCATGAAATAGCACGGACAAAAGCAAAGATTTGGGAGAGGATATGATTTATGGGGCTATGCAATTCAGGTCGATGCGTCTTGAATTGTAGTGTGGGTCATGTGACGTACATTACCGGTACGTTAATGAATTTATTTATTGGTCAATTTGTTTATAAATAGGTGTCTAATATCGTGATAGTAATTTATTTGTTGGTCTTACAACTTATTTGACACGTCAAATTGCATAGGGTCTTCTTTGCAGTTCAAGTCGGACCAACCTGATCTGCATTGAATTTTGACGACCTTGTTATTTGTCTTCTGAGATGTTAGTGCAATTGCCTACCATTTAGTTGCCTTCTTTGTATAGAAAATGATAGTAGGTGTACATTTCAAGTCGGACCGACCCGAAATGCAAGTTAATCTCATCTGAAAATTTTCCATGAACTTGCTCGGACCAAGGAATAGATTTTAGAAGGGGATGTGTTTGAAGGGGATATGCAATTCAAGTCGATGTGACCTGAATTGCAGTTTCGTTCAGGTGCCTTACATTCGTGGTATGTTTAGGAATTTAGTGTGACAAGATGATACCCGGGTAGTATTGGACTGATTCCGAGGAATTTGTGTGGTTGTGGCTGGTCATTTCTTTTCGTCACATTCTGAATTCTAATTCGTAGACCTTAAAGAAATTCTAACCCTAAGCAATGGACCCTAAAGAACCCCTGGACCCTAAGCACTGAATCCTAAACAAACCCTGGAACTGAAGCACTGGACCCTAAACAATGAATGCCATTTTCTAAACCCTAAACCCTAAACAAAGTCCTGTGCATTATAACTCACCTCAAGAATCGAAAAATGAGGACCTTGATGTCGTACGTGCAGTTAGCCGTAAGTTCCTTACAACAACCAATTGTTGCAAGATGACACGAATTATCGTTCCAGGGAACTTCTAGTAAGATATCGATTGAGTTAGAAGCATCCGGATTGTAACTACTCACTTAATCTTCTTTCTTTCACTTACCCTACCTCATTCCGGAAACTTAGTACATTCCGGATTCCGTTCCGGATCCGGATACACCCGGAACTGAGTTCCGTCTTTCTTCCGTCACTAGTTTTTGTTGCCTCTGTTTTACCCTCAGAGGGTCCGCCCTTGATCTAGAAAGGGGTGGGGACTCACCACTTGTGCAATATCCTCTCTATACTCTAAATCTACTAAACAACACACCCAAGACAACACAGTTGTAGGAGGAGGAAGGAGTATCCTCTCACAGTTTCCGGATTGGTCGATCCGGAATCAGGTCATACAGAGCAATTCTCACACCTCTCTTTACTACAACGACGGATCCAAACTCATAGACCTAAAGGAATAGAGTCTGAAGGGGAAGACAATGTACCAAAGGGGAGGTTGGTAGACTTTCCGGAGTAGCGGGAGTTCTTTTCCTTTGGCGGTTGTTTATCTCCGCACAGAACCCTCCTGATTCTGGACTCGCAGGGCCCTCTACCTTCTTACCCGGATTGCCGTTCCGGCAATTTAAAAGCACTTCACACTTACACTCCCTTACTCAGTTCGCATTCCTTCCATTCAGCTCAATACCAAGAGATCAGTAGCCCAAGATCCGGATTCCTCCTCTTCTTCCCTTCTCTTTCTCCAGTACAAGGTTATACACACATGCATACACTCAACCAAAAGACCCTGTCTAAGCAAAAGTGCAGCTAGAGGTATCCTAGCTGACTTAGATTAAGAAAAGAGAATTGTAATACATACGTGAAAGCACTAAAACGGAATGGAGTAGGATGGAATGGCAGACAACTAACTTGCCTACCCTTAAAATACTAACACAAAAACCCAAAGTCAACTCCTAAAAGCCTGAAAAGGAAACCCGGAAATCCAAGCCACCAATCCCTGAACCTCCCGGGATATCCAGAAAGATTACTAACTACCGTCCGAGATTGTCGGATTTCTTGACTATCCGCCTTAGATTCTGGAAACCGGGTCCATGCTCAGAACCCCGTTCCGGATTCTATACTTCTTCTCCTACAAACCCTAATGTTTTGGCTTCCGTCCTTTCCTTGAACGGCTCCCCGCTTGGCTGGTAGGTGTCCCCTTTGTACTCTTTGCTGGCGTAGTTTTTGCTATGGCCCGAGTCTGGATATGGCGCGTTGCGGGAGACGGATCGCTGTCGTCTTCGGTTCCGGAAGTGGAGTGGGCACTCTCCTCCTCAAAATCTTCGATGACTTGAACTTCCTTCTCCTTCTTTGGTGTTGTATCCTCCAATGTTGCGGGTTCGCTTCTTTTCTCCGGCGTGGTCTCTTGCATGCGCACAAATCCTTTCAGATTAGTCCGAGCTGGATTGGTCATCCCACCGATCCGGTTGATGAGATCTCCCCTGACTTGCTGTCCCGGAACCTTGAATGATCCGGTCATCAAGTTCGGCATTGTTTGGGACTTAGGAACTTCCGGGGTTGAGAACTTAGATGGCACCGGAACCGATTTCGCACTAGACTCAGGTTCCGGTTTTGAGGCTGGCGTCAAATTCAACTCCGTCATCCGCATTTTGCTGGCGGAAGGCTCGACTGATGTGAGTATCCCCCTCAAACCCTCCATCCGGGTTGCATGATCCGCCACTGGTTTCCCTGGGGTACCTGAGACAAAAGGAAGTTCCAGAAAGGTGGAGAAATCCATCGCATGGTTTGGGTCGATAGCCGCCAGTAACTGCTGGATCTCCTTCAAAACTCACTCTATCCTCGCGTAGAAGTCTACGAGGATGGTAACTACCTTGGTTCCGGTAATGTGGCCTTCCGATATCATCTTCGAGTCAAACAAGGCATCTTTTGTGATGATGTCAGCCTTGATGTTGACTGCTCCGGATAGATTCTTGACCAGAGCGAGAGCCTCTTTCTCTTTCTCTTTTGCAGCTGCCATTTCCCCTTCCGCCCAATTCACTCGGGCCTGGAGTTGGTTCCGTTCCGCCTCCAACTCCTGGATCCGCTCCTCCCTCTTCTTCAGATCCTCTAGTTTGGGCAGTCGCTTGACAGCTTCCACGATCTGATCCGGATCCACCTTCAAAACTTCCGCGGTATCTATCACCAAATCCGACAGACCGTTGTGGAGTACCTTGGCTTCACGTATCCACTCGAGCCCCGCATTGAAAAATGCGGATTCCGTTTCCATTTCAGGTCCCTTGCTGGACTCCCCCCTCTCCATCGTCTATGGCTTGATTCTCGACCCCGGATCGGTTGACTTCCTCTTCTTGGTCCTCGGATTGGTCAGACGTTCCTCGGGAAGTTCCTCCGGATCAGACTCGACCGGATCTTCCGCTTCCTCTCCGGAAAGTCCGTACAACAGGATCGCCTTTCCGGTGTCATACTGGATTACTTCAACTGCACTCAAAATTTCCTGTTGATGGTACAGATGAAACAAGTAGGTGCTAACTGGACTCGCCTTTGCTCGGATCACGTGATCCGCTAATTTAGCCACTATCCCGGCTATGACCCTACCCTAGTGCACTACCCGGTTCTCCATAGCCCCAAAGATAGTATTGGCTACCGTAATGGTAACCCGTGTTGGCTTTTCCGAATACAAGATCGGAATCAGAAACTCTAGTATCCGCCTATGTCTCTCGTCCTTGCACTCATTGATAGCAAATCCGTCCTTAGAGTTTGCAGACCCAGTGAACTTCCCAGCTACAAAACGGTCCGTCCTCGATGCTAAACCGTTCCCACTCTTTCGGAACTGATAGACGTCTGCCCAGATGTCCTCGGTCCACGCGACTGGCCGCCCTCTCAAAGTGAGCTCATACTGATTCGGAACACCATGAAGTAGCTCTTGAATCATCTCTTCACTCTTGAGGTTCCATGGTCGGTGTAGTAGACCGACACATCCTAACTTAGTTAAGTCTTCCTCTAACTGCTTGTGTAGTTCCGAGTTATCCGGAATGGCCAGAGAGATAATCCGGGTAGATACCGCTACCTTCCGTACTGGTCCGGATGCCATAAAATCTAAGTCAGAACGAGAGAAAAGTAGTTCTACTTCAGTCGCTAACTCACCACTCTTTCTCTCAACTACTCACACCAACAGTCTCAGGAACACAGAACAGGAAAGTGAAGAGGAAAACCCTAGGAAGACAGCTTAAATACTAAACCGTCTTTTTACGGGCTTAAGGACAACGGCTACAGGTCCGTTGTATTAACGGTATCCTACTTCCGTAGCTACGAGACCTATACGGTAGGTTCCTGTGTTCCGGATGAGTCCAGATTCCGGATCCGGATAAGTTCCGGTTACGGGTTGTGCCGGAACGCTTATTTCCTAATTCAAGCTATTTGGTCCAAAAATCACGCTCTAACTATTATTTTTTTTTATTTTTTTTTAATTTTTCGCACCTACTTCTTGTATTATTGATCCGTTTCCGGATTCCGGATTCCCACATTACCCCTTTTTCAACTGTGAGAGTCCCCGCGAACATCCTCATCTTCGTCTTGGGAATCCGACTCCTGCGTGTACGTCTTGACCCAGGATTTATTCACCCTTGTGTCCATCCAAAACCCTTGAAGATCTTCCAGTTGAATGGATCCATTAGAGAATAACTGTCGCACTCTATATGGGCCCATCCATCTGGTGTGAAGTTTTCCTAGAAAAATCCGATAACAGCTATCATATAATAGAACTAACTCCCCTTCCTTGATCCCATGATTGGTTGGTAATTTCTTGTCATGATCTGCCTTTCTTTTTTCCTGTACTTTCTTCGTGTGATCGAGGGCCACCAATCTTGCCTCCTCCAAATCTTCGATAGCCATCAGCCGGATGTCCGGATCGCTGGTCCGGATAGCGTTCCGGGTCGACATCACTCGATGTGATTCCACCTCTAACTCAATCCCATGGGTGGTCTCTTGTCCAAATATAAGAAAGAATGGACTTCTTCCAGTGGTAGTCTTCTGTGAGGTGTTGTACGCATGGACTGCCGATGGAAGTTTCAAATCCCAATCCGTCTTGTGCTTAGAGATGGTTTTATTCAAAACCTTTTCTACTACTCCATTGGCTCGTTCCGTCAAACCAATTGCCCTTGGGTTATAAGGAGTGGTCTTCCGGTGGGTGATCAAATATCTCTTGGTAATATTCTGAATGGCATCATTCAGGAAATGGAGTCCTCGATCACTGACTAATTCTAGTGGGTGTCCAAACCTCATTAGAATTTCCGTGAACAGGAACGATGCTGCAGTCTGGGTGGAACTATTTCGGGTAGCCCGTGCTTCCACCCATTTGGTGGCATAATCCGTCGCCAAGATGATATACTTCTTTCTTCTAGCCGTAACTGGAGAAATGGGACCTATGAAATCTATTCCCCACTTCTCAAAGGGGGCAATAGGCATGATTGGAACGAGTGGCCAATGGTTCCGGAAGGAAGGAGCCCCTATTCGTTGACATTGGTCACAGCTCTCCACATGCTTCTTGACGTCCCGGATCAGATATGGCCACCAATATCCGGCTGCTCGGATCCAGTTCACGGTGGTGATAGTTGCGAAATGTCCTCCAGAAGGTCCGGAATGCAAGGCTCGCATTATCTTCTTTTGGTCCTTTGTTTCCACGCATCGCCTTAGCTAATCATCCGCTCCCATTTTGAATAAGGTTCCCTTAATCAGTGAGTAAGGGCCAACCTTATGGTAAAACATGATTTTCTCCTCCCTGTTTAACCCTTCCGGGTATCTTCCGTCTACAAGGAAATCTATGATGTCCTGGTAATCCGATCGAGTTCCTTCTTGTAGGTGGAACACGGATTCTTCCGGAATTTCCGGAAAGTCATCCGGGATTTCTGTGGAAATGTCTTCAAGTGAAGTTGGTCCCCTAATTCTAGAGAGGTAGTCCGCATTTGCATTTGACTTTCCGGATTTCACTTTTACTTCATAATTGAATTCTTGGAGCAATAACACCCATCTTGCTATTCTTCCGGAAAGGTCAGGTTTGTTTACCAGATACTTGAGCGAATCATGATCCGTGTGGAATATTACTCGATACCCAAGTAGG
The DNA here is from genome assembly GCA_950106755.1 of Climacium dendroides. Classification (NCBI taxonomy): domain Eukaryota; kingdom Viridiplantae; phylum Streptophyta; class Bryopsida; order Hypnales; family Climaciaceae; genus Climacium; species Climacium dendroides. Next base: position 900,625 of record CATNNA010000013.1, on the reverse strand, counting down.
TAATGTCGGAATTTCTTACATGCATAGACCACTGCCAACGCCTCCTGCTCCGTGGTGGTGTACTTCCTTTCCGCCAAGCTCATTTGTTTGCTGGAGTAGTAAATGGGGCATTCTCTCTGGTGACTGTCGTGTTGCCAGAGAATTGCTCCTAAACACCATCCGGAAGCGTCTAGGGTAACATGAAATTCCTTGGTCCAATCCGGTGAAGACAAAATAGGGGCCTTGACTAACGCTGATTTCAAAGTCTCAAAATCTTCTTGCCGTTCCGCATTCCACAAATACTCAGTATCCCTTTTTAGCAGTTCTGTAAGTGGAGTAGCTTTCCGGGCATATCCGTCTATAAATCTCCGATAATACCCTACACAACCAAGGAATCCTCGGATCTTTTGTACACAAGTTGGAGCAGAAAGGGTGAGTATGGCTTTGACCTTGTCTAGGTCTACCTCTAACCCTTTCCGACTAACCACATGTCCTAAGAGGATTCCGGATTCCATTCCAAAAAAGCACTTTCCGGGATGCAGTTTGAGATTTGTCTCCCTCCATCTCTGAAAGGTTTTCCGCAGGTATTCCAGATGCGCTTCTTTGGAACTGTATATAGCAAAGTCATCGATGAATACCTCTAGGAAGTGGCGTAGAAAATCCTAGAAGATGTCCATCATGAGTCGTTGGAAAGTTCCAGGGGCATTGCATAATCCAAACGGCATCCAGGTGAGTGCAAAGGTTCCCCATTCCGTCGTGAAGGTGGTCTTCAGCTGGTCTAATATCGGATAAAAACCTGGTTGTATCCGGAGAAGCCATCAAGGAAGATGTACACTCATTTCCGGAAACTTGATCAAGAATGATGTCCGTAAAAGGAAGCGGAAAGTAGTCTTCCCGGGTTGCATCATTTAATTTCCGAAAGTCTTAGCATACCCGGATCTTGATCTTTCCACATGGGCCTGGTTTCTATAGAACGAGAACAATGGGTGAAACCATTCTGAGTTGAGGACCCTAAACCAAACCAATAAATTATATCATTTTGACGTGGAAGCATGTCCAATAACATAACACACAAGTTGCAAATCGTTGAAATCATTAGGATTCATGGAAAAATGAAGTTTAAGAGAATCCTATTGCTTCGCCACACTTATTCAAGTGAAATGGATTTTTCTTTTTTTAAATTCTCAAAATCATGCTGTCTTTAATAGAAACCAAACCAATAAATTATATCCTTTTAACGTGGAAGCATGTCCGAAAACATAACCCACAAGTTGCAAATCTTCGAAATCATTAGGATTCATAGAAAAATAAAGTTTAAGAGAACCCTATTGCTTCCCCACACTTTTGCAAGCGAAATGGGTTTTTAAAAAAAAAGACTCTAAAAATCATGCTGTATTTAATCGACACTAAACCAATAAATTATATCATTTTTCCGTGGAAGCATGTCCAATAACATAACACACAAGTTGCAAATCTTCAAAATCATTAGGATTCATGGAAAAATGAAGTTTAAGAGAATTCTATTGCTTCGCCACACTTCTTCAAGTGAAATGGGTTTTAAAAAAAAAGATTCTAAAAATCATGCTGTATTTAATAGAAACCAAACCAATAAATTATATCCTTTTAACGTGGAAGCATGTCCGAAAACATAACACACAAGGTGCAAATCTTCGAAATCATGAGGATTCATGGAAAAGTGAAGTTTAAAAGAACCCTATTGTTTCCCCACACTTCTACAAGCGAAATGGGTTTTAAAAAAAAGAGACTCTGAAAATCATGCTGTATTTAATCGACACCAAACCAATAAATTATATCCTTTAGATGTGAAAGCATATCCAAAAACAAAACACACAAGTTGAAAATCTTCGAAATCATTAGGATTCATAGAAAACTGAACTTGAAGAGAACCCTATTACTTCCCCACACTTTTGCAAGCGAAATGGGTTTTAAAAAAAAAAGACTCTTAAAATCATGTTGTATTTAATCGATACCAAACCAATAAATTATATCGTTTTGACGTGGAAGCATGTCGAAAAACATAATCCACAAGTTGCAAATCTTCAAAATCATTAGGATTCATGGAAAAATGAAGTTTAAGAGAATCCTATTGCTTCGCCACACTTCTTCAAATGAAATGGATTTTTTTTTTTTAAATTCTAAAAATCATGCTGTATTTAATAGAAACCAAACCAATAAATTATATCCTTTTAACGTGGAAGCATGTCTGAAAACATAACCCACAAGATGCAAATCTTCGAAATCATTAGAATTCATGGAAAACTGAAGTTTAAGAGAACCCTATTGCTTCCCCACACTTACGCGAGCGAAATCGGTTTTAAAAAAAAAAGACTCTTAAAATCATGCTGTATTTAATCGACACCAAACCAATAAATTATATCATTTTGACGTGGAAGCATGTCCAAAAACATAACACACAAGTTGTAAATCTTCGAAATCATTAGAATTCATGGAAAAATCAAGTTTAAGAGAACCCTATTGATTCCCCACACTTTTGCAAGCGAAATGGGTTTTAAAAAAAAAAGACTCTGAAAATCATGCTGTATTTAATCGACACCAAACCAATAAATTATATCCTTTAGACGTGAAAGCATGTCCAAAAACAAAACACACAAGTTGAAAATCTTCGAAATCATTAGGATTCATAGAAAACTGAAGTTGAGGAGAACCCTATTACTTCCCCACACTTTTCCAAGCGAAATGGGTTTTAAAAAAAAAAGACTCTTAAAATCATGTTGTATTTAATCGACACCAAACCAATAAATTATATCGTTTTGACGTGGAAGCATGTCGAAAAACATAATCCACAAGTTGCAAATCTTCAAAATCATTAGGATTCATGGAAAAATGAAGTTTAAGAGAATCCTATTGCTTCGCCACACTTCTTCAAATGAAATGGATTTTTTTTTTTTTAAATTCTAAAAATCATGCTGTATTTAATAGAAACCAAACCAATAAATTATATCCTTTTAACGTGGAAGCATGTCTGAAAACATAACCCACAAGATGCAAATCTTCGAAATCATTAGAATTCATGGAAAACTGAAGTTTAAGAGAACCCTATTGCTTCCCCACACTTACGCAAGCGAAATCGGTTTTAAAAAAAAAAGACTCTTAAAATCATGCTGTATTTAATCGACACCAAACCAATAAATTATATCATTTTGACGTGGAAGCATGTCCAAAAACATAACACACAAGTTGTAAATCTTCGAAATCATTAGAATTCATGGAAAAATCAAGTTTAAGAGAACCCTATTGCTTCCCCACACTTTTGCAAGAGAAATGGGTTTTAAAAAAAAAAGACTCTGAAAATCATGCTGTATTTAATCGACACCAAACCAATAAATTATATCCTTTAGACGTGAAAGCATGTCCAAAAACAAAACACACAAGTTGTAAATCTTCGAAATCATTAGGATTCATAGAAAACTGAAGTTGAAGAGAACCCTATTACTTCCCCACACTTTTGCAAGCGAAATGGGTTTTAAAAAAAAAAGACTCTTAAAATCATGTTGTATTTAATCGACACCAAACCAATAAATTATATCGTTTTGATGTGGAAGCATGTCCAAAAAAATAATCCACAAGTTGCAAATCTTCAAAATCATTAGGATTCATGGAAAAATGAAGTTTAAGAGAATCCTATTGCTTCGCCACACTTCTTCAAGTGAAATGGATTTTTCTTTTTTTAAATTCTAAAAATCATACTGTATTTAATAGAAACCAAACCAATAAATTATATCCTTCTAACGTGGAAGCATGTCTGAAAACATAACCCACAAGATGCAAATCTTCGAAATCATTAGGATTCATGGAAAAATGAAGTTTAAGAGAACCCTATTGCTTCCCCACACTTATGCAAGCGAAATGGGTTTTAAAAAAAAAATACTCTTAAAATCATGCTGTATTTAATCGAAACCAAACCAATAAATTATATCATTTTGACGTGGAAGCATGTCCAAAAACATAACCCACAAGTTACAATTCTTCGAAATCAGTAGGACTCATGGAAAAATGAAGTTTAAGAGAACCCTATTGCTTCCCACACTTTTGCAAGAGAAATGGGTTTTTAAAAAAATAGACTCTAAAAATCATGCTGTATTTAATCGACACCAAACCAATAAATTATATCATTTTTCCGTGGAAGCATGTCCAATAACATAACACACAAGTTGCAAATCTTCAAAATCATTAGGATTCATGGAAAAATGAAGTTTAAGAGAACCCTATTGCTTCCCCACACTTTTGCAAGCGAAATGGGTTTTAAAAAAAAAATACTCTAAAAATCATGCTGTATTTAATCGACACTAAACCAATAAACTATATCGTTTTGACGTGGAAGCATGTCCAGAAACATAACACACAAGTTGCAACTCTTCAAAATAATGAAGATTCATGGAAAAATGAAGTTTAAGAGAACCCTATTGCTTCCCGACACTTTTCCATGTGAAATGGATTTAAGAAAAAAAGACGCTAACAATCATGCTGTATTTAATAGAATCTAAACCAATAAATTATATCGTTTTGATGTGGAAGCATGTCCAAAAACATAACACACAAGTTGCAAATCATCCAAATAATGAGGATTCATGGAAAAATGAAGTTTAAAAGAACCCTATTGCTTCCCCACACTTTTGCAAGCGAAATGGGTTTTCAAAAAAAAAAATACTAAACATCATGCTGTATTTAATAGAAACCAAACCAATAAATTATATCATTTTGACGTGGAAGCATGTTTGAAAACATAACCCACAAGTTGCAAATCTTCGAAATCATTAGGATTCATGGAAAACTGAAGTTAAAGAGAACCCTATTGCTTCCCCACACTTACGCAAGCGAAATGGGTTTTAAAAAAAAAAGACTCTTAAAATCATGCTAGATTTAATCGACACCAAACCAATAAATTATATCATTTTGATGTAGAAGCATGTCCAAAAACATAACACACAAGTTGCAAATCTTCGAAATCATTAGAATTCATGGAAAAATGAAGTTTAAGAGAACCCTATTGGTTCCCTACACTTTTGCAAGCAAAATGGGTTTTAAAAAAAAAAGGCTCTTAAAATCATGTTGTATTTAATCGACACCAAACCAATAAATTATATCCTTTTGACGTGGAAGCATGTCCAAAAACATAACACACAAGTTGTAAATCTTCGAAATCATTAGAATTCATGGAAAAATGAAGTTTAAGAAAACCCTATTGATTCCCCACACTTTGGCAAGCGAAATAGGTTTTAAAAAAAAAAGACTCTTAAAATCATACTATATTTAATCGAAACCAAACCAATAAATTATATCATTTTGACGTGGAAGCATGTCGACAAACGTAACCCACAAGTTGCAAATCATCAAAATCATTAGGATTCATGGAAAAATCAAGTTTAAGAGAACCCTATTGCTTCCCCACACTTTTCCAAGTGAAATGGATTTAAAAAAAAGAGACTCTAAAAATCATGCTGTACTTAATGGAAACCAAACCAATAAACTATATCGTTTTGACGTGGAAGCATGTCCAAAAACATAACACACAAGGTGCAAATCATCCAAATAATGAGGATTCATGGAAAAATGAAGTTTAAGAGAACCCTATTGCTTCCCCATTCTTTTCCAAGTGAAATGGATTTAAAAAAAAGAGACTCTAAAAATCATGCTGTATTTAATAGAAACCAAACCAATAAAGTATATCGTTTTGACGTGGAAGCATGTCCAAAAACATAACACACAAGTTGCAAGTCTTCAAAATAATGAGGATTCATGGAAAAATCAAGTTTAAGAGAACCCTATTGATTCCCCACACTTTTGCAAGCGAAATGGGTTTTAAAAAAAAAAGACTCTAAAAATCATTCTGTATTTTGTCGACACTAAACCAATAAACTATATCGTTTTGACGTGGAAGCATGTCCAAAAACATAACACACAAGTTGCAAATCATCCAAATAATGAGGATTCATGGAAAAATGAAGTTTAAGAGAACCCTATTGCTTCCCCATTCTTTTCCAAGTGAAATGGATTTAAAAAAAAGAGACTCTAAAAATCATGCTGTATTTAATCGACACTAAACCAATAAACTATATAGTTTTGACGTGGAAGCATGTCCAAAAACATAACACACAAGTTGCAAATCTTCAAAATAATGAGGATTCATGGAAAAATGAAGTTTAAGAGAACCCTATTGCTTCCCCACACTTTTCCATGTGAATTGGATTTAAGAAAAAGAGACGCTAACAATCATGCTGTATTTAATAGAATCTAAACCAATAAATTATATCGTTTTGATGTGGAAGCATGTCCAAAAACATAACACACAAGTTGCAAATCATCCAAATAATGAGGATTCATGGAAAAATGAAGTTTAAGAGAACCCTATTGCTTCCCCACACTTTTCCAAGTGAAATGGATTTAAAAAAAAGAGACTCTAAAAATCATGCTGTATTTAATAGAAACCAAACCAATAAACTATATCGTTTTGACGTGGAAGCATGTCCAAAAACATAACACACAAGTTGCAAATCATACAAATAATGAGGATTCATGGAAAAATGAAGTTTAAGAGAACCCTATTGCTTCCCCACACTTTCCCAAGTGAAATGGATTTAGACAAAAGAGACTCTAAAAATCATGCTGTATTTAATAGAAACCAAACCAATAAAGTATATCGTTTTGACGTGGAAGCATGTCCAAAAACATAACACACAAGTTGCAAGTCTTCAAAATAATGAGGATTCATGGAAAAATCAAGTTTAAGAGAACCCTATTGATTCCCCACACTTTTGCAAGCGAAATGGGTTTTAAAAAAAAAAGACTCTAAAAATCATTCTGTATTTTGTCGACACTAAACCAATAAACTATATCGTTTTGACGTGGAAGCATGTCCAAAAACATAACACACAAGTTGCAAATCATCCAAATAATGAGGATTCATGGAAAAATGAAGTTTAAGAGAACCCTATTGCTTCCCCACACTTTTCCAAGTGAAATGGATTTAAAAAAAAGAGACTCTAAAAATCATGCTGTATTTAATAGAAACCAAACCAATAAAGTATATCGTTTTGACATGGGGCATGTCCAAAAACATAACACACAAGTTGCAAATCATCCAAATAATGAAGATTCATGGAAAAATGAAGTTTAAGAGAATCCTATTGCTTCCCCACACTTTTCCATGTGAATTGGATTTAAGAAAAAGAGACGCTAACAATCATGCTGTATTTAATAGAATCTAAACCAATAAATTATATCGTTTTGATGTGGAAGCATGTCCAAAAACATAACACACAAGTTGCAAATCATCCAAATAATGAGGATTCATGGAAAAATGAAGTTTAAAAGAACCCTATTGCTTCCCCACACTTTTCCAAGTGAAATGGATTTAAAAAAAAGAGACTCTAAAAATCATGCTGTACTTAATGGAAACCAAACAAATAAACTATATCGTTTTGACGTGGAAGCATGTCCAAAAACATAACACACAAGGTGCAAATCATCCAAATAATGAGGATTCATGGAAAAATGAAGTTTAAGAGAACCCTATTGCTTCCCCATTCTTTTCCAAGTGAAATGGATTTAAAAAAAAGAGACTCTAAAAATCATGCTGTATTTAATCGACACTAAACCAATAAACTATATAGTTTTGACGTGGAAGCATGCCCAAAAACATAACACACAAGTTGCAAATCTTCAAAATAATGAGGATTCATGGAAAAATGAAGTTTAAGAGAACCCTATTGCTTCCCCACACTTTTCCAAGTGAAATGGATTTAAAAAAAAAATACTCTAAAAATCATGCTGTATTTAATAGAATCTCAACCAATAAATTATATCGTTTTGACGTGGAAGCATGTCGAAAAACATAACACACAAGTTGCAAATCATCCAAATAATGAGGATTCATGGAAAAATGAAGTTTAAAAGAACCCTATTGCTTCCCCACTCTTTTCCAAGTGAAATGGATTTAAAAAAAAGAGACTCTAAAAATCATGCTGTATTTAATAGAAACCAAACCAATAAACTATATCGTTTTGACGTGGAAGCATGTCCAAAAACATAACACACAAGTTGCAAATCATGCAAATAATGAGGATTCATGGAAAAATGAAGTTTAAGAGAATCCTATTGCTTCCCCACACTTTTCCAAGTGAAATGGATTTAAAAAAAAGAGACTCTAAAAATCATGCTGTACTTAATGGAAACCAAACAAATAAACTATATCGTTTTGACGTGGAAGCATGTCCAAAAACATAACACACAAGTTGCAAATCTTCAAAATAATGAGGATTCATGGAAAAATGAAGTTTAAGAGAACCCTATTGCTTCCCGACACTTTTCCATGTGAAATGGATTTAAAAAAAAGAGACTCTAAAAATCATGCTGTATTTAATCGACACTAAACCAATAAACTATATAGTTTTGACGTGGAAGCATGCCCAAAAACATAACACACAAGTTGCAAATCTTCAAAATAATGAGGATTCATGGAAAAATGAAGTTTAAGAGAACCCTATTGCTTCCCCACTCTTTTCCAAGTGAAATGGATTTAAAAAAAAGAGACTCTAAAAATCATGCTGTATTTAATAGAAACCAAACCAATAAACTATATCGTTTTGACGTGGAAGCATGTCCAAAAACATAACACACAAGTTGCAAATCATGCAAATAATGAGGATTCATGGAAAAATGAAGTTTAAGAGAATCCTATTGCTTCCCCACACTTTTCCAAGTGAAATGGATTTAAAAAAAAGAGACTCTAAAAATCATGCTGTACTTAATGGAAACCAAACAAATAAACTATATCGTTTTGACGTGGAAGCATGTCCAAAAACATAACACACAAGTTGCAAATCTTCAAAATAATGAGGATTCATGGAAAAATGAAGTTTAAGAGAACCCTATTGCTTCCCGACACTTTTCCATGTGAATTGGATTTAAAAAAAAGAGACGCTAACAATCATGCTGTATTTAATAGAATCTCAACCAATAAATTATATCGTTTTGATGTGGAAGCATGTCCAAAAACATAACACACAAGTTGCAAATCTTCCAAATAATGAGGATTCATGGAAAAATGAAGTTTAAAAGAACCCTATTACTTCCCCACACTTTTGCAAGCGAAATGGATTTTAAAAAAAAAATACTCTAAAAATCATGCTGTATTTAATAGAATCTAAACCAATAAATTATATCGTTTTGATGTGGAAGCATGTCCAAAAACATAACACACAAGTTGCAAATCATCCAAATAATGAGGATTCATGGAAAAATGAAGTTTAAGAGAACCCTATTGCTTCCCCACTCTTTTCCAAGTGAAATGGATTTAAAAAAAAGAGACTCTAAAAATCATTCTGTATTTAATAGAAACCAAACCAATAAATTATATCGTTTTGACATGGGGCATGTCCAAAAACATAACACACAAGTTGCAAATCATCCAAATAATGAGGATTCATGGAAAAATGAAGTTTAAAAGAACCCTATTACTTCCCCACACTTTTCCAAGTGAAATGGATTTAAAAAAAAGAGACTCTAAAAATCATGCTGTATTTAATAGAAACTCAACCAATAAAGTATATCTTTTTGATGTGGAAGCATGTCCAAAAACATAACACACAAGTTGCAAATCATCCAAATAATGAGGATTCATGGAAAAATGAAGTTTACGAGAACCCTATTGCTTCCCCACACTTTTGCAAGCGAAATGGGTTTTAAAAGAAAAATACTCTAAAAATCATGCTGTATTTAATGGACACTAAACCAATAAACTATATCGTTTTGACGTGGAAGCATGTCCAAAAACATAACACACAAGTTGCAAATCTTCAAAATAATGAGGATTCATGGAAAAATGAAGTTTAAAAGCACCCTATTACTTCCCCACACTTTTCCAAGTGAAATGGATTTTAAAAAAAGAGACTCTAAATATCATGCTGTATTTAATAGAAACCAAACCAATAAAGTATATCGTTTTGACGTGGAAGCATGTCCAAAAACATAACACACAAGTTGCAAATCATCCAAATAATGAGGATTCATGGAAAAATGAAGTTTAAGAGAACCCTATTGTTTCCCCACACTTTTGCAAGCGAAATGGGTTTTAGAAAAAAAATACTCTAAAAATCATGCTGTATTTAAGTGACACTAAACCAATAAACTATATCGTTTTGACGTGGAAGCATGTCCAAAAACATAACACACAAGTTGCAAATCATCCAAATAATGAGGATTTATGGAAAAATGAAGTTTAAGAGAACCCTATTGCTTCCCGACACTTTTCCATGTGAAATGGATTTAAAAAAAAGAGACTCTAAAAATCATGCTGTATTTAATAGAAACCAAACCAATAAATTATATCGTTTTGACATGGGACATGTCCAAAAACATAACACACAAGTTGCAAATCTTCAAAATAAAGAGGATTCATGGAAAAATGAAGTTTAAGAGAACCCTATTGCTTCCCGACACTTTTCCATGTGAATTGGATTTAAGAAAAAGAGACGCTAAAAATCATGCTGTATTTAATAGAATCTCAACCAATAAATTATATCGTTTTGATGTGGAAGCGTGTCCAAAAACATAACACACAAGTTGCAAATCATCCAAATAATGAGGATTCATGGAAAAATGAAGTTTAAGAGAACCCTATTGCTTCCCCACACTTTTCCAAGTGAAATGGAATTAAAAAAAAGAGACTCTAAAAATCATGGTGTATTTAATAGAAACCAAACCAATAAACTATATCGTTTTGACGTAGAAGCATGTCCAAAAACATAACACACAAGTTGCAAATCATCCAAATAATGAGGATTCATGGAAAAATGAAGTTTAAAAGAACCCTATTACTTCCCCACACTTTTCCAAGTGAAATGGATTTAAAAAAAAGAGACTCTAAAAATCATGCTGTATTTAATAGAAACCAAACCAATAAACTATATCGTTTTGACGTGGAAGCATGTCCAAAAACATAACACACAAGTTGCAAATCATCCAAATAATGAGGATTCATGGAAAAATGAAGTTTAAAAGAACCCTATTGCTTCCCCACACTTTTGCAAGCGAAATGGGTTTTAAAAAAAAAATACTCTAAAAATCATGCTGTATTTAATAGAATCTCAACCAATAAATTATATCGTTTTGATGTGGAAGCATGTCCAAAAACATAACACACAAGTTGCAAATCATCCAAATAATGAGGATTCATGGAAAAATGAAGTTTAAAAGAATCCTATTGCTTCCCCACTCTTTTCCAAGTGAAATGGATTTAAAAAAAAGAGACTCTAAAAATCATGCTGTATTTAATAGAAACCAAACCAATAAACTATATCGTTTTGACGTGGAAGCATGTCCAAAAACATAACACACAAGTTGCAAATCATGCAAATAATGAGGATTCATGGAAAAATGAAGTTTAAGAGAATCCTATTGCTTCCCCACACTTTTGCAAGCGAAATGGGTTTTAAAAAAAAAATACTCTAAAAATCATGCTGTATTTAAGTGACACTAAACCAATAAACTATATCGTTTTGACGTGGAAGCATGTCCAAAAACATAACACACAAGTTGCGAATCTTCAAAATAATGAGGATTCATAGAAAAATGAAGTTTAAGAGAACCCTATTGCTTCCCGATACTTTTCCATGTGAATTGGATTTAAGAAAAAGAGACGCTAACAATCATGCTGTATTTAATAGAATCTCAACCAATAAATTATATCGTTTTGACGTGGAAGCATGTCCAATAACATAACACACAAGTTGCAAATCATCCAAATAATGAGGATTCATGGAAAAATGAAGTTTAAAAGAACCCTATTGCTTCCCCACACTTTTCCAAGTGAAATGGATTTAAAAAAAAGAGACTCTAAAAATCATGCTGTATTTAATAGAAACCAAACCAATAAACTATATCGTTTTGACGTGGAAGCATGTCCAAAAACATAACACACAAGTTGCAAATCATGCAAATAATGAGGATTCATGGAAAAATGAAGTTTAAGAGAATCCTATTGATTCCCCACACTTTTCCAAGTGAAATGGATTTAAGAAAAAGAGACTCTAAAAATCATGCTGTATTTAATAGAAACCAAACCAATAAACTATATCGTTTTGACGTGGAAGCATGTCCAAAAACATAACACACAAGTTGCAAATCATCCAAATAATGAGGATTCATGGAAAAATGAAGTTTAAAAGAACCCTATTGCTTCCCCACACTTTTCCAAGTGAAATGGATTTAAAAAAAAGAGACTCTAAAAATCATGCTGTACTTAATGGAAACCAAACCAATAAACTATATCGTTTTGACGTGGAAGCATGTCCAAAAACATAACACACAAGTTGCAAATCATGCAAATAATGAGGATTCATGGAAAAATGAAGTTTAAGAGAACCCTATTGCTTCCCCATTCTTTTCCAAGTGAAATGGATTTAAAAAAAAGTGACTCTAAAAATCATGCTGTATTTAATCGACACTAAACCAATAAACTATATAGTTTTGACGTGGAAGCATGTCCAAAAACATAACACACAAGTTGCAAATCTTCAAAATAATGAGGATTCATGGAAAAATGAAGTTTAAGAGAACCCTATTGCTTCCCCACACTTTTCCAAGTGAAATGGATTTAAAAAAAAGAGACTCTAAAAATCATGCTGTATTTAATAGAAACCAAACCAATAAACTATATCGTTTTGACGTGGAAGCATGTCCAAAAACATAACACACAAGTTGCAAATCATCCAAATAATGAGGATTCATGGAAAAATGAAGTTTAAGAGAATCCTATTGATTCCCCACACTTTCCCAAGTGAAATGGATTTAGAAAAAAGAGACTCTAAAAATCATGCTGTATTTAATAGAAACCAAACCAATAAACTATATCGTTTTGACGTGGAAGCATGTCCAAAAACATAACACACAAGTTGCAAATCATCCAAATAATGAGGATTCATGGAAAAATGAAGTTTAAAAGAACCCTATTGCTTCCCCACACTTTTCCAAGTGAAATGGATTTAAAAAAAAGAGACTCTAAAAATCATGCTGTATTTAATAGAAACCAAACCAATAAACTATATCGTTTTGACGTGGAAGCATGTCCAAAAACATAACACACAAGTTGCAAATCATGCAAATAATGAGGATTCATGGAAAAATGAAGTTTAAGAGAATCCTATTGCTTCCCCACACTTTTGCAAGCGAAATGGGTTTTAAAAAAAAAATACTCTAAAAATCATGCTGTATTTAAGTGACACTAAACCAATAAACTATATCGTCTTGACGTGGAAGCATGTCCAAAAACATAACACACAAGTTGCGAATCTTCAAAATAATGAGGATTCATAGAAAAATGAAGTTTAAGAGAACCCTATTGCTTCCCGATACTTTTCCATGTGAATTGGATTTAAGAAAAAGAGACGCTAACAATCATGCTGTATTTAATAGAATCTCAACCAATAAATTATATCGTTTTGACGTGGAAGCATGTCCAAAAATATAACACACAAGTTGCAAATCATCCAAATAATGAGGATTCATGGAAAAATGAAGTTTAAAAGAACCCTATTGCTTCCCCACACTTTTCCAAGTGAAATGGATTTAAAAAAAAGAGACTCTAAAAATCATGCTGTATTTAATAGAAACCAAACCAATAAACTATATCGTTTTGACGTGGAAGCATGTCCAAAAACATAACACACAAGTTGCAAATCATGCAAATAATGAGGATTCATGGAAAAATGAAGTTTAAGAGAATCCTATTGATTCCCCACACTTTTCCAAGTGAAATGGATTTAAGAAAAAGAGACTCTAAAAATCATGCTGTATTTAATAGAAACCAAACCAATAAACTATATCGTTTTGACGTGGAAGCATGTCCAAAAACATAACACACAAGTTGCAAATCATCCAAATAATGAGGATTCATGGAAAAATGAAGTTTAAAAGAACCCTATTGCTTCCCCACACTTTTCCAAGTGAAATGGATTTAAAAAAAAGAGACTCTAAAAATCATGCTGTACTTAATGGAAACCAAACCAATAAACTATATCGTTTTGACGTGGAAGCATGTCCAAAAACATAACACACAAGTTGCAAATCATGCAAATAATGAGGATTCATGGAAAAATGAAGTTTAAGAGAACCCTATTGCTTCCCCATTCTTTTCCAAGTGAAATGGATTTAAAAAAAAGTGACTCTAAAAATCATGCTGTATTTAATCGACACTAAACCAATAAACTATATAGTTTTGACGTGGAAGCATGTCCAAAAACATAACACACAAGTTGCAAATCTTCAAAATAATGAGGATTCATGGAAAAATGAAGTTTAAGAGAACCCTATTGCTTCCCCACACTTTTCCAAGTGAAATGGATTTAAAAAAAAGAGACTCTAAAAATCATGCTGTATTTAATAGAAACCAAACCAATAAACTATATCGTTTTGACGTGGAAGCATGTCCAAAAACATAACACACAAGTTGCAAATCATCCAAATAATGAGGATTCATGGAAAAATGAAGTTTAAGAGAACCCTATTGCTTCCCCACACTTTCCCAAGTGAAATGGATTTAGAAAAAAGAGACTCTAAAAATCATGCTGTATTTAATAGAAACCAAACCAATAAACTATATCGTTTTGACGTGGAAGCATGTCCAAAAACATAACACACAAGTTGCAAATCATCCAAATAATGAGGATTCATGGAAAAATGAAGTTTAAAAGAACCCTATTGCTTCCCCACACTTTTCCAAGTGAAATGGATTTAAAAAAAAGAGACTCTAAAAATCATGCTGTATTTAATAGAAACCAAACCAATAAACTATATCGTTTTGACGTGGAAGTATGTCCAAAAACATAACACACAAGTTGCAAATCATGCAAATAATGAGGATTCATGGAAAAATGAAGTTTAAGAGAATCCTATTGCTTCCCCACACTTTTCCAAGTGAAATGGATTTCAAAAAAAGAGACTCTAAAAATCATGCTGTATTTAATAGAAACCAAACCAATAAACTATATCGTTTTGACGTGGAAGCATGTCCAAAAACATAACACACAAGTTGCAAATCATCCAAATAATGAGGATTCATGGAAAAATGAAGTTTAAAAGAACCCTATTGCTTCCGCACACTTTTCCATGTGAATTGGATTTAAGAAAAAGAGACGCTAACAATCATGTTGTATTTAATAGAATCTCAACCAATAAATTATATCGTTTTGACGTGGAAGCATGTCGAAAAACATAACACACAGTTGCAAATCATACAAATAATGAGGATTCATGGAAAAATGAAGTTTAAGAGAACCCTATTGCTTCCCGACACTTTTCCATGTGAATTGGATTTAAGAAAAAGAGACGCTAACAATCATGCTGTATTTAATAGAATCTAAACCAATAAATTATATCGTTTTGATGTGGAAGCATGTCCAAAAACATAACACACAAGGTGCAAATCATCCAAATAATGAGGATTCATGGAAAAATGAAGTTTAAGAGAACCCTATTGCTTCCCCATTCTTTTCCAAGTGAAATGGATTTAAAAAAAAGAGACTCTAAAAATCATGCTGTATTTAATCGACACTAAACCAATAAACTATATAGTTTTGACGTGGAAGCATGTCCAAAAACATAACACACAAGTTGCAAATCTTCAAAATAATGAGGATTCATGGAAAAATGAAGTTTAAGAGAACCCTATTGCTTCCCCACACTTTTCCAAGTGAAATGGATTTAAAAAAAAGAGACTCTAAAAATCATGCTGTACTTAATGGAAACCAAACCAATAAACTATATCGTTTTGACGTGGAAGCATGTCCAAAAACATAACACACAAGTTGCAAATCATGCAAATAATGAGGATTCATGGAAAAATGAAGTTTAAGAGAACCCTATTGCTTCCCCATTCTTTTCCAAGTGAAATGGATTTAAAAAAAAGTGACTCTAAAAATCATGCTGTATTTAATCGACACTAAACCAATAAACTATATAGTTTTGACGTGGAAGCATGTCCAAAAACATAACACACAAGTTGCAAATCTTCAAAATAATGAGGATTCATGGAAAAATGAAGTTTAAGAGAACCCTATTGCTTCCCCACACTTTTCCAAGTGAAATGGATTTAAAAAAAAGAGACTCTAAAAATCATGCTGTATTTAATAGAAACCAAACCAATAAACTATATCGTTTTGACGTGGAAGCATGTCCAAAAACATAACACACAAGTTGCAAATCATCCAAATAATGAGGATTCATGGAAAAATGAAGTTTAAGAGAACCCTATTGCTTCCCCACACTTTCCCAAGTGAAATGGATTTAGAAAAAAGAGACTCTAAAAATCATGCTGTATTTAATAGAAACCAAACCAATAAACTATATCGTTTTGACGTGGAAGCATGTCCAAAAACATAACACACAAGTTGCAAATCATCCAAATAATGAGGATTCATGGAAAAATGAAGTTTAAAAGAACCCTATTGCTTCCCCACACTTTTCCAAGTGAAATGGATTTAAAAAAAAGAGACTCTAAAAATCATGCTGTATTTAATAGAAACCAAACCAATAAACTATATCGTTTTGACGTGGAAGTATGTCCAAAAACATAACACACAAGTTGCAAATCATGCAAATAATGAGGATTCATGGAAAAATGAAGTTTAAGAGAATCCTATTGCTTCCCCACACTTTTCCAAGTGAAATGGATTTCAAAAAAAGAGACTCTAAAAATCATGCTGTATTTAATAGAAACCAAACCAATAAACTATATCGTTTTGACGTGGAAGCATGTCCAAAAACATAACACACAAGTTGCAAATCATCCAAATAATGAGGATTCATGGAAAAATGAAGTTTAAAAGAACCCTATTGCTTCCGCACACTTTTCCATGTGAATTGGATTTAAGAAAAAGAGACGCTAACAATCATGTTGTATTTAATAGAATCTCAACCAATAAATTATATCGTTTTGACGTGGAAGCATGTCGAAAAACATAACACACAGTTGCAAATCATACAAATAATGAGGATTCATGGAAAAATGAAGTTTAAGAGAACCCTATTGCTTCCCGACACTTTTCCATGTGAATTGGATTTAAGAAAAAGAGACGCTAACAATCATGCTGTATTTAATCGACACTAAACCAATAAACTATATCGTCTTGACGTGGAAGCATGTCCAAAAACATAACACACAAGTTGCAAATCATCCAAATAATGAGGATTCATGGAAAAATGAAGTTTAAGAGAACCCTATTGCTTCCCCACACTTTTCCATGTGAATTAGATTTAAGAAAAAGAGAAGCTAACAATCATGCTGTATTTAATAGAATCTCAACCAATAAATTATATCGTTTTGATGTGGAAGCATGTCCAAAAACATAACACACAAGTTGCAAATCATCCAAATAATGAGGATTCATGGAAAAATGAAGTTTAAGAGAACCCTATTGCTTCCCCACACTTTTCCAAGTGAAATGGATTTAAAAAAAAGAGACTCTAAAAATCATGCTGTATTTAATAGAAACCAAACCAATAAATTATATCGTTTTGACATGGGACATGTCCAAAAACATAACACACAAGTTGCAAATCATCCAAATAATGAGGATTCATGGAAAAATGAAGTTTAAGAGAACCCTATTGCTTCCCCACACTTTTGCAAGCGAAATGGGTTTTAAAAAAAAAATACTCTAAAAATCATGCTGTATTTAAGTGACACTAAACCAATAAACTATATCGTTTTGACGTGGAAGCATGTCCAAAAACATAACACACAAGTTGCGAATCTTCAAAATAATGAGGATTCATGGAAAAATGAAGTTTAAGAGAACCCTATTGCTTCCCCACACTTTTGCAAGCGAAATGGGTTTTAAAAAAAAAATACTCTAAAAATCATGCTGTATTTAAGTGACACTAAACCAATAAACTATATCGTTTTGCCGTGGAAGCATGTCCAAAAACATAACACACAAGTTGCGAATCTTCAAAATAATGAGGATTCATAGAAAAATGAAGTTTAAGAGAACCCTATTGCTTCCCGACACTTTTCCATGTGAATTGGATTTAAGAAAAAGAGACGCTAACAATCATGCTGTATTTAATAGAATCTCAACCAATAAATTATATCGTTTTTATGTGGAAGCATGTCCAAAAACATAACACACAAGTTGCAAATCTTCCAAATAATGAGGATTCATGGAAAAATGAAGTTTAAGAGAACCCTATTGCTTCCCCACACTTTTCCAAGTAAAATGGATTTAAAAAAAAGAGACTCTAAAAATCATGCTGTATTTAATAGAAACCAAACCAATAAACTATATCGTTTTGACGTGGAAGCATGTCCAAAAACATAACACACAAGGTGCAAATCATCCAATTAATGAGGATTCATGGAAAAATGAAGTTTAAGAGAACCCTATTGCTTCCCCACTCTGTTCCAAGTGAAATGGATTTAAAAAAAAGAGACTCTAAAAATCATGCTGTATTTAATAGAAACCAAACCAATAAACTATATCGTTTTGATGTGGAAGCGTGTCCAAAAACATAACACACAAGTTGCAAATCTTCAAAATAATGAGGATTCATGGAAAAATGAAGTTTAAAAGAACCCTATTGCTTCCCCACACTTTTGCAAGCGAAATGGGTTTTAAAAAAAAAATACTCTAAAAATCATGCTGTATTTAAGTGACACTAAACCAATAAACTATATCGTTTTGACGTGGAAGCATGTCCAAAAACATAACACACAAGTTGCGAATCTTCAAAATAATGAGGATTCATGGAAAAATGAAGTTTAAGAGAACCCTATTGCTTCCCCACACTTTTGCAAGCGAAATGGGTTTTAAAAAAAAAATACTCTAAAAATCATGCTGTATTTAAGTGACACTAAACCAATAAACTATATCGTTTTGACGTGGAAGCATGTCCAAAAACATAACACACAAGTTGCGAATCTTCAAAATAATGAGGATTCATAGAAAAATGAAGTTTAAGAGAACCCTATTGCTTCCCGACACTTTTCCATGTGAATTGGATTTAAGAAAAAGAGACGCTAACAATCATGCTGTATTTAATCGACACTAAACCAATAAACTATATAGTTTTGACGTGGAAGCATGTCCAAAAACATAACACACAAGTTGCGAATCTTCAAAATAATGAGGATTCATGGAAAAATGAAGTTTAAGAGAACCCTATTGCTTCCCCACACTTTTCCATGTGAAATGGATTTAAGAAAAAGAGACGCTAACAATCATGCTGTATTTAATAGAAACCAAACCAATAAACTATATCGTTTTGACGTGGAAGCATGTCCAAAAACATAACACACAAGGTGCAAATCATCCAATTAATGAGGATTCATGGAAAAATGAAGTTTAAGAGAACCCTATTGCTTCCCCACACTTTTGCAAGCGAAATGGGTTTTAAAAAAAAAATACTCTAAAAATCATGCTGTATTTAAGTGACACTAAACCAATAAACTATATCGTTTTGATGTGGAAGCATGTCCAAAAACATAACACACAAGTTGCAAATCTTCCAAATAATGAGGATTCATGGAAAAATGAAGTTTAAGAGAACCCTATTGCTTCCCCACACTTTTCCAAGTAAAATGGATTTAAAAAAAAGAGACTCTAAAAATCATGCTGTATTTAATAGAAACCAAACCAATAAACTATATCGTTTTGACGTGGAAGCATGTCCAAAAACATAACACACAAGGTGCAAATCATCCAATTAATGAGGATTCATGGAAAAATGAAGTTTAAGAGAACCCTATTGCTTCCCCACTCTTTTCCAAGTGAAATGGATTTAAAAAAAAGAGACTCTAAAAATCATGCTGTATTTAATAGAAACCAAACCAATAAACTATATCGTTTTGATGTGGAAGCGTGTCCAAAAACATAACACACAAGTTGCAAATCTTCAAAATAATGAGGATTCATGGAAAAATGAAGTTTAAAAGAACCCTATTGCTTCCCCACACTTTTGCAAGCGAAGTGGGTTTTAAAAAAAAAATACTCTAAAAATCATGCTGTATATAAGTGACACTAAACCAATAAACTATATCGTTTTGACGTGGAAGCATGTCCAAAAACATAACACACAAGTTGCGAATCTTCAAAATAATGAGGATTCATGGAAAAATGAAGTTTAAGAGAGCCCTATTGCTTCCCCACACTTTTCCATGTGAATTAGATTTAAGAAAAAGAGACGCTAACAATCATGCTGTATTTAATAGAATCTCAACCAATAAATTATATCGTTTTGACGTGGAAGCATGTCCAAAAACATAACACACAAGTTGCAAATCTTCAAAATAATGAGGATTCATGGAAAAATGAAGTTTAAGAGAACCCTATTGCTTCCCCACACTTTTCCAAGTGAAATGGATTTAAAAGAAAGAGACTCTAAAAATCATGCTGTATTTAATAGAAACCAAACCAATAAACTATATCGTTTTGACGTGGAAGCATGTCCAAAAACATAACACACAAGGTGCAAATCATCCAATTAATGAGGATTCATGGAAAAATGAAGTTTAAGAGAACCCTATTGCTTCCCCACTCTTTTCCAAGTGAAATGGATTTAAAAAAAAGAGACTCTAAAAATCATGCTGTATTTAATAGAAACCAAACATATAAAGTATATCGTTTTGACATGGGACATGTCCAAAAACATAACACACAAGTTGCAAATCATCCAAATAATGAGGATTCATGGAAAGATGAAGTTTAAGAGAACCCTATTGCTTCCCCACACTTTTGCAAGCGAAATGGGTTTTAAAAAAAAAATACTCTAAAAATCATGCTGTATTTAACTGACACTAAACCAATAAACTATATCGTTTTGACGTGGAAGCATGTCCAAAAACATAACACACAAGTTGCGAATCTTCAAAATAATGAGGATTCATGGAAAAATGAAGTTTAAAAGCACCCTATTACTTCCCCACACTTTTCCAAGTGAAATGGATTTTAAAAAAATAGACTCTAAATATCATGCTGTATTTAATAGAAACCAAACCAATAAACTATATCGTTTTGACGTGGAAGCATGTCCAAAAACATAACACACAAGTTGCAAATCATCCAAATAATGAGGATTCATGGAAAAATGAAGTTTAAGAGAACCCTATTGCTTCCCGACACTTTTCCATGTGAAATGGATTTAAAAAAAAGAGACTCTAAAAATCATGCTGTATTTAATAGAAACCAAACCAATAAATTATATCGTTTTGACAAGGGGCATGTCCAAAAACATAACACACAAGTTGCAAATCATCCAAATAATGAGGATTCATGGAAAAATGAAGTTTAAAAGAACCCTATTACTTCCCCACACTTTTCCATGTGAAATGGATTTAAGAAAAAGAGACGCTAACAATCATGCTGTATTTAATAGAAACCAAACCAATAAACTATATCGTTTTGACGTGGAAGCATGTCCAAAAACATAACACACAAGGTGCAAATCATCCAATTAATGAGGATTCATGGAAAAATGAAGTTTAAGAGAACCCTATTGCTTCCCCACACTTTTGCAAGCGAAATGGGTTTTAAAAAAAAAATACTCTAAAAATCATGCTGTATTTAAGTGACACTAAACCAATAAACTATATCGTTTTGATGTGGAAGCATGTCCAAAAACATAACACACAAGTTGCAAATCTTCCAAATAATGAGGATTCATGGAAAAATGAAGTTTAAGAGAACCCTATTGCTTCCCCACACTTTTCCAAGTAAAATGGATTTAAAAAAAAGAGACTCTAAAAATCATGCTGGATTTAATAGAAACCAAACCAATAAACTATATCGTTTTGACGTGGAAGCATGTCCAAAAACATAACACACAAGGTGCAAATCTGCAAATTAATGAGGATTCATGGAAAAATGAAGTTTAAGAGAACCCTATTGCTTCCCCACTCTTTTCCAAGTGAAATGGATTTAAAAAAAAAATACTCTAAAAATCATGCTGTATATAAGTGACACTAAACCAATAAACTATATCGTTTTGACGTGGAAGCATGTCCAAAAACATAACACACAAGTTGCGAATCTTCAAAATAATGAGGATTCATGGAAAAATGAAGTTTAAGAGAGCCCTATTGCTTCCCCACACTTTTCCATGTGAATTAGATTTAAGAAAAAGAGACGCTAACAATCATGCTGTATTTAATAGAATCTCAACCAATAAATTATATCGTTTTGATGTGGAAGCATGTCCAAAAACATAACACACAAGTTGCAAATCTTCAAAATAATGAGGATTCATGGAAAAATGAAGTTTAAGAGAACCCTATTGCTTCCCCACACTTTTCCAAGTGAAATGGATTTAAAAAAAAGAGACTCTAAAAATCATGCTGTATTTAATAGAAACCAAACCAATAAACTATATCGTTTTGACGTGGAAGCATGTCCAAAAACATAACACACAAGGTGCAAATCATCCAATTAATGAGGATTCATGGAAAAATGAAGTTTAAGAGAACCCTATTGCTTCCCCACTCTTTTCCAAGTGAAATGGATTTAAAAAAAAGAGACTCTAAAAATCATGCTGTATTTAATAGAAACCAAACATATAAAGTATATCGTTTTGACATGGGACATGTCCAAAAACATAACACACAAGTTGCAAATCATCCAAATAATGAGGATTCATGGAAAGATGAAGTTTAAGAGAACCCTATTGCTTCCCCACACTTTTGCAAGCGAAATGGGTTTTAAAAAAAAAATACTCTAAAAATCATGCTGTATTTAATAGAATCTAAACCAATAAATTATATCGTTTTGATGTGGAAGCATGTCCAAAAACATAACACACAAGTTGCAAATCTGCAAAATAATGAGGATTCATGGAAAAATGAAGTTTAAGAGAACCCTATTGCTTCCCCACACTTTTGCAAGCGAAATGGATTTAAAAAAAATCGACGCTAGCAATCATGCTGTATTTAATAGATTCTAGACCAATAAATTATATCGTTTTGATGTGGAAGCATGTCGAAAAACATAACACACAAGTTGCAAATCTTCCAAATAATGAGGATTCATGGAAAAATGAAGTTTAAGAGAACCCTATTGCTTCCCCACACTCTTGCAAGCGAAATGGGTTTTAAAAAAAAAATACTCTAAAAATCATGCTGTATTTAATCGACACTAAACCAATAAGCTATATCGTTTTGACATGGGGCATGTCCAAAAACATAACACACAAGTTGCAAATCATCCAAATAATGAGGATTCATGGAAAAATGAAGTTTAAGAGAACCCTATTGCTTCCCCACACTCTTGCAAGCGAAATGGGTTTTAAAAAAAAAATACTCTAAAAATCATGCTGTATTTAATCGACACTAAACCAATAAGCTATATCGTTTTGACATGGGACATGTCCAAAAACATAACACACAAGTTGCAAATCATCCAAATAATGAGGATTCATGGAAAAATGAAGTTTAAGAGAACCCTATTGCTTCCCCACACTCTTGCAAGCGAAATGGGTTTTAAAAAAAAAATACTCTAAAAATGATGCTGTATTTAATCGACACTAAACCAATAAACTATATCGTTTTGATGTGGAAGCATGTCCAAAAATATAACACACAAGTTGCAAGTCTTCAAAATAATGAGGATTCATGGAAAAATGAAGTTTAAGAGAACCCTATTACTTTCCCACACTTTTGCAAGCGAAATGGGTTTTAAAAAAAAAAGACTCTAAAAATCATTCTGTATTTAATAGAAACCAAACCAATAAACTATATCGTTTTGACGTGGAAGCATGTCCAAAAACATAACACACAAGTTGTAAATCATCCAAATAATGAGGATTCATGGAAAAATGAAGTTTAAAAGAACCCTATTGCTTCCCCACACTTTTCCAAGTGAAATGGATTTAAAAAAAAGTGACTCTAAAAATCATGCTGTATTTAATCGACACTAAACCAATAAACTATATAGTTTTGATGTGGAAGCATGTCCAAAAACATAACACACAAGTTGCAAATCTTCAAAATAATGAGGATTCATGGAAAAATGAAGTTTA
Organism: Climacium dendroides; assembly: GCA_950106755.1. NCBI lineage: Eukaryota > Viridiplantae > Streptophyta > Bryopsida > Hypnales > Climaciaceae > Climacium > Climacium dendroides. The sequence continues at coordinate 876,604 of CATNNA010000013.1, read as the reverse complement.
AGAGAACCCTATTACTTTCCCACACTTTTGCAAGCGAAATGGGTTTTAGAAAAAAAAGACTCTAAAAATCATTCTGTATTTAATAGAAACCATACCAATAAACTATATCGTTTTGACGTGGAAGCATGTCCAAAAACATAACACACAAGTTGTAAATCATCCAAATAATGAGGATTCATGGAAAAATGAAGTTTAAAAGAACCCTATTGCTTCCCCACACTTTTCCAAGTGAAATGGATTTAAAAAAAAGTGACTTTAAAAATCATGCTGTATTTAATCGACACTAAACCAATAAACTATATAGTTTTGATGTGGAAGCATGTCCAAAAACATAACACACAAGTTGCAAATCTTCAAAATAATGAGGATTCATGGAAAAATGAAGTTTAAGAGAACCCTATTGCTTCCCCACACTTTTCCAAGTGAAATGGATTTAAAAAAAAGAGACTCTAAAAATCATGCTGTATTTAATAGAAACCAAACCAATAAACTATATCGTTTTGACGTGGAAGCATGTCCAAAAACATAACACACAAGTTGCAAATCGTCAAAATAATGAGGATTCATGGAAAAATGAAGTTTAAAAGAACCCTATTGCTTCCCCACACTTTTCCAAGTGAAATGGATTTAAAAAAAAGTGACTCTAAAAATCATGCTGTATTTAATAGAAACCAAACCAATAAACTATACCGTTTTGACGTGGAAGCATGTCCAAAAACATAACACACAAGTTGCAAATCATGCAAATAATGAGGATTCATGGAAAAATGAAGTTTAAGAGAATCCTATTGCTTCCCCACACTTTTGCAAGTGAAATGGATTTAAAAAAAAGAGACTCTAAAAGTCATGCTGTATTTAATAGAAACCAAACCAATAAACTATATCGTTTTGACGTGGAAGCATGTCCAAAAACATAACACACAAGTTGCAAATCATCCAAATAATGAGGATTCATGGAAAAATGAAGTTTAAGAGAACCCTATTGCTTCCCCACACTTTTGCAAGCGAAATGGATTTTAAAAAAAAAATACTCTAAAAATCATGCTGTATTTAATAGAATCTAAACCAATAAATTATATCGTTTTGATGTGGAAGCATGTCCAAAAACATAACACACAAGTTGCAAATCATCCAAATAATGAGGATTCATGGAAAAATGAAGTTTAACAGAACCCTATTGCTTCCCCACACTTTTGCAAGCGAAATGGGTTTTAAAAAAAAAATACTCTAAAATCATGCTGTATTTAAGTGACACTAAACCAATAAACTATATCGTTTTGACGTGGAAGCATGTCCAAAAACATAACACACAAGTTGCGAATCTTCAAAATAATGAGGATTCATAGAAAAATGAAGTTTAGGAGAACCCTATTGCTTCCCGACACTTTTCCATGTGAATTGGATTTAAAAAAAAGAGACGCTAACAATCATGCTGTATTTAATAGAATCTCAACCAATAAATTATATCGTTTTGATGTGGAAGCATGTCCAAAAACATAACACACAAGTTGCAAATCATGCAAATAATGAGGATTCATGGAAAAATGAAGTTTAAGAGAATCCTATTGCTTCCCCACACTTTTCCAAGTGAAATGGATTTAAAAAAAAGAGACTCTAAAAGTCATGCTGTATTTAATAGAAACCAAACCAATAAACTATATCGTTTTGACGTGGAAGCATGTCCAAAAACATAACACACAAGTTGCAAATCATCCAAATAATGAGGATTCATGGAAAAATGAAGTTTAAGAGAACCCTATTGCTTCCCCACACTTTTGCAAGCGAAATGGATTTTAAAAAAAAAATACTCTAAAAATCATGCTGTATTTAATAGAATCTAAACCAATAAATTATATCGTTTTGATGTGGAAGCATGTCCAAAAACATAACACACAAGTTGCAAATCATCCAAATAATGAGGATTCATGGAAAAATGAAGTTTAACAGAGCCCTATTGCTTCCCCACACTTTTGCAAGCGAAATGGGTTTTAAAAAAAAAATACTCTAAAAATCATGCTGTATTTAATAGAATCTAAACCAATAAATTATATCGTTTTGATGTGGAAGCATGTCCAAAAACAGAACACACAAGTTGCAAATCATCCAAATAATGAGGATTTATGGAAAAATGAAGTTTAAGAGAACCCTATTGCTTCCCCACACTTTTGCAAGCGAAATGGGTTTTTTTAAAAAAAAAATACTCTAAAAATCATGCTGTATTTAAGTGACACTAAACCAATAAACTATATCGTTTTGACGTGGAAGCATGTCCAAAAACATAACACACAAGTTGCAAATCATCCAAATAATGAGGATTCATGGAAAAATGAAGTTTAAGAGAACCCTATTGCTTCCCCACACTTTTCCAAGTGAAATGGATTTGAAAAAAAGAGACTCTAAAAATCATGCTGTATTTAATAAAACCAAACCAATAAATTATATCGTTTTGACATGGGGCATGTCCAAAAACATAACACACAAGTTGCAAATCATCCAAATAATGAGGATTCATGGAAAAATGAAGTTTAAGAGAACCCTATTGCTTCCCCACACTCTTGCAAGCGAAATGGGTTTTAAAAAAAAAATACTCTAAAAATCATGCTGTATTTAATCGACACTAAACCAATAAGCTATATCGTTTTGACATGGGGCATGTCCAAAAACATAACACACAAGTTGCAAATCATCCAAATAATGAGGATTCATGGAAAAATGAAGTTTAAGAGAACCCTATTGCTTCCCCACACTCTTGCAAGCGAAATGGGTTTTAAAAAAAAAATACTCTAAAAATGATGCTGTATTTAATCGACACTAAACCAATAAACTATATCGTTTTGATGTGGAAGCATGTCCAAAAACATAACACACAAGTTGCAAGTCTTCAAAATAATGAGGATTCATGGAAAAATGAAGTTTAAGAGAACCCTATTGCTTCCCCACACTTTTCCAAGTGAAATGGATTTAAAAAAAAGTGACTCTAAAAATCATGCTGTATTTAATCGACACTAAACCAATAAACTATATAGTTTTGATGTGGAAGCATGTCCAAAAACATAACACACAAGTTGCAAATCTTCAAAATAATGAGGATTCATGGAAAAATGAAGTTTAAGAGAACTCTATTGCTTCCCCACACTTTTCCAAGTGAAATGGATTTAAAAAAAAGAGACTCTAAAAATCATGCTGTATTTAATAGAAACCAAACCAATAAACTATATCGTTTTGACGTGGAAGCATGTCGAAAAACATAACACACAAGTTGCAAATCATCCAAATAATGAGGATTCATGGAAAAATGAAGTTTAAAAGAACCCTATTGCTTCCCCACTCTTTTCCAAGTGAAATGGATTTAAAAAAAAGAGACTGTAAAAATCATGCTGTATTTAATAGAAACCAAACCAATAAACTATATCGTTTTGACGTGGAAGCATGTCCAAAAACATAACACACAAGTTGCAAATCATGCAAATAATGAGGATTCATGGAAAAATGAAGTTTAAGAGAATCCTATTGCTTCCCCACACTTTTCCAAGTGAAATGGATTTAAAAAAAAGAGACTCTAAAAGTCATGCTGTATTTAATAGAAACCAAACCAATAAACTATATCGTTTTGACGTGGAAGCATGTCCAAAAACATAACACACAAGTTGCAAATCATGCAAATAATGAGGATTCATGGAAAAATGAAGTTTAAGAGAACCCTATTGCTTCCCCACACTTTTGCAAGCGAAATGGGTTTTAAAAAAAAAATACTCTAAAAATCATGCTGTATTTAATAGAATCTAAACCAATAAATTATATCGTTTTGATGTGGAAGCATGTCCAAAAACAGAACACACAAGTTGCAAATCATCCAAATAATGAGGATTTATAGAAAAATGAAGTTTAAGAGAACCCTATTGCTTCCCCACACTTTTGCAAGCGAAATGGGTTTTAAAAAAAAAATACTCTAAAAATCATGCTGTATTTAAGTGACACTAAACCAATAAACTATATCGTTTTGACGTGGAAGCATGTCCAAAAACATAACACACAAGTTGCGAATCTTCAAAATAATAAGGATTCATAGAAAAATGAAGTTTAAGAGAACCCTATTGCTTCCCGACACTTTTCCATGTGAATTGGTTTTAAAAAAAAGAGACGCTAACAATCATGCTGTATTTAATAGAATCTCAACCAATAAATTATATCGTTTTGATGTGGAAGCATGTCCAAAAACATAACACACAAGTTGCAAATCTTCCAAATAATGAGGATTCATGGAAAAATGAAGTTTAAGAGAACCCTATTGCTTCCCCACACTTTTCCAAGTGAAATGGATTTAAAAAAAAGAGACACTAAAAATCATGCTGTATTTAATAGAAACCAAACCAATAAACTATATCGTTTTGACGTGGAAGCATGTCCAAAAACATAACACACAAGTTGCAAATCATCCAAATAATGAGGATTCATGGAAAAATGAAGTTTAAAAGAACCCTATTGCTTCCCCACACTTTTCCAAGTGAAATGGATTTAAAAAAAAGTGACTCTAAAAATCATGCTGTATTTAATAGAAACCAAACCAATAAACTATACCGTTTTGACGTGGAAGCATGTCCAAAAACATAACACACAAGTTGCAAATCATGCAAATAATGAGGATTCATGGAAAAATGAAGTTTAAGAGAATCCTATTGCTTCCCCACACTTTTCCAAGTGAAATGGATTTAAAAAAAAGAGACTCTAAAAGTCATGCTGTATTTAATAGAAACCAAACCAATAAACTATATCGTTTTGACGTGGAAGCATGTCCAAAAACATAACACACAAGTTGCAAATCATCCAAATAATGAGGATTCATGGAAAAATGAAGTTTAAAAGAACCCTATTGCTTCCCCACACTTTTGCAAGCGAAATGGATTTAAAAAAAAAAATACTCTAAAAATCATGCTGTATTTAATAGAATCTAAACCAATAAATTATATCGTTTTGATGTGGAAGCATGTCCAAAAACATAACACACAAGTTGCAAATCATCCAAATAATGAGGATTCATGGAAAAATGAAGTTTAACAGAACCCTATTGCTTCCCCACACTTTTGCAAGCGAAATGGGTTTTAAAAAAAAAATACTCTAAAAATCATGCTGTATTTAAGTGACACTAAACCAATAAACTATATCGTTTTGACGTGGAAGCATGTCCAAAAACATAACACAGAAGTTGCGAATCTTCAAAATAATGAGGATTCATAGAAAAATGAAGTTTAGGAGAACCCTATTGCTTCCCGACACTTTTCCATGTGAATTGGATTTAAAAAAAAGAGACGCTAACAATCATGCTGTATTTAATAGAATCTCAACCAATAAATTATATCGTTTTGATGTGGAAGCATGTCCAAAAACATAACACACAAGTTGCAAATCTTCCAAATAATGAGGATTCATGGAAAAATGAAGTTTAAGAGAACCCTATTGCTTCCCCACACTTTTCCAAGTGAAATGGATTTAAAAAAAAGAGACTCTAAAAATCATGCTATATTTAATAGAAACCAAACCAATAAACTATATCGTTTTGACGTGGAAGCATGTCCAAAAACATAACACACAAGGTGCAAATCATCCAATTAATGAGGATTCATGGAAAAATGAAGTTTAAGAGAACCCTATTGCTTCCCCACACTTTTCCAAGTGAAATGGATTTAAAAAAAAGTGACTCTAAAAATCATGCTGTATTTAATAGAAACCAAACCAATAAAGTATATCGTTTTGATGTGGAAGCATGTCCAAAAACATAACACACAAGTTGCAAATCTTCCAAATAATGAGGATTCATGGAAAAATGAAGTTTAAAAGAACCCTATTACTTCCCCACACTTTTCCAAGTGAAATGGATTTTAAAAAAAGAGACTCTAAATATCATGCTGTATTTAATAGAAACCAAACCAATAAACTATATCGTTTTGACGTGGAAGCATGTCCAAAAACATAACACACAAGTTGCAAATCTTCAAAATAATGAGGATTCATGGAAAAATGAAGTTTAAGAGAACCCTATTGCTTCCCCACACTTTTCCAAGTGAAATGGATTTAAAAAAAAGAGACTCTAAAAATCATGCTGTATTTAATAGAAACCAAACCAATAAACTATATCGTTTTGACGTGGAAGCATGTCCAAAAACATAACACACAAGTTGCAAATCATCCAAATAATGAGGATTCATGGAAAAATGAAGTTTAAAAGAACCCTATTGCTTCCCCACACTTTTCCAAGTGAAATGGATTTAAAAAAAAGTGACTCTAAAAATCATGCTGTATTTAATAGAAACCAAACCAATAAACTATACCGTTTTGACGTGGAAGCATGTCCAAAAACATAACACACAAGTTGCAAATCATGCAAATAATGAGGATTCATGGAAAAATGAAGTTTAAGAGAATCCTATTGCTTCCCCACACTTTTCCAAGTGAAATGGATTTAAAAAAAAGAGACTCTAAAAGTCATGCTGTATTTAATAGAAACCAAACCAATAAACTATATCGTTTTGACGTGGAAGCATGTCCAAAAACATAACACACAAGTTGCAAATCATCCAAATAATGAGGATTCATGGAAAAATGAAGTTTAAGAGAACCCTATTGCTTCCCCACACTTTTGCAAGCGAAATGGATTTTAAAAAAAAAATACTCTAAAAATCATGCTGTATTTAATAGAATCTAAACCAATAAATTATATCGTTTTGATGTGGAAGCATGTCCAAAAACATAACACACAAGTTGCAAATCATCCAAATAATGAGGATTCATGGAAAAATGAAGTTTAACAGAACCCTATTGCTTCCCCACACTTTTGCAAGCGAAATGGGTTTTAAAAAAAAAATACTCTAAAAATCATGCTGTATTTAAGTGACACTAAACCAATAAACTATATCGTTTTGACGTGGAAGCATGTCCAAAAACATAACACACAAGTTGCGAATCTTCAAAATAATGAGGATTCATAGAAAAATGAAGTTTAGGAGAACCCTATTGCTTCCCGACACTTTTCCATGTGAATTGGATTTAAAAAAAAGAGACGCTAACAATCATGCTGTATTTAATAGAATCTCAACCAATAAATTATATCGTTTTGATGTGGAAGCATGTCCAAAAACATAACACACAAGTTGCAAATCTTCCAAATAATGAGGATTCATGGAAAAATGAAGTTTAAGAGAACCCTATTGCTTCCCCACACTTTTCCAAGTGAAATGGATTTAAAAAAAAGAGACTCTAAAAATCATGCTGTATTTAATAGAAACCAAACCAATAAACTATATCGTTTTGACGTGGAAGCATGTCCAAAAACATAACACACAAGTTGCAAATCATCCAAATAATGAGGATTCATGGAAAAATGAAGTTTAAAAGAACCCTATTGCTTCCCCACACTTTTCCAAGTGAAATGGATTTAAAAAAAAGTGACTCTAAAAATCATGCTGTATTTAATAGGAACCAAACCAATAAACTATATCGTTTTGACGTGGAAGCATGTCCAAAAACATAACACACAAGTTGCAAATCATCCAAATAATGAGGATTCATGGAAAAATGAAGTTTAAAAGAACCCTATTGCTTCCCCACACTTTTCCAAGTGAAATGGATTTAAAAAAAAGTGACTCTAAAAATCATGCTGTATTTAATAGAAACCAAACCAATAAACTATACCGTTTTGACGTGGAAGCATGTCCAAAAACATAACACACAAGTTGCAAATCTTCAAAATAATGAGGATTCATGGAAAAATGATGTTTAAGAGAACCCTATTGCTTCCCCACACTTTTCCAAGTGAAATGGATTTAAAAAAAAGAGACTCTAAAAATCATGCTGTATTTAATAGAAACCAAACCAATAAACTATATCGTTTTGATGTGGAAGCATGTCCAAAAACATAACACACAAGTTGCAAATCTTCCAAATAATGAGGATTCATGGAAAAATGAAGTTTAAGAGAACCCTATTGCTTCCCCACACTTTTCCAAGTGAAATGGATTTAAAAAAAAGAGACACTAAAAATCATGCTGTATTTAATAGAAACCAAACCAATAAACTATATCGTTTTGACGTGGAAGCATGTCCAAAAACATAACACACAAGTTGCAAATCATGCAAATAATGAGGATTCATGGAAAAATGAAGTTTAAGAGAATCCTATTGCTTCCCCACACTTTTCCAAGTGAAATGGATTTAAAAAAAAGAGACTCTAAAAGTCATGCTGTATTTAATAGAAACCAAACCAATAAACTATATCGTTTTGACGTGGAAGCATGTCCAAAAACATAACACACAAGTTGCAAATCATCCAAATAATGAGGATTCATGGAAAAATGAAGTTTAAGAGAACCCTATTGCTTCCCCACACTTTTGCAAGCGAAATGGATTTTAAAAAAAAAATACTCTAAAAATCATGCTGTATTTAATAGAATCTAAACCAATAAATTATATCGTTTTGATGTGGAAGCATGTCCAAAAACATAACACACAAGTTGCAAATCATCCAAATAATGAGGATTCATGGAAAAATGAAGTTTAACAGAACCCTATTGCTTCCCCACACTTTTGCAAGCGAAATGGGTTTTAAAAAAAAAATACTCTAAAAATCATGCTGTATTTAAGTGACACTAAACCAATAAACTATATCGTTTTGACGTGGAAGCATGTCCAAAAACATAACACACAAGTTGCGAATCTTCAAAATAATGAGGATTCATAGAAAAATGAAGTTTAGGAGAACCCTATTGCTTCCCGAAACTTTTCCATGTGAATTGGATTTAAAAAAAAGAGACGCTAACAATCATGCTGTATTTAATAGAATCTCAACCAATAAATTATATCGTTTTGATGTGGAAGCATGTCCAAAAACATAACACACAAGTTGCAAATCTTCCAAATAATGAGGATTCATGGAAAAATGAAGATTAAGAGAACCCTATTGCTTCCCCACACTTTTCCAAGTGAAATGGATTTAAAAAAAAGAGACTCTAAAAATCATGCTGTATTTAATAGAAACCAAACCAATAAACTATATCGTTTTGACGTGGAAGCATGTCCAAAAACATAACACACAAGTTGCAAATCATCCAAATAATGAGGATTCATGGAAAAATGAAGTTTAAAAGAACCCTATTGCTTCCCCACACTTTTCCAAGTGAAATGGATTTAAAAAAAAGTGACTCTAAAAATCATGCTGTATTTAATAGGAACCAAACCAATAAACTATATCGTTTTGACGTGGAAGCATGTCCAAAAACATAACACACAAGTTGCAAATCATCCAAATAATGAGGATTCATGGAAAAATGAAGTTTAAAAGAACCCTATTGCTTCCCCACACTTTTCCAAGTGAAATGGATTTAAAAAAAAGTGACTCTAAAAATCATGCTGTATTTAATAGAAACCAAACCAATAAACTATACCGTTTTGACGTGGAAGCATGTCCAAAAACATAACACACAAGTTGCAAATCTTCAAAATAATGAGGATTCATGGAAAAATGATGTTTAAGAGAACCCTATTGCTTCCCCACACTTTTCCAAGTGAAATGGATTTAAAAAAAAGAGACTCTAAAAATCATGCTGTATTTAATAGAAACCAAACCAATAAACTATATCGTTTTGATGTGGAAGCATGTCCAAAAACATAACACACAAGTTGCAAATCTTCCAAATAATGAGGATTCATGGAAAAATGAAGTTTAAGAGAACCCTATTGCTTCCCCACACTTTTCCAAGTGAAATGGATTTAAAAAAAAGAGACACTAAAAATCATGCTGTATTTAATAGAAACCAAACCAATAAACTATATCGTTTTGACGTGGAAGCATGTCCAAAAACATAACACACAAGTTGCAAATCATCCAAATAATGAGGATTCATGGAAAAATGAAGTTTAAAAGAACCCTATTGCTTCCCCACACTTTTCCAAGTGAAATGGATTTAAAAAAAAGTGACTCTAAAAATCATGCTGTATTTAATAGAAACCAAACCAATAAACTATACCGTTTTGACGTGGAAGCATGTCCAAAAACATAACACACAAGTTGCAAATCATGCAAATAATGAGGATTCATGGAAAAATGAAGTTTAAGAGAATCCTATTGCTTCCCCACACTTTTCCAAGTGAAATGGATTTAAAAAAAAGAGACTCTAAAAGTCATGCTGTATTTAATAGAAACCAAACCAATAAACTATATCGTTTTGACGTGGAAGCATGTCCAAAAACATAACACACAAGTTGCAAATCATCCAAATAATGAGGATTCATGGAAAAATGAAGTTTAAGAGAACCCTATTGCTTCCCCACACTTTTGCAAGCGAAATGGATTTTAAAAAAAAAATACTCTAAAAATCATGCTGTATTTAATAGAATCTAAACCAATAAATTATATCGTTTTGATGTGGAAGCATGTCCAAAAACATAACACACAAGTTGCAAATCATCCAAATAATGAGGATTCATGGAAAAATGAAGTTTAACAGAACCCTATTGCTTCCCCACACTTTTGCAAGCGAAATGGGTTTTAAAAAAAAAATACTCTAAAAATCATGCTGTATTTAAGTGACACTAAACCAATAAACTATATCGTTTTGACGTGGAAGCATGTCCAAAAACATAACACACAAGTTGCGAATCTTCAAAATAATGAGGATTCATAGAAAAATGAAGTTTAGGAGAACCCTATTGCTTCCCGACACTTTTCCATGTGAATTGGATTTAAAAAAAAGAGACGCTAACAATCATGCTGTATTTAATAGAATCTCAACCAATAAATTATATCGTTTTGATGTGGAAGCATGTCCAAAAACATAACACACAAGTTGCAAATCTTCCAAATAATGAGGATTCATGGAAAAATGAAGTTTAAGAGAACCCTATTGCTTCCCCACACTTTTCCAAGTGAAATGGATTTAAAAAAAAGAGACTCTAAAAATCATGCTGTATTTAATAGAAACCAAACCAATAAACTATATCGTTTTGACGTGGAAGCATGTCCAAAAACATAACACACAAGTTGCAAATCATCCAAATAATGAGGATTCATGGAAAAATGAAGTTTAAAAGAACCCTATTGCTTCCCCACACTTTTCCAAGTGAAATGGATTTAAAAAAAAGTGACTCTAAAAATCATGCTGTATTTAATAGAAACCAAACCAATAAACTATACCGTTTTGACGTGGAAGCATGTCCAAAAACATAACACACAAGTTGCAAATCATGCAAATAATGAGGATTCATGGAAAAATGAAGTTTAAGAGAATCCTATTGCTTCCCCACACTTTTCCAAGTGAAATGGATTTAAAAAAAAGAGACTCTAAAAGTCATGCTGTATTTAATAGAAACCAAACCAATAAACTATATCGTTTTGACGTGGAAGCATGTCCAAAAACATAACACACAAGTTGCAAATCATCCAAATAATGAGGATTCATGGAAAAATGAAGTTTAAGAGAACCCTATTGCTTCCCCACACTTTTGCAAGCGAAATGGATTTTAAAAAAAAAATACTCTAAAAATCATGCTGTATTTAATAGAATCTAAACCAATAAATTATATTGTTTTGATGTGGAAGCATGTCCAAAAACATAACACACAAGTTGCAAATCATGCAAATAATGAGGATTCATGGAAAAATGAAGTTTAACAGAACCCTATTGCTTCCCCACACTTTTGCAAGCGAAATGGGTTTTAAAAAAAAAATACTCTAAAAATCATGCTGTATTTAATAGAATCTAAACCAATAAATTATATCGTTTTGATGTGGAAGCATGTCCAAAAACAGAACACACAAGTTGCAAATCATCCAAATAATGAGGATTTATGGAAAAATGAAGTTTAAGAGAACCCTATTGCTTCCCCACACTTTTGCAAGCGAAATGGGTTTTAAAAAAAAAATACTCTAAAAAACATGCTGTATTTAAGTGACACTAAACCAATAAACTATATCGTTTTGAGGTGGAAGCATGTCCAAAAACATAACACACAAGTTGCGAATCTTCAAAATAATGAGGATTCATAGAAAAATGAAGTTTAAGAGAACCCTATTGCTTCCCGACACTTTTCCATGTGAATTGGATTTAAAAAAAAGAGACGCTAACAATCATGCTGTATTTAATAGAATCTCAACCAATAAATTATATCGTTTTGATGTGGAAGCATGTCCAAAAACATAACACACAAGTTGCAAATCTTCCAAATAATGAGGATTCATGGAAAAATGAAGATTAAGAGAACCCTATTGCTTCCCCACACTTTTCCAAGTGAAATGGATTTAAAAAAAAGAGACTCTAAAAATCATGCTGTATTTAATAGAAACCAAACCAATAAACTATATCGTTTTGACGTGGAAGCATGTCCAAAAACATAACACACAAGTTGCAAATCATCCAAATAATGAGGATTCATGGAAAAATGAAGTTTAAAAGAACCCTATTGCTTCCCCACACTTTTCCAAGTGAAATGGATTTAAAAAAAAGTGACTCTAAAAATCATGCTGTATTTAATAGGAACCAAACCAATAAACTATATCGTTTTGACGTGGAAGCATGTCCAAAAACATAACACACAAGTTGCAAATCATCCAAATAATGAGGATTCATGGAAAAATGAAGTTTAAAAGAACCCTATTGCTTCCCCACACTTTTCCAAGTGAAATGGATTTAAAAAAAAGTGACTCTAAAAATCATGCTGTATTTAATAGAAACCAAACCAATAAACTATACCGTTTTGACGTGGAAGCATGTCCAAAAACATAACACACAAGTTGCAAATCTTCAAAATAATGAGGATTCATGGAAAAATGATGTTTAAGAGAACCCTATTGCTTCCCCACACTTTTCCAAGTGAAATGGATTTAAAAAAAAGAGACTCTAAAAATCATGCTGTATTTAATAGAAACCAAACCAATAAACTATATCGTTTTGATGTGGAAGCATGTCCAAAAACATAACACACAAGTTGCAAATCTTCCAAATAATGAGGATTCATGGAAAAATGAAGTTTAAGAGAACCCTATTGCTTCCCCACACTTTTCCAAGTGAAATGGATTTAAAAAAAAGAGACACTAAAAATCATGCTGTATTTAATAGAAACCAAACCAATAAACTATATCGTTTTGACGTGGAAGCATGTCCAAAAACATAACACACAAGTTGCAAATCATCCAAATAATGAGGATTCATGGAAAAATGAAGTTTAAAAGAACCCTATTGCTTCCCCACACTTTTCCAAGTGAAATGGATTTAAAAAAAAGTGACTCTAAAAATCATGCTGTATTTAATAGAAACCAAACCAATAAACTATACCGTTTTGACGTGGAAGCATGTCCAAAAACATAACACACAAGTTGCAAATCATGCAAATAATGAGGATTCATGGAAAAATGAAGTTTAAGAGAATCCTATTGCTTCCCCACACTTTTCCAAGTGAAATGGATTTAAAAAAAAGAGACTCTAAAAGTCATGCTGTATTTAATAGAAACCAAACCAATAAACTATATCGTTTTGACGTGGAAGCATGTCCAAAAACATAACACACAAGTTGCAAATCATCCAAATAATGAGGATTCATGGAAAAATGAAGTTTAAGAGAACCCTATTGCTTCCCCACACTTTTGCAAGCGAAATGGATTTTAAAAAAAAAATACTCTAAAAATCATGCTGTATTTAATAGAATCTAAACCAATAAATTATATCGTTTTGATGTGGAAGCATGTCCAAAAACATAACACACAAGTTGCAAATCATCCAAATAATGAGGATTCATGGAAAAATGAAGTTTAACAGAACCCTATTGCTTCCCCACACTTTTGCAAGCGAAATGGGTTTTAAAAAAAAAATACTCTAAAAATCATGCTGTATTTAAGTGACACTAAACCAATAAACTATATCGTTTTGACGTGGAAGCATGTCCAAAAACATAACACACAAGTTGCGAATCTTCAAAATAATGAGGATTCATAGAAAAATGAAGTTTAGGAGAACCCTATTGCTTCCCGACACTTTTCCATGTGAATTGGATTTAAAAAAAAGAGACGCTAACAATCATGCTGTATTTAATAGAATCTCAACCAATAAATTATATCGTTTTGATGTGGAAGCATGTCCAAAAACATAACACACAAGTTGCAAATCTTCCAAATAATGAGGATTCATGGAAAAATGAAGTTTAAGAGAACCCTATTGCTTCCCCACACTTTTCCAAGTGAAATGGATTTAAAAAAAAGAGACTCTAAAAATCATGCTGTATTTAATAGAAACCAAACCAATAAACTATATCGTTTTGACGTGGAAGCATGTCCAAAAACATAACACACAAGTTGCAAATCATCCAAATAATGAGGATTCATGGAAAAATGAAGTTTAAAAGAACCCTATTGCTTCCCCACACTTTTCCAAGTGAAATGGATTTAAAAAAAAGTGACTCTAAAAATCATGCTGTATTTAATAGAAACCAAACCAATAAACTATACCGTTTTGACGTGGAAGCATGTCCAAAAACATAACACACAAGTTGCAAATCATGCAAATAATGAGGATTCATGGAAAAATGAAGTTTAAGAGAATCCTATTGCTTCCCCACACTTTTCCAAGTGAAATGGATTTAAAAAAAAGAGACTCTAAAAGTCATGCTGTATTTAATAGAAACCAAACCAATAAACTATATCGTTTTGACGTGGAAGCATGTCCAAAAACATAACACACAAGTTGCAAATCATCCAAATAATGAGGATTCATGGAAAAATGAAGTTTAAGAGAACCCTATTGCTTCCCCACACTTTTGCAAGCGAAATGGATTTTAAAAAAAAAATACTCTAAAAATCATGCTGTATTTAATAGAATCTAAACCAATAAATTATATTGTTTTGATGTGGAAGCATGTCCAAAAACATAACACACAAGTTGCAAATCATGCAAATAATGAGGATTCATGGAAAAATGAAGTTTAACAGAACCCTATTGCTTCCCCACACTTTTGCAAGCGAAATGGGTTTTAAAAAAAAAATACTCTAAAAATCATGCTGTATTTAATAGAATCTAAACCAATAAATTATATCGTTTTGATGTGGAAGCATGTCCAAAAACAGAACACACAAGTTGCAAATCATCCAAATAATGAGGATTTATGGAAAAATGAAGTTTAAGAGAACCCTATTGCTTCCCCACACTTTTGCAAGCGAAATGGGTTTTAAAAAAAAAATACTCTAAAAAACATGCTGTATTTAAGTGACACTAAACCAATAAACTATATCGTTTTGACGTGGAAGCATGTCCAAAAACATAACACACAAGTTGCGAATCTTCAAAATAATGAGGATTCATAGAAAAATGAAGTTTAAGAGAACCCTATTGCTTCCCGACACTTTTCCATGTGAATTGGATTTAAAAAAAAGAGACGCTAACAATCATGCTGTATTTAATAGAATCTCAACCAATAAATTATATCGTTTTGATGTGGAAGCATGTCCAAAAACATAACACACAAGTTGCAAATCTTCAAAATAATGAGGATTCATGGAAAAATGAAGTTTAAGAGAACCCTATTGCTTCCCCACACTTTTCCAAGTGAAATGGATTTAAAAAAAAGAGACTCTAAAAATCATGCTGTATTTAATAGAAACCAAACCAATAAACTATATCGTTTTGACGTGGAAGCATGTCCAAAAACATAACACACAAGTTGCAAATCTTCAAAATAATGAGGATTCATGGAAAAATGAAGTTTAAGAGAACCCTATTGCTTCCCGACACTTTTCCATGTGAATTGGATTTAAAAAAAAGAGACGCTAACAATCATGCTGTATTTAATAGAATCTCAACCAATAAATTATATCGTTTTGATGTGGAAGCATGTCCAAAAACATAACACACAAGTTGCAAATCTTCCAAATAATGAGGATTCATGGAAAAATGAAGTTTAAAAGAACCCTATTACTTCCCCACACTTTTGCAAGCGAAATGGATTTTAAAAAAAAAATACTCTAAAAATCATGCTGTATTTAATAGAATCTAAACCAATAAATTATATCGTTTTGATGTGGAAGCATGTCCAAAAACATAACACACAAGTTGCAAATCATCCAAATAATGAGGATTCATGGAAAAATGAAGTTTAACAGAACCCTATTGCTTCCCCACACTTTTGCAAGCGAAATGGGTTTTAAAAAAAAAATACTCTAAAAATCATGCTGTATTTAATAGAATCTAAACCAATAAATTATATCGTTTTGATGTGGAAGCATGTCCAAAAACAGAACACACAAGTTGCAAATCATCCAAATAATGAGGATTTATGGAAAAATGAAGTTTAAGAGAACCCTATTGCTTCCCCACACTTTTGCAAGCGAAATGGGTTTTAAAAAAAAAATACTCTAAAAAACATGCTGTATTTAAGTGACACTAAACCAATAAACTATATCGTTTTGAGGTGGAAGCATGTCCAAAAACATAACACACAAGTTGCGAATCTTCAAAATAATGAGGATTCATAGAAAAATGAAGTTTAAGAGAACCCTATTGCTTCCCGACACTTTTCCATGTGAATTGGATTTAAAAAAAAGAGACGCTAACAATCATGCTGTATTTAATAGAATCTCAACCAATAAATTATATCGTTTTGATGTGGAAGCATGTCCAAAAACATAACACACAAGTTGCAAATCTTCAAAATAATGAGGATTCATGGAAAAATGAAGTTTAAGAGAACCCTATTGCTTCCCCACACTTTTCCAAGTGAAATGGATTTAAAAAAAAGAGACTCTAAAAATCATGCTGTATTTAATAGAAACCAAACCAATAAACTATATCGTTTTGACGTGGAAGCATGTCCAAAAACATAACACACAAGTTGCAAATCTTCAAAATAATGAGGATTCATGGAAAAATGAAGTTTAAGAGAACCCTATTGCTTCCCGACACTTTTCCATGTGAATTGGATTTAAAAAAAAGAGACGCTAACAATCATGCTGTATTTAATAGAATCTCAACCAATAAATTATATCGTTTTGATGTGGAAGCATGTCCAAAAACATAACACACAAGTTGCAAATCTTCCAAATAATGAGGATTCATGGAAAAATGAAGTTTAAAAGAACCCTATTACTTCCCCACACTTTTGCAAGCGAAATGGATTTTAAAAAAAAAATACTCTAAAAATCATGCTGTATTTAATAGAATCTAAACCAATAAATTATATCGTTTTGATGTGGAAGCATGTCCAAAAACATAACACACAAGTTGCAAATCATCCAAATAATGAGGATTCATGGAAAAATGAAGTTTAACAGAACCCTATTGCTTCCCCACACTTTTGCAAGCGAAATGGGTTTTAAAAAAAAAATACTCTAAAAATCATGCTGTATTTAATAGAATCTAAACCAATAAATTATATCGTTTTGATGTGGAAGCATGTCCAAAAACAGAACACACAAGTTGCAAATCATCCAAATAATGAGGATTTATGGAAAAATGAAGTTTAAGAGAACCCTATTGCTTCCCCACACTTTTGCAAGCGAAATGGGTTTTAAAAAAAAAATACTCTAAAAATCATGCTGTATTTAAGTGACACTAAACCAATAAACTATATCGTTTTGACGTGGAAGCATGTCCAAAAACATAACACACAAGTTGCGAATCTTCAAAATAATGAGGATTCATAGAAAAATGAAGTTTAAGAGAACCCTATTGCTTCCCCACACTTTTCCAAGTGAAATGGATTTAAAAAAAAGAGACTCTAAAAATCATGCTGTATTTAATAGAAACCAAACCAATAAACTATATCGTTTTGACGTGGAAGCATGTCCAAAAACATAACACACAAGGTGCAAATCATCCAATTAATGAGGATTCATGGAAAAATGAAGTTTAAGAGAACCCTATTGCTTCCCCACTCTTTTCCAAGTGAAATGGATTTAAAAAAAAGAGACTCTAAAAATCATGCTGTATTTAATAGAAACCAAACCAATAAAGTATATCGTTTTGATGTGGAAGCATGTCCAAAAACATAACACACAAGTTGCAAATCTTCAAAATAATGAGGATTCATGGAAAAATGAAGTTTAAGAGAACCCTATTGCTTCCCCACACTTTTCCAAGTGAAATGGATTTAAAAAAAAGAGACTCTAAAAATCATGCTGTATTTAATAGAAACCAAACCAATAAACTATATCGTTTTGACGTGGAAGCATGTCCAAAAACATAACACACAAGGTGCAAATCATCCAATTAATGAGGATTCATGGAAAAATGAAGTTTAAGAGAACCCTATTGCTTCCCCACTCTTTTCCAAGTGAAATGGATTTAAAAAAAAGAGACTCTAAAAATCATGCTGTATTTAGTAGAACCTAAACCAATAAATTATATCGTTTTGATGTGGAAGCATGTCCAAAAACATAACACACAAGTTGCAAATCATCCAAATAATGAGGATTCATGGAAAAATGAAGTTTAACAGAACCCTATTGCTTCCCCACACTTTTGCAAGCGAAATGGGTTTTAAAAAAAAAATACTCTAAAAATCATGCTGTATTTAATAGAATCTAAACCAATAAATTATATCGTTTTGATGTGGAAGCATGTCCAAAAACATAACACACAAGTTGCAAATCATCCAAATAATGAGGATTTATGGAAAAATGAAGTTTAAGAGAACCCTATTGCTTCCCCACACTTTTGCAAGCGAAATGGGTTTTAAAAAAAAAATACTCTAAAAATCATGCTGTATTTAAGTGACACTAAACCAATAAACTATATCGTTTTGACGTGGAAGCATGTCCAAAAACATAACACACAAGTTGCGAATCTTCAAAATAATGAGGATTCATAGAAAAATGAAGTTTAAGAGAACCCTATTGCTTCCCCACACTTTTCCAAGTGAAATGGATTTAAAAAAAAGAGACTCTAAAAATCATGCTGTATTTAATAGAAACCAAACCAATAAACTATATCGTTTTGACGTGGAAGCATGTCCAAAAACATAACACACAAGGTGCAAATCATCCAATTAATGAGGATTCATGGAAAAATGAAGTTTAAGAGAACCCTATTGCTTCCCCACTCTTTTCCAAGTGAAATGGATTTAAAAAAAAGAGACTCTAAAAATCATGCTGTATTTAATAGAAACCAAACCAATAAAGTATATCGTTTTGATGTGGAAGCATGTCCAAAAACATAACACACAAGTTGCAAATCTTCAAAATAATGAGGATTCATGGAAAAATGAAATTTAAGAGAACCCTATTGCTTCCCCACACTTTTCCAAGTG
The DNA here is from genome assembly GCA_950106755.1 of Climacium dendroides. NCBI lineage: Eukaryota > Viridiplantae > Streptophyta > Bryopsida > Hypnales > Climaciaceae > Climacium > Climacium dendroides. Next base: position 857,329 of record CATNNA010000013.1, on the reverse strand, counting down.
AAATGGATTTAAAAAAAAGAGACTCTAAAAATCATGCTGTATTTAATAGAAACCAAACCAATAAACTATATCGTTTTGACGTGGAAGCATGTCCAAAAACATAACACACAAGGTGCAAATCATCCAATTAATGAGGATTCATGGAAAAATGAAGTTTAAGAGAACCCTATTGCTTCCCCACTCTTTTCCAAGTGAAATGGATTTAAAAAAAAGAGACTCTAAAAATCATGCTGTATTTAATAGAAACCAAACCAATAAAGTATATCGTTTTGATGTGGAAGCATGTCCAAAAACATAACACACAAGTTGCAAATCTTCCAAATAATGAGGATTCATGGAAAAATGAAGTTTAAAAGAACCCTATTACTTCCCCACACTTTTCCAAGTGAAATGGATTTTAAAAAAAGAGACTCTAAATATCATGCTGTATTTAATAGAAACCAAACTAATAAACTATATCGTTTTGACGTGGAAGCATGTCCAAAAACATAACACACAAGTTGCAAATCATCCAAATAATGAGGATTCATGGAAAAATGAAGTTTAAGAGAACCCTATTGCTTCCCCACACTTTTCCAAGTGAAATGGATTTAAAAAAAAGAGACTCTAAAAATCATGCTGTATTTAATAGAAACCAAACCAATAAATTATATCGTTTTGACATGGGACATTTCCAAAAACATAACACACAAGTTGCAAATCATCCAAATAATGAGGATTCATGGAAAAATGAAGTTTAAGAGAACCCTATTGCTTCCCCACTCTTTTCCAAGTGAAATGGATTTAAAAAAAAGAGACTCTAAAAATCATGCTGTATTTAATAGAAACCAAACCAATAAATTATATCGTTTTGACATGGGGCATGTCCAAAAACATAACACACAAGTTGCAAATCATCCAAATAATGAGGATTCATGGAAAAATGAAGTTTAAAAGAACCCTATTACTTCCCCACACTTTTCCAAGTGAAATGGATTTAAAAAAAAGAGACTCTAAAAATCATGCTGTATTTAATAGAAACTCAACCAATAAAGTATATCTTTTTGATGTGGAAACATGTCCAAAAACATAACACACAAGTTGCAAATCATCCAAATAATGAGGATTCATGGAAAAATGAAGTTTAAGAGAACCCTATTGCTTCCCCACACTTTTGCAAGCGAAATGGGTTTTAAAAGAAAAATACTCTAAAAATCATGCTGTATTTAATGGACACTAAACCAATAAACTATATCGTTTTGACGTGGAAGCATGTCCAAAAACATAACACACAAGTTGCAAATCTTCAAAATAATGAGGATTCATGGAAAAATGAAGTTTAAAAGCACCCTATTACTTCCCCACACTTTTCCAAGTGAAATGGATTTTAAAAAAAGAGACTCTAAATATCATGCTGTATTTAATAGAAACCAAACCAATAAACTATATCGTTTTGACGTGGAAGCATGTCCAAAAACATAACACACAAGTTGCAAATCATCCAAATAATGAGGATTCATGGAAAAATGAAGTTTAAGAGAACCCTATTGCTTCCCGACACTTTTCCATGTGAAATGGATTTAAAAAAAAGAGACTCTAAAAATCATGCTGTATTTAATAGAAACCAAACCAATAAATTATATCGTTTTGACATGGGACATGTCCAAAAACATAACACACAAGTTGCAAATCATCCAAATAATGAGGATTCATGGAAAAATGAAGTTTAAGAGAACCCTATTGCTTCCCCACTCTTTTCCAAGTGAAATGGATTTAAAAAAAAGAGACTCTAAAAATCATTCTGTATTTAATAGAAACCAAACCAATAAATTATATCGTTTTGACATGGGGCATGTCCAAAAACATAACACACAAGTTGCAAATCATCCAAATAATGAGGATTCATGGAAAAATGAAGTTTAAAAGAACCCTATTACTTCCCCACACTTTTCCAAGTGAAATGGATTTAAAAAAAAGAGACTCTAAAAATCATGCTGTATTTAATAGAAACTCAACCAATAAAGTATATCTTTTTGATGTGGAAGCATGTCCAAAAACATAACACACAAGTTGCAAATCATCCAAATAATGAGGATTCATGGAAAAATGAAGTTTACGAGAACCCTATTGCTTCCCCACACTTTTGCAAGCGAAATGGGTTTTAAAAGAAAAATACTCTAAAAATCATGCTGTATTTAATGGACACTAAACCAATAAACTATATCGTTTTGACGTGGAAGCATGTCCAAAAACATAACACACAAGTTGCAAATCTTCAAAATAATGAGGATTCATGGAAAAATGAAGTTTAAAAGCACCCTATTACTTCCCCACACTTTTCCAAGTGAAATGGATTTTAAAAAAAGAGACTCTAAATATCATGCTGTATTTAATAGAAACCAAACCAATAAAGTATATCGTTTTGACGTGGAAGCATGTCCAAAAACATAACACACAAGTTGCAAATCATCCAAATAATGAGGATTCATGGAAAAATGAAGTTTAAGAGAACCCTATTGTTTCCCCACACTTTTGCAAGCGAAATGGGTTTTAGAAAAAAAATACTCTAAAAATCATGCTGTATTTAAGTGACACTAAACCAATAAACTATATCGTTTTGACGTGGAAGCATGTCCAAAAACATAACACACAAGTTGCAAATCATCCAAATAATGAGGATTTATGGAAAAATGAAGTTTAAGAGAACCCTATTGCTTCCCGACACTTTTCCATGTGAAATGGATTTAAAAAAAAGAGACTCTAAAAATCATGCTGTATTTAATAGAAACCAAACCAATAAATTATATCGTTTTGACATGGGACATGTCCAAAAACATAACACACAAGTTGCAAATCTTCAAAATAAAGAGGATTCATGGAAAAATGAAGTTTAAGAGAACCCTATTGCTTCCCGACACTTTTCCATGTGAATTGGATTTAAGAAAAAGAGACGCTAAAAATCATGCTGTATTTAATAGAATCTCAACCAATAAATTATATCGTTTTGATGTGGAAGCGTGTCCAAAAACATAACACACAAGTTGCAAATCATCCAAATAATGAGGATTCATGGAAAAATGAAGTTTAAGAGAACCCTATTGCTTCCCCACACTTTTCCAAGTGAAATGGAATTAAAAAAAAGAGACTCTAAAAATCATGGTGTATTTAATAGAAACCAAACCAATAAACTATATCGTTTTGACGTAGAAGCATGTCCAAAAACATAACACACAAGTTGCAAATCATCCAAATAATGAGGATTCATGGAAAAATGAAGTTTAAAAGAACCCTATTACTTCCCCACACTTTTCCAAGTGATATGGATTTAAAAAAAAGAGACTCTAAATATCATGCTGTATTTAATAGAAACCAAACCAATAAAGTATATCGTTTTGACGTGGAAGCATGTCCAAAAACATAACACACAAGTTGCAAATCATCCAAATAATGAGGATTCATGGAAAAATGAAGTTTAAGAGAACCCTATTGCTTCCCCACACTTTTCCAAGTGAAATGGATTTAAAAAAAAGAGACTCTAAAAATCATGCTGTATTTAATAAAACCAAACCAATAAATTATATCGTTTTGACATGGGGCATGTCCAAAAACATAACACACAAGTTGCAAATCATCCAAATAATGAGGATTCATGGAAAAATGAAGTTTAAGAGAACCCTATTGCTTCCCCACACTCTTGCAAGCGAAATGGGTTTTAAAAAAAAAATACTCTAAAAATCATGCTGTATTTAATCGACACTAAACCAATAAGCTATATCGTTTTGACGTGGAAGCATGTCCAAAAACATAACACACAAGGTGCAAATCATCCAAATAATGAGGATTCATGGAAAAATGAAGTTTAAGAGAACCCTATTGCTTCCCCACACTTTTCCAAGTGAAATGGATTTAAAAAAAAGAGAGTAGAAAAATCATGCTGTATTTAATAGAAACCAAACCAATAAACTATATCCTTTTGACGTGGAAGCATGTCCAAAAACATAACACACAAGTTGCAAATCATCCAAATAATGAGGATTCATGGAAAAATGAAGTTCAAAAGAACCCTATTACTTCCCCACACTTTTCCAAGTGAAATGGAATTAAAAAAAAGAGACTCTAAAAATCATGGTGTATTTAATAGAAACCAAACCAATAAACTATATCGTTTTGATGTGGAAGCATGTCCAAAAACATAACACACAAGTTGCAAATCATCCAAATAATGAGGATTCATGGAAAAATGAAGTTTAAAAGAACCCTATTACTTCCCCACACTTTTCCAAGTGAAATGGATTTAAAAAAAAGAGACTCTAAAAATCATGCTGTATTTAATAGAAACTCAACCAATAAAGTATATCTTTTTGATGTGGAAACATGTCCAAAAACATAACACACAAGTTGCAAATCATCCAAATAATGAGGATTCATGGAAAAATGAAGTTTAAGAGAACCCTATTGCTTCCCCACACTTTTGCAAGCGAAATGGGTTTTAAAAGAAAAATACTCTAAAAATCATGCTGTATTTAATGGACACTAAACCAATAAACTATATCGTTTTGACGTGGAAGCATGTCCAAAAACATAACACACAAGTTGCAAATCTTCAAAATAATGAGGATTCATGGAAAAATGAAGTTTAAAAGCACCCTATTACTTCCCCACACTTTTCCAAGTGAAATGGATTTTAAAAAAAGAGACTCTAAATATCATGCTGTATTTAATAGAAACCAAACCAATAAACTATATCGTTTTGACGTGGAAGCATGTCCAAAAACATAACACACAAGTTGCAAATCTTCAAAATAATGAGGATTCATGGAAAAATGAAGTTTAAGAGAACCCTATTGCTTCCCGACACTTTTCCATGTGAATTGGATTTAAAAAAAAGAGACGCTAACAATCATGCTGTATTTAATAGAATCTCAACCAATAAATTATATCGTTTTGATGTGGAAGCATGTCCAAAAACATAACACACAAGTTGCAAATCTTCCAAATAATGAGGATTCATGGAAAAATGAAGTTTAAAAGAACCCTATTACTTCCCCACACTTTTGCAAGCGAAATGGATTTTAAAAAAAAAATACTCTAAAAATCATGCTGTATTTAATAGAATCTAAACCAATAAATTATATCGTTTTGATGTGGAAGCATGTCCAAAAACATAACACACAAGTTGCAAATCATCCAAATAATGAGGATTCATGGAAAAATGAAGTTTAAGAGAACCCTATTGCTTCCCCACTCTTTTCCAAGTGAAATGGATTTAAAAAAAAGAGACTCTAAAAATCATTCTGTATTTAATAGAAACCAAACCAATAAATTATATCGTTTTGACATGGGGCATGTCCAAAAACATAACACACAAGTTGCAAATCATCCAAATAATGAGGATTCATGGAAAAATGAAGTTTAAAAGAACCCTATTACTTCCCCACACTTTTCCAAGTGAAATGGATTTAAAAAAAAGAGACTCTAAAAATCATGCTGTATTTAATAGAAACTCAACCAATAAAGTATATCTTTTTGATGTGGAAGCATGTCCAAAAACATAACACACAAGTTGCAAATCATCCAAATAATGAGGATTCATGGAAAAATGAAGTTTACGAGAACCCTATTGCTTCCCCACACTTTTGCAAGCGAAATGGGTTTTAAAAGAAAAATACTCTAAAAATCATGCTGTATTTAATGGACACTAAACCAATAAACTATATCGTTTTGACGTGGAAGCATGTCCAAAAACATAACACACAAGTTGCAAATCTTCAAAATAATGAGGATTCATGGAAAAATGAAGTTTAAAAGCACCCTATTACTTCCCCACACTTTTCCAAGTGAAATGGATTTTAAAAAAAGAGACTCTAAATATCATGCTGTATTTAATAGAAACCAAACCAATAAAGTATATCGTTTTGACGTGGAAGCATGTCCAAAAACATAACACACAAGTTGCAAATCATCCAAATAATGAGGATTCATGGAAAAATGAAGTTTAAGAGAACCCTATTGTTTCCCCACACTTTTGCAAGCGAAATGGGTTTTAGAAAAAAAATACTCTAAAAATCATGCTGTATTTAAGTGACACTAAACCAATAAACTATATCGTTTTGACGTGGAAGCATGTCCAAAAACATAACACACAAGTTGCAAATCATCCAAATAATGAGGATTTATGGAAAAATGAAGTTTAAGAGAACCCTATTGCTTCCCGACACTTTTCCATGTGAAATGGATTTAAAAAAAAGAGACTCTAAAAATCATGCTGTATTTAATAGAAACCAAACCAATAAATTATATCGTTTTGACATGGGACATGTCCAAAAACATAACACACAAGTTGCAAATCTTCAAAATAAAGAGGATTCATGGAAAAATGAAGTTTAAGAGAACCCTATTGCTTCCCGACACTTTTCCATGTGAATTGGATTTAAGAAAAAGAGACGCTAAAAATCATGCTGTATTTAATAGAATCTCAACCAATAAATTATATCGTTTTGATGTGGAAGCGTGTCCAAAAACATAACACACAAGTTGCAAATCATCCAAATAATGAGGATTCATGGAAAAATGAAGTTTAAGAGAACCCTATTGCTTCCCCACACTTTTCCAAGTGAAATGGAATTAAAAAAAAGAGACTCTAAAAATCATGGTGTATTTAATAGAAACCAAACCAATAAACTATATCGTTTTGACGTAGAAGCATGTCCAAAAACATAACACACAAGTTGCAAATCATCCAAATAATGAGGATTCATGGAAAAATGAAGTTTAAAAGAACCCTATTACTTCCCCACACTTTTCCAAGTGATATGGATTTAAAAAAAAGAGACTCTAAATATCATGCTGTATTTAATAGAAACCAAACCAATAAAGTATATCGTTTTGACGTGGAAGCATGTCCAAAAACATAACACACAAGTTGCAAATCATCCAAATAATGAGGATTCATGGAAAAATGAAGTTTAAGAGAACCCTATTGCTTCCCCACACTTTTCCAAGTGAAATGGATTTAAAAAAAAGAGACTCTAAAAATCATGCTGTATTTAATAAAACCAAACCAATAAATTATATCGTTTTGACATGGGGCATGTCCAAAAACATAACACACAAGTTGCAAATCATCCAAATAATGAGGATTCATGGAAAAATGAAGTTTAAGAGAACCCTATTGCTTCCCCACACTCTTGCAAGCGAAATGGGTTTTAAAAAAAAAATACTCTAAAAATCATGCTGTATTTAATCGACACTAAACCAATAAGCTATATCGTTTTGACGTGGAAGCATGTCCAAAAACATAACACACAAGGTGCAAATCATCCAAATAATGAGGATTCATGGAAAAATGAAGTTTAAGAGAACCCTATTGCTTCCCCACACTTTTCCAAGTGAAATGGATTTAAAAAAAAGAGAGTAGAAAAATCATGCTGTATTTAATAGAAACCAAACCAATAAACTATATCCTTTTGACGTGGAAGCATGTCCAAAAACATAACACACAAGTTGCAAATCATCCAAATAATGAGGATTCATGGAAAAATGAAGTTCAAAAGAACCCTATTACTTCCCCACACTTTTCCAAGTGAAATGGAATTAAAAAAAAGAGACTCTAAAAATCATGGTGTATTTAATAGAAACCAAACCAATAAACTATATCGTTTTGATGTGGAAGCATGTCCAAAAACATAACACACAAGTTGCAAATCATCCAAATAATGAGGATTCATGGAAAAATGAAGTTTAAAAGAACCCTATTACTTCCCCACACTTTTCCAAGTGAAATGGATTTAAAAAAAAGAGACTCTAAAAAATCATGGTGTATTTAATAGAAACCAAACCAATAAACTATATCGTTTTGACGTGGAAGCATGTCCAAAAACATAACACACAAGTTGCAAATCATCCAAATAATGAGGATTCATGGAAAAATGAAGTTTAAGAGAACCCTATTGCTTCCCCACACTTTTGCAAGCGAAATGGGTTTTAAAAAAAAAATACTCTAAAAATCATGCTGTATTTAATCGACACTAAACCAATAAACTATATCGTTTTGACGTGGAAGCATGTCCAAAAACATAACACACAAGTTGCAAATCTTCAAAATAAAGAGGATTCATGGAAAAATGAAGTTTAAGAGAACCCTATTGCTTCCCGACACTTTTCCATGTGAATTGGATTTAAGAAAAAGAGACGCTAAAAATCATGCTGTATTTAATAGAATCTAAACCAATAAATTATATCGTTTTGATGTGGAAGCATGTCCAAAAACATAACACACAAGTTGCAAATCATCCAAATAATGAGGATTCATGGAAAAATGAAGTTTAAAAGAACCCTATTACTTCCCCACACTTTTCCAAGTGAAATGGATTTAAAAGAAAGAGACTCTAAAAATCATGGTGTAATTAATAGAAACCAAACCAATAAACTATATCGTTTTGACGTGGAAGCATGTCCAAAAACATAACACACAAGTTGCAAATCATCCAAATAATGAGGATTCATGGAAAAATGAAGTTTAAGAGAACCCTATTGCTTCCCCACACTTTTACAAGCGAAATGGGTTTTAAAAAAAAATACTCTAAAAATCATGCTGTATTTAATCGACACTAAACCAATAAACTATATCGTTTTGACGTGGAAGCATGTCCAAAAACATAACACACAAGTTGCAAATCATCCAAATAATGAGGATTCATGGAAAAATGAAGTTTAAGAGAACCCTATTGCTTCCCCACACTTTTGCAAGCGAAATGGGTTTTAAAAAAAAAATACTCTAAAAATCATGCTGTATTTAATCGACACTAAACCAATAAACTATATCGTTTTGACGTGGAAGCATGTCCAAAAACATAACACACAAGTTGCAAATCTTCAAAATAAAGAGGATTCATGGAAAAATGAAGTTTAAGAGAACCCTATTGCTTCCCGACACTTTTCCATGTGAATTGGATTTAAGAAAAAGAGACGCTAAAAATCATGCTGTATTTAATAGAATCTAAACCAATAAATTATATCGTTTTGATGTGGAAGCATGTCCAAAAACATAACACACAAGTTGCAAATCATCCAAATAATGAGGATTCATGGAAAAATGAAGTTTAAAAGAACCCTATTACTTCCCCACACTTTTCCAAGTGAAATGGATTTAAAAGAAAGAGACTCTAAAAATCATGGTGTAATTAATAGAAACCAAACCAATAAACTATATCGTTTTGACGTGGAAGCATGTCCAAAAACATAACACACAAGTTGCAAATCATCCAAATAATGAGGATTCATGGAAAAATGAAGTTTAAGAGAACCCTATTGCTTCCCCACACTTTTACAAGCGAAATGGGTTTTAAAAAAAAATACTCTAAAAATCATGCTGTATTTAATCGACACTAAACCAATAAACTATATCGTTTTGACGTGGAAGCATGTCCAAAAACATAACACACAAGTTGCAAATCATCCAAATAATGAGGATTCATGGAAAAATGAAGTTTAAGAGAACCCTATTGCTTCCCCACACTCTTGCAAGCCAAATGGGTTTTAAAAAAAAAATACTCTAAAAATCATGCTGTATTTAATCGACACTAAACCAATAAGCTATATCGTTTTGACGTGGAAGCATGTCCAAAAACATAACACACAAGGTGCAAATCATCCAAATAATGAGGATTCATGGAAAAATGAAGTTTAAAAGAACCCTATTACTTCCCCACACTTTTCCAAGTGAAATGGATTTAAAAAAAAGAGACTCTAAAAATCATGGTGTATTTAATAGAAACCAAACCAATAAACTATATCGTTTTGACGTGGAAGCATGTCCAAAAACATAACACACAAGTTGCAAATCATCCAAATAATGAGGATTCATGGAAAAATGAAGTTTAAAAGAACCCTATTGCTTCCCCACACTTTTCCAAGTGAAATGGATTTAAAAAAAAGAGACTCTAAAAATCATGGTGTATTTAATAGAAACCAAACCAATAAACTATATTGTTTTGACGTGGAAGCATGTCCAAAAACATAACACACAAGTTGCAAATCATCCAAATAATGAGGATTCATGGAAAAATGAAGTTTAAGAGAACCCTATTGCTTCCCCACACTTTTGCAAGCGAAATGGGTTTTAAAAAAAAAATACTCTAAAAATCATGCTGTATTTAATCGACACTAAACCAATAAACTATATCGTTTTGACATGGAAGCATGTCCAAAAACATAACACACAAGGTGCAAATCATCCAAATAATGAGGATTCATGGAAAAATGAAGTTTAAGAGAACCCTATTGCTTCCCGACACTTTTCCATGTGAATTGGATTTAAGAAAAACAGACGCTAACAATCATGCTGTATTTAATAGATTCTAGACCACTAAATTATATCGTTTTGACGTGGAAGCATGTCCAAAAACATAACACACAAGTTGCAAATCATCCAAATAATGAGGATTCATGGAAAAATGAAGTTTAAGAGAACCCTATTGCTTCCCCATTCTTTTCCAAGTGAAATGGATTTAAAAAAAAGAGACTCTAAAAATCATGCTGTATTTAATAGAAACCAAACCGATAAATTATATCGTTTTGACATGGGACATGTCCAAAAACATAACCCACAAGTTGCAAATCATCCAAATAATGAGGATTCATGGAAAAATGAAGTTTAAGAGAACCCTATTGCTTCCCCACACTTTTGCAAGCGAAATGGGTTTTAAAAAAAAAATACTCTAAAAATCATGCTGTATTTAATCGACACTAAACCAATAAACTATATCGTTTTGACGTGGAAGCATGTCCAAAAACATAACACACAAGTTGCAAATCATCCAAATAATGAGGATTCATGGAAAAATGAAGTTTAAGAGAACCCTATTGCTTCCCCACACTTTTCCATGTGAATTGGATTTAAGAAGAAGAGACTCTAAAAATCATGCTGTATTTAATAGAAACCAAACCAATAAACTATATCGTTTTGACGTGGAAGCATGTCCAAAAACATAACACACAAGTTGCAAATCATCCAAATAATGAAGATTCATGGAAAAATGAAGTTTAAGAGAACCCTATTGCTTCCCCACACTTTTGCAAGCGAAATGGATTTAAAAAAAAGAGACTCTAAATATCATGCTGTATTTAATAGAAACCAACCAATAAAGTATATCGTCTTGACGTGGAAGCATGTCCAAAAACATAACACACAAGTTGCAAATCATCCAAATAATGAGGATTCATGGAAAAATGAAGTTTAAGAGATCCCTATTGCTTCCTGACAGTTTTCCATGAGAATTGGATTTAAGAAAAAGAGACGCTAACAATCATGCTGTATTTAATAGATTCTAGACCACTAAATTATATCGTTTTGATGTGGAAGCATGTCCAAAAACATAACACACAAGTTGCAAATCATCCAAATAATGAGGATTTATGGAAAAATGAAGTTTAAGAGAACCCTATTGCTTCCCCACTCTTTTCCAATTGAAATGGATTTAAAAAAAAGAGACTCTAAAAATCATGCTGTATTTAATAGAAACCAAACCAATAAATTATATCGTTTTGACATGGGACATGTCCTAAAACATAACAGACAAGTTGCAAATCATCCAAATAATGAGGATTCATGGAAAAATGAAGTTTAAGAGAACCCTATTGTTTCCCCACACTTTTGCAAGCGAAATGGGTTTTAAAAAAAAAATACTCTAAAAATCATGCTGTATTTAATCGACACTAAACCAATAAAGTATATCGTCTTGACGTGGAAGCATGTCCAAAAACATAACACACAAGTTGCAAATCATCCAAATAATGAGGATTCATGGAAAAATGAAGTTTAAGAGAACCCTATTGCTTCCCGACACTTTTCCATGTGAATTGGATTTAAGAAAAAGAGACGCTAACAATCATGCTGTATTTAATAGATTCTAGACCACTAAATTATATCGTTTTGATGTGGAAGCATGTCCAAAAACATAACACACAAGTTGCAAATCATCCAAATAATGAGGATTTATGGAAAAATGAAGTTTAAGAGAACCCTATTGCTTCCCGACACTTTTCCATGTGAATTGGATTTAAGAAAAAGAGACTCTAAAAATCATGCTGTATTTAATAGAAACCAAACCAATAAATTATATCGTTTTGACGTGGAAGTATGTCCAAAAACATAACACACAAGTTGCAAATCATCCAAATAATGAGGATTCATGGAAAAATGAAGTTTAAGAGAACCCTATTGCTTCCCTACACTTTTGCAAGCGAAATGGATTTAAAAAAAAGAGACTCTAAATATCATGCTGTATTTAATAGAAACCAACCAATAAAGTATATCGTCTTGACGTGGAAGCATGTCCAAAAACATAACACACAAGTTGCAAATCATCCAAATAATGAGGATTCATGGAAAAATGAAGTTTAAGAGAACCCTATTGCTTCCGCACACTTTTCCATGTGAATTGGATTTAAGAAAAAGAGACGCTAACAATCATGCTGTATTTAATCGACACTAAACCAATAAACTATATCGTCTTGACGTGGAAGCATGTCCAAAAACATAACACACAAGTTGCAAATCATCCAAATAATGAGGATTCATGGAAAAATGAAGTTTAAGAGAACCCTATTGCTTCCCGACACTTTTCCATGTGAATTGGATTTAAGAAAAAGAGATGCTAACAATCATGCTGTATTTAATAGATTCTAGACCACTAAATTATATCGTTTTGAAGTGGATGCATGTCCAAAAACATAACACACAAGTTGCAAATCATCCAAATAATGAGGATTTATGGAAAAATGAAGTTTAAAAGAACCCTATTGCTTCCCCACACTTTTCCATGTGAATTGGATTTAAAAAAAAGAGACGCTAACATTCATGCTGTATTTAATCGACACTAAACCAATAAACTATATCGTCTTGACGTGGAAGCATGTCCAAAAACATAACACACAAGTTGCAAATCATCCAAATAATGAGGATTCATGGAAAAATGAAGTTTAAGAGAACCCTATTGCTTCCGCACACTTTTCCATGTGAATTGGATTTAAGAAAAAGAGACTCTAAAAATCATGCTGTATTTAATAGAAACCAAACCAATAAAGTATATCGTTTTGACGTGGAAGCATGTCCAAAAACATAACACACAAGTTGCAAATCATCCAAATAATGAGGATTCATGGAAAGATGAAGTTTCAGAGAACCCTATTGCTTCCCCACACTTTTGCAAGCGAAATGGGTTTTAAAAAAAAAATACTCTAAAAATCATGCTGTATTTAATCGATACTAAACCAATAATCTATATCGTTTTGACGTGGAAGCATGTCCAAAAACATAACACACAAGTTGCAAATCATCCAAATAATGAGGATTCATGGAAAAATGAAGTTTAAAAGAACCCAATTACTTCCCCACACTTTTCCTAGTGAAATGGATTTAAAAAAAAGAGACTCTAAAAATCATTCTGTATTTAATAGAAACCAAACCAATAAACTATATCGTTTTGACGTGGAAACATGTCCAAACACATAACACACAAGTTGCAAATCTTCAAAATAATGAGGATTCATGGAAAAATGAAGTTTAAAAGAACCCTATTGCTTCCCCTCACGTTTCCAAGTGAAATGGATTTAAGAAAAAGAGACTCTAAAAATCATGCTGTATTTAATAGAAACCAAAGCAATAATGTATATCGTTTTGACGTGGAAGCATGTCCAAAAACATAACACACAAGTTGCAAATCATCCAAATAATGAGGATTCATGGAAGAATGAAATTTAAAAGAACCCAATTACTTCCCCACACTTTTCCTAGTGAAATGGATTTAAAAAAAAAAGACTCTAAAAATCATGCTGTATTTAATAGAAACCAAACCAATAAACTATATCGTTTTGACGTGGAAGCATGTCCAAAAACATAACACACAAGTTGCAAATCTTCAAAATAATGAGGATTCATGGAAAAATGAAATTTAAGAGAACCCTATTGCTTCCCCACACTTTTCCAAGTGAAATGGATTTGAAAAAAAGGGACTCTAAAAATCATGCTGTATTTAATAGAAACCAAACCAATAAAGTATATCGTTTTGACGTGGAAGCATGTCCAAAAACATAACACACAAGTTGCAAATCATCCAAATAATGAGGATTCATGGAAAAATGAAGTTTAAGAGAACCCTATTGTTTCCCCACACTTTTGCAAGCGAAATGGGTTTTAGAAAAAAAATACTCTAAAAATCATGCTGTATTTAATCGACACTAAACCAATAAACTATATCGTCTTGACGTGGAAGCATGTCCAAAAACATAACACACAAGTTGCAAATCATCCAAATAATGAGGATTTATGGAAAAATGAAGTTTAAGAGAACCCTATTGCTTCCCGACACTTTTCCATGTGAATTGGATTTAAGAAAAAGAGACGCTAACAATCATGCTGTATTTAATAGATTCTAGACCACTAAATTATATCGTTTTGATGTGGAAGCATGTCCAAAAACATAACACACAAGTTGCAAATCATCCAAATAATGAGGATTTATGGAAAAATGAAGTTTAAGAGAACCCTATTGCTTCCCGACACTTTTCCATGTGAATTGGATTTAAGAAAAAGAGACTCTAAAAATCATGCTGTATTTAATAGAAACCAAACCAATAAATTATATCGTTTTGACGTGGAAGCATGTCCAAAAACATAACACACAAGTTGCAAATCATCCAAATAATGAGGATTCATGGAAAAATGAAGTTTAAGAGAACCCTATTGCTTCCCCACACTTTTGCAAGCGAAATGGATTTAAAAAAAAGAGACTCTAAATATCATGCTGTATTTAATAGATTCTAGACCACTAAATTATATCGTTTTGATGTGGAAGCATGTCCAAAAACATAACACACAAGTTGCAAATCATCCAAATAATGAGGATTTATGGAAAAATGAAGTTTAAGAGAACCCTATTGCTTCCCCACTCTTTTCCAATTGAAATGGATTTAAAAAAAAGAGACTCTAAAAATCATGCTGTATTTAATAGAAACCAAACCAATAAATTATATCGTTTTGACATGGGACATGTCCAAAAACATAACAGACAAGTTGCAAATCATCCAAATAATGAGGATTCATGGAAAAATGAAGTTTAAGAGAACCCTATTGTTTCCCCACACTTTTGCAAGCGAAATGGGTTTTAAAAAAAAAATACTCTAAAAATCATGCTGTATTTAATCGACACTAAACCAATAAAGTATATCGTCTTGACGTGGAAGCATGTCCAAAAACATAACACACAAGTTGCAAATCATCCAAATAATGAGGATTCATGGAAAAATGAAGTTTAAGAGAACCCTATTGCTTCCCGACACTTTTCCATGTGAATTGGATTTAAGAAAAAGAGACGCTAACAATCATGCTGTATTTAATAGATTCTAGACCACTAAATTATATCGTTTTGATGTGGAAGCATGTCCAAAAACATAACACACAAGTTGCAAATCATCCAAATAATGAGGATTTATGGAAAAATGAAGTTTAAAAGAACCCTATTGCTTCCCGACACTTTTCCATGTGAATTGGATTTAAGAAAAAGAGACTCTAAAAATCATGCTGTATTTAATAGAAACCAAACCAATAAATTATATCGTTTTGACGTGGAAGCATGTCCAAAAACATAACACACAAGTTGCAAATCATCCAAATAATGAGGATTCATGGAAAAATGAAGTTTAAGAGAACCCTATTGCTTCCCCACACTTTTGCAAGCGAAATGGATTTAAAAAAAAGAGACTCTAAATATCATGCTGTATTTAATAGAAACCAACCAATAAAGTATATCGTCTTGACGTGGAAGCATGTCCAAAAACATAACACACAAGTTGCAAATCATCCAAATAATGAGGATTAATGGAAAAATGAAGTTTAAGAGAACCCTATTGCTTCCGCACACTTTTCCATGTGAATTGGATTTAAGAAAAAGAGACGCTAACAATCATGCTGTATTTAATCGACACTAAACCAATAAACTATATCGTCTTGACGTGGAAGCATGTCCAAAAACATAACACACAAGTTGCAAATCATCCAAATAATGAGGATTCATGGAAAAATGAAGTTTAAGAGAACCCTATTGCTTCCCGACACTTTTCCATGTGAATTGGATTTAAGAAAAAGAGATGCTAACAATCATGCTGTATTTAATAGATTCTAGACCACTAAATTATATCGTTTTGAAGTGGATGCATGTCCAAAAACATAACACACAAGTTGCAAATCATCCAAATAATGAGGATTTATGGAAAAATGAAGTTTAAAAGAACCCTATTGCTTCCCCACACTTTTCCATGTGAATTGGATTTAAGAAAAAGAGACGCTAACATTCATGCTGTATTTAATCGACACTAAACCAATAAACTATATCGTCTTGACGTGGAAGCATGTCCAAAAACATAACACACAAGTTGCAAATCATCCAAATAATGAGGATTCATGGAAAAATGAAGTTTAAGAGAACCCTATTGCTTCCGCACACTTTTCCATGTGAATTGGATTTAAGAAAAAGAGACTCTAAAAATCATGCTGTATTTAATAGAAACCAAACCAATAAAGTATATCGTTTTGACGTGGAAGCATGTCCAAAAACATAACACACAAGTTGCAAATCATCCAAATAATGAGGATTCATGGAAAGATGAAGTTTAAGAGAACCCTATTGCTTCCCCACACTTTTGCAAGCGAAATGGGTTTTAAAAAAAAAATACTCTAAAAATCATGCTGTATTTAATCGACACTAAACCAATAATCTATATCGTTTTGACGTGGAAGCATGTCCAAAAACATAACACACAAGTTGCAAATCATCCAAATAATGAGGATTCATGGAAAAATGAAGTTTAAAAGAACCCAATTACTTCCCCACACTTTTCCTAGTGAAATGGATTTAAAAAAAAGAGACTCTGAAAATCATTCTGTATTTAATAGAAACCAAACCAATAAACTATATCGTTTTGACGTGGAAACATGTCCAAACACATAACACACAAGTTGCAAATCTTCAAAATAATGAGGATTCATGGAAAAATGAAGTTTAAAAGAACCCTATTGCTTCCCCTCACGTTTCCAAGTGAAATGGATTTAAGAAAAAGAGACTCTAAAAATCATGCTGTATTTAATAGAAACCAAAGCAATAATGTATATCGTTTTGACGTGGAAGCATGTCCAAAAACATAACACACAAGTTGCAAATCATCCAAATAATGAGGATTCATGGAAGAATGAAATTTAAAAGAACCCAATTACTTCCCCACACTTTTCCTAGTGAAATGGATTTAAAAAAAAAATACTCTAAAAATCATGCTGTATTTAATAGAAACCAAACCAATAAACTATATCGTTTTGACGTGGAAGCATGTCCAAAAACATAACACACAAGTTGCAAATCTTCAAAATAATGAGGATTCATGGAAAAATGAAATTTAAGAGAACCCTATTGCTTCCCCACACTTTTCCAAGTGAAATGGATTTGAAAAAAAGGGACTCTAAAAATCATGCTGTATTTAATAGAAACCAAACCAATAAAGTATATCGTTTTGACGTGGAAGCATGTCCAAAAACATAACACACAAGTTGCAAATCATCCAAATAATGAGGATTCATGGAAAAATGAAGTTTAAGAGAACCCTATTGTTTCCCCACACTTTTGCAAGCGAAATGGGTTTTAGAAAAAAAATACTCTAAAAATCATGCTGTATTTAATCGACACTAAACCAATAAACTATATCGTCTTGACGTGGAAGCATGTCCAAAAACATAACACACAAGTTGCAAATCATCCAAATAATGAGGATTTATGGAAAAATGAAGTTTAAGAGAACCCTATTGCTTCCCGACACTTTTCCATGTGAATTGGATTTAAGAAAAAGAGACTCTAAAAATCATGCTGTATTTAATAGAAACCAAACCAATAAATTATATCGTTTTGACGTGGAAGCATGTCCAAAAACATAACACACAAGTTGCAAATCATCCAAATAATGAGGATTCATGGAAAAATGAAGTTTAAGAGAACCCTATTGCTTCCCCACACTTTTGCAAGCGAAATGGATTTAAAAAAAAGAGACTCTAAATATCATGCTGTATTTAATAGAAACCAACCAATAAAGTATATCGTCTTGACGTGGAAGCATGTCCAAAAACATAACACACAAGTTGCAAATCATCCAAATAATGAGGATTCATGGAAAAATGAAGTTTAAGAGAACCCTATTGCTTCCGCACACTTTTCCATGTGAAATGGCTTTAAATAAAAGAGACTCTAAAAATTATGCTGTATTTAGTAGAACCTAAACGAATAAATTATATTGTTTTGACGTGGAAGCATGTCCAAAAACATAACACACAAGTTGCAAATCTTCGAAATCATTAGGATTCATGGAAAAATGAAGTTTATGAGAACCCTATTGCTTCCCCACACTTTTGCAAGCGAAATGGGTTTTAAAAAAAAAATACTCTAAAAATCATGCTGTATTTAATCGACACTAAACCAATAAACTATATCGTCTTGACGTGGAAGCATGTCCAAAAACATAACACACAAGTTGCAAATCATCCAAATAATGAGGATTCATGGAAAAATGAAGTTTAAGAGAACCCTATTGCTTCCGCACACTTTTCCATGTGAAATGGCTTTAAATAAAAGAGACTCTAAAAATTATGCTGTATTTAGTAGAACCTAAACGAATAAATTATATTGTTTTGACGTGGAAGCATGTCCAAAAACATAACACACAAGTTGCAAATCTTCGAAATCATTAGGATTCATGGAAAAATGAAGTTTATGAGAACCCTATTGCTTCCCCACACTTTTGCAAGCGAAATGGGTTTTAAAAAAAAAATACTCTAAAAATCATGCTGTATTTAATCGACACTAAACCAATAAACTATATCGTCTTGACGTGGAAGCATGTCCAAAAACATAACACACAAGTTGCAAATCTTCAAAATAATGAGGATTCATGGAAAAATGAAATTTAAGAGAACCCTATTGCTTCCCCACACTTTTCCAAGTGAAATGGATTTGAAAAAAAGGGACTCTAAAAATCATGCTGTATTTAATAGAAACCAAACCAATAAAGTATATCGTTTTGACGTGGAAGCATGTCCAAAAACATAACACACAAGTTGCAAATCATCCAAATAATGAGGATTCATGGAAAAATGAAGTTTAAAAGAACCCTATTGCTTCCCCACACTTTTGCAAGCGAAATGGGTTTTAAAAAAAAAATACTCTAAAAATCATGCTATATTTAATCGACACTAAACCAATAAACTATATCGTTTTGACGTGGAAGCATGTCGAAAAACATAACACACAAGTTGCAAATCATCCAAATAATGAGGATTCATGGAAAAATGAAGTTTAAGAGAACCCTATTGCTTCCTGACACTTTTCCATGTGAATTGGATTCAAGAAAAAGAGACGCTAACAATCATGCTGTATTTAATAGATTCTAGACCAATAAATTATATCGTTTTGATGTGGAAGCATGTCCAAAAACATAACACACAAGTTGCAAATCATCCAAATAATGAGGATTTATGGAAAAATGAAGTTTAAGAGAACCCTATTGCTTCCCCACACTTTTGCAAGCGAAATGGGTTTTAAAAAAAAAATACTCTAAAAATCATGCTATATTTAATCGACACTAAACCAATAAACTATATCGTCTTGACGTGGAAGCATGTCCAAAAACATAACACACAAGTTGCAAATCATCCAAATAATGAGGATTCATGGAAAAATGAAGTTTAAGAGAACCCTATTGCTTCCCGACACTTTTCCATGTGAATTGGATTTAAAAAAAAGTGACTCTAAAAATCATGCTGTATTTAATAGAAAACAAACCAATAAACTATATCGTTTTGACATGGAAGCATGTCCAAAAACATAACACACAAGTTGCAAATCATCCAAATAATGAGGATTCATGGAAAAATGAAGTTTAAAAGAACCCTATTGCTTCCCCACACTTTTGCAAGCGAAATGGGTTTTAAAAAAAAAATACTCTAAAAATCATGCTATATTTAATCGACACTAAACCAATAAACTATATCGTTTTGTCGTGGAAGCATGTCGAAAAACATAACACACAAGTTGCAAATCATCCAGATAATGAGGATTCATGGAAAAATGAAGTTTAAGAGATCCCTATTGCTTCCTGACAGTTTTCCATGAGAATTGGATTTAAGAAAAAGAGACGCTAACAATCATGCTGTATTTAATAGATTCTAGACCACTAAATTATATCGTTTTGATGTGGAAGCATGTCCAAAAACATAACACACAAGTTGCAAATCATCCAAATAATGAGGATTTATGGAAAAATGAAGTTTAACAGAACCCTATTGCTTCCCCACTCTTTTCCAATTGAAATGGATTTAAAAAAAAGGGACTCTAAAAATCATGCTGTATTTAATAGAAACCAAACCAATAAAGTATATCGTTTTGACGTGGAAGCATGTCCAAAAACATAACACACAAGTTGCAAATCATCCAAATAATGAGGATTCATGGAAAAATGAAGTTTAAGAGAACCCTATTGTTTCCCCACACTTTTGCAAGCGAAATGGGTTTTAGAAAAAAAATACTCTAAAAATCATGCTGTATTTAATCGACACTAAACCAATAAACTATATCGTCTTGACGTGGAAGCATGTCCAAAAACATAACACACAAGTTGCAAATCATCCAAATAATGAGGATTTATGGAAAAATGAAGTTTAAGAGAACCCTATTGCTTCCCGACACTTTTCCATGTGAATTGGATTTAAGAAAAAGAGACTCTAAAAATCATGCTGTATTTAATAGAAACCAAACCAATAAATTATATCGTTTTGACGTGGAAGCATGTCCAAAAACATAACACACAAGTTGCAAATCATCCAAATAATGAGGATTCATGGAAAAATGAAGTTTAAGAGAACCCTATTGTTTCCCCACACTTTTGCAAGCGAAATGGGTTTTAGAAAAAAAATACTCTAAAAATCATGCTGTATTTAATCGACACTAAACCAATAAACTATATCGTCTTGACGTGGAAGCATGTCCAAAAACATAACACACAAGTTGCAAATCATCCAAATAATGAGGATTTATGGAAAAATGAAGTTTAAGAGAACCCTATTGCTTCCCGACACTTTTCCATGTGAATTGGATTTAAGAAAAAGAGACTCTAAAAATCATGCTGTATTTAATAGAAACCAAACCAATAAACTATATCGTTTTGACGTGGAAGCATGTCCAAAAACATAACACACAAGTTGCAAATCTTCAAAATAATGAGGATTCATGGAAAAATGAAATTTAAGAGAACCCTATTGCTTCCCCACACTTTTCCAAGTGAAATGGATTTGAAAAAAAGGGACTCTAAAAATCATGCTGTATTTAATAGAAACCAAACCAATAAAGTATATCGTTTTGACGTGGAAGCATGTCCAAAAACATAACACACAAGTTGCAAATCATCCAAATAATGAGGATTCATGGAAAAATGAAGTTTAAGAGAACCCTATTGTTTCCCCACACTTTTGCAAGCGAAATGGGTTTTAGAAAAAAAATACTCTAAAAATCATGCTGTATTTAATCGACACTAAACCAATAAACTATATCGTCTTGACGTGGAAGCATGTCCAAAAACATAACACACAAGTTGCAAATCATCCAAATAATGAGGATTTATGGAAAAATGAAGTTTAAGAGAACCCTATTGCTTCCCGACACTTTTCCATGTGAATTGGATTTAAGAAAAAGAGACTCTAAAAATCATGCTGTATTTAATAGAAACCAAACCAATAAATTATATCGTTTTGACGTGGAAGCATGTCCAAAAACATAACACACAAGTTGCAAATCATCCAAATAATGAGGATTCATGGAAAAATGAAGTTTAAGAGAACCCTATTGCTTCCCCACACTTTTGCAAGCGAAATGGATTTAAAAAAAAGAGACTCTAAATATCATGCTGTATTTAATAGAAACCAACCAATAAAGTATATCGTCTTGACGTGGAAGCATGTCCAAAAACATAACACACAAGTTGCAAATCATCCAAATAATGAGGATTCATGGAAAAATGAAGTTTAAGAGAACCCTATTGCTTCCGCACACTTTTCCATGTGAAATGGCTTTAAATAAAAGAGACTCTAAAAATTATGCTGTATTTAGTAGAACCTAAACGAATAAATTATATTGTTTTGACGTGGAAGCATGTCCAAAAACATAACACACAAGTTGCAAATCTTCGAAATCATTAGGATTCATGGAAAAATGAAGTTTATGAGAACCCTATTGCTTCCCCACACTTTTGCAAGCGAAATGGGTTTTAAAAAAAAAATACTCTAAAAATCATGCTGTATTTAATCGACACTAAACCAATAAACTATATCGTCTTGACGTGGAAGCATGTCCAAAAACATAACACACAAGTTGCAAATCATCCAAATAATGAGGATTCATGGAAAAATGAAGTTTAAGAGAACCCTATTGCTTCCGCACACTTTTCCATGTGAAATGGCTTTAAATAAAAGAGACTCTAAAAATTATGCTGTATTTAGTAGAACCTAAACGAATAAATTATATTGTTTTGACGTGGAAGCATGTCCAAAAACATAACACACAAGTTGCAAATCTTCGAAATCATTAGGATTCATGGAAAAATGAAGTTTATGAGAACCCTATTGCTTCCCCACACTTTTGCAAGCGAAATGGGTTTTAAAAAAAAAATACTCTAAAAATCATGCTGTATTTAATCGACACTAAACCAATAAACTATATCGTCTTGACGTGGAAGCATGTCCAAAAACATAACACACAAGTTGCAAATCTTCAAAATAATGAGGATTCATGGAAAAATGAAATTTAAGAGAACCCTATTGCTTCCCCACACTTTTCCAAGTGAAATGGATTTGAAAAAAAGGGACTCTAAAAATCATGCTGTATTTAATAGAAACCAAACCAATAAAGTATATCGTTTTGACGTGGAAGCATGTCCAAAAACATAACACACAAGTTGCAAATCATCCAAATAATGAGGATTCATGGAAAAATGAAGTTTAAAAGAACCCTATTGCTTCCCCACACTTTTGCAAGCGAAATGGGTTTTAAAAAAAAAATACTCTAAAAATCATGCTATATTTAATCGACACTAAACCAATAAACTATATCGTTTTGACGTGGAAGCATGTCGAAAAACATAACACACAAGTTGCAAATCATCCAAATAATGAGGATTCATGGAAAAATGAAGTTTAAGAGAACCCTATTGCTTCCTGACACTTTTCCATGTGAATTGGATTCAAGAAAAAGAGACGCTAACAATCATGCTGTATTTAATAGATTCTAGACCAATAAATTATATCGTTTTGATGTGGAAGCATGTCCAAAAACATAACACACAAGTTGCAAATCATCCAAATAATGAGGATTTATGGAAAAATGAAGTTTAAGAGAACCCTATTGCTTCCCCACACTTTTGCAAGCGAAATGGGTTTTAAAAAAAAAATACTCTAAAAATCATGCTATATTTAATCGACACTAAACCAATAAACTATATCGTCTTGACGTGGAAGCATGTCCAAAAACATAACACACAAGTTGCAAATCATCCAAATAATGAGGATTCATGGAAAAATGAAGTTTAAGAGAACCCTATTGCTTCCCGACACTTTTCCATGTGAATTGGATTTAAAAAAAAGTGACTCTAAAAATCATGCTGTATTTAATAGAAAACAAACCAATAAACTATATCGTTTTGACATGGAAGCATGTCCAAAAACATAACACACAAGTTGCAAATCATCCAAATAATGAGGATTCATGGAAAAATGAAGTTTAAAAGAACCCTATTGCTTCCCCACACTTTTGCAAGCGAAATGGGTTTTAAAAAAAAAATACTCTAAAAATCATGCTATATTTAATCGACACTAAACCAATAAACTATATCGTTTTGTCGTGGAAGCATGTCGAAAAACATAACACACAAGTTGCAAATCATCCAGATAATGAGGATTCATGGAAAAATGAAGTTTAAGAGATCCCTATTGCTTCCTGACAGTTTTCCATGAGAATTGGATTTAAGAAAAAGAGACGCTAACAATCATGCTGTATTTAATAGATTCTAGACCACTAAATTATATCGTTTTGATGTGGAAGCATGTCCAAAAACATAACACACAAGTTGCAAATCATCCAAATAATGAGGATTTATGGAAAAATGAAGTTTAAGAGAACCCTATTGCTTCCCCACTCTTTTCCAATTGAAATGGATTTAAAAAAAAGAGACTCTAAAAATCATGCTGTATTTAATAGAAACCAAACCAATAAATTATATCGTTTTGACATGGGACATGTCCAAAAACATAACAGACAAGTTGCAAATCATCCAAATAATGAGGATTCATGGAAAAATGAAGTTTAAGAGAACCCTATTGTTTCCCCACACTTTTGCAAGCGAAATGGGTTTTAAAAAAAAAATACTCTAAAAATCATGCTGTATTTAATCGACACTAAACCAATAAACTATATCGTCTTGACGTGGAAGCATGTCCAAAAACATAACACACAAGTTGCAAATCATCCAAATAATGAGGATTTATGGAAAAATGAAGTTTAAGAGAACCCTATTGCTTCCCGACACTTTTCCATGTGAATTGGATTTAAGAAAAAGAGACGCTAACAATCATGCTGTATTTAATAGATTCTAGACCACTAAATTATATCGTTTTGAAGTGGATGCATGTCCAAAAACATAACACACAAGTTGCAAATCATCCAAATAATGAGGATTCATGGAAAAATGAAGTTTAAGAGAACCCTATTGCTTCCCGACACTTTTCCATGTGAATTGGATTTAAAAAAAAGTGACTCTAAAAATCATGCTGTATTTAATAGAAAACAAACCAATAAACTATATCGTTTTGACATGGAAGCATGTCCAAAAACATAACACACAAGTTGCAAATCATCCAAATAATGAGGATTCATGGAAAAATGAAGTTTAAAAGAACCCTATTGCTTCCCCACACTTTTGCAAGCGAAATGGGTTTTAAAAAAAAAATACTCTAAAAATCATGCTATATTTAATCGACACTAAACCAATAAACTATATCGTTTTGTCGTGGAAGCATGTCGAAAAACATAACACACAAGTTGCAAATCATCCAGATAATGAGGATTCATGGAAAAATGAAGTTTAAGAGATCCCTATTGCTTCCTGACAGTTTTCCATGAGAATTGGATTTAAGAAAAAGAGACGCTAACAATCATGCTGTATTTAATAGATTCTAGACCACTAAATTATATCGTTTTGATGTGGAAGCATGTCCAAAAACATAACACACAAGTTGCAAATCATCCAAATAATGAGGATTTATGGAAAAATGAAGTTTAACAGAACCCTATTGCTTCCCCACTCTTTTCCAATTGAAATGGATTTAAAAAAAAGAGACTCTAAAAATCATGCTGTATTTAATAGAAACCAAACCAATAAATTATATCGTTTTGACATGGGACATGTCCAAAAACATAACAGACAAGTTGCAAATCATCCAAATAATGAGGATTCATGGAAAAATGAAGTTTAAGAGAACCCTATTGTTTCCCCACACTTTTGCAAGCGAAATGGGTTTTAAAAAAAAAATACTCTAAAAATCATGCTGTATTTAATCGACACTAAACCAATAAACTATATCGTCTTGACGTGGAAGCATGTCCAAAAACATAACACACAAGTTGCAAATCATCCAAATAATGAGGATTCATGGAAAAATGAAGTTTAAGAGAACCCTATTGCTTCCCGACACTTTTCCATGTGAATTGGATTTAAGAAAAAGAGACGCTAACAATCATGCTGTATTTAATAGATTCTAGACCACTAAATTATATCGTTTTGATGTGGAAGCATGTCCAAAAACATAACACACAAGTTGCAAATCATCCAAATAATGAGGATTTATGGAAAAATGAAGTTTAAGAGAACCCTATTGCTTCCCGACACTTTTCCATGTGAATTGGATTTAAGAAAAAGAGACTCTAAAAATCATGCTGTATTTAATAGAAACCAAACCAATAAATTATATCGTTTTGACGTGGAAGCATGTCCAAAAACATAACACACAAGTTGCAAATCATCCAAATAATGAGGATTCATGGAAAAATGAAGTTTAAGAGAACCCTATTGCTTCCCCACACTTTTACAAGCGAAATGGATTTAAAAAAAAGAGACTCTAAATATCATGCTGTATTTAATAGAAACCAACCAATAAAGTATATCGTCTTGACGTGGAAGCATGTCCAAAAACATAACACACAAGTTGCAAATCATCCAAATAATGAGGATTCATGGAAAAATGAAGTTTAAAAGAACCCTATTGCTTCCCCACACTTTTGCAAGCGAAATGGGTTTTAAAAAAAAAATACTCTAAAAATCATGCTATATTTAATCGACACTAAACCAATAAACTATATCGTTTTGTCGTGGAAGCATGTCGAAAAACATAACACACAAGTTGCAAATCATCCAGATAATGAGGATTCATGGAAAAATGAAGTTTAAGAGATCCCTATTGCTTCCTGACAGTTTTCCATGAGAATTGGATTTAAGAAAAAGAGACGCTAACAATCATGCTGTATTTAATAGATTCTAGACCACTAAATTATATCGTTTTGATGTGGAAGCATGTCCAAAAACATAACACACAAGTTGCAAATCATCCAAATAATGAGGATTTATGGAAAAATGAAGTTTAAGAGAACCCTATTGCTTCCCCACTCTTTTCCAATTGAAATGGATTTAAAAAAAAGAGACTCTAAAAATCATGCTGTATTTAATAGAAACCAAACCAATAAATTATATCGTTTTGACATGGGACATGTCCAAAAACATAACAGACAAGTTGCAAATCATCCAAATAATGAGGATTCATGGAAAAATGAAGTTTAAGAGAACCCTATTGTTTCCCCACACTTTTGCAAGCGAAATGGGTTTTAAAAAAAAAATACTCTAAAAATCATGCTGTATTTAATCGACACTAAACCAATAAACTATATCGTCTTGACGTGGAAGCATGTCCAAAAACATAACACACAAGTTGCAAATCATCCAAATAATGAGGATTCATGGAAAAATGAAGTTTAAGAGAACCCTATTGCTTCCCGACACTTTTCCATGTGAATTGGATTTAAGAAAAAGAGACGCTAACAATCATGCTGTATTTAATAGATTCTAGACCACTAAATTATATCGTTTTGATGTGGAAGCATGTCCAAAAACATAACACACAAGTTGCAAATCATCCAAATAATGAGGATCTATGGAAAAATGAAGTTTAAGAGAACCCTATTGCTTCCCGACACTTTTCCATGTGAATTGGATTTAAGAAAAAGAGACTCTAAAAATCATGCTGTATTTAATAGAAACCAAACCAATAAATTATATCGTTTTGACGTGGAAGCATGTCCAAAAACATAACACACAAGTTGCAAATCATCCAAATAATGAGGATTCATGGAAAAATGAAGTTTAAGAGAACCCTATTGCTTCCCCACACTTTTGCAAGCGAAATGGATTTAAAAAAAAGAGACTCTAAATATCATGCTGTATTTAATAGAAACCAACCAATAAAGTATATCGTCTTGACGTGGAAGCATGTCCAAAAACATAACACACAAGTTGCAAATCATCCAAATAATGAGGATTCATGGAAAAATGAAGTTTAAGAGATCCCTATTGCTTCCTGACAGTTTTCCATGAGAATTGGATTTAAGAAAAAGAGACGCTAACAATCATGCTGTATTTAATAGATTCTAGACCACTAAATTATATCGTTTTGATGTGGAAGCATGTCCAAAAACATAACACACAAGTTGCAAATCATCCAAATAATGAGGATTTATGGAAAAATGAAGTTTAAGAGAACCCTATTGCTTCCCCACTCTTTTCCAATTGAAATGGATTTAAAAAAAAGAGACTCTAAAAATCATGCTGTATTTAATAGAAACCAAACCAATAAATTATATCGTTTTGACATGGGACATGTCCAAAAACATAACAGACAAGTTGCAAATCATCCAAATAATGAGGATTCATGGAAAAATGAAGTTTAAGAGAACCCTATTGTTTCCCCACACTTTTGCAAGCGAAATGGGTTTTAAAAAAAAAATACTCTAAAAATCATGCTGTATTTAATCGACACTAAACCAATAAACTATATCGTCTTGACGTGGAAGCATGTCCAAAAACATAACACACAAGTTGCAAATCATCCAAATAATGAGGATTCATGGAAAAATGAAGTTTAAGAGAACCCTATTGCTTCCCGACACTTTTCCATGTGAATTGGATTTAAGAAAAAGAGACGCTAACAATCATGCTGTATTTAATAGATTCTAGACCACTAAATTATATCGTTTTGATGTGGAAGCATGTCCAAAAACATAACACACAAGTTGCAAATCATCCAAATAATGAGGATTTATGGAAAAATGAAGTTTAAGAGAACCCTATTGCTTCCCGACACTTTTCCATGTGAATTGGATTTAAGAAAAAGAGACTCTAAAAATCATGCTGTATTTAATAGAAACCAAACCAATAAATTATATCGTTTTGACGTGGAAGCATGTCCAAAAACATAACACACAAGTTGCAAATCATCCAAATAATGAGGATTCATGGAAAAATGAAGTTTAAGAGAACCCTATTGCTTCCCCACACTTTTGCAAGCGAAATGGATTTAAAAAAAAGAGACTCTAAATATCATGCTGTATTTAATAGAAACCAACCAATAAAGTATATCGTCTTGACGTGGAAGCATGTCCAAAAACATAACACACAAGTTGCAAATCATCCAAATAATGAGGATTTATGGAAAAATGAAGTTTAAAAGAACCCTATTGCTTCCCCACACTTTTCCATGTGAATTGGATTTAAGAAAAAGAGACGCTAACATTCATGCTGTATTTAATCGACACTAAACCAATAAACTATATCGTCTTGACGTGGAAGCATGTCCAAAAACATAACACACAAGTTGCAAATCATCCAAATAATGAGGATTCATGGAAAAATGAAGTTTAAGAGAACCCTATTGCTTCCGCACACTTTTCCATGTGAATTGGATTTAAGAAAAAGAGACTCTAAAAATCATGCTGTATTTAATAGAAACCAAACCAATAAAGTATATCGTTTTGACGTGGAAGCATGTCCAAAAACATAACACACAAGTTGCAAATCATCCAAATAATGAGGATTCATGGAAAGATGAAGTTTAAGAGAACCCTATTGCTTCCCCACACTTTTGCAAGCGAAATGGGTTTTAAAAAAAAAATACTCTAAAAATCATTCTATATTTAATCGACACTAAACCAATAATCTATATCGTTTTGACGTGGAAGCATGTCCAAAAACATAACACACAAGTTGCAAATCATCCAAATAATGAGGATTCATGGAAAAATGAAGTTTAAAAGAACCCAATTACTTCCCCACACTTTTCCTAGTGAAATGGATTTAAAAAAAAGAGACTCTAAAAATCATTCTGTATTTAATAGAAACCAAACCAATAAACTATATCGTTTTGACGTGGAAACATGTCCAAACACATAACACACAAGTTGCAAATCTTCAAAATAATGAGGATTCATGGAAAAATGAAGTTTAAAAGAACCCTATTGCTTCCCCTCACGTTTCCAAGTGAAATGGATTTAAGAAAAAGAGACTCTAAAAATCATGCTGTATTTAATAGAAACCAAAGCAATAATGTATATCGTTTTGACGTGGAAGCATGTCCAAAAACATAACACACAAGTTGCAAATCATCCAAATAATGAGGATTCATGGAAGAATGAAATTTAAAAGAACCCAATTACTTCCCCACACTTTTCCTAGTGAAATGGATTTAAAAAAAAAAGACTCTAAAAATCATGCTGTATTTAATAGAAACCAAACCAATAAACTATATCGTTTTGACGTGGAAGCATGTCCAAAAACATAACACACAAGTTGCAAATCTTCAAAATAATGAGGATTCATGGAAAAATGAAATTTAAGAGAACACTATTGCTTCCCCACACTTTTCCAAGTGAAATGGATTTGAAAAAAAGGGACTCTAAAAATCATGCTGTATTTAATAGAAACCAAACCAATAAAGTATATCGTTTTGACGTGGAAGCATGTCCAAAAACATAACACACAAGTTGCAAATCATCCAAATAATGAGGATTCATGGAAAAATGAAGTTTAAGAGAACCCTATTGTTTCCCCACACTTTTGCAAGCGAAATGGGTTTTAGAAAAAAAATACTCTAAAAATCATGCTGTATTTAATCGACACTAAACCAATAAACTATATCGTCTTGACGTGGAAGCATGTCCAAAAACATAACACACAAGTTGCAAATCATCCAAATAATGAGGATTTATGGAAAAATGAAGTTTAAGAGAACCCTATTGCTTCCCCACTCTTTTCCAATTGAAATGGATTTAAAAAAAAGAGACTCTAAAAATCATGCTGTATTTAATAGAAACCAAACCAATAAATTATATCGTTTTGACGTGGAAGCATGTCCAAAAACATAACACACAAGTTGCAAATCATCCAAATAATGAGGATTCATGGAAAAATGAAGTTTAAGAGAACCCTATTGCTTCCCCACACTTTTGCAAGCGAAATGGATTTAAAAAAAAGAGACTCTAAATATCATGCTGTATTTAATAGAAACCAACCAATAAAGTATATCGTCTTGACGTGGAAGCATGTCCAAAAACATAACACACAAGTTGCAAATCATCCAAATAATGAGGATTCATGGAAAAATGAAGTTTAAGAGAACCCTATTGCTTCCGCACACTTTTCCATGTGAATTGGATTTAAGAAAAAGAGACGCTAACAATCATGCTGTATTTAATCGACACTAAACCAATAAACTATATCGTCTTGACGTGGAAGCATGTCCAAAAACATAACACACAAGTTGCAAATCATCCAAATAATGAGGATTTATGGAAAAATGAAGTTTAAGAGAACCCTATTGCTTCCCGACACTTTTCCATGTGAATTGGATTTAAGAAAAAGAGACGCTAACAATCATGCTGTATTTAATAGATTCTAGACCACTAAATTATATCGTTTTGAAGTGGATGCATGTCCAAAAACATAACACACAAGTTGCAAATCATCCAAATAATGAGGATTTATGGAAAAATGAAGTTTAAAAGAACCCTATTGCTTCCCCACACTTTTCCATGTGAATTGGATTTAAGAAAAAGAGACGCTAACATTCATGCTGTATTTAATCGACACTAAACCAATAAACTATATCGTCTTGACGTGGAAGCATGTCCAAAAACATATCACACAAGTTGCAAATCATCCAAATAATGAGGATTCATGGAAAGATGAAGTTTAAGAGAACCCTATTGCTTCCCCACACTTTTGCAAGCGAAATGGGTTTTAAAAAAAACATACTCTAAAAATCATGCTGTATTTAATCGACACTAAACCAATAATCTATATCGTTTTGACGTGGAAGCATGTCCAAAAACATAACACACAAGTTGCAAATCATCCAAATAATGAGGATTCATGGAAAAATGAAGTTTAAAAGAACCCAATTACTTCCCCACACTTTTCCTAGTGAAATGGATTTAAAAAAAAGAGACTCTAAAAATCATTCTGTATTTAATAGAAACCAAACCAATAAACTATATCGTTTTGACGTGGAAACATGTCCAAACACATAACACACAAGTTTCAAATCTTCAAAATAATGAGGATTCATGGAAAAATGAAGTTTAAAAGAACCCTATTGCTTCCCCTCACGTTTCCAAGTGAAATGGATTTAAGAAAAAGAGACTCTAAAAATCATGCTGTATTTAATAGAAACCAAAGCAATAATGTATATCGTCTTGACGTGGAAGCATGTCCAAAAACATAACACACAAGTTGCAAATCATCCAAATAATGAGGATTCATGGAAAAATGAAGTTTAAGAGATCCCTATTGCTTCCTGACAGTTTTCCATGAGAATTGGATTTAAGAAAAAGAGACGCTAACAATCATGCTGTATTTAATAGATTCTAGACCACTAAATTATATCGTTTTGATGTGGAAGCATGTCCAAAAACATAACACACAAGTTGCAAATCATCCAAATAATGAGGATTCATGGAAGAATGAAATTTAAAAGAACCCAATTACTTCCCCACACTTTTCCTAGTGAAATGGATTTAAAAAAAAGAGACTCTAAAAATCATGCTGTATTTAATAGAAACCAAACCAATAAACTATATCGTTTTGACGTGGAAGCATGTCCAAAAACATAACACACAAGTTGCAAATCTTCAAAATAATGAGGATTCATGGAAAAATGAAATTTAAGAGAACCCTATTGCTTCCCCACACTTTTCCAAGTGAAATGGATTTGAAAAAAAGGGACTCTAAAAATCATGCTGTATTTAATAGAAACCAAACCAATAAAGTATATCGTTTTGACGTGGAAGCATGTCCAAAAACATAACACACAAGTTGCAAATCATCCAAATAATGAGGATTCATGGAAAAATGAAGTTTAAGAGAACCCTATTGTTTCCCCACACTTTTGCAAGCGAAATGGGTTTTAGAAAAAAAATACTCTAAAAATCATGCTGTATTTAATCGACACTAAACCAATAAACTATATCGTCTTGACGTGGAAGCATGTCCAAAAACATAACACACAAGTTGCAAATCATCCAAATAGTGAGGATTCATGGAAAAATGAAGTTTAAGAGAACCCTATTGCTTCCCGACACTTTTCCATGTGAATTGGATTCAAGAAAAAGAGACGCTAACAATCATGCTGTATTTAATAGATTCTAGACCAATAAATTATATCGTTTTGATGTGGAAGCATGTCCAAAAACATAACACACAAGTTGCAAATCATCCAAATAATGAGGATTTATGGAAAAATGAAGTTTAAGAGAACCCTATTGCTTCCCCACTCTTTTGCAAGCGAAATGGGTTTTAAAAAAAAAATACTCTAAAAATCATGCTGTATTAAATCGACACTAAACCAATAAACTATATCGTCTTGACGTGGAAGCATGTCCAAAAACATAACACACAAGTTGCAAATCATCCAAATAATGAGGATTCATGGAAAAATGAAGTTTAAGAGAACCCTATTGCTTCCCGACACTTTTCCATGTGAATTGGATTTAAAAAAAAGAGACGCTAACAATCATGCTGTATTTAATAGATTCTAGACCACTAAATTATATTGTTTTGATGTGGAAGCATGTACAAAAACATAACACACAAGTTGCAAATCATCCAAATAATGAGGATTTATGGAAAAATGAAGTTTAAGAGAACCCTATTGCTTCCCCACTCTTTTCCAATTGAAATGGATTTAAAAAAAAGAGACTCTAAAAATCATGCTGTATTTAATAGAAACCAAACCAATAAATTATATCGTTTTGACATGGGACATGTCCAAAAACATAACAGACAAGTTGCAAATCATCCAAATAATGAGGATTCATGGAAAAATGAAGTTTAAGAGAACCCTATTGTTTCCCCACACTTTTGCAAGCGAAATGGGTTTTAAAAAAAAAATACTCTAAAAATCATGCTGTATTTAATGGACACTAAACCAATAAACTATATCGTCTTGACGTGGAAGCATGTCCAAAAACATAACACACAAGTTGCAAATCATCCGAATAATGAGGATTCATGGAAAAATGAAGTTTAAGAGAACCCTATTGCTTCCCGACACTTTTCCATGTGAATTGGATTTAAGAAAAAGAGACGCTAACAATCATGCTGTATTTAATAGATTCTAGACCACTAAATTATATCGTTTTGATGTGGAAGCATGTCCAAAAACATAACACACAAGTTGCAAATCATCCAAATAATGAGGATTTATGGAAAAATGAAGTTTAAGAGAACCCTATTGCTTCCCGACACTTTTCCATGTGAATTGGATTTAAGAAAAAGAGACTCTAAAAATCATGCTGTATTTAATAGAAACCAAACCAATAAACTATATCGTTTTCACGTGAAAGCATGTCCAAAAACATAACACACAAGTTGCAAATCTTCAAAATAATGAGGATTCATGGAAAAATGAAGTTTAAGAGAACCCTATTGCTTCCCCACACTTTTGCAAGCGAAATGGATTTAAAAAAAAGAGACTCTAAATATCATGCTGTATTTAATAGAAACCAACCAATAAAGTATATCGTCTTGACGTGGAAGCATGTCCAAAAACATAACACACAAGTTGCAAATCATCCAAATAATGAGGATTCATGGAAAAATGAAGTTTAAGAGAACCCTATTGCTTCCCGACACTTTTCCATGTGAATTGGATTTAAGAAAAAGAGACTCTAAAAATCATGCTGTATTTAATAGAAACCAAACCAATAAACTATATCGTTTTCACGTGAAAGCATGTCCAAAAACATAACACACAAGTTGCAAATCATCCAAATAATGAGGATTCATGGAAAAATGAAGTTTAAGAGAACCCTATTGCTTCCCCACACTTTTGCAAGCGAAATGGATTTAAAAAAAAGAGACTCTAAATATCATGCTGTATTTAATAGAAACCAACCAATAAAGTATATCGTCTTGACGTGGAAGCATGTCCAAAAACATAACACACAAGTTGCAAATCATCCAAATAATGAGGATTCATGGAAAAATGAAGTTTAAGAGAACCCTATTGCTTCCCCACACTTTTGCATGTGAATTGGATTTAAGAAAAAGAGACGCTAACAATCATGCTGTATTTAATCGACACTAAACCAATAAACTATATCGTCTTGACGTGGAAGCATGTCCAAAAACATAACACACAAGTTGCAAATCATCCAAATAATGAGGATTCATGGAAAAATGAAGTTTAAGAGAACCCTATTGCTTCCCGACACTTTTCCATGTGAATTGGATTTAAGAAAAAGAGACGCTAACAATCATGCTGTATTTAATAGATTCTAGACCACTAAATTATATCGTTTTGATGTGGAAGCATGTCCAAAAACATAACACACAAGTTGCAAATCATCCAAATAATGAGGATTTATGGAGAAATGAAGTTTAAAAGAACCCTATTGCTTCCCCACACTTTTCCATGTGAATTGGATTTACGAAAAAGAGACGCTAACAATCATGCTGTATTTAATCGACACTAAACCAATAAACTATATCGTCTTGACGTGGAAGCATGTCCAAAAACATAACACACAAGTTGCAAATCATCCAAATAATGAGGATTCATGGAAAAATGAAGTTTAAGAGAACCCTATTGCTTCCCGACACTTTTCCATGTGAATTGGATTTAAGAAAAAGAGACTCTAAAAATCATGCTGTATTTAATAGAAACCAAACCAATAAACTATATCGTTTTGACGTGGAAGCATGTCCAAAAACATAACACACAAGTTGCAAATCTTCAAAATAATGAGGATTCATGGAAAAATGAAATTTAAGAGAACCCTATTGCTTCCCCACACTTTTGCAAGCGAAATGGGTTTTAAAAGAAAAATACTCTAAAAATCATGCTGTATTTAATGGACAGTAAACCAATAAACTATATCGTTTTGACGTGGAAGCATGTCCAAAAACATAACACACAAGTTGCAAATCTTCAAAATAATGAGGATTCATGGAAAAATGAAGTTTAAAAGCACCCTATTACTTCCCCACACTTTTCCAAGTGAAATGGATTTTAAAAAAAGAGACTCTAAATATCATGCTGTATTTAATAGAAACCAAACCAATAAAGTATATCGTTTTGACGTGGAAGCATGTCCAAAAACATAACACACAAGTTGCAAATCATCCAAATAATGAGGATTCATGGAAAAATGAAGTTTAAAAGAACCCAATTACTTCCCCACACTTTTCCTAGTGAAATGGATTTAAAAAAAAGAGACTCCAAAAATCATGCTGTATTTAATAGAAACCAAACCAATAAACTATATCGTTTTGACATGGGACATGTCCAAAAACATAACAGACAAGTTGCAAATCATCCAAATAATGAGGATTCATGGAAAAATGAAGTTTAAGAGAACCCTATTGTTTCCCCACACTTTTGCAAGCGAAATGGGTTTTAAAAAAAAAATACTCTAAAAATCATGCTGTATTTAATGGACACTAAACCAATAAAGTACATCGTCTTGACGTGGAAGCATGTCCAAAAACATAACACACAAGTTGCAAATCATCCAAATAATGAGGATTCATGGAAAAATGAAGTTTAAGAGAACCCTATTGCTTCCCGACACTTTTCCATGTGAATTGGATTTAAGAAAAAGAGACGCTAACAATCATGCTGTATTTAATAGATTCTAGACCACTAAATTATATCGTTTTGATGTGGAAGCATGTCCAAAAA
Source organism: Climacium dendroides (assembly GCA_950106755.1). Taxonomy (NCBI): domain Eukaryota; kingdom Viridiplantae; phylum Streptophyta; class Bryopsida; order Hypnales; family Climaciaceae; genus Climacium; species Climacium dendroides. Next base: position 820,935 of record CATNNA010000013.1, on the reverse strand, counting down.
CATAACACACAAGTTGCAAATCATCCAAATAATGAGGATTTATGGAAAAATGAAGTTTAAGAGAACCCTATTGCTTCCCGACACTTTTCCATGTGAATTGGATTTAAGAAAAAGAGACTCTAAAAATCATGCTGTATTTAATAGAAACCAAACCAATAAACTATATCGTTTTGACGTGGAAGCATGTCCAAAAACATAACACACAAGTTGCAAATCATCCAAATAATGAGGATTCATGGAAAAATGAAGTTTAAGAGAACCCTATTGCTTCCCCACACTTTTGCAAGCGAAATGGATTTAAAAAAAAGAGACTCTAAATATCATGCTGTATTTAATAGAAACCAACCAATAAAGTATATCGTCTTGACGTGGAAGCATGTCCAAAAACATAACACACAAGTTGCAAATCATCCAAATAATGAGGATTCATGGAAAAATGAAGTTTAAGAGAACCCTATTGCTTCCACACACTTTTCCATGTGAATTGGATTTAAGAAAAAGAGACGCTAACAATCATGCTGTATTTAATCGACACTAAACCAATAAACTATATCGTCTTGACGTGGAAGCATGTCCAAAAACATAACACACAAGTTGCAAATCATCCAAATAATGAGGATTCATGGAAAAATGAAGTTTAAGAGAACCCTATTGCTTCCCGACACTTTTCCATGTGAATTGGATTTAAGAAAAAGAGACGCTAACAATCATGCTGTATTTAATAGATTCTAGACCACTAAATTATATCGTTTTGATGTGGAAGCATGTCCAAAAACATAACACACAAGTTGCAAATCATCCAAATAATGAGGATTTATGGAGAAATGAAGTTTAAAAGAACCCTATTGCTTCCCCACACTTTTCCATGTGAATTGGATTTAAGAAAAAGAGACGCTAACAATCATGCTGTATTTAATCGACACTAAACCAATAAACTATATCGTCTTGACGTGGAAGCATGTCCAAAAACATAACACACAAGTTGCAAATCATCCAAATAATGAGGATTCATGGAAAAATGAAGTTTAAGAGAACCCTATTGCTTCCGCACACTTTTCCATGTGAATTGGATTTAAGAAAAAGAGACTCTAAAAATCATGCTGTATTTAATAGAAACCAAACCAATAAAGTATATCGTTTTGACGTGGAAGCATGTCCAAAAACATAACACACAAGTTGCAAATCATCCAAATAATGAGGATTCATGGAAAGATGAAGTTTAAGAGAACCCTATTTCTTCCCCACACTTTTGCAAGCGAAATGGGTTTTAAAAAAAAAATACTCTAAAAATCATGCTGTATTTAATCGACACTAAACCAATAATCTATATCGTTTTGACGTGGAAGCATGTCCAAAAACATAACACACAAGTTGCGAATCATCCAAATAATGAGGATTCATGGAAAAATGAAGTTTAAAAGAACCCAATTACTTCCCCACACTTTTCCTAGTGAAATGGATTTAAAAAAAAGAGACTCTAAAAATCATGCTGTATTTAATAGAAACCAAACCAATAAACTATATCGTTTTGACGTGGAAACATGTCCAAAAACATAACACACAAGTTGCAAATCATCCAAATAATGAGGATTCATGGAAAAATGAAGTTTAAAAGAACCCTATTGCTTCCCCTCACGTTTCCAAGTGAAATGGATTTAAGAAAAAGACACTCTAAAAATCATGCTGTATTTAATAGAAACCAAAGCAATAATGTATATCGTTTTGACGTGGAAGCATGTCCAAAAACATAACACACAAGTTGCAAATCATCCAAATAATGAGGATTCATGGAAGAATGAAATTTAAAAGAACCCAATTACTTCCCCACACTTTTCCTAGTGAAATGGATTTAAAAAAAAGAGACTCTAAAAATCATGCTGTATTTAATAGAAACCAAACCAATAAACTATATCGTTTTGACGTGGAAGCATGTCCAAAAACATAACACACAAGTTGCAAATCATCCAAATAATGAGGATTTATGGAAAAATGAAGTTTAAGAGAACCCTATTGCTTCCCCACACTTTTGCAAGCGAAATGGGTTTTAAAAAAAAAATACTCTAAAAATCATGCTATATTTAATCGACACTAAACCAATAAACTATATCGTCTTGACGTGGAAGCATGTCCAAAAACATAACACACAAGTTGGAAATCATCCAAATAATGAGGATTCATGGAAAAATGAAGTTTAAGAGAACCCTATTGCTTCCCGACACTTTTCCATGTGAATTGGATTTAAAAAAAAGTGACTCTAAAAATCATGCTGTATTTAATAGAAACCAAACCAATAAACTATATCGTTCTGACGTGGAAGCATGTCCAAAAACATAACACACAAGTTGCAAATCATCCAAATAATGAGGATTCATGGAAAAATGAAGTTTAAAAGAACCCTATTGCTTCCCCACACTTTTGCAAGCGAAATGGGTTTTAAAAAAAAAATACTCTAAAAATCATGCTATATTTAATCGACACTAAACCAATAAACTATATCGTTTTGACGTGGAAGCATGTCGAAAAACATAACACATAAGTTGCAAATCATCCAAATAATGAGGATTCATGGAAAAATGAAGTTTAAGAGATCCCTATTGCTTCCTGACAGTTTTCCATGAGAATTGGATTTAAGAAAAAGAGACGCTAACAATCATGCTGTATTTAATAGATTCTAGACCAATAAATTATATCGTTTTGATGTGGAAGCATGTCCAAAAACATAACACACAAGTTGCAAATCATCCAAATAATGAGGATTTATGGAAAAATGAAGTTTAAGAGAACCCTATTGCTTCCCCACTCTTTTCCAATTGAAATGGATTTAAAAAAAAGAGACTCCAAAAATCATGCTGTATTTAATAGAAACCAAACCAATAAACTATATCGTTTTGACATGGGACATGTCCAAAAACATAACAGACAAGTTGCAAATCATCCAAATAATGAGGATTCATGGAAAAATGAAGTTTAAGAGAACCCTATTGTTTCCCCACACTTTTGCAAGCGAAATGGGTTTTAAAAAAAAAATACTCTAAAAATCATGCTGTATTTAATGGACACTAAACCAATAAAGTACATCGTCTTGACGTGGAAGCATGTCCAAAAACATAACACACAAGTTGCAAATCATCCAAATAATGAGGATTCATGGAAAAATGAAGTTTAAGAGAACCCTATTGCTTCCCGACACTTTTCCATGTGAATTGGATTTAAGAAAAAGAGACGCTAACAATCATGCTGTATTTAATAGATTCTAGACCACTAAATTATATCGTTTTGATGTGGAAGCATGTCCAAAAACATAACACACAAGTTGCAAATCATCCAAATAATGAGGATTTATGGAAAAATGAAGTTTAAGAGAACCCTATTGCTTCCCGACACTTTTCCATGTGAATTGGATTTAAGAAAAAGAGACTCTAAAAATCATGCTGTATTTAATAGAAACCAAACCAATAAACTATATCGTTTTCACGTGAAAGCATGTCCAAAAACATAACACACAAGTTGCAAATCATCCAAATAATGAGGATTCATGGAAAAATGAAGTTTAAGAGAACCCTATTGCTTCCCCACACTTTTGCAAGCGAAATGGATTTAAAAAAAAGAGACTCTAAATATCATGCTGTATTTAATAGAAACCAACCAATAAAGTATATCGTCTTGACGTGGAAGCATGTCCAAAAACATAACACACAAGTTGCAAATCATCCAAATAATGAGGATTCATGGAAAAATGAAGTTTAAGAGAACCCTATTGCTTCCGCACACTTTTCCATGTGAATTGGATTTAAGAAAAAGAGACGCTAACAATCATGCTGTATTTAATCGACACTAAACCAATAAACTATATCGTCTTGACGTGGAAGCATGTCCAAAAACATAACACACAAGTTGCAAATCATCCAAATAATGAGGATTCATGGAAAAATGAAGTTTAAGAGAACCCTATTGCTTCCCGACACTTTTCCATGTGAATTGGATTTAAGAAAAAGAGACGCTAACAATCATGCTGTATTTAATAGATTCTAGACCACTAAATTATATCGTTTTGATGTGGAAGCATGTCCAAAAACATAACACACAAGTTGCAAATCATCCAAATAATGAGGATTTATAGAAAAATGAAGTTTAAAAGAACCCTATTGCTTCCCCACACTTTTCCATGTGAATTGGATTTAAGAAAAAGAGACGCTAACAATCATGCTGTATTTAATCGACACTAAACCAATAAACTATATCGTCTTGACGTGGAAGCATGTCCAAAAACATAACACACAAGTTGCAAATCATCCAAATAATGAGGATTCATGGAAAAATGAAGTTTAAGAGAACCCTATTGCTTCCGCACACTTTTCCATGTGAATTGGATTTAAGAAAAAGAGACTCTAAAAATCATGCTGTATTTAATAGAAACCAAACCAATAAACTATATCGTTTTGACGTGGAAGCATGTCCAAAAACATAACACACAAGTTGCAAATCATCCAAATAATGAGGATTCATGGAAAGATGAAGTTTAAGAGAACCCTATTGCTTCCCCACACTTTTGCAAGCGAAATGGGTTTGAAAAAAAAAATACTCTAAAAATCATGCTGTATTTAATCGACACTAAACCAATAATCTATATCGTTTTGACGTGGAAGCATGTCCAAAAACATAACACACAAGTTGCGAATCATCCAAATAATGAGGATTCATGGAAAAATGAACTTTAAAAGAACCCAATTACTTCCCCACACTTTTCCTAGTGAAATGGATTTAAAAAAAAGAGACTCTAAAAATCATGCTGTATTTAATAGAAACCAAACCAATAAACTATATCGTTTTGACGTGGAAACATGTCCAAAAACATAACACACAAGTTGCAAATCATCCAAATAATGAGGATTCATGGAAAAATGAAGTTTAAAAGAACCCTATTGCTTCCCCTCACGTTTCCAAGTGAAATGGATTTAAGAAAAAGACACTCTAAAAATCATGCTGTATTTAATAGAAACCAAACCAATAATCTATATCGTTTTGACGTGGAAGCATGCCCAAAAACATAACACACAAGTTGCAAATCATCCAAATAATGAGGATTCATGGAAAAATCAAGTTTAAAAGAACCCTATTACTTCCCCACACTTTTCCAAGTGAAATGATTTAAAAAAAAGAGACTCTAAATATCATGCTGTATTTAATAGAAACCAAACCAATAAACTATATCGTTTTGACGTGGAAGCATGCCCAAAAATATAACACACAAGTTGCAAATCATCCAAATCATGAGGATTCATGGAAAAATGAAGTTTAAAAGAACCCTATTACTTCCCCACACTTTTCCAAGTGAAATGATTTAAAAAAAAGAGACTCTAAAAATCATGCTGTATTTAATAGAAACCAAACCAATAAACTATATCGTTTTGACGTGGAAGCATGTCCAAAAACATAACACACAAGTTGCAAATCTTCAAAATAATGAGGATTCATGGAAAAAATGAAATTTAAGAGAACCCTATTGCTTCCCCACACTTTTCCAAGTGAAATGGATTTAAAAAAAAGAGACTCTAAAAATCATGCTGTATTTAATAGAAACCAAACCAATAAAGTATATCGTTTTGACGTGGAAGCATGTCCAAAAACATAACACACAAGTTGCAAATCATCCAAATAATGAGGATTCATGGAAAAATGAAGTTTAAAAGAACCCAATTACTTCCCCACACTTTTCCTAGTGAAATGGATTTAAAAAAAAGAGACTCTAAAAATCATGCTGTATTTAATAGAAACCAAACCAATAAACTATATCGTTTTGACGTGGAAACATGTCCAAAAACATAACACACAAGTTGCAAATCTTCAAAATAATGAGGATTCATGGAAAAATGAAGTTTAAAAGAACCCTATTGCTTCCCCTCACGTTTCCAAGTGAAATGGATTTAAGAAAAAGAGACTCTAAAAATCATGCTGTATTTAATAGAAACCAAAGCAATAATGTATATCGTTTTGACGTGGAAGCATGTCCAAAAACATAATACACAAGTTGCAAATCATCCAAATAATGAGGATTCATGAAAGAATGAAATTTAAAAGAACCCAATTACTTCCCCACACTTTTCCTAGTGAAATGGATTTAAAAAAAAGAGACTCTAAAAATCATGCTGTATTTAATAGAAACCAAACCAATAAACTATATCGTTTTGACGTGGAAGCATGTCCAAAAACATAACACACAAGTTGCAAATCTTCAAAATAATGAGGATTCATGGAAAAATGAAATTTAAGAGAACCCTATTGCTTCCCCACACTTTTCCAAGTCAAATGGATTTGAAAAAAAGGGACTCTAAAAATCATGCTGTATTTAATAGAAACCAAACCAATAAAGTATATCGTTTTGACGTGGAAGCATGTCCAAAAACATAACACACAAGTTGCAAATCTTTAAAATAATGATGATTCATGGAAAAATGAAATTTAAGAGAACCCTATTGCTTCCCCACACTTTTCCAACTGAAATGGATTTAAAAAGAAGTGACTCTAAAAATCATGCTGTATTTAATAGAAACCAAACCAATAAACTATATCGTTTTGACGTGGAAGCATGCCCAAAAACATAACACACAAGTTGCAAATCATCCAAATAATGAGGATTCATGGAAAAATCAAGTTTAAAAGAACCCTATTACTTCCCCACACTTTTCCAAGTGAAATGATTTAAAAAAAAGAGACTCTAAATATCATGCTGTATTTAATAGAAACCAAACCAATAAACTATATCGTTTTGACGTGGAAGCATGCCCAAAAATATAACACACAAGTTGCAAATCATCCAAATCATGAGGATTCATGGAAAAATGAAGTTTAAAAGAACCCTATTACTTCCCCACACTTTTCCAAGTGAAATGATTTAAAAAAAAGAGACTCTAAAAATCATGCTGTATTTAATAGAAACCAAACCAATAAACTATATCGTTTTGACGTGGAAGCATGTCCAAAAACATAACACACAAGTTGCAAATCTTCAAAATAATGAGGATTCATGGAAAAAATGAAATTTAAGAGAACCCTATTGCTTCCCCACACTTTTCCAAGTGAAATGGATTTAAAAAAAAGAGACTCTAAAAATCATGCTGTATTTAATAGAAACCAAACCAATAAAGTATATCGTTTTGACGTGGAAGCATGTCCAAAAACATAACACACAAGTTGCAAATCATCCAAATAATGAGGATTCATGGAAAAATGAAGTTTAAAAGAACCCAATTACTTCCCCACACTTTTCCTAGTGAAATGGATTTAAAAAAAAGAGACTCTAAAAATCATGCTGTATTTAATAGAAACCAAACCAATAAACTATATCGTTTTGACGTGGAAACATGTCCAAAAACATAACACACAAGTTGCAAATCTTCAAAATAATGAGGATTCATGGAAAAATGAAGTTTAAAAGAACCCTATTGCTTCCCCTCACGTTTCCAAGTGAAATGGATTTAAGAAAAAGAGACTCTAAAAATCATGCTGTATTTAATAGAAACCAAAGCAATAATGTATATCGTTTTGACGTGGAAGCATGTCCAAAAACATAATACACAAGTTGCAAATCATCCAAATAATGAGGATTCATGGAAGAATGAAATTTAAAAGAACCCAATTACTTCCCCACACTTTTCCTAGTGAAATGGATTTAAAAAAAAGAGACTCTAAAAATCATGCTGTATTTAATAGAAACCAAACCAATAAACTATATCGTTTTGACGTGGAAGCATGTCCAAAAACATAACACACAAGTTGCAAATCTTCAAAATAATGAGGATTCATGGAAAAATGAAATTTAAAAGAACCCTATTGCTTCCCCACACTTTTCCAAGTGAAATGGATTTGAAAAAAAGGGACTCTAAAAATCATGCTGTATTTAATAGAAACCAAACCAATAAAGTATATCGTTTTGACGTGGAAGCATGTCCAAAAACATAACACACAAGTTGCAAATCTTTAAAATAATGATGATTCATGGAAAAATGAAATTTAAGAGAACCCTATTGCTTCCCCACACTTTTCCAAGTGAAATGGATTTAAAAAGAAGTGACTCTAAAAATCATGCTGTATTTAAAAGAAACCAAACCAATAAACTATATCGTTTTGACGTGGAAGCATGCCCAAAAATATAACACACAAGTTGCAAATCATCCAAATAATGAGGATTCATGGAAAAATGAAGTTTAAAAGAACCCTATTACTTCCCCACACTTTTCCAAGTGAAATCATTTAAAAAAAAGAGACTCTAAATATCATGCTGTATTTAATAGAAACCAAACCAATAAACTATATCGTTTTGATGTGGAAGCATGTCCAAAAACATAACACACAAGTTGCAAATCTTTAAAATAATGAGGATTCATGGAAAAAATGAAATTTAAGAGAACCCTATTGCTTCCCCACACTTTTCCAAGTGAAATGGATTTAAAAAAAAGAGACTCTAAAAATCATGCTGTATTTAATAGAAACCAAACCAATAAAGTATATCGTTTTGACGTGGAAGCATGTCCAAAAACATAACACACAAGTTGCAAATCTTCAAAATAATGAGGATTCATGGAAAAATGAAGTTTAAGAGAACCCTATTGCTTCCCCACACTTTTCCAAGTGAAATGGATTTAAAAAGAAGAGACTCTAAAAATCATGCTGTATTTAATAGAAACCAAACCAATAAACTATATCGTTTTGACGTGGAAGCATGTCCAAAAACATAACACACAAGTTGCAAATCTTCAAAATAATGAGGATTCATGGAAAAATGAAGTTTAAGAGAACCCTATTGCTTCCCGACACTTTTCCAAGTGAAATGGATTTAAAAAAAAGAGACTCTAAAAATCATGCTGTATTTAATAGAAACCAAACCAATAAAGTATATCGTTTTGACGTGGAAGCATGTCCAAAAACATAACACACAAGTTGCAAATCATCCAAATAATGAGGATTCATGGAAAAATGAAGTTTAAGAGAACCCTATTGCTTCCCCACACTTTTCCAAGTGAAATGGATTTAAAAAGAAGAGACTCTAAAAATCATGCTGTATTTAATAGAAACCAAACCAATAAACTATATCGTTTTGACGTGGAAGCATGTCCAAAAACATAACACACAAGTTGCAAATCTTCAAAATAATGAGGATTCATGGAAAAATGAAGTTTAAGAGAACCCTATTGCTTCCCCACACTTTTCCAAGTGAAATGGATTTAAAAAAAAGAGACTCTAAAAATCATGCTGTATTTAATAGAAACCAAACCAATAAAGTATATCGTTTTGACGTGGAAGCATGTCCAAAAACATAACACACAAGTTGCAAATCATCCAAATAATGAGGATTCATGGAAAAATGAAGTTTAAGAGAACCCTATTGCTTCCCCACACTTTTCCAAGTGAAATGGATTTAAAAAGAAGAGACTCTAAAAATCATGCTGTATTTAATAGAAACCAAACCAATAAACTATATCGTTTTGACGTGGAAGCATGTCCAAAAACATAACACACAAGTTGCAAATCTTCAAAATAATGAGGATTCATGGAAAAATGAAGTTTAAGAGAACCCTATTGCTTCCCCACACTTTTCCAAGTGAAATGGATTTAAAAAAAAGAGACTCTAAAAATCATGCTGTATTTAATAGAAACCAAACCAATAAACTATATCGTTTTGATGTGGAAGCATGTCCAAAAACATAACACACAAGTTGCAAATCTTCAAAATAATGAGGATTCATGGAAAAATGAAGTTTAAGAGAACCCTATTGCTTCCCGACACTTTTCCATGTGAATTGGATTTAAGAAAAAGAGACGCTAACAATCATGCTGTATTTAATAGATTCTAGACCAATAAATTATATCGTTTTGATGTGGAAGCATGTCCAAAAACATAACAGACAAGTTGCAAATCATCCAAATAATGAGGATTCATGGAAAAATGAAGTTTAAGAGAACCCTATTGCTTCCCCTCACGTTTCCAAGTGAAATGGATTTAAAAAAAAGAGACTCTAAAAATCATGCTGTATTTAATAGAAACCAAACCAATAAAGTATATCGTTTTGACGTGGAAGCATGTCCAAAAACATAACACACAAGTTGCAAATCTTCAAAATAATGAGGATTCATGGAAAAATGAAGTTTAAAAGAACCCTATTGCTTCCCCACACTTTTCCAAGTGAAATGGATTTGAAAAAAAGGGACTCTAAAAATCATGCTGTATTTAATAGAAACCAAACCAATAAAGTATATCGTTTTGACGTGGAAGCATGTCCAAAAACATAACACACAAGTTGCAAATCTTTAAAATAATGAGGATTCATGGAAAAATGAAATTTAAGAAAACCCTATTGCTTCCCCACACTTTTCCAAGTGAAATGGATTTAAAAAAAAGAGACTCTAAATATCATGCTGTATTTAATAGAAACCAAACCAATAAACTATATCGTTTTGACGTGGAAGCATGCCCAAAAACATAACACACAAGTTGCAAATCATCCAAATAATGAGGATTCATGGAAAAATGAAGTTTAAAAGAACCCTATTGCTTCCCCACACTTTTCCAAGTGAAATGATTTAAAAAAAAGAGACTCTAAATATCATGCTGTATTTAATAGAAACCAAACCAATAAACTATATCGTTTTGATGTGGAAGCATGTCCAAAAACATAACACACAAGTTGCAAATCTTCAGAATAATGAGGATTCATGGAAAAAATGAAATTTAAGAGAACCCTATTGCTTCCCCACACTTTTCCAAGTGAAATGGATTTAAAAAAAAGAGACTCTAAAAATCATGCTGTATTTAATAGAAACCAAACCAATAAAGTATATCGTTTTGACGTGGAAGCATGTCCAAAAACATAACACACAAGTTGCAAATCATCCAAATAATGAGGATTCATGGAAAAATGAAGTTTAAGAGAACCCTATTGCTTCCCCACACTTTTCCAAGTGAAATGGATTTAAAAAGAAGAGACTCTAAAAATCATGCTGTATTTAATAGAAACCAAACCAATAAACTATATCGTTTTGACGTGGAAGCATGTCCAAAAACATAACACACAAGTTGCAAATCTTCAAAATAATGAGGATTCATGGAAAAATGAAGTTTAAGAGAACCCTATTGCTTCCCCACACTTTTCCAAGTGAAATGGATTTAAAAAAAAGAGACTCTAAAAATCATGCTGTATTTAATAGAAACCAAACCAATAAACTATATCGTTTTGATGTGGAAGCATGTCCAAAAACATAACACACAAGTTGCAAATCTTCAAAATAATGAGGATTCATGGAAAAATGAAGTTTAAGAGAACCCTATTGCTTCCCGACACTTTTCCATGTGAATTGGATTTAAGAAAAAGAGACGCTAACAATCATGCTGTATTTAATAGATTCTAGACCAATAAATTATATCGTTTTGATGTGGAAGCATGTCCAAAAACATAACAGACAAGTTGCAAATCATCCAAATAATGAGGATTCATGGAAAAATGAAGTTTAAGAGAACCCTATTGCTTCCCCTCACGTTTCCAAGTGAAATGGATTTAAAAAAAAGAGACTCTAAAAATCATGCTGTATTTAATAGAAACCAAACCAATAAACTACATCGTTTTGACGTGGAAGCATGTCCAAAAACATAACACACAAGTTGCAAATCATCCAAATAATGAGGATTCATGGAAAAATGAAGTTTAAAAGAACCCAATTACTTCCCCACACTTTTCCTAGTGAAATGGATTTAAAAGAAAGAGACTCTAAAAATCATGCTGTATTTAATAGAAACCAAACCAATAAACTATATCGTTTTGATGTGGAAGCATGTCCAAAAACATAACACACAAGTTGCAAATCTTCAAAATAATGAGGATTCATGGAAAAAATGAAATTTAAGAGAACCCTATTGCTTCCCCACACTTTTCCAAGTGAAATGGATTTAAAAAAAAGAGACTCTAAAAATCATACTGTATTTAATAGAAACCAAACCAATAAAGTATATCGTTTTGACGTGGAAGCATGTCCAAAAACATAACACACAAGTTGCAAATCATCCAAATCATGAGGATTCATGGAAAAATGAAGTTTAAAAGAACCCTATTACTTCCCCACACTTTTCCAAGTGAAATGATTTAAAAAAAAGAGACTCTAAAAATCATGCTGTATTTAATAGAAACCAAACCAATAAACTATATCGTTTTGACGTGGAAGCATGCCCAAAAACATAACACACAAGTTGCAAATCATCCAAATAATGAGGATTCATGGAAAAATGAAGTTTACGAGAACCCTATTGCTTCCCCACACTTTTCCAAGTGAAATGATTTAAAAAAAAGAGACTCTAAATATCATGCTGTATTTAATAGAAACCAAACCAATAAACTATATCGTTTTGATGTGGAAGCATGTCCAAAAACATAACACACAAGTTGCAAATCTTCAAAATAATGAGGATTCATGGAAAAAATGAAATTTAAGAGAACCCTATTGCTTCCCCACACTTTTCCAATTGAAATGGATTTAAAAAAAAGAGACTCTAAAAATCATGCTGTATTTAATAGAAACCAAACCAATAAAGTATATCGTTTTGACGTGGAAGCATGTCCAAAAACATAACACACAAGTTGCAAATCATCCAAATAATGAGGATTCATGGAAAAATGAAGTTTAAGAGAACCCTATTGCTTCCCCACACTTTTCCAAGTGAAATGGATTTAAAAAGAAGAGACTCTAAAAATCATGCTGTATTTAATAGAAACCAAACCAATAAACTATATCGTTTTGACGTGGAAGCATGTCCAAAAACATAACACACAAGTTGCAAATCTTCAAAATAATGAGGATTCATGGAAAAATGAAGTTTAAGAGAACCCTATTGCTTCCCGACACTTTTCCAAGTGAAATGGATTTAAAAAAAAGAGACTCTAAAAATCATGCTGTATTTAATAGAAACCAAACCAATAAACTATATCGTTTTGACGTGGAAGCATGCCCAAAAACATAACACACAAGTTGCAAATCATCCAAATAATGAGGATTCATGGAAAAATGAAGTTTAAAAGAACCCAATTACTTCCCCACACTTTTCCTAGTGAAATGGATTTAAAAGAAAGAGACTCTAAAAATCATGCTGTATTTAATAGAAACCAAACCAATAAACTATATCGTTTTGATGTGGAAGCATGTCCAAAAACATAACACACAAGTTGCAAATCTTCAAAATAATGAGGATTCATGGAAAAATGAAATTTAAGAGAACCCTATTGCTTCCCGACACTTTTCCATGTGAATTGGATTTAAGAAAAAGAGACGCTAACAGTCATGCTGTATTTAATAGAATCTAAACCAATAAATTATTTCGTTTTGATGAGGAAGCATGTCCAAAAACATAACACACAAGTTGCAAATCATCCAAATAATGAGGATTCATGGAAAAATGAAGTTTAAAAGAACCCTATTACTTCCCCACACTTTTCCAAGTGAAATGATTTAAAAAAAAGAGACTCTAAAAATCATGCTGTATTTAATAGAAACCAAACCAATAAAGTATATCGTTTTGACGTGGAAGCATGTCCAAAAACATAACACACAAGTTGCAAATCATCCAAATAATGAGGATTCATGGAAAAATGAAGTTTAAGAGAACCCTATTGCTTCCCCACACTTTTCCAAGTGAAATGGATTTAAAAAGAAGAGACTCTAAAAATCATGCTGTATTTAATAGAAACCAAACCAATAAACTATATCGTTTTGACGTGGAAGCATGTCCAAAAACATAACACACAAGTTGCAAATCTTCAAAATAATGAGGATTCATGGAAAAATGAAGTTTAAGAGAACCCTATTGCTTCCCGACACTTTTCCAAGTGAAATGGATTTAAAAAAAAGAGACTCTAAAAATCATGCTGTATTTAATAGAAACCAAACCAATAAACTATATCGTTTTGACGTGGAAGCATGCCCAAAAACATAACACACAAGTTGCAAATCATCCAAATAATGAGGATTCATGGAAAAATGAAGTTTAAAAGAACCCAATTACTTCCCCACACTTTTCCTAGTGAAATGGATTTAAAAGAAAGAGACTCTAAAAATCATGCTGTATTTAATAGAAACCAAACCAATAAACTATATCGTTTTGATGTGGAAGCATGTCCAAAAACATAACACACAAGTTGCAAATCTTCAAAATAATGAGGATTCATGGAAAAATGAAATTTAAGAGAACCCTATTGCTTCCCGACACTTTTCCATGTGAATTGGATTTAAGAAAAAGAGACGCTAACAGTCATGCTGTATTTAATAGAATCTAAACCAATAAATTATTTCGTTTTGATGAGGAAGCATGTCCAAAAACATAACACACAAGTTGCAAATCATCCAAATAATGAGGATTCATGGAAAAATGAAGTTTAAAAGAACCCTATTACTTCCCCACACTTTTCCAAGTGAAATGATTTAAAAAAAAGAGACTCTAAAAATCATGCTGTATTTAATAGAAACCAAACCAATAAACTATATCGTTTTGACGTGGAAGCATGCCCAAAAACATAACACACAAGTTGCAAATCATCCAAATAATGAGGATTCATGGAAAAATGAAGTTTACGAGAACCCTATTGCTTCCCCACACTTTTCCAAGTGAAATGATTTAAAAAAAAGAGACTCTAAATATCATGCTGTATTTAATAGAAACCAAACCAATAAACTATATCGTTTTGATGTGGAAGCATGTCCAAAAACATAACACACAAGTTGCAAATCTTCAAAATAATGAGGATTCATGGAAAAAATGAAATTTAAGAGAACCCTATTGCTTCCCCACACTTTTCCAATTGAAATGGATTTAAAAAAAAGAGACTCTAAAAATCATGCTGTATTTAATAGAAACCAAACCAATAAAGTATATCGTTTTGACGTGGAAGCATGTCCAAAAACATAACACACAAGTTGCAAATCATCCAAATAATGAGGATTCATGGAAAAATGAAGTTTAAGAGAACCCTATTGCTTCCCCACACTTTTCCAAGTGAAATGGATTTAAAAAGAAGAGACTCTAAAAATCATGCTGTATTTAATAGAAACCAAACCAATAAACTATATCGTTTTGACGTGGAAGCATGTCCAAAAACATAACACACAAGTTGCAAATCTTCAAAATAATGAGGATTCATGGAAAAATGAAGTTTAAGAGAACCCTATTGCTTCCCGACACTTTTCCAAGTGAAATGGATTTAAAAAAAAGAGACTCTAAAAATCATGCTGTATTTAATAGAAACCAAACCAATAAACTATATCGTTTTGACGTGGAAGCATGCCCAAAAACATAACACACAAGTTGCAAATCATCCAAATAATGAGGATTCATGGAAAAATGAAGTTTAAAAGAACCCAATTACTTCCCCACACTTTTCCTAGTGAAATGGATTTAAAAGAAAGAGACTCTAAAAATCATGCTGTATTTAATAGAAACCAAACCAATAAACTATATCGTTTTGATGTGGAAGCATGTCCAAAAACATAACACACAAGTTGCAAATCTTCAAAATAATGAGGATTCATGGAAAAATGAAATTTAAGAGAACCCTATTGCTTCCCGACACTTTTCCATGTGAATTGGATTTAAGAAAAAGAGACGCTAACAGTCATGCTGTATTTAATAGAATCTAAACCAATAAATTATTTCGTTTTGATGAGGAAGCATGTCCAAAAACATAACACACAAGTTGCAAATCATCCAAATAATGAGGATTCATGGAAAAATGAAGTTTAAAAGAACCCTATTACTTCCCCACACTTTTCATAGTGAAATGGATTTAAAAAAAAGAGACTCTAAATATCATGCTGTATTTAATAGAAACCAAACCAATAAAGTATATCGTTTTGACGTGGAAGCATGTCCAAAAACATAACACACAAGGTTGCAAATCATCCAAATAATGAGGATTCACGGAAAAATGAAGTTTAAGAGAACCCTATTACTTCCCCACTCTTTTCCCAGGGAAATGGATTTAAAAAAAAGAGACTTTAAAAATCATGCTGTATTTAATAGAAACCAAACCAATAAATTATATCGTTTTGACATGGGGCATGTCCTAAAACATAACACACAAGTTGCAAATCATCCAAATAATGAGGATTCATGGAAAAATGAAGTTTAAGAGAACCCTATTGCTTCCCCACACTTTTGCAAGCGAAATGGGTTTTAAAAAAAAAATACTCTAAAAATCATGCTGTATTTAATCGACACTAAACCAATAAACTATATCGTTTTGACGTGGAAGCATGTCCAAAAACATAACACACAAGTTGCAAATCATCCAAATAATGAGGATTCATGGAAAAATGAAGTTTAAGAGAACCCTATTGCTTCCCCACACTTTTCCAAGTGAAATGGATTTAAAAAAAAGAGACTCTAAAAATCATGCTGTATTTAATAGAAACCAAACCAATAAAGTATATCGTTTTGACGTGGAAGCATGTCCAAAAACATAACACACAAGGTTGCAAATCATCCAAATAATGAGTATTTATGGAAAAATGAAGTTTAAGAGAACCCTATTGCTTCCCCACACTTTTCCAAGTGAAATGGATTTAAAAAAAAGAGACTCTAAAAATCATGCTGTATTTAATAGAAACCAAACCAATAAACTATATCGTTTTGACGTGGAAGCATGTCCAAAAACATAACACACAAGTTGCAAATCATCCAAATAATGAGGATTCATGGAAAAATGAAGTTTAAGAGAACCCTATTGCTTCCCCTCACGTTTCCAAGTGAAATGGATTTAAAAAAAAGAGACTCTAAAAATCATGCTGTATTTAATAGAAACCAAACCAATAAACTATATCGTTTTGACGTGGAAGCATGTCCAAAAACATAACACACAAGTTGCAAATCTTCAAAATAATGAGGATTCATGGAAAAAGGAAGTTTAAGAGAACCCTATTGCTTCCCGACACTTTTCCATGTGAATTGGATTTAAGAAAAAGAGACGCTAACAGTCATGCTGTATTTAATAGAATCTAAACAAATAAATTATTTCGTTTTGATGTGGAAGCATGTCCAAAAACATAACACACAAGTTGCAAATCATCCAAATAATGAGGATTCATGGAAAAATGAAGTTTAAAAGAACCCTACTACTTCCCCACACTTTTCCAAGTGAAATGATTTAAAGAAAAGAGACTCTAAATATCATGCTGTATTTAATAGAAACCAAACCAATAAACTATATCGTTTTGATGTGGAAGCATGTCCAAAAACATAACACACAAGTTGCAAATCTTCAAAATAATGAGGATTCATGGAAAAAATGAAATTTAAGAGAACCCTATTGCTTCCCCACACTTTTCCAAGTGAAATGGATTTAAAAAAAAGAGACTCTAAAAATCATGCTGTATTTAATAGAAACCAAACCAATAAAGTATATCGTTTTGACGTGGAAGCATGTCCAAAAACATAACACACAAGTTGCAAATCATCCAAATAATGAGGATTCATGGAAAAATGAAGTTTAAGAGAACCCTATTGCTTCCCCACACTTTTCCAAGTGAAATGGATTTAAAAAGAAGAGACTCTAAAAATCATGCTGTATTTAATAGAAACCAAACCAATAAAGTATATCGTTTTGACGTGGAAGCATGTCCAAAAACATAACACACAAGTTGCAAATCTTCAAAATAATGAGGATTCATGGAAAAATGAAGTTTAAGAGAACCCTATTGCTTCCCGACACTTTTCCATGTGAATTGGATTTAAGAAAAAGAGACGCTAACAATCATGCTGTATTTAATAGAATCTAAACCAATAAATTATATCGTTTTGATGTGGAAGCATGTCCAAAAACATAACACACAAGTTGCAAATCATCCAAATAATGAGGATTCATGGAAAAATGAAGTTTAAGAGAACCCTATTGCTTCCCCACAGTTTTCCAAGTGAAATGGATTTAAAAAAAAGAGACTCTAAGAATCATGCTGTATTTAATAGAAACCAAACTAATAAAGTATATCGTTTTGACGTGGAAGCATGTCCAAAAACATAACACACAAGTTGCAAATCATCCAAATAATGAGGATTCATGGAAAAATGAAGTTTACGAGAACCCTATTGCTTTCCGACACTTTTCCATGTGAATTGGATTTAAGAAAAAGAGACGCTAACAATCATGCTGTATTTAATAGAATCTAAACCAATAAAGTATATCGTTTTGATGTGGAAGCATGTCCAAAAACATAACACACAAGTTGCAAATCATCCAAATAATGAGGATTCATGGAAAAATGAAGTTTAAGAGAATCCTATTGCTTCCCCACACTTTTGCAAGCGAAATGGGTTTTAAAAAAAAAATACTCTAAAAATCATGCTGTATTTAATCCACACTAAACCAATAAACTATATCGTTTTGACGTGGAAGCATGTCCAAAAACATAACACACAAGTTGCAAATCATCCAAATAATGAGGATTCATGGAAAAATGAAGTTTAAGAGAACCCTATTGCTTCCCGACACTTTTCCATGTGAATTGGATTTAAGAAAAAGAGACTCTAAATATCATGCTGTATTTAATAGAAACCAAACCAATAAATTATATCGTTTTGACGTGGAAGCATGTCCAAAAACATAACACACAAGTTGCAAATCTTCAAAATAATGAGGATTCATGGAAAAATGAAGTTTAAGAGAACCCTATTGCTTCCCGACCCTTTTCCATGTGAATTGGATTTAAGAAAAACAGACGCTAACAATCATGCTGTATTTAATAGAATCTAAACCAATAAATTATATCGTTTTGATGTGGAAGCATGTCAAAAAACATAACACACAAGTTGCAAATCATCCAAATAATGAGGATTCATGGAAAAATGAAGTTTAAAAGAACCCTATTACTTCCCCACACTTTTCATAGTGAAATGGATTTAAAAAAAAGAGACTCTAAATATCATGCTGTATTTAATAGAAACCAAACCAATAAAGTATATCGTTTTGACGTGGAAGCATGTCCAAAAACATAACACACAAGGTTGCAAATCATCCAAATAATGAGGATTCATGGAAAAATGAAGTTTAAAAGAACCCTATTACTTTCCCACTCTTTTCCAAGTGAAATGGATTTAAGAAAAAGAGACTCTAAAAATCATGCTGTATTTAATAGAAATCAAACCAATAAACTATATCGTTTTGACGTGGAAGCATGTCCAAAAACATAACACACAAGTTGCAAATCATCCAAATAATGAGGATTCATGGAAAAATGAAGTTTAAGAGAACCCTATTGCTTCCCCTCACGTTTCCAAGTGAAATGGATTTAAAAAAAAGAGACTCTAAAAATCATGCTGTATTTAATAGAAACCAAACCAATAAACTATATCGTTTTGACGTGGAAGCATGTCCAAAAACATAACACACAAGTTGCAAATCTTCAAAATAATGAGGATTCATGGAAAAAGGAAGTTTAAGAGAACCCTATTGCTTCCCGACACTTTTCCATGTGAATTGGATTTAAGAAAAAGAGACGCTAACAGTCATGCTGTATTTAATAGAATCTAAACAAATAAATTATTTCGTTTTGATGTGGAAGCATGTCCAAAAACATAACACACAAGTTGCAAATCATCCAAATAATGAGGATTCATGGAAAAATGAAGTTTAAAAGAACCCTACTACTTCCCCACACTTTTCCAAGTGAAATGATTTAAAGAAAAGAGACTCTAAATATCATGCTGTATTTAATAGAAACCAAACCAATAAACTATATCGTTTTGATGTGGAAGCATGTCCAAAAACATAACACACAAGTTGCAAATCTTCAAAATAATGAGGATTCATGGAAAAAATGAAATTTAAGAGAACCCTATTGCTTCCCCACACTTTTCCAAGTGAAATGGATTTAAAAAAAAGAGACTCTAAAAATCATGCTGTATTTAATAGAAACCAAACCAATAAAGTATATCGTTTTGACGTGGAAGCATGTCCAAAAACATAACACACAAGTTGCAAATCATCCAAATAATGAGGATTCATGGAAAAATGAAGTTTAAGAGAACCCTATTGCTTCCCCACACTTTTCCAAGTGAAATGGATTTAAAAAGAAGAGACTCTAAAAATCATGCTGTATTTAATAGAAACCAAACCAATAAAGTATATCGTTTTGACGTGGAAGCATGTCCAAAAACATAACACACAAGTTGCAAATCTTCAAAATAATGAGGATTCATGGAAAAATGAAGTTTAAGAGAACCCTATTGCTTCCCGACACTTTTCCATGTGAATTGGATTTAAGAAAAAGAGACGCTAACAATCATGCTGTATTTAATAGAATCTAAACCAATAAATTATATCGTTTTGATGTGGAAGCATGTCCAAAAACATAACACACAAGTTGCAAATCATCCAAATAATGAGGATTCATGGAAAAATGAAGTTTAAGAGAACCCTATTGCTTCCCCACAGTTTTCCAAGTGAAATGGATTTAAAAAAAAGAGACTCTAAGAATCATGCTGTATTTAATAGAAACCAAACTAATAAAGTATATCGTTTTGACGTGGAAGCATGTCCAAAAACATAACACACAAGTTGCAAATCATCCAAATAATGAGGATTCATGGAAAAATGAAGTTTACGAGAACCCTATTGCTTTCCGACACTTTTCCATGTGAATTGGATTTAAGAAAAAGAGACGCTAACAATCATGCTGTATTTAATAGAATCTAAACCAATAAAGTATATCGTTTTGATGTGGAAGCATGTCCAAAAACATAACACACAAGTTGCAAATCATCCAAATAATGAGGATTCATGGAAAAATGAAGTTTAAGAGAATCCTATTGCTTCCCCACACTTTTGCAAGCGAAATGGGTTTTAAAAAAAAAATACTCTAAAAATCATGCTGTATTTAATCCACACTAAACCAATAAACTATATCGTTTTGACGTGGAAGCATGTCCAAAAACATAACACACAAGTTGCAAATCATCCAAATAATGAGGATTCATGGAAAAATGAAGTTTAAGAGAACCCTATTGCTTCCCGACACTTTTCCATGTGAATTGGATTTAAGAAAAAGAGACTCTAAATATCATGCTGTATTTAATAGAAACCAAACCAATAAATTATATCGTTTTGACGTGGAAGCATGTCCAAAAACATAACACACAAGTTGCAAATCTTCAAAATAATGAGGATTCATGGAAAAATGAAGTTTAAGAGAACCCTATTGCTTCCCGACCCTTTTCCATGTGAATTGGATTTAAGAAAAACAGACGCTAACAATCATGCTGTATTTAATAGAATCTAAACCAATAAATTATATCGTTTTGATGTGGAAGCATGTCAAAAAACATAACACACAAGTTGCAAATCATCCAAATAATGAGGATTCATGGAAAAATGAAGTTTAAAAGAACCCTATTACTTCCCCACACTTTTCATAGTGAAATGGATTTAAAAAAAAGAGACTCTAAATATCATGCTGTATTTAATAGAAACCAAACCAATAAAGTATATCGTTTTGACGTGGAAGCATGTCCAAAAACATAACACACAAGGTTGCAAATCATCCAAATAATGAGGATTCATGGAAAAATGAAGTTTAAAAGAACCCTATTACTTTCCCACTCTTTTCCAAGTGAAATGGATTTAAGAAAAAGAGACTCTAAAAATCATGCTGTATTTAATAGAAATCAAACCAATAAACTATATCGTTTTGACGTGGAAGCATGTCCAAAAACATAACACACAAGTTGCAAATCATCCAAATAATGAGGATTCATGGAAAAATGAAGTTTAAGAGAACCCTATTGCTTCCCCACACTTTTCCAAGTGAAATGGATTTAAAAAAAAGAGACTCTAAAAATCATGCTGTATTTAATAGAAACCAAACCAATAAAGTATATCGTTTTGACATGGGGCATGTCCAAAAACATAACACACAAGTTGCAAATCATCCAAATAATGAGGATTCATGGAAAAATGAAGTTTAAAAGAACCCTATTACTTCCCCACACTTTTCATAGTGAAATGGATTTAAAAAAAAGAGACTCTAAATATCATGCTGTATTTAATAGAAACCAAACCAATAAAGTATATCGTTTTGACGTGGAAGCATGTCCAAAAACATAACACACAAGGTTGCAAATCATCCAAATAATGAGGATTCACGGAAAAATGAAGTTTAAGAGAACCCTATTACTTCCCCACTCTTTTCCCAGGGAAATGGATTTAAAAAGAAGAGACTTTAAAAATCATGCTGTATTTAATAGAAACCAAACCAATAAATTATATCGTTTTGACATGGGGCATGTCCTAAAACATAACACACAAGTTGCAAATCATCCAAATAATGAGGATTCATGGAAAAATGAAGTTTAAGAGAACCCTATTGCTTCCCCACACTTTTGCAAGCGAAATGGGTTTTAAAAAAAAAATACTCTAAAAATCATGCTGTATTTAATCGACACTAAACCAATAAACTATATCGTTTTGACGTGGAAGCATGTCCAAAAACATAACACACAAGTTGCAAATCATCCAAATAATGAGGATTCATGGAAAAATGAAGTTTAAGAGAACCCTATTGCTTCCCCACACTTTTCCAAGTGAAATGGATTTAAAAAAAAGAGACTCTAAAAATCATGCTGTATTTAATAGAAACCAAACCAATAAAGTATATCGTTTTGACGTGGAAGCATGTCCAAAAACATAACACACAAGGTTGCAAATCATCCAAATAATGAGGATTTATGGAAAAATGAAGTTTAAGAGAACCCTATTGCTTCCCCACACTTTTCCAAGTGAAATGGATTTAAAAAAAAGAGACTCTAAATATCATGCTGTATTTAATAGAAACCAAACCAATAAACTATATCGTTTTGACGTGGAAGCATGTCCAAAAACATAACACACAAGTTGCAAATCATCCAAATAATGAGGATTCATGGAAAAATGAAGTTTAAGAGAACCCTATTGCTTCCCCTCACGTTTCCAAGTGAAATGGATTTAAAAAAAAGAGACTCTAAAAATCATGCTGTATTTAATAGAAACCAAACCAATAAACTATATCGTTTTGACGTGGAAGCATGTCCAAAAACATAACACACAAGTTGCAAATCATCCAAATAATGAGGATTCATGGAAAAATGAAGTTTAAGAGAATCCTATTGCTTCCCCACACTTTTGCAAGCGAAATGGGTTTTAAAAAAAAAATACTCTAAAAATCATGCTGTATTTAATCCACACTAAACCAATAAACTATATCGTTTTGACGTGGAAGCATGTCCAAAAACATAACACACAAGTTGCAAATCATCCAAATAATGAGGATTCATGGAAAAATGAAGTTTAAGAGAACCCTATTGCTTCCCGACACTTTTCCAAGTGAAATGATTTAAAAAAAAGAGACTCTAAATATCATGCTGTATTTAATAGAAACCAAACCAATAAACTATATCGTTTTGATGTGGAAGCATGTCCAAAAACATAACACACAAGTTGCAAATCTTCAAAATAATGAGGATTCATGGAAAAAATGAAATTTAAGAGAACCCTATTGCTTCCCCACACTTTTCCAAGTGAAATGGATTTAAAAAGAAGAGACTCTAAAAATCATGCTGTATTTAATAGAAACCAAACCAATAAAGTATATCGTTTTGACGTGGAAGCATGTCCAAAAACATAACACACAAGTTGCAAATCTTCAAAATAATGAGGATTCATGGAAAAATGAAGTTTAAGAGAACCCTATTGCTTCCCGACACTTTTCCATGTGAATTGGATTTAAGAAAAAGAGACGCTAACAATCATGCTGTATTTAATAGAATCTAAACCAATAAATTATATCGTTTTGATGTGGAAGCATGTCCAAAAACATAACACACAAGTTGCAAATCATCCAAATAATGAGGATTCATGGAAAAATGAAGTTTAAGAGAACCCTATTGCTTCCCCACAGTTTTCCAAGTGAAATGGATTTAAAAAAAAGAGACTCTAAGAATCATGCTGTATTTAATAGAAACCAAACTAATAAAGTATATCGTTTTGACGTGGAAGCATGTCCAAAAACATAACACACAAGTTGCAAATCATCCAAATAATGAGGATTCATGGAAAAATGAAGTTTACGAGAACCCTATTGCTTTCCGACACTTTTCCATGTGAATTGGATTTAAGAAAAAGAGACGCTAACAATCATGCTGTATTTAATAGAATCTAAACCAATAAAGTATATCGTTTTGATGTGGAAGCATGTCCAAAAACATAACACACAAGTTGCAAATCATCCAAATAATGAGGATTCATGGAAAAATGAAGTTTAAGAGAATCCTATTGCTTCCCCACACTTTTGCAAGCGAAATGGGTTTTAAAAAAAAAATACTCTAAAAATCATGCTGTATTTAATCCACACTAAACCAATAAACTATATCGTTTTGACGTGGAAGCATGTCCAAAAACATAACACACAAGTTGCAAATCATCCAAATAATGAGGATTCATGGAAAAATGAAGTTTAAGAGAACCCTATTGCTTCCCGACACTTTTCCATGTGAATTGGATTTAAGAAAAAGAGACTCTAAATATCATGCTGTATTTAATAGAAACCAAACCAATAAATTATATCGTTTTGACGTGGAAGCATGTCCAAAAACATAACACACAAGTTGCAAATCTTCAAAATAATGAGGATTCATGGAAAAATGAAGTTTAAGAGAACCCTATTGCTTCCCGACCCTTTTCCATGTGAATTGGATTTAAGAAAAACAGACGCTAACAATCATGCTGTATTTAATAGAATCTAAACCAATAAATTATATCGTTTTGATGTGGAAGCATGTCAAAAAACATAACACACAAGTTGCAAATCATCCAAATAATGAGGATTCATGGAAAAATGAAGTTTAAAAGAACCCTATTACTTCCCCACACTTTTCATAGTGAAATGGATTTAAAAAAAAGAGACTCTAAATATCATGCTGTATTTAATAGAAACCAAACCAATAAAGTATATCGTTTTGACGTGGAAGCATGTCCAAAAACATAACACACAAGGTTGCAAATCATCCAAATAATGAGGATTCATGGAAAAATGAAGTTTAAAAGAACCCTATTACTTTCCCACTCTTTTCCAAGTGAAATGGATTTAAGAAAAAGAGACTCTAAAAATCATGCTGTATTTAATAGAAATCAAACCAATAAACTATATCGTTTTGACGTGGAAGCATGTCCAAAAACATAACACACAAGTTGCAAATCATCCAAATAATGAGGATTCATGGAAAAATGAAGTTTAAGAGAACCCTATTGCTTCCCCACACTTTTCCAAGTGAAATGGATTTAAAAAAAAGAGACTCTAAAAATCATGCTGTATTTAATAGAAACCAAACCAATAAAGTATATCGTTTTGACATGGGGCATGTCCAAAAACATAACACACAAGTTGCAAATCATCCAAATAATGAGGATTCATGGAAAAATGAAGTTTAAAAGAACCCTATTACTTCCCCACACTTTTCATAGTGAAATGGATTTAAAAAAAAGAGACTCTAAATATCATGCTGTATTTAATAGAAACCAAACCAATAAAGTATATCGTTTTGACGTGGAAGCATGTCCAAAAACATAACACACAAGGTTGCAAATCATCCAAATAATGAGGATTCACGGAAAAATGAAGTTTAAGAGAACCCTATTACTTCCCCACTCTTTTCCCAGGGAAATGGATTTAAAAAGAAGAGACTTTAAAAATCATGCTGTATTTAATAGAAACCAAACCAATAAATTATATCGTTTTGACATGGGGCATGTCCTAAAACATAACACACAAGTTGCAAATCATCCAAATAATGAGGATTCATGGAAAAATGAAGTTTAAGAGAACCCTATTGCTTCCCCACACTTTTGCAAGCGAAATGGGTTTTAAAAAAAAAATACTCTAAAAATCATGCTGTATTTAATCGACACTAAACCAATAAACTATATCGTTTTGACGTGGAAGCATGTCCAAAAACATAACACACAAGTTGCAAATCATCCAAATAATGAGGATTTATGGAAAAATGAAGTTTAAGAGAACCCTATTGCTTCCCCACACTTTTCCAAGTGAAATGGATTTAAAAAAAAGAGACTCTAAAAATCATGCTGTATTTAATAGAAACCAAACCAATAAAGTATATCGTTTTGACGTGGAAGCATGTCCAAAAACATAACACACAAGGTTGCAAATCATCCAAATAATGAGTATTTATGGAAAAATGAAGTTTAAGAGAACCCTATTGCTTCCCCACACTTTTCCAAGTGAAATGGATTTAAAAAAAAGAGACTCTAAATATCATGCTGTATTTAATAGAAACCAAACCAATAAACTATATCGTTTTGACGTGGAAGCATGTCCAAAAACATAACACACAAGTTGCAAATCATCCAAATAATGAGGATTCATGGAAAAATGAAGTTTAAGAGAACCCTATTGCTTCCCCTCACGTTTCCAAGTGAAATGGATTTAAAAAAAAGAGACTCTAAAAATCATGCTGTATTTAATAGAAACCAAACCAATAAACTATATCGTTTTGACGTGGAAGCATGTCCAAAAACATAACACACAAGTTGCAAATCATCCAAATAATGAGGATTCATGGAAAAATGAAGTTTAAGAGAATCCTATTGCTTCCCCACACTTTTCCAAGTGAAATGGATTTAAAAAAAAGAGACTCTAAAAATCATGCTGTATTTAATAGAAACCAAACCAATAAATTATATCGTTTTGACGTGGAAGCATGTCCAAAAACATAACACACAAGTTGCAAATCATCCAAATAATGAGGATTCATGGAAAAATGAAGTTTAAGAGAACCCTATTGCTTCCCGACACTTTTCCAAGTGAAATGATTTAAAAAAAAGAGACTCTAAATATCATGCTGTATTTAATAGAAACCAAACCAATAAACTATATCGTTTTGATGTGGAAGCATGTCCAAAAACATAACACACAAGTTGCAAATCTTCAAAATAATGAGGATTCATGGAAAAAATGAAATTTAAGAGAACCCTATTGCTTCCCCACACTTTTCCAAGTGAAATGGATTTAAAAAAAAGAGACTCTAAAAATCATGCTGTATTTAATAGAAACCAAACCAATAAAGTATATCGTTTTGACGTGGAAGCATGTCCAAAAACATAACACACAAGTTGCAAATCATCCAAATAATGAGGATTCATGGAAAAATGAAGTTTAAGAGAACCCTATTGCTTCCCCACACTTTTCCAAGTGAAATGGATTTAAAAAGAAGAGACTCTAAAAATCATGCTGTATTTAATAGAAACCAAACCAATAAAGTATATCGTTTTGACGTGGAAGCATGTCCAAAAACATAACACACAAGTTGCAAATCTTCAAAATAATGAGGATTCATGGAAAAATGAAGTTTAAGAGAACCCTATTGCTTCCCGACACTTTTCCATGTGAATTGGATTTAAGAAAAAGAGACGCTAACAATCATGCTGTATTTAATAGAATCTAAACCAATAAATTATATCGTTTTGATGTGGAAGCATGTCCAAAAACATAACACACAAGTTGCAAATCATCCAAATAATGAGGATTCATGGAAAAATGAAGTTTAAGAGAACCCTATTGCTTCCCCACAGTTTTCCAAGTGAAATGGATTTAAAAAAAAGAGACTCTAAGAATCATGCTGTATTTAATAGAAACCAAACTAATAAAGTATATCGTTTTGACGTGGAAGCATGTCCAAAAACATAACACACAAGTTGCAAATCATCCAAATAATGAGGATTCATGGAAAAATGAAGTTTACGAGAACCCTATTGCTTTCCGACACTTTTCCATGTGAATTGGATTTAAGAAAAAGAGACGCTAACAATCATGCTGTATTTAATAGAATCTAAACCAATAAAGTATATCGTTTTGACGTGGAAGCATGTCCAAAAACATAACACACAAGTTGCAAATCATCCAAATAATGAGGATTCATGGAAAAATGAAGTTTAAGAGAATCCTATTGCTTCCCCACACTTTTGCAAGCGAAATGGGTTTTAAAAAAAAAATACTCTAAAAATCATGCTGTATTTAATCCACACTAAACCAATAAACTATATCGTTTTGACGTGGAAGCATGTCCAAAAACATAACACACAAGTTGCAAATCATCCAAATAATGAGGATTCATGGAAAAATGAAGTTTAAGAGAACCCTATTGCTTCCCGACACTTTTCCATGTGAATTGGATTTAAGAAAAAGAGACTCTAAATATCATGCTGTATTTAATAGAAACCAAACCAATAAATTATATCGTTTTGATGTGGAAGCATGTCCAAAAACATAACACATAAGTTGCAAGTCTTCAAAATAATGAGGATTCATGGAAAAATGAAATTTAAGAAAACCCTATTGCTTCCCCACACTTTTCCAAGTGAAATGGATTTAAAAAAAAGAGACTCTAAATATCATGCTGTATTTAATAGAAACCAAACCAATAAACTATATCGTTTTGACGTGGAAGCATGTCCAAAAACATAACACACAAGTTGCAAATCTTCAAAATAATGAGGATTCATGGAAAAATGAAGTTTAAGAGAACCCTATTGCTTCCCGACCCTTTTCCATGTGAATTGGATTTAAGAAAAACAGACGCTAACAATCATGCTGTATTTAATAGAATCTAAACCAATAAATTATATCGTTTTGATGTGGAAGCATGTCCAAAAACATAACACACAAGTTGCAAATCATCCAAATAATGAGGATTCATGGAAAAATGAAGTTTAAAAGAACCCTATTACTTCCCCACACTTTTCATAGTGAAATGGATTTAAAAAAAAGAGACTCTAAATATCATGCTGTATTTAATAGAAACCAAACCAATAAAGTATATCGTTTTGACGTGGAAGCATGTCCAAAAACATAACACACAAGGTTGCAAATCATCCAAATAATGAGGATTCATGGAAAAATGAAGTTTAAAAGAACCCTATTACTTTCCCACTCTTTTCCAAGTGAAATGGATTTAAGAAAAAGAGACTCTAAAAATCATGCTGTATTTAATAGAAATCAAACCAATAAACTATATCGTTTTGACGTGGAAGCATGTCCAAAAACATAACACACAAGTTGCAAATCATCGAAATAATGAGGATTCATGGAAAAATGAAGTTTAAGAGAACCCTATTACTTCCCCACTCTTTTCCAAGTGAAATGGATTTAAAAAAAAGAGACTCTAAATATCATGCTGTATTTAATAGAAACCAAACCAATAAAGTATATCGTTTTGACGTGGAAGCATGTCCAAAAACATAACACACAAGTTGCAAATCATCCAAATAATGAGGATTCATGGAAAAATGAAGTTTAAGAGAACCCTATTGCTTCCCCACACTTTTCGAAGTGAAATGGATTTAAAAAAAAGAGACTCTAAAAATCATGCTGTATTTAATAGAAACCAAACCAATAAAGTATATCGTTTTGACGTGGAAGCTTGTCCAAAAACATAACACACAAGGTTGCAAATCATCCAAATAATGAGGATTCATGGAAAAATGAAGTTTAAGAGAACCCTATTACTTCCCCACTCTTTTCCAAGTGAAATGGATTTAAAAAAAAGAGACTCTAAAAATCATGCTGTATTTAATAGAAACCAAACCAATAAACTATATCGTTTTGACGTGGAAGCATGTCCAAAAACATAACACACAAGGTTGCAAATCATCCAAATAATGAGGATTCATGGAAAAATGAAGTTTAAGAGAACCCTATTGCTTCCCCACACTTTTCCAAGTGAATTGGATTTAAAAAAAAGAGACTCTAAATATCATGCTGTATTTAATAGAAACCAAACCAATAAAGTATATCGTTTTGACGTGGAAGCATGTCCAAAAACATAACACACAAGTTGCAAATCATCCAAATAATGAGGATTCATGGAAAATTGAAGTTTAAAAGAACCCTATTACTTCCCCACTCTTTTCCAAGTGAAATGGATTTAAAAAAAAGACACTCTAAAAATCATGCTGTATTTAATAGAAACCAAACCAATAAACTATATCGTTTTGACGTGGAAGCATGTCCAAAAACATAACACACAAGTTGCAAATCTTCAAAATAATGAGGATTCATGGAAAAATGAAGTTTAAGAGAACCCTATTGCTTCCCCACACTTTTCCATGTGAATTGGATTTAAGAAAAAGAGACGCTCACAATCGTGCTGTATTTACTAGAATCTAGACCAAAAAATTATATCGTTTTGACGTGGAAGCATGTCCAAAAACATAACAGACAAGTTGCAAATCATCCAAATAATATGGATTCATGGAAAAATGAAGTTTAAGAGAACCCTATTGCTTCCCCACACTTTTCCAAGTGAAATGGATTTAAAAAAAAGAGACTCTAAAAATCATGCTGTATTTAATAGAAACCAAACCAATAAACTATATCGTTTTGACGTGGAAGCATGTCCAAAAACATAACACACAAGGTTGCAAATCATCCAAATAATGAGTATTTATGGAAAAATGAAGTTTAAGAGAACCCTATTGCTTCCCCACACTTTTCTAAGTGAATTGGATTTAAAAAAAAGAGACTCTAAATATCATGCTGTATTTAATAGAAACCAAACCAATAAAGTATATCGTTTTGACGTGGAAGCATGTCCAAAAACATAACACACAAGTTGCTAATCATCCAAATAATGAGGATTCATGGAAAATTGAAGTTTAAAAGAACCCTATTACCTCCCCACTCTTTTCCAAGTGAAATGGATTTAAAAAAAAGACACTCTAAAAATCATGCTGTATTTAAT
Source organism: Climacium dendroides (assembly GCA_950106755.1). Classification (NCBI taxonomy): domain Eukaryota; kingdom Viridiplantae; phylum Streptophyta; class Bryopsida; order Hypnales; family Climaciaceae; genus Climacium; species Climacium dendroides. The sequence goes on along the minus strand of CATNNA010000013.1, from coordinate 790,127 downwards.
AGAAACCAAACCAATAAAGTATATCGTTTTGATGTGGAAGCATGTCCAAAAACATAACACACAAGTTGCAAATCTTTAAAATAATGAGGATTCATGGAAAAATGAAATTTAAGAGAACCCTATTGCTTCCCCACACTTTTCCAAGTGAAATGGATTTAAAAAGAAGAGACTCTAAAAATCATGCTGTATTTAATAGAAACCAAACCAATAAACTATATCGTTTTGACGTGGAAGCATGCCCAAAAACATAACACACAAGTTGCAAATCATCCAAATAATGAGGATTCATGGAAAAATGAAGTTTAAGAGAACCCTATTGCTTCCCCACACTTTTCCAAGTGAAATGGATTTAAAAAGAAGAGACTCTAAAAATCATGCTGTATTTAATAGAAACCAAACCAATAAAGTATATCGTTTTGACGTGGAAGCATGTCCAAAAACATAACACACAAGTTGCAAATCTTCAAAATAATGAGGATTCATGGAAAAATGAAGTTTAAGAGAACCCTATTGCTTCCCGACACTTTTCCATGTGAATTGGATTTAAGAAAAAGAGACGCTAACAATCATGCTGTATTTAATAGAATCTAAACCAATAAATTATATCGTTTTGATGTGGAAGCATGTCCAAAAACATAACACACAAGTTGCAAATCATCCAAATAATGAGGATTCATGGAAAAATGAAGTTTAAGAGAACCCTATTGCTTCCCCACAGTTTTCCAAGTGAAATGGATTTAAAAAAAAGAGACTCTAAGAATCATGCTGTATTTAATAGAAACCAAACTAATAAAGTATATCGTTTTGACGTGGAAGCATGTCCAAAAACATAACACACAAGTTGCAAATCATCCAAATAATGAGGATTCATGGAAAAATGAAGTTTACGAGAACCCTATTGCTTTCCGACACTTTTCCATGTGAATTGGATTTAAGAAAAAGAGACGCTAACAATCATGCTGTATTTAATAGAATCTAAACCAATAAAGTATATCGTTTTGATGTGGAAGCATGTCCAAAAACATAACACACAAGTTGCAAATCATCCAAATAATGAGGATTCATGGAAAAATGAAGTTTAAGAGAATCCTATTGCTTCCCCACACTTTTGCAAGCGAAATGGGTTTTAAAAAAAAAATACTCTAAAAATCATGCTGTATTTAATCCACACTAAACCAATAAACTATATCGTTTTGACGTGGAAGCATGTCCAAAAACATAACACACAAGTTCCAAATCATCCAAATAATGAGGATTCATGGAAAAATGAAGTTTAAGAGAACCCTATTGCTTCCCCACACTTTTCATAGTGAAATGGATTTAAAAAAAAGAGACTCTAAATATCATGCTGTATTTAATAGAAACCAAACCAATAAAGTATATCGTTTTGATGTGGAAGCATGTCCAAAAACATAACACACAAGGTTGCAAATCATCCAAATAATGAGGATTCACGGAAAAATGAAGTTTAAGAGAACCCTATTACTTCCCCACTCTTTTCCAAGTGAAATGGATTTAAAAAAAAGAGACTCTAAAAATCATGCTGTATTTAATTGAAACCAAACCAATAAATTATATCGTTTTGACATGGGGAATGTCCTAAAACATAACACACAAGTTACAAATCATCCAAATAATGAGGATTCATGGAAAAATGAAGTTTAAGAGAACCCTATTACTTCCCCACTCTTTTCCAAGTGAAATGGATTTAAAAAAAAGAGACTCTAAATATCATGCTGTATTTAATAGAAACCAAACCAATAAACTATATCGTTTTGACGTGGAAGCATGTCCAAAAACATAACACACAAGTTGCAAATCATCCAAATAATGAGGATTCATGGAAAAATGAAGTTTAAAAGAACCCTATTACTTCCCCACTCTTTTCCAAGTGAAATGGATTTAAGAAAAAGAGACTCTAAAAATCATGCTGTATTTAATAGAAATCAAACCAATAAACTATATCGTTTTGATGTGGAAGCATGTCCAAAAACATAACACACAAGTTGCAAATCATCCAAATAATGAGGATTCATGGAAAAATGAAATTTAAGAGAACCCTATTGCTTCCCCACACTTTTCGAAGTGAAATGGATTTAAAAAAAAGAGACTCTAAAAATCATGCTGTATTTAATAGAAACCAAACCAATAAAGTATATCGTTTTGACGTGGAAGCTTGTCCAAAAACATAACACACAAGGTTGCAAATCATCCAAATAATGAGGATTCATGGAAAAATGAAGTTTAAGAGAACCCTATTACTTCCCCACTCTTTTCCAAGTGAAATGGATTTAAAAAAAAGAGACTCTAAAAATCATGCTGTATTTAATAGAAACCAAACCAATAAACTATATCGTTTTGACGTGGAAGCATGTCCAAAAACATAACACACAAGGTTGGAAATCATCCAAATAATGAGGATTCATGGAAAAATGAAGTTTAAGAGAACCCTATTGCTTCCCCACACTTTTCCAAGTGAAATGGATTTAAACAAAAGAGACTCTAAATATCATGCTGTATTTAATAGAAACCAAGCCAATAAAGTATATCGTTTTGACGTGGAAGCATGTCCAAAAACATAACACACAAGTTGCAAATCATCCAAATAATGAGGATTCATGGAAAAATCAAGTTTAAGAGAACCCTATTGCTTCCCCACACTTTTCCAAGTGAAATGGATTTAAAAAAAAGAGACTCTAAAAATCATGCGTATTTAATAGAAACCAAACCAATAAATTATATCGTTTTGACATGGGGCATGTCCAAAAACATAACACACAAGTTGCAAATCTTTAAAATAATGAGGATTCATGGAAAAATGAAATTTAAGAGAACCCTATTGCTTCCCCACACTTTTCCAAGTGAAATGGATTTAAAAAGAAGAGACTCTAAAAATCATGCTGTATTTAATAGAAACCAAACCAATAAACTATATCGTTTTGACGTGGAAGCATGCCCAAAAACATAACACACAAGTTGCAAATCATCCAAATAATGAGGATTCATGGAAAAATGAAGTTTAAAAGAACCCTACTACTTCCCCACACTTTTCCAAGTGAAATGATTTAAAAAAAAGAGACTCTAAATATCATGCTGTATTTAATAGAAACCAAACCAATAAACTATATCGTTTTGATGTGGAAGCATGTCCAAAAACATAACACACAAGTTGCAAATCTTCAAAATAATGAGGATTCATGGAAAAAATGAAATTTAAGAGAACCCTATTGCTTCCCCACACTTTTCCAAGTGAAATGGATTTAAAAAAAAGAGACTCTAAAAATCATGCTGTATTTAATAGAAACCAAACCAATAAACTATATCGTTTTGACGTGGAAGCATGTCCAAAAACATAACACACAAGTTGCAAATCATCCAAATAATGAGGATTCATGGAAAAATGAAGTTTAAGAGAACCCTATTGCTTCCCCACACTTTTCCAAGTGAAATGGATTTAAAAAGAAGAGACTCTAAAAATCATGCTGTATTTAATAGAAACCAAACCAATAAACTATATCGTTTTGACGTGGAAGCATGTCCAAAAACATAACACACAAGTTGCAAATCTTCAAAATAATGAGGATTCATGGAAAAATGAAGTTTAAGAGAACCCTATTGCTTCCCCACACTTTTCCATGTGAATTGGATTTAAGAAAAAGAGACGCTAACAATCATGCTGTATTTAATAGAATCTAAACCAATAAATTATATCGTTTTGATGTGGAAGCATGTCCAAAAACATAACACACAAGTTGCAAATCATCCAAATAATGAGGATTCATGGAAAAATGAAGTTTAAGAGAACCCTATTGCTTCCCCACACTTTTCCATGTGAATTGGATTTAAGAAAAAGAGACGCTAACAATCATGCTGTATTTAATAGAATCTAAACCAATAAATTATATCGTTTTGATGTGGAAGCATGTCCAAAAACATAACACACAGGTTGCAAATCATCCAAATAATGAGGATTCATGGAAAAATGAAGTTTAAAAGAACCCTATTGCTTCCCGACACTTTTCCATGTGAATTGGATATAAGAAAAACAGACGCTAACAATCATGCTGTAATTAATAGAATCTAAACCAATAAATTATATCGTTTTGATGTGGAAGCATGTCCAAAAACATAACACACAAGTTGCAAATCATCCAAATAATGAGGATTCATGGAAAAATGAAGTTTAAAAGAACCCTATTACTTCCCCACACTTTTCATAGTGAAATGGATTTAAAAAAAAGAGACTCTAAATATCATGCTGTATTTAATAGAAACCAAACCAATAAAGTATATCGTTTTGATGTGGAAGCATGTCCAAAAACATAACACACAAGGTTGCAAATCATCCAAATAATGAGGATTCACGGAAAAATGAAGTTTAAGAGAACCCTATTACTTCCCCACTCTTTTCCAAGTGAAATGGATTTAAAAAAAAGAGACTCTAAAAATCATGCTGTATTTAATTGAAACCAAACCAATAAATTATATCGTTTTGACATGGGGAATGTCCTAAAACATAACACACAAGTTACAAATCATCCAAATAATGAGGATTCATGGAAAAATGAAGTTTAAGAGAACCCTATTGCTTCCCCACACTTTTCCAAGTGAAATGGATTTAAAAAAAAGAAACTCTAAAAATCATGCTGTATTTAATAGAAATCAAACCAATAAACTATATCGTTTTGATGTGGAAGCATGTCCAAAAACATAACACACAAGTTGCAAATCATCCAAATAATGAGGATTCATGGAAAAATGAAATTTAAGAGAACCCTATTGCTTCCCCACACTTTTCGAAGTGAAATGGATTTAAAAAAAAGAGACTCTAAAAATCATGCTGTATTTAATAGAAATCAAACCAATAAACTATATCGTTTTGATGTGGAAGCATGTCCAAAAACATAACACACAAGTTGCAAATCATCCAAATAATGAGGATTCATGGAAAAATGAAATTTAAGAGAACCCTATTGCTTCCCCACACTTTTCGAAGTGAAATGGATTTAAAAAAAAGAGACTCTAAAAATCATGCTGTATTTAATAGAAACCAAACCAATAAAGTATATCGTTTTGACGTGGAAGCTTGTCCAAAAACATAACACACAAGGTTGCAAATCATCCAAATAATGAGGATTCATGGAAAAATGAAGTTTAAGAGAACCCTATTACTTCCCCACTCTTTTCCAAGTGAAATGGATTTAAAAAAAAGAGACTCTAAAAATCATGCTGTATTTAATAGAAACCAAACCAATAAAGTATATCGTTTTGACGTGGAAGCTTCTCCAAAAACATAACACACAAGGTTGCAAATCATCCAAATAATGAGGATTCATGGAAAAATGAAGTTTAAGAGAACCCTATTACTTCCCCACTCTTTTCCAAGTGAAATGGATTTAAACAAAAGAGACTCTAAAAATCATGCTGTATTTAATAGAAACCAAACCTATAAATTATATCGTTTTGACATGGGGCATGTCCAAAAACATAACACACAAGTTGCAAATCATCCAAATAATGAGGATTCATGGAAAAATGAAGTTTAACAGAACCCTATTGCTTCCCCACACTTTTGCAAGCGAAATGGGTTTTAAAAAAAAAATACTCTAAAAATCATGCTGTATTTAATCGACACTAAACCAATAAACTATATCGTTTTGACGCGGTTGCATGTCCAAAAACATAACACACAAGTTGCAAATCATCCAAATAATGAGGATTCATGGAAAAATGAAGTTTAAAAGAACCCTATTACTTCCCCACTCTTTTCCAAGTGAAATGGATTTAAAAAAAAGAGACTCTAAATATCATGCTGTATTTAATAGAAACCAAACCAATAAAGTATATCGTTTTGACGTGGAAGCATGTCCAAAAACATAACACACAAGTTGCAAATCATCCAAATAATGAGGATTCATGGAAAAATGAAGTTTAAAAGAACCCTATTACTTCCCCACTCTTTTCCAAGTGAAATGGATTTAAGAAAAAGAGACTCTAAAAATCATGCTGTATTTAATAGAAATCAAACCAATAAACTATATCGTTTTGATGTGGAAGCATGTCCAAAAACATAACACACAAGTTGCAAATCTTCAAAATAATGAGGATTCATGGAAAAATGAAATTTAAGAGAACCCTATTGCTTCCCCACACTTTTCGAAGTGAAATGGATTTAAAAAAAAGAGACTCTAAAAATCATGCTGTATTTAATAGAAACCAAACCAATAAAGTATATCGTTTTGACGTGGAAGCTTCTCCAAAAACATAACACACAAGGTTGCAAATCATCCAAATAATGAGGATTCATGGAAAAATGAAGTTTAAGAGAACCCTATTACTTCCCCACTCTTTTCCAAGTGAAATGGATTTAAACAAAAGAGACTCTAAAAATCATGCTGTATTTAATAGAAACCAAACCTATAAATTATATCGTTTTGACATGGGGCATGTCCAAAAACATAACACACAAGTTGCAAATCATCCAAATAATGAGGATTCATGGAAAAATGAAGTTTAACAGAACCCTATTGCTTCCCCACACTTTTGCAAGCGAAATGGGTTTTAAAAAAAAAATACTCTAAAAATCATGCTGTATTTAATCGACACTAAACCAATAAACTATATCGTTTTGACGCGGTTGCATGTCCAAAAACATAACACACAAGTTGCAAATCATCCAAATAATGAGGATTCATGGAAAAATGAAGTTTAAGAGAACCCTATTGCTTCCCCACACTTTTCCAAGTGAAATGGATTTAAAAAAAAGAGACTTTAAAAATCATGCTGTATTTAATAGAAACCAAACCAATAAACTATATCGTTTTGACATGGGGCATGTCCAAAAACATAACACACAAGTTGCAAATCATCCAAATAATGAGGATTCATGGAAAAATGAAGTTTAAGAGAACCCTATTGCTTCCCCACACTTTTGCAAGCGAAATGGGTTTTACAAAAAAAATACTCTAAACATCATGCTGTATTTAATCGACACTAAACCAATAACCTATATCGTTTTGACGTGAAAGCATGTCCAAAAACATAACACACAAGTTGCAAATCATCCAAATAATGAGGATTCATGGAAAAATGAAGTTTAAGAGAACCCTATTGCTTCCCGACACTTTTCCATGTGAATTGGATTTAAGAAAAAGAGACGCTAACAATCATGCTGTATTTAATAGAAACCAAACCAATAAACTACATCGTTTTGATGTGGAAGCATGTCCAAAAACATAACACACAAGTTGCAAATCATCCAAATAATGAGGATTCATGGAAAAATGAAGTTTAAGAGAACCCTATTACTTCCCCACACTTTTCCAAGTGAAATGGATTTAAGAAAAAGAGACTCTAACAATCATGCTGTATTTAATAGAAACCAAACCAATAAACTACATCGTTTTGATGTGGAAGCATGTCCAAAAACATAACACACAAGTTGCAAATCATCCAAATAATGAGGATTCATGGAAAAATGAAGTTTAAAAGAACCCTATTACTTCCCCACACTTTTCCAAGTGAAATGGATTTAAGAAAAAGAGACTCTAACAATCATGCTGTATTTAATAGAAACCAAACCAATAAACTACATCGTTTTGATGTGGAAGCATGTCCAAAAACATAACACACAAGTTGCAAATCATCCAAATAATGAGGATTCATGGAAAAATGAAGTTTAAGAGAACCCTATTGCTTCCCCTCACGTTTCCAAGTGATATGGATTTAAAAAAAAGAGACTCTAAAAATCATGCTGTATTTAATAGAAACCAAACCAATAAACTATATCGTTTTGACGTGGAAGCATGTCCAAAAACATAACACACAAGTTGCAAATCATCCAAATAATGAGGATTCATGGAAAAATGAAGTTTAAGAGAACCCTATTGCTTCCCCACACTTTTCCAAGTGAAATGGATTTAAAAAAAAGAGACTTTAAAAATCATGCTGTATTTAATAGAAACCAAACCAATAAAGTATATCGTTTTGACGTGGAAGCATGTCCAAAAACATAACACACAAGGTTGCAAATCATCCAAATAATGAGGATTCATGGAAAAATGAAGTTTAAGAGAACCCTATTACTTCCCCACTCTTTTCCAAGTGAAATGGATTTAAAAAAAAGAGACTCTAAAAATCATGCTGTATTTAATAGAAACCAAACCAATAAACTATATCGTTTTGATGTGGAAGCATGTCCAAAAACATAACACACAAGTTGCAAATCATCCAAATAATGAGGATTCATGGAAAAATGAAGTTTAAGAGAACCCTATTGCTTCCCGACACTTTTCCATGTGAATTGGATTTAAGAAAAAAAGACGCTAACAATCGTGCTGTATTTAATAGAATCTAAACCAAAAAATTATATCGTCTTGATGTGGAAGCATGTCCAAAAACATAACACACAAGTTGCAAATCATCCAAATAATGAGGATTCATGGAAAAATGAAGTTTAAAAGAACCCTATTACTTCCCCACACTTTTCCAAGTGAAATGGATTTAAAAAAAAGAGACTCTAAAAATCATGCTGTATTTAATAGAAACCAAACCAATAAACTATATCGTTTTGACGTGGAAGCATGTCCAAAAACATAACACACAAGTTGCAAATCTTCAAAATAATTAGGATTCTTGGAAGAATGAAGTTTAAGAGAACCCTATTGCTTCCCCACACTTTTCCAAGTGAAATGGATTTAAAAAAAAGAGACTCTAAAAATCATGCTGTATTTAATAGAAACCAAACCAATAAAGTATATCGTTTTGACGTGGAAGCATGTCCAAAAACATAACACACAAGTTGCAAATCTTCAAAATAATGAGGATTCATGGAAAAATGAAGTTTAAGAGAACCCTATTGCTTCCCGACACTTTTCCATGTGAATTGGATTTAAGAAAAAGAGACGCTAACAATCATGCTGTATTTAATTGAATCTAAACCAATAAATTATATCGTTTTGATGTGGAAGCATGTCCAAAAACATAACACACAAGTTGCAAATCATCCAAATAATGAGGATTCATGGAAAAATGAAGTTTAAAAGAACCCTATTACTTCCCCACACTTTTCATAGTGAAATGGATTTAAAAAAAAGAGACCCTAAATATCATGCTGTATTTAATAGAAACCAAACCAATAAAGTATATTGTTTTGATGTGGAAGCATGTCCAAAAACATAACACACAAGGTTGCAAATCATCCAAATAATGAGGATTCACGGAAAAATGAAGTTTAAGAGAACCCTATTGCTTCCCCACACTTTTGCAAGCGAAATGGGTTTTAGAAAAAGAGACTCTAAAAATCATGCTGTATTTAATAGAAACCAAACCAATAAACTATATCGTTTTGACATGGGGCATGTCCAAAAACATAACACACAAGTTGCAAATCATCGAAATAATGAGGATTCATGGAAAAATGAAGTTTAAGAGAACCCTATTGCTTCCCCACACTTTTGCAAGCGAAATGGGTTTTAAAAAAAAAATACTCTAAAAATCATGCTGTATTTAATCGACACTAAACCAATAAACTATATCGTTTTGACGCGGATGCATGTCCAAAAACATAACACACAAGTTGCAAATCATCCAAATAATGAGGATTCATGGAAAAATGAAGTTTAAGAGAACCCTATTGCTTCCCGACACTTTTCCATGTGAATTGGATTTAAGAAAAAAAGACGCTAACAATCGTGCTGTATTTAATAGAATCTAAACCAAAAAATTATATCGTCTTGATGTGGAAGCATGTCCAAAAACATAACACACAAGTTGCAAATCATCCAAATAATGAGGATTCATGGAAAAATGAAGTTTAAAAGAACCCTATTACTTCCCCACACTTTTCCAAGTGAAATGGATTTAAAAAAAAGAGACTCTAAAAATCATGCTGTATTTAATAGAAACCAAACCAATAAACTATATCGTTTTGACGTGGAAGCATGTCCAAAAACATAACACACAAGTTGCAAATCTTCAAAATAATTAGGATTCTTGGAAGAATGAAGTTTAAGAGAACCCTATTGCTTCCCCACACTTTTCCAAGTGAAATGGATTTAAAAAAAAGAGACTCTAAAAATCATGCTGTATTTAATAGAAACCAAACCAATAAAGTATATCGTTTTGACGTGGAAGCATGTCCAAAAACATAACACACAAGTTGCAAATCTTCAAAATAATGAGGATTCATGGAAAAATGAAGTTTAAGAGAACCCTATTGCTTCCCGACACTTTTCCATGTGAATTGGATTTAAGAAAAAGAGACGCTAACAATCATGCTGTATTTAATTGAACCTAAACCAATAAATTATATCGTTTTGATGTGGAAGCATGTCCAAAAACATAACACACAAGGTTGCAAATCATCCAAATAATGAGGATTCACGGAAAAATGAAGTTTAAGAGAACCCTATTGCTTCCCCACACTTTTGCAAGCGAAATGGGTTTTAGAAAAAGAGACTCTAAAAATCATGCTGTATTTAATAGAAACCAAACCAATAAAGTATATTGTTTTGATGTGGAAGCATGTCCAAAAACATAACACACAAGGTTGCAAATCATCCAAATAATGAGGATTCACGGAAAAATGAAGTTTAAGAGAACCCTATTGCTTCCCCACACTTTTGCAAGCGAAATGGGTTTTAGAAAAAGAGACTCTAAAAATCATGCTGTATTTAATAGAAACCAAACCAATAAACTATATCGTTTTGACATGGGGCATGTCCAAAAACATAACACACAAGTTGCAAATCATCGAAATAATGAGGATTCATGGAAAAATGAAGTTTAAGAGAACCCTATTGCTTCCCCACACTTTTGCAAGCGAAATGGGTTTTAAAAAAAAAATACTCTAAAAATCATGCTGTATTTAATCGACACTAAACCAATAAACTATATCGTTTTGACACGGATGCATGTCCAAAAACATAACACACAAGTTGCAAATCATCCAAATAATGAGGATTCATGGAAAAATGAAGTTTAAGAGAACCCTATTGCTTCCCGACACTTTTCCATGTGAATTGGATTTAAGAAAAAGAGACGCTAACAATCGTGCTGTATTTAATAGAATCTAAACCAAAAAATTATATCGTCTTGATGTGGAAGCATGTCCAAAAACATAACACACAAGTTGCAAATCATCCAAATAATGAGGATTCATGGAAAAATGAAGTTTAAAAGAACCCTATTACTTCCCCACACTTTTCCAAGTGAAATGGATTTAAAAAAAAGAGACTCTAAAAATCATGCTGTATTTAATAGAAACCAAACCAATAAACTATATCATTTTGACGTGGAAGCATGTCCAAAAACATAACACACAAGTTGCAAATCTTCAAAATAATTAGGATTCTTGGAAGAATGAAGTTTAAGAGAACCCTATTGCTTCCCCACACTTTTCCAAGTGAAATGGATTTAAAAAAAAGAGACTCTAAAAATCATGCTGTATTTAATAGAAACCAAACCAATAAAGTATATCGTTTTGACGTGGAAGCATGTCCAAAAACATAACACACAAGTTGCAAATCTTCAAAATAATGAGGATTCATGGAAAAATGAAGTTTAAGAGAACCCTATTGCTTCCCGACACTTTTCCATGTGAATTGGATTTAAGAAAAAGAGACGCTAACAATCATGCTGTATTTAATTGAATCTAAACCAATAAATTATATCGTTTTGATGTGGAAGCATGTCCAAAAACATAACACACAAGTTGCAAATCATCCAAATAATGAGGATTCATGGAAAAATGAAGTTTAAAAGAACCCTATTACTTCCCCACACTTTTCATAGTGAAATGGATTTAAAAAAAAGAGACCCTAAATATCATGCTGTATTTAATAGAAACCAAACCAATAAAGTATATTGTTTTGATGTGGAAGCATGTCCAAAAACATAACACACAAGGTTGCAAATCATCCAAATAATGAGGATTCACGGAAAAATGAAGTTTAAGAGAACCCTATTGCTTCCCCACACTTTTGCAAGCGAAATGGGTTTTAGAAAAAGAGACTCTAAAAATCATGCTGTATTTAATAGAAACCAAACCAATAAACTATATCGTTTTGACATGGGGCATGTCCAAAAACATAACACACAAGTTGCAAATCATCGAAATAATGAGGATTCATGGAAAAATGAAGTTTAAGAGAACCCTATTGCTTCCCCACACTTTTGCAAGCGAAATGGGTTTTAAAAAAAAAATACTCTAAAAATCATGCTGTATTTAATCGACACTAAACCAATAAACTATATCGTTTTGACGCGGATGCATGTCCAAAAACATAACACACAAGTTGCAAATCATCCAAATAATGAGGATTCATGGAAAAATGAAGTTTAAGAGAACCCTATTGCTTCCCGACACTTTTCCATGTGAATTGGATTTAAGAAAAAGAGACGCTAACAATCGTGCTGTATTTAATAGAATCTAAACCAAAAAATTATATCGTCTTGATGTGGAAGCATGTCCAAAAACATAACACACAAGTTGCAAATCATCCAAATAATGAGGATTCATGGAAAAATGAAGTTTAAAAGAACCCTATTACTTCCCCACACTTTTCCAAGTGAAATGGATTTAAAAAAAAGAGACTCTAAAAATCATGCTGTATTTAATAGAAACCAAACCAATAAACTATATCGTTTTGACGTGGAAGCATGTCCAAAAACATAACACACAAGTTGCAAATCTTCAAAATAATTAGGATTCTTGGAAGAATGAAGTTTAAGAGAACCCTATTGCTTCCCCACACTTTTCCAAGTGAAATGGATTTAAAAAAAAGAGACTCTAAAAATCATGCTGTATTTAATAGAAACCAAACCAATAAAGTATATCGTTTTGACGTGGAAGCATGTCCAAAAACATAACACACAAGTTGCAAATCTTCAAAATAATGAGGATTCATGGAAAAATGAAGTTTAAGAGAACCCTATTGCTTCCCGACACTTTTCCATGTGAATTGGATTTAAGAAAAAGAGACGCTAACAATCATGCTGTATTTAATTGAATCTAAACCAATAAATTATATCGTTTTGATGTGGAAGCATGTCCAAAAACATAACACACAAGTTGCAAATCATCCAAATAATGAGGATTCATGGAAAAATGAAGTTTAAAAGAACCCTATTACTTCCCCACACTTTTCATAGTGAAATGGATTTAAAAAAAAGAGACCCTAAATATCATGCTGTATTTAATAGAAACCAAACCAATAAAGTATATTGTTTTGATGTGGAAGCATGTCCAAAAACATAACACACAAGGTTGCAAATCATCCAAATAATGAGGATTCACGGAAAAATGAAGTTTAAGAGAACCCTATTGCTTCCCCACACTTTTGCAAGCGAAATGGGTTTTAGAAAAAGAGACTCTAAAAATCATGCTGTATTTAATAGAAACCAAACCAATAAACTATATCGTTTTGACATGGGGCATGTCCAAAAACATAACACACAAGTTGCAAATCATCGAAATAATGAGGATTCATGGAAAAATGAAGTTTAAGAGAACCCTATTGCTTCCCCACACTTTTGCAAGCGAAATGGGTTTTAAAAAAAAAATACTCTAAAAATCATGCTGTATTTAATCGACACTAAACCAATAAACTATATCGTTTTGACGCGGATGCATGTCCAAAAACATAACACACAAGTTGCAAATCATCCAAATAATGAGGATTCATGGAAAAATGAAGTTTAAGAGAACCCTATTGCTTCCCGACACTTTTCCATGTGAATTGGATTTAAGAAAAAGAGACGCTAACAATCGTGCTGTATTTAATAGAATCTAAACCAAAAAATTATATCGTCTTGATGTGGAAGCATGTCCAAAAACATAACACACAAGTTGCAAATCATCCAAATAATGAGGATTCATGGAAAAATGAAGTTTAAAAGAACCCTATTACTTCCCCACACTTTTCCAAGTGAAATGGATTTAAAAAAAAGAGACTCTAAAAATCATGCTGTATTTAATAGAAACCAAACCAATAAACTATATCGTTTTGACGTGGAAGCATGTCCAAAAACATAACACACAAGTTGCAAATCTTCAAAATAATTAGGATTCTTGGAAGAATGAAGTTTAAGAGAACCCTATTGCTTCCCCACACTTTTCCAAGTGAAATGGATTTAAAAAAAAGAGACTCTAAAAATCATGCTGTATTTAATAGAAACCAAACCAATAAAGTATATCGTTTTGACGTGGAAGCATGTCCAAAAACATAACACACAAGTTGCAAATCTTCAAAATAATGAGGATTCATGGAAAAATGAAGTTTAAGAGAACCCTATTGCTTCCCGACACTTTTCCATGTGAATTGGATTTAAGAAAAAGAGACGCTAACAATCATGCTGTATTTAATTGAATCTAAACCAATAAATTATATCGTTTTGATGTGGAAGCATGTCCAAAAACATAACACACAAGGTTGCAAATCATCCAAATAATGAGGATTCACGGAAAAATGAAGTTTAAGAGAACCCTATTGCTTCCCCACACTTTTGCAAGCGAAATGGGTTTTAGAAAAAGAGACTCTAAAAATCATGCTGTATTTAATAGAAACCAAACCAATAAAGTATATTGTTTTGATGTGGAAGCATGTCCAAAAACATAACACACAAGGTTGCAAATCATCCAAATAATGAGGATTCACGGAAAAATGAAGTTTAAGAGAACCCTATTGCTTCCCCACACTTTTGCAAGCGAAATGGGTTTTAGAAAAAGAGACTCTAAAAATCATGCTGTATTTAATAGAAACCAAACCAATAAACTATATCGTTTTGACATGGGGCATGTCCAAAAACATAACACACAAGTTGCAAATCATCGAAATAATGAGGATTCATGGAAAAATGAAGTTTAAGAGAACCCTATTGCTTCCCCACACTTTTGCAAGCGAAATGGGTTTTAAAAAAAAAATACTCTAAAAATCATGCTGTATTTAATCGACACTAAACCAATAAACTATATCGTTTTGACGCGGATGCATGTCCAAAAACATAACACACAAGTTGCAAATCATCCAAATAATGAGGATTCATGGAAAAATGAAGTTTAAGAGAACCCTATTGCTTCCCGACACTTTTCCATGTGAATTGGATTTAAGAAAAAGAGACGCTAACAATCGTGCTGTATTTAATAGAATCTAAACCAAAAAATTATATCGTCTTGATGTGGAAGCATGTCCAAAAACATAACACACAAGTTGCAAATCATCCAAATAATGAGGATTCATGGAAAAATGAAGTTTAAAAGAACCCTATTACTTCCCCACACTTTTCCAAGTGAAATGGATTTAAAAAAAAGAGACTCTAAAAATCATGCTGTATTTAATAGAAACCAAACCAATAAACTATATCGTTTTGACGTGGAAGCATGTCCAAAAACATAACACACAAGTTGCAAATCTTCAAAATAATTAGGATTCTTGGAAGAATGAAGTTTAAGAGAACCCTATTGCTTCCCCACACTTTTCCAAGTGAAATGGATTTAAAAAAAAGAGACTCTAAAAATCATGCTGTATTTAATAGAAACCAAACCAATAAAGTATATCGTTTTGACGTGGAAGCATGTCCAAAAACATAACACACAAGTTGCAAATCTTCAAAATAATGAGGATTCATGGAAAAATGAAGTTTAAGAGAACCCTATTGCTTCCCGACACTTTTCCATGTGAATTGGATTTAAGAAAAAGAGACGCTAACAATCATGCTGTATTTAATTGAATCTAAACCAATAAATTATATCGTTTTGATGTGGAAGCATGTCCAAAAACATAACACACAAGGTTGCAAATCATCCAAATAATGAGGATTCACGGAAAAATGAAGTTTAAGAGAACCCTATTGCTTCCCCACACTTTTGCAAGCGAAATGGGTTTTAGAAAAAGAGACTCTAAAAATCATGCTGTATTTAATAGAAACCAAACCAATAAAGTATATTGTTTTGATGTGGAAGCATGTCCAAAAACATAACACACAAGGTTGCAAATCATCCAAATAATGAGGATTCACGGAAAAATGAAGTTTAAGAGAACCCTATTGCTTCCCCACACTTTTGCAAGCGAAATGGGTTTTAGAAAAAGAGACTCTAAAAATCATGCTGTATTTAATAGAAACCAAACCAATAAACTATATCGTTTTGACATGGGGCATGTCCAAAAACATAACACACAAGTTGCAAATCATCGAAATAATGAGGATTCATGGAAAAATGAAGTTTAAGAGAACCCTATTGCTTCCCCACACTTTTGCAAGCGAAATGGGTTTTAAAAAAAAAATACTCTAAAAATCATGCTGTATTTAATCGACACTAAACCAATAAACTATATCGTTTTGACGCGGATGCATGTCCAAAAACATAACACACAAGTTGCAAATCATCCAAATAATGAGGATTCATGGAAAAATGAAGTTTAAGAGAACCCTATTGCTTCCCGACACTTTTCCATGTGAATTGGATTTAAGAAAAAAAGACGCTAACAATCGTGCTGTATTTAATAGAATCTAAACCAAAAAATTATATCGTCTTGATGTGGAAGCATGTCCAAAAACATAACACACAAGTTGCAAATCATCCAAATAATGAGGATTCATGGAAAAATGAAGTTTAAAAGAACCCTATTACTTCCCCACACTTTTCCAAGTGAAATGGATTTAAAAAAAAGAGACTCTAAAAATCATGCTGTATTTAATAGAAACCAAACCAATAAACTATATCGTTTTGACGTGGAAGCATGTCCAAAAACATAACACACAAGTTGCAAATCTTCAAAATAATTAGGATTCTTGGAAGAATGAAGTTTAAGAGAACCCTATTGCTTCCCCACACTTTTCCAAGTGAAATGGATTTAAAAAAAAGAGACTCTAAAAATCATGCTGTATTTAATAGAAACCAAACCAATAAAGTATATCGTTTTGACGTGGAAGCATGTCCAAAAACATAACACACAAGTTGCAAATCTTCAAAATAATGAGGATTCATGGAAAAATGAAGTTTAAGAGAACCCTATTGCTTCCCGACACTTTTCCATGTGAATTGGATTTAAGAAAAAGAGACGCTAACAATCATGCTGTATTTAATTGAATCTAAACCAATAAATTATATCGTTTTGATGTGGAAGCATGTCCAAAAACATAACACACAAGTTGCAAATCATCCAAATAATGAGGATTCATGGAAAAATGAAGTTTAAAAGAACCCTATTACTTCCCCACACTTTTCATAGTGAAATGGATTTAAAAAAAAGAGACCCTAAATATCATGCTGTATTTAATAGAAACCAAACCAATAAAGTATATTGTTTTGATGTGGAAGCATGTCCAAAAACATAACACACAAGGTTGCAAATCATCCAAATAATGAGGATTCACGGAAAAATGAAGTTTAAGAGAACCCTATTGCTTCCCCACACTTTTGCAAGCGAAATGGGTTTTAGAAAAAGAGACTCTAAAAATCATGCTGTATTTAATAGAAACCAAACCAATAAACTATATCGTTTTGACATGGGGCATGTCCAAAAACATAACACACAAGTTGCAAATCATCGAAATAATGAGGATTCATGGAAAAATGAAGTTTAAGAGAACCCTATTGCTTCCCCACACTTTTGCAAGCGAAATGGGTTTTAAAAAAAAAATACTCTAAAAATCATGCTGTATTTAATCGACACTAAACCAATAAACTATATCGTTTTGACGCGGATGCATGTCCAAAAACATAACACACAAGTTGCAAATCATCCAAATAATGAGGATTCATGGAAAAATGAAGTTTAAGAGAACCCTATTGCTTCCCGACACTTTTCCATGTGAATTGGATTTAAGAAAAAAAGACGCTAACAATCGTGCTGTATTTAATAGAATCTAAACCAAAAAATTATATCGTCTTGATGTGGAAGCATGTCCAAAAACATAACACACAAGTTGCAAATCATCCAAATAATGAGGATTCATGGAAAAATGAAGTTTAAAAGAACCCTATTACTTCCCCACACTTTTCCAAGTGAAATGGATTTAAAAAAAAGAGACTCTAAAAATCATGCTGTATTTAATAGAAACCAAACCAATAAACTATATCGTTTTGACGTGGAAGCATGTCCAAAAACATAACACACAAGTTGCAAATCTTCAAAATAATTAGGATTCTTGGAAGAATGAAGTTTAAGAGAACCCTATTGCTTCCCCACACTTTTCCAAGTGAAATGGATTTAAAAAAAAGAGACTCTAAAAATCATGCTGTATTTAATAGAAACCAAACCAATAAAGTATATCGTTTTGACGTGGAAGCATGTCCAAAAACATAACACACAAGTTGCAAATCTTCAAAATAATGAGGATTCATGGAAAAATGAAGTTTAAGAGAACCCTATTGCTTCCCGACACTTTTCCATGTGAATTGGATTTAAGAAAAAGAGACGCTAACAATCATGCTGTATTTAATTGAATCTAAACCAATAAATTATATCGTTTTGATGTGGAAGCATGTCCAAAAACATAACACACAAGTTGCAAATCATCCAAATAATGAGGATTCATGGAAAAATGAAGTTTAAAAGAACCCTATTACTTCCCCACACTTTTCATAGTGAAATGGATTTAAAAAAAAGAGACCCTAAATATCATGCTGTATTTAATAGAAACCAAACCAATAAAGTATATTGTTTTGATGTGGAAGCATGTCCAAAAACATAACACACAAGGTTGCAAATCATCCAAATAATGAGGATTCACGGAAAAATGAAGTTTAAGAGAACCCTATTGCTTCCCCACACTTTTGCAAGCGAAATGGGTTTTAGAAAAAGAGACTCTAAAAATCATGCTGTATTTAATAGAAACCAAACCAATAAACTATATCGTTTTGACATGGGGCATGTCCAAAAACATAACACACAAGTTGCAAATCATCGAAATAATGAGGATTCATGGAAAAATGAAGTTTAAGAGAACCCTATTGCTTCCCCACACTTTTGCAAGCGAAATGGGTTATAAAAAAAAAATACTCTAAAAATCATGCTGTATTTAATCGACACTAAACCAATAAACTATATCGTTTTGACGCGGATGCATGTCCAAAAACATAACACACAAGTTGCAAATCATCCAAATAATGAGGATTCATGGAAAAATGAAGTTTAAGAGAACCCTATTGCTTCCCGACACTTTTCCAAGTGAAATGGATTTAAAAAAAAGAGACTCTAAAAATCATGCTGTATTTAATAGAAACCAAACCAATAAACTATATCATTTTGACATGGGGCATGTCCAAAAACATAACACACAAGTTACAAATCATCCAAATAATGAGGATTCATGGAAAAATGAAGTTTAAGAGAACCCTATTGCTTCCCCACACTTTTCCAATTGAAATGGATTTAAAAAAAAGAGACTCTAAAAATCATGCTATATTTAATAGAAACCAAACCAATAAACTATATCGTTTTGACGTGGAAGCATGTCCAAAAACATAACACACAAGGTTGCAAATCATCCAAATAATGAGGATTCATGGAAAAATGAAGTTTAAGAGAACCCTATTGCTTCCCCTCACGTTTCCAAGTGATATGGATTTAAAAAAAAGAGACTCTAAAAATCATGCTGTATTTAATAGAAACCAAACCAATAAAGTATATCGTTTTGACGTGGAAGCATGTCCAAAAACATAACACACAAGTTGCAAATCATCCAAATAATGAGGATTCATGGAAAAATGAAATTTAAAAGAACCCTATTGCTTCCCCACACTTTTCCAAGTGATATGGATTTAAAAAAAAGAGACTCTAAAAATCATGCTATATTTAATAGAAACCAAACCAATAAACTATATCGTTTTGACGTGGAAGCATGTCCAAAAACATAACACACAACTTGCAAATCATCCAAATAATGAGGATTCATGGAAAAATGAAGTTTAAGAGAAACCTCTTGCTTCCCCTCACGTTTCCAAGTGATATGGATTTAAAAAAAAGAGACTCTAAAAATCATGCTGTATTTAATAGAAACCAAACCAATAAACTATATCGTTTTGACGTGGAAGCATGTCCAAAAACATAACACACAAATTGCAAATCATCCAAATAATGAGGATTCATGGAAAAATGAAGTTTAAAAAAACCCTATTACTTCCCCACACTTTTCCAAGTGAAATGGATTTAAAAAAAAGAGCGCTAAATATCATGATGTATATAATAGAAACCTAACCAATAAAGTATATCGTTTTGACGTGGAAGCATGTCCAAAAACATAACACACAAGTTGCAAATCTTCGAAATCATTAGGATTTATGGAAAAATGAAGTTTAAGAGAACCCTATTGCTTCCCCACACTTTTCCAAGTGAAATGGATTTAAAAAAAAGAGACTCTAAAAATCATGCTGTATTTAATAGAAACCAAACCAATAAACTATATCATTTTGACATGGGGCATGTCCAAAAACATAACACACAAGTTACAAATCATCCAAATAATGAGGATTCATGGAAAAATGAAGTTTAAGAGAACCCTATTGCTTCCCCACACTTTTCCAAGTGAAATGGATTTAAAAAAAAGAGACTCTAAAAATCATGCTATATTTAATAGAAACCAAACCAATAAACTATATCGTTTTGACGTGGAAGCATGTCCAAAAACATAACACACAAGGTTGCAAATCATCCAAATAATGAGGATTCATGGAAAAATGAAGTTTAAGAGAACCCTATTGCTTCCCCTCACGTTTCCAAGTGATATGGATTTAAAAAAAAGAGACTCTAAAAATCATGCTGTATTTAATAGAAACCAAACCAATAAACTATATCGTTTTGACGTGGAAGCATGTCCAAAAACATAACACACAAGGTTGCAAATCATCCAAATAATGAGGATTCATGGAAAAATGAAGTTTAAGAGAAACCTCTTGCTTCCCCTCACGTTTCCAAGTGATATGGAATTAAAAAAAAGAGACTCTAAAAATCATGCTGTATTTAATAGAAACCAAACCAATAAACTATATCGTTTTGACGTGGAAGCATGTCCAAAAACATAACACACAAATTGCAAATCATCCAAATAATGAGGATTCATGGAAAAATGAAGTTTAAAAAAACCCTATTACTTCCCCACACTTTTCCAAGTGAAATGGATTTAAAAAAAAGAGCGCTAAATATCATGATGTATATAATAGAAACCAAACCAATAAAGTATATCGTTTTGACGTGGAAGCATGTCCAAAAACATAACACACAAGTTGCAAATCTTCGAAATCATTAGGATTTATGGAAAAATGAAGTTTAAGAAAACCCTATTGTTTCCCCACACTTTATCATGTATAAGGATTTAAAAAGAAGAGACTCTAAAAATCATGTTGTATTGAATAGAAACCAAACCAATAAATTATATTGTTTTGACGTGGAAGCATGTCCAAAAACATAACACACAAGTTCCAAATCCTCGAAATCATTAGGATTCATGGAAAAATGAAGTCTAAGAGAACCCTATTGCTTCCCCACACTTTTCCAAGTGAAAGGATTTAAAAGGAAGAGACTCTAAAAATCACAGTGTATTGAATAGAAACCAAACCAATAAATTATATCGTTTTGACGTGGAAGCATGTCCAAAAACATAACACACAAGTTGCAAATCTTCGAAATCATTAGGATTCATGGAAAAATGAAGTTTAAGAGAACCCTATTGCTTCCCCACACTTTTCCAAGTGAAATGGATTTAAAAAAAAGAGACTCTAAAAATCATGCTGTATTGAATAGAAACCAAACCAATAAATTATATCGTTTTGACGTGGAAGCATGTCCAAAAACATAACACACAAGTTGCAAATCTTCGAAATCATTAGGATTCATGGAAAAATGAAGTTTAAGAGAACCCTATTGCTTCCCCACACTTTTCCAAGTGAAATGGATTGAAAAAGAAGAGACTCTAAAAATCATGCTATATTTCATAGAAACCAAACCAATAAATTATATCGTTTTGATGTGGATGCATGTCCAAAAACATAACACACAAGTTGCAAATCTTCAAAATCATTAGGATTCATGGAAAAATGAAGTTTAAGAGAACCCTATTGC
Organism: Climacium dendroides; assembly: GCA_950106755.1. Classification (NCBI taxonomy): domain Eukaryota; kingdom Viridiplantae; phylum Streptophyta; class Bryopsida; order Hypnales; family Climaciaceae; genus Climacium; species Climacium dendroides. The sequence continues at coordinate 768,066 of CATNNA010000013.1, read as the reverse complement.
TTCCCCACACTTTTCCAAGTGAAATGGATTTAAAAAAAAGAGACTCTAAAAATCATAGTGTATTGAATAGAAACCAAACCAATAAATTATATCGTTTTGACGTGGAAGCATGTCCAAAAACATAACACACAAGTTGCAAATCTTCGAAATCATTAGGATTCATGGAAAAATGAAGTTTAAGAGAACCCTATTGCTTCCCCACACTTTTCCAAGTGAAAGGATTTAAAAGGAAGAGACTCTAAAAATCACAGTGTATTGAATAGAAACCAAACCAATAAATTATATCGTTTTGACCTGGAAGCATGTCCAAAAACATAACACACAAGTTGCAAATCTTCGAAATCATTAGGATTCATGGAAAAATGAAGTTTAAGAGAACCCTATTGCTTCCCCACACTTTTCCAAGTGAAAGGATTGAAAAAGAAGAGACTCTAAAAATCATGCTGTATTGAATAGAAACCAAACCAATAAATTATATCGTTTTGACGTGGAAGCATGTCCAAAAACATAACACACAAGTTGCAAATCTTCGAAATCATTAGGATTCATGGAAAAATGAAGTTTAAGAGAACCCTATTGTTTCCCCACACTTTATCAAGTATAAGGATTCAAAAAGAAGAGACTCTAAAAATCATGCTGTATTGAATAGAAACCAAACCAATAAATTATATTGTTTTGACGTGGAAGCATGTCCAAAAACATAATACACAAGTTGCAAATTGTCGAAATCATTAGGATTCATGGAAAAATGAAGTTTAAGAGAACCCTATTGCTTCCCCACACTTTTCCAAGTGAAAGGATTTAAAAAGAAGAGACTCTAAAAATCATGCTATATTGAATCGAAACCAAACCATTAAATTATATCGTTTTGACGTGGTAGCATGTCCAAAAACATAACACACAAGTTGCAAATCTTCGAAATCATTAGGATTCATGGAAAAATGAAGTTTAAGAGAACCCTATTGCTTCCCCACACTTTTCCAAGTGAAAGGATTTAAAAAGAAGAGACTCTAAAAATCATGCTATATTGAATCGAAACCAAACCATTAAATTATATTGTTTTGACGTGGAAGCATGTCCAAAAACATAACACACAAGTTGCAAATCGTCGAAATCATTAGGATTCATGGAAAAATGAAGTTTAAGAGAACCCTATTGCTTCCCCACACTTTTCCAAGTGAAATGGATTTAAAAAAAAGAGACTCTAAAAATCATGCTGTATTGAATAGAAACCAAACCAATAAACTATATCGTTTTGACGTGGAAGCATGTCCAAAAACATAACACACAAGTTGCAAATCTTCGAAATCATTAGGATTCATGGAAAAATGAAGTTTAAGAGAACCCTATTGCTTCCCCACACTTTTCCAAGTGAAATGGATTTAAAAAAAAGAGACTCTAAAAATCATGCTGTATTGAATAGAAACCAAACCAATAAATTATATTGTTTTGACGTGGAAGCATGTCCAAAAACATAATACACAAGTTGCAAATCGTCGAAATCATTAGGATTCATGGAAAAATGAAGTTTAAGAGAACCCTATTGCTTCCCCACACTTTTCCAAGTGAAATGGATTTAAAAAAAAGAGACTCTAAAAATCATGCTGTATTTAATAGAAACCAAACCAATAAACTATATCGTTTTGACGTGGAAGCATGTCCAAAAACATAACACACAAATTGCAAATCATCCAAATAATGAGGATTCATGGAAAAATGAAGTTTAAAAAAACCCTATTACTTCCCCACACTTTTCCAAGTGAAATGGATTTAAAAAAAAGAGCGCTAAATATCATGATGTATATAATAGAAACCAAACCAATAAAGTATATCGTTTTGACGTGGAAGCATGTCCAAAAACATAACACACAAGTTGCAAATCTTCGAAATCATTAGGATTTATGGAAAAATGAAGTTTAAGAGAACCCTATTGCTTCCCCACACTTTTCCAAGTGAAATGGATTTAAAAAAAAGAGACTCTAAAAATCATGCTGTATTTAATAGAAACCAAACCAATAAACTATATCATTTTGACATGGGGCATGTCCAAAAACATAACACACAAGTTACAAATCATCCAAATAATGAGGATTCATGGAAAAATGAAGTTTAAGAGAACCCTATTGCTTCCCCACACTTTTCCAAGTGAAATGGATTTAAAAAAAAGAGACTCTAAAAATCATGCTATATTTAATAGAAACCAAACCAATAAACTATATCGTTTTGACGTGGAAGCATGTCCAAAAACATAACACACAAGGTTGCAAATCATCCAAATAATGAGGATTCATGGAAAAATGAAGTTTAAGAGAACCCTATTGCTTCCCCTCACGTTTCCAAGTGATATGGATTTAAAAAAAAGAGACTCTAAAAATCATGTTGTATTGAATAGAAACCAAACCAATAAATTATATCGTTTTGACGTGGAAGCATGTCCAAAAACATAACACACAAGTTGCAAATCTTCGAAATCATTAGGATTCATGGAAAAATGAAGTCTAAGAGAACCCTATTGCTTCCCCACACTTTTCCAAGTGAAATGGATTTAAAAAAAAGAGACTCTAAAAATCATGCTGTATTTAATAGAAACCAAACCAATAAACTATATCGTTTTGACGTGGAAGCATGTCCAAAAACATAACACACAAATTGCAAATCATCCAAATAATGAGGATTCATGGAAAAATGAAGTTTAAAAAAACCCTATTACTTCCCCACACTTTTCCAAGTGAAATGGATTTAAAAAAAAGAGCGCTAAATATCATGATGTATATAATAGAAACCAAACCAATAAAGTATATCGTTTTGACGTGGAAGCATGTCCAAAAACATAACACACAAGTTGCAAATCTTCGAAATCATTAGGATTTATGGAAAAATGAAGTTTAAGAGAACCCTATTGCTTCCCCACACTTTTCCAAGTGAAATGGATTTAAAAAAAAGAGACTCTAAAAATCATGCTGTATTTAATAGAAACCAAACCAATAAACTATATCATTTTGACATGGGGCATGTCCAAAAACATAACACACAAGTTACAAATCATCCAAATAATGAGGATTCATGGAAAAATGAAGTTTAAGAGAACCCTATTGCTTCCCCACACTTTTCCAAGTGAAATGGATTTAAAAAAAAGAGACTCTAAAAATCATGCTATATTTAATAGAAACCAAACCAATAAACTATATCGTTTTGACGTGGAAGCATGTCCAAAAACATAACACACAAGGTTGCAAATCATCCAAATAATGAGGATTCATGGAAAAATGAAGTTTAAGAGAACCCTATTGCTTCCCCTCACGTTTCCAAGTGATATGGATTTAAAAAAAAGAGACTCTAAAAATCATGCTGTATTTAATAGAAACCAAACCAATAAAGTATATCGTTTTGACGTGGAAGCATGTCCAAAAACATAACACACAAGTTGCAAATCATCCAAATAATGAGGATTCATGGAAAAATGAAATTTAAAAGAACCCTATTGCTTCCCCACACTTTTCCAAGTGATATGGATTTAAAAAAAAGAGACTCTAAAAATCATGCTATATTTAATAGAAACCAAACCAATAAACTATATCGTTTTGACGTGGAAGCATGTCCAAAAACATAACACACAAGGTTGCAAATCATCCAAATAATGAGGATTCATGGAAAAATGAAGTTTAAGAGAACCCTATTGCTTCCCCTCACGTTTCCAAGTGATATGGATTTAAAAAAAAGAGACTCTAAAAATCATGCTGTATTTAATAGAAACCAAACCAATAAAGTATATCGTTTTGACGTGGAAGCATGTCCAAAAACATAACACACAAGTTGCAAATCATCCAAATAATGAGGATTCATGGAAAAATGAAATTTAAAAGAACCCTATTGCTTCCCCACACTTTTCCAAGTGATATGGATTTAAAAAAAAGAGACTCTAAAAATCATGCTATATTTAATAGAAACCAAACCAATAAACTATATCGTTTTGACGTGGAAGCATGTCCAAAAACATAACACACAAGGTTGCAAATCATCCAAATAATGAGGATTCATGGAAAAATGAAGTTTAAGAGAACCCTATTGCTTCCCCTCACGTTTCCAAGTGATATGGATTTAAAAAAAAGAGACTCTAAAAATCATGTTGTATTGAATAGAAACCAAACCAATAAATTATATCGTTTTGACGTGGAAGCATGTCCAAAAACATAACACACAAGTTGCAAATCTTCGAAATCATTAGGATTCATGGAAAAATGAAGTCTAAGAGAACCCTATTGCTTCCCCACACTTTTCCAAGTGAAATGGATTTAAAAAAAAGAGACTCTAAAAATCATGCTGTATTTAATAGAAACCAAACCAATAAACTATATCGTTTTGACGTGGAAGCATGTCCAAAAACATAACACACAAATTGCAAATCATCCAAATAATGAGGATTCATGGAAAAATGAAGTTTAAAAAAACCCTATTACTTCCCCACACTTTTCCAAGTGAAATGGATTTAAAAAAAAGAGCGCTAAATATCATGATGTATATAATAGAAACCAAACCAATAAAGTATATCGTTTTGACGTGGAAGCATGTCCAAAAACATAACACACAAGTTGCAAATCTTCGAAATCATTAGGATTTATGGAAAAATGAAGTTTAAGAGAACCCTATTGCTTCCCCACACTTTTCCAAGTGAAATGGATTTAAAAAAAAGAGACTCTAAAAATCATGCTGTATTTAATAGAAACCAAACCAATAAACTATATCATTTTGACATGGGGCATGTCCAAAAACATAACACACAAGTTACAAATCATCCAAATAATGAGGATTCATGGAAAAATGAAGTTTAAGAGAACCCTATTGCTTCCCCACACTTTTCCAAGTGAAATGGATTTAAAAAAAAGAGACTCTAAAAATCATGCTATATTTAATAGAAACCAAACCAATAAACTATATCGTTTTGACGTGGAAGCATGTCCAAAAACATAACACACAAGGTTGCAAATCATCCAAATAATGAGGATTCATGGAAAAATGAAGTTTAAGAGAACCCTATTGCTTCCCCTCACGTTTCCAAGTGATATGGATTTAAAAAAAAGAGACTCTAAAAATCATGCTGTATTTAATAGAAACCAAACCAATAAAGTATATCGTTTTGACGTGGAAGCATGTCCAAAAACATAACACACAAGTTGCAAATCATCCAAATAATGAGGATTCATGGAAAAATGAAATTTAAAAGAACCCTATTGCTTCCCCACACTTTTCCAAGTGATATGGATTTAAAAAAAAGAGACTCTAAAAATCATGCTATATTTAATAGAAACCAAACCAATAAACTATATCGTTTTGACGTGGAAGCATGTCCAAAAACATAACACACAACTTGCAAATCATCCAAATAATGAGGATTCATGGAAAAATGAAGTTTAAGAGAAACCTCTTGCTTCCCCTCACGTTTCCAAGTAATATGGATTTAAAAAAAAGAGACTCTAAAAATCATGCTGTATTTAATAGAAACCAAACCAATAAACTATATCGTTTTGACGTGGAAGCATGTCCAAAAACATAACACACAAATTGCAAATCATCCAAATAATGAGGATTCATGGAAAAATGAAGTTTAAAAAAACCCTATTACTTCCCCACACTTTTCCAAGTGAAATGGATTTAAAAAAAAGAGCGCTAAATATCATGATGTATATAATAGAAACCAAACCAATAAAGTATATCGTTTTGACGTGGAAGCATGTCCAAAAACATAACACACAAGTTGCAAATCTTCGAAATCATTAGGATTTATGGAAAAATGAAGTTTAAGAAAACCCTATTGTTTCCCCACACTTTATCATGTATAAGGATTTAAAAAGAAGAGACTCTAAAAATCATGTTGTATTGAATAGAAAGCAAACCAATAAATTATATTGTTTTGACGTGGAAGCATGTCCAAAAACATAACACACAAGTTCCAAATCCTCGAAATCATTAGGATTCATGGAAAAATGAAGTCTAAGAGAACCCTATTGCTTCCCCACACTTTTCCAAGTGAAATGGATTTAAAAAAAAGAGACTCTAAAAATCATGCTGTATTGAATAGAAACCAAACCAATAAATTATATCGTTTTGACGTGGAAGCATGTCCAAAAACATAACACACAAGTTGCAAATCTTCGAAATCATTAGGATTCATGGAAAAATGAAGTTTAAGAGAACCCTATTGCTTCCCCACACTTTTCCAAGTGAAATGGATTGAAAAAGAAGAGACTCTAAAAATCATGCTATATTTCATAGAAACCAAACCAATAAATTATATCGTTTTGATGTGGATGCATGTCCAAAAACATAACACACAAGTTGCAAATCTTCAAAATCATTAGGATTCATGGAAAAATGAAGTTTAAGAGAACCCTATTGCTTCCCCACACTTTTCCAAGTGAAATGGATTTAAAAAAAAGAGACTCTAAAAATCATAGTGTATTGAATAGAAACCAAACCAATAAATTATATCGTTTTGACGTGGAAGCATGTCCAAAAACATAACACACAAGTTGCAAATCTTCGAAATCATTAGGATTCATGGAAAAATGAAGTTTAAGAGAACCCTATTGCTTCCCCACACTTTTCCAAGTGAAAGGATTTAAAAGGAAGAGACTCTAAAAATCACAGTGTATTGAATAGAAACCAAACCAATAAATTATATCGTTTTGACCTGGAAGCATGTCCAAAAACATAACACACAAGTTGCAAATCTTCGAAATCATTAGGATTCATGGAAAAATGAAGTTTAAGAGAACCCTATTGCTTCCCCACACTTTTCCAAGTGAAAGGATTGAAAAAGAAGAGACTCTAAAAATCATGCTGTATTGAATAGAAACCAAACCAATAAATTATATCGTTTTGACGTGGAAGCATGTCCAAAAACATAACACACAAGTTGCAAATCTTCGAAATCATTAGGATTCATGGAAAAATGAAGTTTAAGAGAACCCTATTGTTTCCCCACACTTTATCAAGTATAAGGATTCAAAAAGAAGAGACTCTAAAAATCATGCTGTATTGAATAGAAACCAAACCAATAAATTATATTGTTTTGACGTGGAAGCATGTCCAAAAACATAATACACAAGTTCCAAATCGTCGAAATCATTAGGATTCATGGAAAAATGAAGTTTAAGAGAACCCTATTGCTTCCCCACACTTTTCCAAGTGAAAGGATTTAAAAAGAAGAGACTCTAAAAATCATGCTATATTGAATCGAAACCAAACCATTAAATTATATAGTTTTGACGTGGAAGCATGTCCAAAAACATAACACACAAGTTGCAAATCGTCGAAATCATTAGGATTCATGGAAAAATGAAGTTTAAGAGAACCCTATTGCTTCCCCACACTTTTCCAAGTGAAATGGATTTAAAAAAAAGAGACTCTAAAAATCATGCTGTATTGAATAGAAACCAAACCAATAAATTATATCGTTTTGACGTGGAAGCATGTCCAAAAACATAACACACAAGTTCCAAATCCTCGAAATCATTAGGATTCATGGAAAAATGAAGTCTAAGAGAACCCTATTGCTTCCCCACACTTTTCCAAGTGAAAGGATTTAAAAGGAAGAGACTATAAAAATCACAGTGTATTGAATAGAAACCAAACCAATAAATTATATCGTTTTGACGTGGTAGCATGTCCAAAAACATAACACACAAGTTGCAAATCTTCGAAATCATTAGGATTCATGGAAAAATGAAGTTTAAGAGAACCCTATTGCTTCCCCACACTTTTCCAAGTGAAAGGATTTAAAAAAAGAGACTCTAAAAATCATGCTATATTGAATCGAAACCAAACCATTAAATTATATTGTTTTGACGTGGAAGCATGTCCAAAAACATAACACACAAGTTGCAAATCGTCGAAATCATTAGGATTCATGGAAAAATGAAGTTTAAGAGAACCCTATTGCTTCCCCACACTTTTCCAAGTGAAATGGATTTAAAAAAAAGAGACTCTAAAAATCATGCTGTATTGAATAGAAACCAAACCAATAAACTATATCGTTTTGACGTGGAAGCATGTCCAAAAACATAACACACAAGTTGCAAATCTTCGAAATCATTAGGATTCATGGAAAAATGAAGTTTAAGAGAACCCTATTGCTTCCCCACACTTTTCCAAGTGAAATGGATTTAAAAAAAAGAGACTCTAAAAATCATGCTGTATTGAATAGAAACCAAACCAATAAATTATATCGTTTTGATGTGGAAGCATGTCCAAAAACATAATACACAAGTTGCAAATCGTCGAAATCATTAGGATTCATGGAAAAATGAAGTTTAAGAGAACCCTATTGCTTCCCCACACTTTTCCAAGTGAAATGGATTTAAAAAAAAGAGACTCTAAAAATCATGTTGTATTGAATAGAAACCAAACCAATAAATTATATCGTTTTGACGTGGAAGCATGTCCAAAAACATAACACACAAGTTGCAAATCTTCGAAATCATTAGGATTCATGGAAAAATGAAGTTTAAGAGAACCCTATTGCTTCCCGACACTTTTCCAAGTGAAATGGATTTAAAAAAAAGACACTCTAAAAATCATGCTGTATTGAATAGAAACCAAACCAATAAATTATATCGTTTTGACGTGGAAGCATGTCCAAAAACATAACACACAAGTTGCAAATCTTCGAAATCATTAGGATTCATGGAAAAATGAAGTTTAAGAGAACCCTATTGCTTCCCCACACTTTTCCAAGTGAAATGGATTTAAAAAAAAGAGACTCTAAAAATCATGCTGTATTGAATAGAAACCAAACCAATAAATTATATCGTTTTGACGTGGAAGCATGTCCAAAAACATAACACACAAGTTGCAAATCTTCGAAATCATTAGGATTCATGGAAAAATGAAGTTTAAGAGAACCCTATTGCTTCCCCACACTTTTCCAAGTGAAATGGATTGAAAAAGAAGAGACTCTAAAAATCATGCTATATTTCATAGAAACCAAACCAATAAATTATATCGTTTTGATGTGGATGCATGTCCAAAAACATAACACACAAGTTGCAAATCTTCGAAATCATTAGGATTCATGGAAAAATGAAGTTTAAGAGAACCCTATTGCTTCCCCACACTTTTCCAAGTGAAATGGATTTAAAAAAAAGAGACTCTAAAAATCATAGTGTATTGAATAGAAACCAAACCAATAAATTATATCGTTTTGACCTGGAAGCATGTCCAAAAACATAACACACAAGTTGCAAATCTTCGAAATCATTAGGATTCATGGAAAAATGAAGTTTAAGAGAACCCTATTGCTTCCCCACACTTTTCCAAGTGAAAGGATTTAAAAAGAAGAGACTCTAAAAATCATGCTATATTGAATCGAAACCAAACCATTAAATTATATAGTTTTGACGTGGAAGCATGTCCAAAAACATAACACACAAGTTGCAAATCGTCGAAATCATTAGGATTCATGGAAAAATGAAGTTTAAGAGAACCCTATTGCTTCCCCACACTTTTCCAAGTGAAATGGATTTAAAAAAAAGAGACTCTAAAAATCATGCTGTATTGAATAGAAACCAAACCAATAAATTATATCGTTTTGACGTGGAAGCATGTCCAAAAACATAACACACAAGTTCCAAATCCTCGAAATCATTAGGATTCATGGAAAAATGAAGTCTAAGAGAACCCTATTGCTTCCCCACACTTTTCCAAGTGAAAGGATTTAAAAGGAAGAGACTATAAAAATCACAGTGTATTGAATAGAAACCAAACCAATAAATTATATCGTTTTGACGTGGTAGCATGTCCAAAAACATAACACACAAGTTGCAAATCTTCGAAATCATTAGGATTCATGGAAAAATGAAGTTTAAGAGAACCCTATTGCTTCCCCACACTTTTCCAAGTGAAAGGATTTAAAAAGAAGAGACTCTAAAAATCATGCTATATTGAATCGAAACCAAACCATTAAATTATATTGTTTTGACGTGGAAGCATGTCCAAAAACATAACACACAAGTTGCAAATCGTCGAAATCATTAGGATTCATGGAAAAATGAAGTTTAAGAGAACCCTATTGCTTCCCCACACTTTTCCAAGTGAAATGGATTTAAAAAAAAGAGACTCTAAAAATCATGCTGTATTGAATAGAAACCAAACCAATAAACTATATCGTTTTGACGTGGAAGCATGTCCAAAAACATAACACACAAGTTGCAAATCTTCGAAATCATTAGGATTCATGGAAAAATGAAGTTTAAGAGAACCCTATTGCTTCCCCACACTTTTCCAAGTGAAATGGATTTAAAAAAAAGAGACTCTAAAAATCATGCTGTATTGAATAGAAACCAAACCAATAAATTATATTGTTTTGACGTGGAAGCATGTCCAAAAACATAATACACAAGTTGCAAATCGTCGAAATCATTAGGATTCATGGAAAAATGAAGTTTAAGAGAACCCTATTGCTTCCCCACACTTTTCCAAGTGAAATGGATTTAAAAAAAAGAGACTCTAAAAATCATGTTGTATTGAATAGAAACCAAACCAATAAATTATATCGTTTTGACGTGGAAGCATGTCCAAAAACATAACACACAAGTTGCAAATCTTCGAAATCATTAGGATTCATGGAAAAATGAAGTTTAAGAGAACCCTATTGCTTCCCGACACTTTTCCAAGTGAAATGGATTTAAAAAAAAGACACTCTAAAAATCATGCTGTATTGAATAGAAACCAAACCAATAAATTATATCGTTTTGACGTGGAAGCATGTCCAAAAACATAACACACAAGTTGCAAATCTTCGAAATCATTAGGATTCATGGAAAAATGAAGTTTAAGAGAACCCTATTGCTTCCCCACACTTTTCCAAGTGAAATGGATTTAAAAAAAAGAGACTCTAAAAATCATGCTGTATTGAATAGAAACCAAACCAATAAATTATATCGTTTTGACGTGGAAGCATGTCCAAAAACATAACACACAAGTTGCAAATCTTCGAAATCATTAGGATTCATGGAAAAATGAAGTTTAAGAGAACCCTATTGCTTCCCCACACTTTTCCAAGTGAAATGGATTGAAAAAGAAGAGACTCTAAAAATCATGCTATATTTCATAGAAACCAAACCAATAAATTATATCGTTTTGATGTGGATGCATGTCCAAAAACATAACACACAAGTTGCAAATCTTCGAAATCATTAGGATTCATGGAAAAATGAAGTTTAAGAGAACCCTATTGCTTCCCCACACTTTTCCAAGTGAAATGGATTTAAAAAAAAGAGACTCTAAAAATCATAGTGTATTGAATAGAAACCAAACCAATAAATTATATCGTTTTGACGTGGAAGCATGTCCAAAAACATAACACACAAGTTGCAAATCTTCGAAATCATTAGGATTCATGGAAAAATGAAGTTTAAGAGAACCCTATTGCTTCCCCACACTTTTCCAAGTGAAAGGATTTAAAAGGAAGAGACTCTAAAAATCACAGTGTATTGAATAGAAACCAAACCAATAAATTATATCGTTTTGACGTGGAAGCATGTCCAAAAACATAACACACAAGTTGCAAATCGTCGAAATCATTAGGATTCATGGAAAAATGAAGTTTAAGAGAACCCTATTGCTTCCCCACACTTTTCCAAGTGAAATGGATTTAAAAAAAAGAGACTCTAAAAATCATGCTGTATTGAATAGAAACCAAACCAATAAATTATATCGTTTTGATGTGGAAGCATGTCCAAAAACATAATACACAAGTTGCAAATCGTCGAAATCATTAGGATTCATGGAAAAATGAAGTTTAAGAGAACCCTATTGCTTCCCCACACTTTTCCAAGTGAAATGGATTTAAAAAAAAGAGACTCTAAAAATCATGTTGTATTGAATAGAAACCAAACCAATAAATTATATCGTTTTGACGTGGAAGCATGTCCAAAAACATAACACACAAGTTGCAAATCTTCGAAATCATTAGGATTCATGGAAAAATGAAGTTTAAGAGAACCCTATTGCTTCCCGACACTTTTCCAAGTGAAATGGATTTAAAAAAAAGACACTCTAAAAATCATGCTGTATTGAATAGAAACCAAACCAATAAATTATATCGTTTTGACGTGGAAGCATGTCCAAAAACATAACACACAAGTTGCAAATCTTCGAAATCATTAGGATTCATGGAAAAATGAAGTTTAAGAGAACCCTATTGCTTCCCCACACTTTTCCAAGTGAAATGGATTTAAAAAAAAGAGACTCTAAAAATCATGCTGTATTGAATAGAAACCAAACCAATAAATTATATCGTTTTGACGTGGAAGCATGTCCAAAAACATAACACACAAGTTGCAAATCTTCGAAATCATTAGGATTCATGGAAAAATGAAGTTTAAGAGAACCCTATTGCTTCCCCACACTTTTCCAAGTGAAATGGATTGAAAAAGAAGAGACTCTAAAAATCATGCTATATTTCATAGAAACCAAACCAATAAATTATATCGTTTTGATGTGGATGCATGTCCAAAAACATAACACACAAGTTGCAAATCTTCGAAATCATTAGGATTCATGGAAAAATGAAGTTTAAGAGAACCCTATTGCTTCCCCACACTTTTCCAAGTGAAATGGATTTAAAAAAAAGAGACTCTAAAAATCATAGTGTATTGAATAGAAACCAAACCAATAAATTATATCGTTTTGACCTGGAAGCATGTCCAAAAACATAACACACAAGTTGCAAATCTTCGAAATCATTAGGATTCATGGAAAAATGAAGTTTAAGAGAACCCTATTGCTTCCCCACACTTTTCCAAGTGAAAGGATTTAAAAAGAAGAGACTCTAAAAATCATGCTATATTGAATCGAAACCAAACCATTAAATTATATAGTTTTGACGTGGAAGCATGTCCAAAAACATAACACACAAGTTGCAAATCGTCGAAATCATTAGGATTCATGGAAAAATGAAGTTTAAGAGAACCCTATTGCTTCCCCACACTTTTCCAAGTGAAATGGATTTAAAAAAAAGAGACTCTAAAAATCATGCTGTATTGAATAGAAACCAAACCAATAAATTATATCGTTTTGACGTGGAAGCATGTCCAAAAACATAACACACAAGTTCCAAATCCTCGAAATCATTAGGATTCATGGAAAAATGAAGTCTAAGAGAACCCTATTGCTTCCCCACACTTTTCCAAGTGAAAGGATTTAAAAGGAAGAGACTATAAAAATCACAGTGTATTGAATAGAAACCAAACCAATAAATTATATCGTTTTGACGTGGTAGCATGTCCAAAAACATAACACACAAGTTGCAAATCTTCGAAATCATTAGGATTCATGGAAAAATGAAGTTTAAGAGAACCCTATTGCTTCCCCACACTTTTCCAAGTGAAAGGATTTAAAAAGAAGAGACTCTAAAAATCATGCTATATTGAATCGAAACCAAACCATTAAATTATATTGTTTTGACGTGGAAGCATGTCCAAAAACATAACACACAAGTTGCAAATCGTCGAAATCATTAGGATTCATGGAAAAATGAAGTTTAAGAGAACCCTATTGCTTCCCCACACTTTTCCAAGTGAAATGGATTTAAAAAAAAGAGACTCTAAAAATCATGCTGTATTGAATAGAAACCAAACCAATAAACTATATCGTTTTGACGTGGAAGCATGTCCAAAAACATAACACACAAGTTGCAAATCTTCGAAATCATTAGGATTCATGGAAAAATGAAGTTTAAGAGAACCCTATTGCTTCCCCACACTTTTCCAAGTGAAATGGATTTAAAAAAAAGAGACTCTAAAAATCATGCTGTATTGAATAGAAACCAAACCAATAAATTATATTGTTTTGACGTGGAAGCATGTCCAAAAACATAATACACAAGTTGCAAATCGTCGAAATCATTAGGATTCATGGAAAAATGAAGTTTAAGAGAACCCTATTGCTTCCCCACACTTTTCCAAGTGAAATGGATTTAAAAAAAAGAGACTCTAAAAATCATGTTGTATTGAATAGAAACCAAACCAATAAATTATATCGTTTTGACGTGGAAGCATGTCCAAAAACATAACACACAAGTTGCAAATCTTCGAAATCATTAGGATTCATGGAAAAATGAAGTTTAAGAGAACCCTATTGCTTCCCGACACTTTTCCAAGTGAAATGGATTTAAAAAAAAGACACTCTAAAAATCATGCTGTATTGAATAGAAACCAAACCAATAAATTATATCGTTTTGACGTGGAAGCATGTCCAAAAACATAACACACAAGTTGCAAATCTTCGAAATCATTAGGATTCATGGAAAAATGAAGTTTAAGAGAACCCTATTGCTTCCCCACACTTTTCCAAGTGAAATGGATTTAAAAAAAAGAGACTCTAAAAATCATGCTGTATTGAATAGAAACCAAACCAATAAATTATATCGTTTTGACGTGGAAGCATGTCCAAAAACATAACACACAAGTTGCAAATCTTCGAAATCATTAGGATTCATGGAAAAATGAAGTTTAAGAGAACCCTATTGCTTCCCCACACTTTTCCAAGTGAAATGGATTGAAAAAGAAGAGACTCTAAAAATCATGCTATATTTCATAGAAACCAAACCAATAAATTATATCGTTTTGATGTGGATGCATGTCCAAAAACATAACACACAAGTTGCAAATCTTCGAAATCATTAGGATTCATGGAAAAATGAAGTTTAAGAGAACCCTATTGCTTCCCCACACTTTTCCAAGTGAAATGGATTTAAAAAAAAGAGACTCTAAAAATCATAGTGTATTGAATAGAAACCAAACCAATAAATTATATCGTTTTGACGTGGAAGCATGTCCAAAAACATAACACACAAGTTGCAAATCTTCGAAATCATTAGGATTCATGGAAAAATGAAGTTTAAGAGAACCCTATTGCTTCCCCACACTTTTCCAAGTGAAAGGATTTAAAAGGAAGAGACTCTAAAAATCACAGTGTATTGAATAGAAACCAAACCAATAAATTATATCGTTTTGACCTGGAAGCATGTCCAAAAACATAACACACAAGTTGCAAATCTTCGAAATCATTAGGATTCATGGAAAAATGAAGTTTAAGAGAACCCTATTGCTTCCCCACACTTTTCCAAGTGAAAGGATTGAAAAAGAAGAGACTCTAAAAATCATGCTGTATTGAATAGAAACCAAACCAATAAATTATATCGTTTTGACGTGGAAGCATGTCCAAAAACATAACACACAAGTTGCAAATCGTCGAAATCATTAGGATTCATGGAAAAATGAAGTTTAAGAGAACCCTATTGCTTCCCCACACTTTTCCAAGTGAAATGGATTTAAAAAAAAGAGACTCTAAAAATCATGCTGTATTGAATAGAAACCAAACCAATAAATTATATCGTTTTGAAGTGGAAGCATGTCCAAAAACATAACACACAAGTTCCAAATCCTCGAAATCATTAGGATTCATGGAAAAATGAAGTCTAAGAGAACCCTATTGCTTCCCCACACTTTTCCAAGTGAAAGGATTTAAAAGGAAGAGACTATAAAAATCACAGTGTATTGAATAGAAACCAAACCAATAAATTATATCGTTTTGACGTGGTAGCATGTCCAAAAACATAACACACAAGTTGCAAATCTTCGAAATCATTAGGATTCATGGAAAAATGAAGTTTAAGAGAACCCTATTGCTTCCCCACACTTTTCCAAGTGAAAGGATTTAAAAAGAAGAGACTCTAAAAATCATGCTATATTGAATCGAAACCAAACCATTAAATTATATTGTTTTGACGTGGAAGCATGTCCAAAAACATAACACACAAGTTGCAAATCGTCGAAATCATTAGGATTCATGGAAAAATGAAGTTTAAGAGAACCCTATTGCTTCCCCACACTTTTCCAAGTGAAATGGATTTAAAAAAAAGAGACTCTAAAAATCATGTTGTATTGAATAGAAACCAAACCAATAAACTATATCGTTTTGACGTGGAAGCATGTCCAAAAACATAACACACAAGTTGCAAATCTTCGAAATCATTAGGATTCATGGAAAAATGAAGTTTAAGAGAACCCTATTGCTTCCCCACACTTTTCCAAGTGAAATGGATTTAAAAAAAAGACACTCTAAAAATCATGCTGTATTGAATAGAAACCAAACCAATAAATTATATTGTTTTGACGTGGAAGCATGTCCAAAAACATAATACACAAGTTGCAAATCGTCGAAATCATTAGGATTCATGGAAAAATGAAGTTTAAGAGAACCCTATTGCTTCCCCACACTTTTCCAAGTGAAATGGATTTAAAAAAAAGAGACTCTAAAAATCATGTTGTATTGAATAGAAACCAAACCAATAAATTATATCGTTTTGACGTGGAAGCATGTCCAAAAACATAACACACAAGTTGCAAATCTTCGAAATCATTAGGATTCATGGAAAAATGAAGTTTAAGAGAACCCTATTGCTTCCCGACACTTTTCCAAGTGAAATGGATTTAAAAAAAAGACACTCTAAAAATCATGCTGTATTGAATAGAAACCAAACCAATAAATTATATCGTTTTGACGTGGAAGCATGTCCAAAAACATAACACACAAGTTGCAAATCTTCGAAATCATTAGGATTCATGGAAAAATGAAGTTTAAGAGAACCCTATTGCTTCCCCACACTTTTCCAAGTGAAATGGATTTAAAAAAAAGAGACTCTAAAAATCATGCTGTATTGAATAGAAACCAAACCAATAAATTATATCGTTTTGACGTGGAAGCATGTCCAAAAACATAACACACAAGTTGCAAATCTTCGAAATCATTAGGATTCATGGAAAAATGAAGTTTAAGAGAACCCTATTGCTTCCCCACACTTTTCCAAGTGAAATGGATTGAAAAAGAAGAGACTCTAAAAATCATGCTATATTTCATAGAAACCAAACCAATAAATTATATCGTTTTGATGTGGATGCATGTCCAAAAACATAACACACAAGTTGCAAATCTTCGAAATCATTAGGATTCATGGAAAAATGAAGTTTAAGAGAACCCTATTGCTTCCCCACACTTTTCCAAGTGAAATGGATTTAAAAAAAAGAGACTCTAAAAATCATAGTGTATTGAATAGAAACCAAACCAATAAATTATATCGTTTTGACGTGGAAGCATGTCCAAAAACATAACACACAAGTTGCAAATCTTCGAAATCATTAGGATTCATGGAAAAATGAAGTTTAAGAGAACCCTATTGCTTCCCCACACTTTTCCAAGTGAAAGGATTTAAAAGGAAGAGACTCTAAAAATCACAGTGTATTGAATAGAAAGCAAACCAATAAATTATATCGTTTTGACCTGGAAGCATGTCCAAAAACATAACACACAAGTTGCAAATCTTCGAAATCATTAGGATTCATGGAAAAATGAAGTTTAAGAGAACCCTATTGCTTCCCCACACTTTTCCAAGTGAAAGGATTGAAAAAGAAGAGACTCTAAAAATCATGCTGTATTGAATAGAAACCAAACCAATAAATTATATCGTTTTGACGTGGAAGCATGTCCAAAAACATAACACACAAGTTGCAAATCGTCGAAATCATTAGGATTCATGGAAAAATGAAGTTTAAGAGAACCCTATTGCTTCCCCACACTTTTCCAAGTGAAATGGATTTAAAAAAAAGAGACTCTAAAAATCATGCTGTATTGAATAGAAACCAAACCAATAAATTATATCGTTTTGAAGTGGAAGCATGTCCAAAAACATAACACACAAGTTCCAAATCCTCGAAATCATTAGGATTCATGGAAAAATGAAGTCTAAGAGAACCCTATTGCTTCCCCACACTTTTCCAAGTGAAAGGATTTAAAAGGAAGAGACTATAAAAATCACAGTGTATTGAATAGAAACCAAACCAATAAATTATATCGTTTTGACGTGGTAGCATGTCCAAAAACATAACACACAAGTTGCAAATCTTCGAAATCATTAGGATTCATGGAAAAATGAAGTTTAAGAGAACCCTATTGCTTCCCCACACTTTTCCAAGTGAAAGGATTTAAAAAGAAGAGACTCTAAAAATCATGCTATATTGAATCGAAACCAAACCATTAAATTATATTGTTTTGACGTGGAAGCATGTCCAAAAACATAACACACAAGTTGCAAATCGTCGAAATCATTAGGATTCATGGAAAAATGAAGTTTAAGAGAACCCTATTGCTTCCCCACACTTTTCCAAGTGAAATGGATTTAAAAAAAAGAGACTCTAAAAATCATGCTGTATTGAATAGAAACCAAACCAATAAACTATATCGTTTTGACGTGGAAGCATGTCCAAAAACATAACACACAAGTTGCAAATCTTCGAAATCATTAGGATTCATGGAAAAATGAAGTTTAAGAGAACCCTATTGCTTCCCCACACTTTTCCAAGTGAAATGGATTTAAAAAAAAGAGACTCTAAAAATCATGCTGTATTGAATAGAAACCAAACCAATAAATTATATTGTTTTGACGTGGAAGCATGTCCAAAAACATAATACACAAGTTGCAAATCGTCGAAATCATTAGGATTCATGGAAAAATGAAGTTTAAGAGAACCCTATTGCTTCCCCACACTTTTCCAAGTGAAATGGATTTAAAAAAAAGAGACTCTAAAAATCATGTTGTATTGAATAGAAACCAAACCAATAAATTATATCGTTTTGACGTGGAAGCATGTCCAAAAACATAACACACAAGTTGCAAATCTTCGAAATCATTAGGATTCATGGAAAAATGAAGTTTAAGAGAACCCTATTGCTTCCCCACACTTTTCCAAGTGAAATGGATTTAAAAAAAAGAGACTCTAAAAATCATGCTGTATTGAATAGAAACCAAACCAATAAATTATATTGTTTTGACGTGGAAGCATGTCCAAAAACATAATACACAAGTTGCAAATTGTCGAAATCATTAGGATTCATGGAAAAATGAAGTTTAAGAGAACCCTATTGCTTCCCCACACTTTTCCAAGTGAAATGGATTTAAAAAAAAGAGACTCTAAAAATCATGTTGTATTGAATAGAAACCAAACCAATAAATTATATCGTTTTGACGTGGAAGCATGTCCAAAAACATAACACACAAGTTGCAAATCTTCGAAATCATTAGGATTCATGGAAAAATGAAGTTTAAGAGAACCCTATTGCTTCCCCACACTTTTCCAAGTGAAATGGATTTAAAAAAAAGACACTCTAAAAATCATGCTGTATTGAATAGAAACCAAACCAATAAATTATATTGTTTTGACGTGGAAGCATGTCCAAAAACATAACACACAAGTTGCAAATCTTCGAAATCATTAGGATTCATGGAAAAATGAAGTTTAAGAGAACCCTATTGCTTCCCCACACTTTTCCAAGTGAAATGGATTTAAAAAAAAGAGACTCTAAAAATCATGCTGTATTGAATAGAAACCAAACCAATAAATTATATCGTTTTGACGTGGAAGCATGTCCAAAAACATAACACACAAGTTGCAAATCTTCGAAATCATTAGGATTCATGGAAAAATGAAGTTTAAGAGAACCCTATTGCTTCCCGACACTTTTCCAAGTGAAATGGATTTAAAAAAAAGAGACTCTAAAAATCATGCTGTATTGAATAGAAACCAAACCAATAAATTATATCGTTTTGACGTGGAAGCATGTCCAAAAACATAACACACAAGTTGCAAATCTTCGAAATCATTAGGATTCATGGAAAAATGAAGTTTAAGAGAACCCTATTGCTTCCCCACACTTTTCCAAGTGAAAGGATTTAAAAAGAAGAGACTCTAAAAATCATGCTATATTGAATCGAAACCAAACCATTAAATTATATTGTTTTGACGTGGAAGCATGTCCAAAAACATAATACACAAGTTGCAAATCGTCGAAATCATTAGGATTCATGGAAAAATGAAGTTTAAGAGAACCCTATTGCTTCCCCACACTTTTCCAAGTGAAATGGATTTAAAAAAAAGAGACTCTAAAAATCATGCTGTATTGAATAGAAACCAAACCAATAAATTATATTGTTTTGACGTGGAAGCATGTCCAAAAACATAACACACAAGTTGCAAATCTTCGAAATCATTAGGATTCATGGAAAAATGAAGTTTAAGAGAACCCTATTGCTTCCCCACACTTTTCCAAGTGAAATGGATTTAAAAAAAAGAGACTCTAAAAATCATGCTGTATTGAATAGAAACCAAACCAATAAATTATATTGTTTTGACGTGGAAGCATGTCCAAAAACATAATACACAAGTTGCAAATTGTCGAAATCATTAGGATTCATGGAAAAATGAAGTTTAAGAGAACCCTATTGCTTCCCCACACTTTTCCAAGTGAAATGGATTTAAAAAAAAGAGACTCTAAAAATCATGCTGTATTGAATAGAAACCAAACCAATAAATTATATCGTTTTGACGTGGAAGCATGTCCAAAAACATAACACACAAGTTGCAAATCTTCGAAATCATTAGGATTCATGGAAAAATGAAGTTTAAGAGAACCCTATTGCTTCCCCACACTTTTCCAAGTGAAATGGATTGAAAAAGAAGAGACTCTAAAAATCATGCTATATTTCATAGAAACCAAACCAATAAATTATATCGTTTTGATGTGGAAGCATGTCCAAAAATATAACACACAAGTTGCAAATCTTCAAAATCATTAGGATTTATGGAAAAATGAAGTTTAAGAGAACCCTATTGCTTCCCCACACTTTTCCAAGTGAAATGGATTTAAAAAAAAGAGACTCTAAAAATCATGCTGTATTGAATAGAAACCAAACCAATAAATTATATCGTTTTGACGTGGAAGCATGTCCAAAAACATAACACACAAGTTGCAAATCTTCGAAATCATTAGGATTCATGGAAAAATGAAGTTTAAGAGAACCCTATTGCTTCCCGACACTTTTCCAAGTGAAATGGATTTAAAAAAAAGAGACTCTAAAAATCATGCTGTATTGAATAGAAACCAAACCAATAAATTATATCGTTTTGACGTGGAAGCATGTCCAAAAACATAACACACAAGTTGCAAATCTTCGAAATCATTAGGATTCATGGAAAAATGAAGTTTAAGAGAACCCTATTGCTTCCCCACACTTTTCCAAGTGAAAGGATTTAAAAAGAAGAGACTCTAAAAATCATGCTATATTGAATCGAAACCAAACCATTAAATTATATTGTTTTGACGTGGAAGCATGTCCAAAAACATAATACACAAGTTGCAAATCGTCGAAATCATTAGGATTCATGGAAAAATGAAGTTTAAGAGAACCCTATTGCTTCCCCACACTTTTCCAAGTGAAATGGATTTAAAGAAAAGAGACTCTAAAAATCATGCTGTATTGAATAGAAACCAAACCAATAAATTATATTGTTTTGACGTGGAAGCATGTCCAAAAACATAACACACAAGTTGCAAATCTTCGAAATCATTAGGATTCATGGAAAAATGAAGTTTAAGAGAACCCTATTGCTTCCCCACACTTTTCCAAGTGAAATGGATTTAAAAAAAAGAGACTCTAAAAATCATGCTGTATTGAATAGAAACCAAACCAATAAATTATATTGTTTTGACGTGGAAGCATGTCCAAAAACATAATACACAAGTTGCAAATTGTCGAAATCATTAGGATTCATGGAAAAATGAAGTTTAAGAGAACCCTATTGCTTCCCCACACTTTTCCAAGTGAAATGGATTTAAAAAAAAGAGACTCTAAAAATCATGCTGTATTGAATAGAAACCAAACCAATAAATTATATCGTTTTGACGTGGAAGCATGTCCAAAAACATAACACACAAGTTGCAAATCTTCGAAATCATTAGGATTCATGGAAAAATGAAGTTTAAGAGAACCCTATTGCTTCCCCACACTTTTCCAAGTGAAATGGATTGAAAAAGAAGAGACTCTAAAAATCATGCTATATTTCATAGAAACCAAACCAATAAATTATATCGTTTTGATGTGGAAGCATGTCCAAAAATATAACACACAAGTTGCAAATCTTCAAAATCATTAGGATTTATGGAAAAATGAAGTTTAAGAGAACCCTATTGCTTCCCCACACTTTTCCAAGTGAAATGGATTTAAAAAAAAGACACTCTAAAAATCATGCTGTATTGAATAGAAACGAAACCAATAAATTATATCGTTTTGACGTGGAAGCATGTCCAAAAACATAACACACAAGTTGCAAATCTTCGAAATCATTAGGATTCATGGAAAAATGAAGTTTAAGAGAACCCTATTGCTTCCCCACACTTTTCCAAGTGAAAGGATTTAAAAGGAAGAGACTCTAAAAATCACAGTGTATTGAATAGAAACCAAACCAATAAATTATATCGTTTTGACCTGGAAGCATGTCCAAAAACATAACACACAAGTTGCAAATCTTCGAAATCATTAGGATTCATGGAAAAATGAAGTTTAAGAGAACCCTATTGCTTCCCCACACTTTTCCAAGTGAAAGGATTAAAAAAGAAGAGACTCTAAAAATCATGCTGTATTGAATAGAAACCAAACCAATAAATTATATCGTTTTGACGTGGAAGCATGTCCAAAAACATAACACACAAGTTGCAAATCTTCGAAATCATTAGGATTCATGGAAAAATGAAGTTTAAGAGAACCCTATTGTTTCCCCACACTTTATCAAGTATAAGGATTCAAAAAGAAGAGACTCTAAAAATCATGCTGTATTGAATAGAAACCAAACCAATAAATTATATTGTTTTGACGTGGAAGCATGTCCAAAAACATAATACACAAGTTGCAAATTGTCGAAATCATTAGGATTCATGGAAAAATGAAGTTTAAGAGAACCCTATTGCTTCCCCACACTTTTCCAAGTGAAAGGATTTAAAAAGAAGAGACTCTAAAAATCATGCTATATTGAATCGAAACCAAACCATTAAATTATATAGTTTTGACGTGGAAGCATGTCCAAAAACATAACACACAAGTTGCAAATCTTCGAAATCATTAGGATTCATGGAAAAATGAAGTTTAAGAGAACCCTATTGCTTCCCGACACTTTTCCAAGTGAAATGGATTTAAAAAAAAGAGACTCTAAAAATCATGCTGTATTGAATAGAAACCAAACCAATAAATTATATCGTTTTGACGTGGAAGCATGTCCAAAAACATAACACACAAGTTGCAAATCTTCGAAATCATTAGGATTCATGGAAAAATGAAGTTTAAGAGAACCCTATTGCTTCCCCACACTTTTCCAAGTGAAATGGATTGAAAAAGAAGAGACTCTAAAAATCATGCTATATTTCATAGAAACCAAACCAATAAATTATATCGTTTTGATGTGGAAGCATGTCCAAAAACATAACACACAAGTTGCAAATCTTCAAAATCATTAGGATTCATGGAAAAATGAAGTTTAAGAGAACCCTATTGCTTCCCCACACTTTTCCAAGTGAAATGGATTTAAAAAAAAGAGACTCTAAAAATCATGCTATATTTCATAGAAACCAAACCAATAAATTATATCGTTTTGACGTGGAAGCATGTCCAAAAACATAACACACAAGTTGCAAATTGTCGAAATCATTAGGATTCATGGAAAAATGAAGTTTAAGAGAACCCTATTGCTTCCCCACACTTTTCCAAGTGAAAGGATTGAAAAAGAAGAGACTCTAAAAATCATGCTGTATTGAATAGAAACCAAACCAATAAATTATATCGTTTTGACGTGGAAGCATGTCCAAAAACATAACACACAAGTTGCAAATCTTCGAAATCATTAGGATTCATGGAAAAATGAAGTTTAAGAGAACCCTATTGCTTCCCCACACTTTTCCAAGTGAAAGGATTTAAAAGGAAGAGACTCTAAAAATCACAGTGTATTGAATAGAAACCAAACCAATAAATTATATCGTTTTGACCTGGAAGCATGTCCAAAAACATAACACACAAGTTGCAAATCTTCGAAATCATTAGGATTCATGGAAAAATGAAGTTTAAGAGAACCCTATTGCTTCCCCACACTTTTCCAAGTGAAAGGATTGAAAAAGAAGAGACTCTAAAAATCATGCTGTATTGAATAGAAACCAAACCAATAAATTATATCGTTTTGACGTGGAAGCATGTCCAAAAACATAACACACAAGTTGCAAATCTTCGAAATCATTAGGATTCATGGAAAAATGAAGTTTAAGAGAACCCTATTGTTTCCCCACACTTTATCAAGTATAAGGATTCAAAAAGAAGAGACTCTAAAAATCATGCTGTATTGAATAGAAACCAAACCAATAAATTATATTGTTTTGACGTGGAAGCATGTCCAAAAACATAATACACAAGTTGCAAATTGTCGAAATCATTAGGATTCATGGAAAAATGAAGTTTAAGAGAACCCTATTGCTTCCCCACACTTTTCCAAGTGAAAGGATTTAAAAAGAAGAGACTCTAAAAATCATGCTATATTGAATCGAAACCAAACCATTAAATTATATAGTTTTGACGTGGAAGCATGTCCAAAAACATAACACACAAGTTGCAAATCTTCGAAATCATTAGGATTCATGGAAAAATGAAGTTTAAGAGAACCCTATTGCTTCCCGACACTTTTCCAAGTGAAATGGATTTAAAAAAAAGAGACTCTAAAAATCATGCTGTATTGAATAGAAACCAAACCAATAAATTATATCGTTTTGACGTGGAAGCATGTCCAAAAACATAACACACAAGTTGCAAATCTTCGAAATCATTAGGATTCATGGAAAAATGAAGTTTAAGAGAACCCTATTGCTTCCCCACACTTTTCCAAGTGAAATGGATTGAAAAAGAAGAGACTCTAAAAATCATGCTATATTTCATAGAAACCAAACCAATAAATTATATCGTTTTGATGTGGAAGCATGTCCAAAAACATAACACACAAGTTGCAAATCTTCAAAATCATTAGGATTCATGGAAAAATGAAGTTTAAGAGAACCCTATTGCTTCCCCACACTTTTCCAAGTGAAATGGATTTAAAAAAAAGAGACTCTAAAAATCATGCTATATTTCATAGAAACCAAACCAATAAATTATATCGTTTTGACGTGGAAGCATGTCCAAAAACATAACACACAAGTTGCAAATTGTCGAAATCATTAGGATTCATGGAAAAATGAAGTTTAAGAGAACCCTATTGCTTCCCCACACTTTTCCAAGTGAAAGGATTGAAAAAGAAGAGACTCTAAAAATCATGCTGTATTGAATAGAAACCAAACCAATAAATTATATCGTTTTGACGTGGAAGCATGTCCAAAAACATAACACACAAGTTGCAAATCTTCGAAATCATTAGGATTCATGGAAAAATGAAGTTTAAGAGAACCCTATTGCTTCCCCACACTTTTCCAAGTGAAAGGATTTAAAAGGAAGAGACTCTAAAAATCACAGTGTATTGAATAGAAACCAAACCAATAAATTATATCGTTTTGACCTGGAAGCATGTCCAAAAACATAACACACAAGTTGCAAATCTTCGAAATCATTAGGATTCATGGAAAAATGAAGTTTAAGAGAACCCTATTGCTTCCCCACACTTTTCCAAGTGAAAGGATTGAAAAAGAAGAGACTCTAAAAATCATGCTGTATTGAATAGAAACCAAACCAATAAATTATATCGTTTTGACGTGGAAGCATGTCCAAAAACATAACACACAAGTTGCAAATCTTCGAAATCATTAGGATTCATGGAAAAATGAAGTTTAAGAGAACCCTATTGTTTCCCCACACTTTATCAAGTATAAGGATTCAAAAAGAAGAGACTCTAAAAATCATGCTGTATTGAATAGAAACCAAACCAATAAATTATATTGTTTTGACGTGGAAGCATGTCCAAAAACATAATACACAAGTTGCAAATTGTCGAAATCATTAGGATTCATGGAAAAATGAAGTTTAAGAGAACCCTATTGCTTCCCCACACTTTTCCAAGTGAAAGGATTTAAAAAGAAGAGACTCTAAAAATCATGCTATATTGAATCGAAACCAAACCATTAAATTATATAGTTTTGACGTGGAAGCATGTCCAAAAACATAACACACAAGTTGCAAATCTTCGAAATCATTAGGATTCATGGAAAAATGAAGTTTAAGAGAACCCTATTGCTTCCCGACACTTTTCCAAGTGAAATGGATTTAAAAAAAAGAGACTCTAAAAATCATGCTGTATTGAATAGAAACCAAACCAATAAATTATATCGTTTTGACGTGGAAGCATGTCCAAAAACATAACACACAAGTTGCAAATCTTCGAAATCATTAGGATTCATGGAAAAATGAAGTTTAAGAGAACCCTATTGCTTCCCCACACTTTTCCAAGTGAAATGGATTGAAAAAGAAGAGACTCTAAAAATCATGCTATATTTCATAGAAACCAAACCAATAAATTATATCGTTTTGATGTGGAAGCATGTCCAAAAACATAACACACAAGTTGCAAATCTTCAAAATCATTAGGATTCATGGAAAAATGAAGTTTAAGAGAACCCTATTGCTTCCCCACACTTTTCCAAGTGAAATGGATTTAAAAAAAAGAGACTCTAAAAATCATGCTGTATTGAATAGAAACCAAACCAATAAATTATATCGTTTTGACGTGGAAGCATGTCCAAAAACATAACACACAAGTTGCAAATTGTCGAAATCATTAGGATTCATGGAAAAATGAAGTTTAAGAGAACCCTATTGCTTCCCCACACTTTTCCAAGTGAAAGGATTGAAAAAGAAGAGACTCTAAAAATCATGCTGTATTGAATAGAAACCAAACCAATAAATTATATCGTTTTGACGTGGAAGCATGTCCAAAAACATAACACACAAGTTGCAAATCTTCGAAATCATTAGGATTCATGGAAAAATGAAGTTTAAGAGAACCCTATTGTTTCCCCACACTTTATCAAGTATAAGGATTCAAAAAGAAGAGACTCTAAAAATCATGCTGTATTGAATAGAAACCAAACCAATAAATTATATCGTTTTGACGTGGAAGCATGTCCAAAAACATAACACACAAGTTGCAAATTGTCGAAATCATTAGGATTCATGGAAAAATGAAGTTTAAGAGAACCCTATTGCTTCCCCACACTTTTCCAAGTGAAAGGATTTAAAAGGAAGAGACTCTAAAAATCACAGTGTATTGAATAGAAACGAAACCAATAAATTATATCGTTTTGACGTGGAAGCATGTCCAAAAACATAACACACAAGTTGCAAATCTTCGAAATCATTAGGATTCATGGAAAAATGAAGTTTAAGAGAACCCTATTGCTTCCCCACACTTTTCCAAGTGAAAGGATTGAAAAAGAAGAGACTCTAAAAATCATGCTGTATTGAATAGAAACCAAACCAATAAATTATATCGTTTTGACGTGGAAGCATGTCCAAAAACATAACACACAAGTTGCAAATCGTCGAAATCATTAGGATTCATGGAAAAATGAAGTTTAAGAGAACCCTATTGCTTCCCCACACTTTTCCAAGTGAAAGGATTTAAAAAGAAGAGACTCTAAAAATCATGCTGTATTGAATAGAAACCAAACCAATAAATTATATCGTTTTGACGTGGAAGCATGTCCAAAAACATAATACACAAGTTGCAAATCGTCGAAATCATTAGGATTCATGGAAAAATGAAGTTTAAGAGAACCCTATTGCTTCCCCACACTTTTCCAAGTGAAAGGATTTAAAAAGAAGAGACTCTAAAAATCATGCTATATTGAATCGAAACCAAACCATTAAATTATATAGTTTTGACCTGGAAGCATGTCCAAAAACATAACACACAAGTTGCAAATCGTCGAAATCATTAGGATTCATGGAAAAATGAAGTTTAAGAGAACCCTATTGCTTCCCCACACTTTTCCAAGTGAAATGGATTTAAAAAAAAGAGACTCTAAAAATCATGCTGTATTGAATAGAAACCAAACCAATAAATTATATCGTTTTGACGTGGAAGCATGTCCAAAAACATAACACACAAGTTGCAAATCTTCGAAATCATTAGGATTCATGGAAAAATGAAGTTTAAGAGAACCCTATTGCTTCCCCACACTTTTCCAAGTGAAAGGATTTAAAAAGAAGAGACTCTAAAAATCATGCTGTATTGAATAGAAACCAAACCAATAAATTATATCGTTTTGACGTGGAAGCATGTCCAAAAACATAATACACAAGTTGCAAATCGTCGAAATCATTAGGATTCATGGAAAAATGAAGTTTAAGAGAACCCTATTGCTTCCCCACACTTTTCCAAGTGAAAGGATTTAAAAAGAAGAGACTCTAAAAATCATGCTATATTGAATCGAAACCAAACCATTAAATTATATAGTTTTGACGTGGAAGCATGTCCAAAAACATAACACACAAGTTGCAAATCGTCGAAATCATTAGGATTCATGGAAAAATGAAGTTTAAGAGAACCCTATTGCTTCCCCACACTTTTCCAAGTGAAAGGATTGAAAAAGAAGAGACTCTAAAAATCATGCTGTATTGAATAGAAACCAAACCAATAAATTATATCGTTTTGACGTGGAAGCATGTCCAAAAACATAACACACAAGTTGCAAATCGTCGAAATCATTAGGATTCATGGAAAAATGAAGTTTAAGAGAACCCTATTGCTTCCCCACACTTTTCCAAGTGAAAGGATTTAAAAAGAAGAGACTCTAAAAATCATGCTGTATTGAATAGAAACCAAACCAATAAATTATATCGTTTTGACGTGGAAGCATGTCCAAAAACATAATACACAAGTTGCAAATCGTCGAAATCATTAGGATTCATGGAAAAATGAAGTTTAAGAGAACCCTATTGCTTCCCCACACTTTTCCAAGTGAAAGGATTTAAAAAGAAGAGACTCTAAAAATCATGCTATATTGAATCGAAACCAAACCATTAAATTATATAGTTTTGACGTGGAAGCATGTCCAAAAACATAACACACAAGTTGCAAATCGTCGAAATCATTAGGATTCATGGAAAAATGAAGTTTAAGAGAACCCTATTGCTTCCCCACACTTTTCCAAGTGAAATGGATTTAAAAAAAAGAGACTCTAAAAATCATGCTGTATTGAATAGAAACCAAACCAATAAATTATATCGTTTTGACGTGGAAGCATGTCCAAAAACATAACACACAAGTTGCAAATCTTCGAAATCATTAGGATTCATGGAAAAATGAAGTTTAAGAGAACCCTATTGCTTCCCCACACTTTTCCAAGTGAAATGGATTTAAAAAAAAGAGACTCTAAAAATCATGCTGTATTGAATAGAAACCAAACCAATAAATTATATTGTTTTGACGTGGAAGCATGTCCAAAAACATAATACACAAGTTGCAAATCGTCGAAATCATTAGGATTCATGGAAAAATGAAGTTTAAGAGAACCCTATTGCTTCCCCACACTTTTCCAAGTGAAATGGATTTAAAAAAAAGAGACTCTAAAAATCATGCTGTATTGAATAGAAACGAAACCAATAAATTATATCGTTTTGACGTGGAAGCATGTCCAAAAACATAACACACAAGTTGCAAATCTTCGAAATCATTAGGATTCATGGAAAAATGAAGTTTAAGAGAACCCTATTGCTTCCCGACACTTTTCCAAGTGAAATGGATTTAAAAAAAAGACACTCTAAAAATCATGCTGTATTGAATAGAAACCAAACCAATAAATTATATCGTTTTGACGTGGAAGCATGTCCAAAAACATAATACACAAGTTGCAAATCGTTGAAATCATTAGGATTCATGGAAAAATGAAGTTTAAGAGAACCCTATTGTTTCCCCACACTTTATCATGTATAAGGATTTAAAAAGAAGAGACTCTAAAAATCATGCTGTATTGAATAGAAACCAAACCAATAAATTATATCGTTTTGACGTGGAAGCATGTCCAAAAACATAACACACAAGTTGCAAATCTTCGAAATCATTAGGATTCATGGAAAAATGAAGTTTAAGAGAACCCTATTGTTTCCCCACACTTTATCAAGTATAAGGATTCAAAAAGAAGAGACTCTAAAAATCATGCTGTATTGAATAGAAACCAAACCAATAAATTATATTGTTTTGACGTGGAAGCATGTCCAAAAACATAATACACAAGTTGCAAATCGTCGAAATCATTAGGATTCATGGAAAAATGAAGTTTAAGAGAACCCTATTGCTTCCCCACACTTTTCCAAGTGAAATGGATTTAAAAAAAAGAGACTCTAAAAATCATGTTGTATTGAATAGAAACGAAACCAATAAATTATATTGTTTTGACGTGGAAGCATGTCCAAAAACATAATACACAAGTTGCAAATCGTCGAAATCATTAGGATTCATGGAAAAATGAAGTTTAAGAGAACCCTATTGCTTCCCCACACTTTTCCAAGTGAAATGGATTTAAAAAAAAGAGACTCTAAAAATCATGCTGTATTGAATAGAAACCAAACCAATAAATTATATCGTTTTGACGTGGAAGCATGTCCAAAAACATAACACACAAGTTGCAAACCTTTGAAATAAGTAGGATTCATGGAAAAGTGAAGTTTATGAGAACGCTATTGCTTCCCCACAGTTTTCCAGGTGAAATGGGTTAAAAAAAAAGAGACTATCAAAGACATGCAGTATTTAATAGAAACCAATTGAAACCAATACATTATATCGTTTTGACGTGGAAGCATGTTCGAAAACATAATACACAAGTTTGAAATCTTCGAAATAAGTAGGATTCATGGAAAAATGAAGTTTAAGAGAATCCTATTGCTTCCCCACTCTTTTTCTAGTGAAATGAGTTTTAAATAAAAGAGACTATCAAAATCATGCTGTATTTAATAGAAACCAATTGAAAACAATACATTATATCGTTTTGACGTGGAAGCATGCCTGAAAACATAACACACAAGTTGCAAACCTTTAAAATAACTAGGATTCATGGAAAAATGAAGTTTAAATGAACCCTATTGCTTCCCCATTCTTTTTCTAGTGAAATGAGTTTTAAATAAAAGAGACTATCAAAATCATGCTGTATTTAATAGATACCAATTGAAACCAATACATTATATCGTTTTGACGTGGAAGCATGCCCGAAAACATAACACACAAGTTGCAAACCTTTAAAATAATTAGGATTCATGAAGAAATGAAGT
The DNA here is from genome assembly GCA_950106755.1 of Climacium dendroides. Taxonomy (NCBI): domain Eukaryota; kingdom Viridiplantae; phylum Streptophyta; class Bryopsida; order Hypnales; family Climaciaceae; genus Climacium; species Climacium dendroides. The sequence continues at coordinate 736,892 of CATNNA010000013.1, read as the reverse complement.
TTAAGAGAACCCTATTGCTTCCCCACACTTTTTCAAGTGAAATGGGTTAAAAAAAAAAGACACTATAAAAATCATGCTGTATCTAATAGAAACCAATTAAAACCAATACATTATATCGTTTTGACGTGGAAGCATGTCCGAAAACATAAAACACAAGTTACAAATCTTCGAAATAATAATAATTCATGGGAAAATGAAGTTTAAGAGAACCCTATTGCTTCCCCACTCTTTTTCTAGTGAAATGAGTTTTAAATAAAAGACACTATAAAAATCATGCTGTATCTAATAGAAACCAATTGAAACCAATACATTATATCGTTTTGACGTGGAAGCATGTTCGAAAACATAACACACAAGTTGCAAACCTTTGAAATAAGTAGGATTCATGGAAAAATGAAGTTTAAGAAAACCCTATTGCTTCCCCACACTTTTCCAAGTGAAATGGATTAAAAAAAAAGAGACTATCATAGTCATGCTGTATTTAATAGAAACCAATTGAAACCAATACATTATATCGTTTTGACGTGGAAGCATGTTCGAAAACATAACACACAAGGTGCAAACCTTTGAAATAAGTAGGATTCATGGAAAAATGAAGTTTAAGAGAACCCTATTGCTTCCCCACACTTTTTCAAGTGAAATGGGTTAAAAAAAAGGACACTCTATAAATCATGCTGGATTTAATAGAAACCAATTGAAACCAATACATTATATGGTTTTGACGTGGAAGCATGTCCGGAAACATAACACACAAGTTGCAAACCTTTGAAATAATTAGGATGTATGGAAAAATGAAGTTTAAATGAACCCTATTGCATCCCCACACTTTTTCAAGTGAAATGGATTGAAAAAAAAGAGGCTATCAAAATCATGCTGTATTTAATAGAAACCAATTGAAACCAATACATTATATCGTTTTGATGTGCAAGCATGTTCGAAAACATAATACACAAGTTTGAAATCTTCGAAATAAGTAGGATTCATGGAAAAATGAAGTTTAAGAGAATCCTATTGCTTCCCCACTCTTTTTCTAGTGAAATGAGTTTTAAATAAAAGAGACTATCAAAATCATGCTGTATTTAATAGAAACCAATTGAAAACAATACATTATATCGTTTTGACGTGGAAGCATGCCTGAAAACATAACACACAAGTTGCAAACCTTTAAAATAACTAGGATTCATGGAAAAATTAAGTTTAAATGAACCCTATTGCTTCCCCATTCTTTTTCTAGTGAAATGAGTTTTAAATAAAAGAGACTATCAAAATCATGCTGTATTTAATAGATACCAATTGAAACCAATACATTATATCGTTTTGACGTGGAAGCATGCCCGAAAACATAACACACAAGTTGCAAACCTTTAAAATAATTAGGATTCATGAAGAAATGAAGTTTAAGAGAACCCTATTGCTTCCCCACACTTTTTCAAGTGAAATGGGTTAAAAAAAAAAGACACTATAAAAATCATGCTGTATCTAATAGAAACCAATTAAAACCAATACATTATATCGTTTTGACGTGGAAGCATGTCCGAAAACATAAAACACAAGTTACAAATCTTCGAAATAATAATAATTCATGGGAAAATGAAGTTTAAGAGAACCCTATTGCTTCCCCACTCTTTTTCTAGTGAAATGAGTTCTAAATAAAAGACACTATAAAAATCATGCTGTATCTAATAGAAACCAATTGAAACCAATACATTATATCGTTTTGACGTGGAAGCATGTTCGAAAACATAACACACAAGTTGCAAACCTTTGAAATAAGTAGGATTCATGGAAAAATGAAGTTTAAGAAAACCCTATTGCTTCCCCACACTTTTCCAAGTGAAATGGATTAAAAAAAAAGAGACTATCATAGTCATGCTGTATTTAATAGAAACCAATTGAAACCAATACATTATATCGTTTTGACGTGGAAGCATGTTCGAAAACATAACACACAAGGTGCAAACCTTTGAAATAAGTAGGATTCATGGAAAAATGAAGTTTAAGAGAACCCTATTGCTTCCCCACACTTTTTCAAGTGAAATGGGTTAAAAAAAAGGACACTCTATAAATCATGCTGGATTTAATAGAAACCAATTGAAACCAATACATTATATGGTTTTGACGTGGAAGCATGTCCGGAAACATAACACACAAGTTGCAAACCTTTGAAATAATTAGGATGTATGGAAAAATGAAGTTTAAATGAACCCTATTGCATCCCCACACTTTTTCAAGTGAAATGGATTGAAAAAAAAGAGGCTATCAAAATCATGCTGTATTTAATAGAAACCAATTGAAACCAATACATTATATCGTTTTGATGTGCAAGCATGTTCGAAAACATAACACACAAGTTACAAATCTTCGAAATAAGTAGGATTCATGGAAAAATGAAGTTTAAGAGAACCCTATTGCTTCCCCACATTTTTCCAAATAAAATGGATTAAAAAAAAAGAGACTATCAAAGTCATGCTGTATTTAATAGAAACCAATTGAAACCAATACATTATATCGTTTTGATGTGGAAGCATGTTCGAAAACATAACACACAAGTTGCAAACCTTTGAAATAAATAGGATTCATGGAAAAATGAAGCTTAAGAGAACCCTATTGCTTCCCCACACTTTTCCAAGTGAAATCGATTGAAAAAAAAGAGACTATCAAAATCATGCTGTTTTTAATAGAAACCAATTGAAACCAATACATTATATCGTTTTCACGTGGAAGCATGATCGAAAACATAACACACAAGTTGCAAACCTTTGAAATATGTAGGATTCATGGAAAAATGAAGTTTATGAAAACCCTATGGCTTCCCCACACTTTTCCAAGTGAAATGGATTTAAAAAAAAGAGACTATCAAAATCATGCTGTATTTAATAGAAACCAATTGAAACCAATACATTATATCGTTTTGATGTGGAAGCATGTTCGAAAACATAACACACAAGTTGCAAACCTTTGAAATAAATAGGATTCATGGAAAAATGAAGCTTAAGAGAACCCTATTGCTTCCCCACACTTTTCCAAGTGAAATCGATTGAAAAAAAAGAGACTATCAAAATCATGCTGTATTTAATAGAAACCAATTGAAACCAATACATTATATCGTTTTGATGTGGAAACATGTTCGAAAACATAACACACAAGTTGCAAACCTTTGAAATAAATAGGATTCATGGAAAAATGAAGTTTAAGAAAACCCTATTGCTTCCCCACACTTTTCCAAGTGAAATGGATTAAAAAAAAAGAGACTATCATAGTCATGCTGTATTTAATAGAAACCAATTGAAACCAATACATTATATCGTTTTGACGTGGAAGCATGTTCGAATACATAACACACAAGTTGCAAACCTTTGAAATAATTAGGATTCATGGAAAAATGAAGTTTAAGAGAACCCTATTGCTTCCCCACACTTTTCCAAGTGAAATGGATTTATAAAAAAGAGACTATCAAAGTCATGCTGTATTTAATAGAAACCAATTGAAACCAATACATTATATCGTTTTGATGTGGAAGCATGTTCGAAAACATAACACAGAAGTTACAAATCTTCGAAATAAGTACGATTCATGGAAAAATGAAGTTTAAAAGAACCCTATTGCTTCCCCACTCTTTCTCTAGTGAAATGAGTTTTAAATAAAAGAGACTATCAAAATTATGCTGTATTTAATAGAAACCAATTGAAACCAATACATTATATCGTTTTGACGTGGAAGCATGTTCGAAAACATAACACACAAGTTACAAATCTTCGAAATAATTACGATTCATGGAAAAATGAAGTTTAAGAGAACCCTATTGCTTCCCCACACTTTTCCAAGTGAAATGGATTTAAAAAAAAGAGACTATCAAAATCAGGCTGTATCTAATAGAAACCAATTGAAACCAATACATTATATGGTTTTGACGTGGAAGCATGTCCGAAAACATAACACACAAGTTACAAATCTTCGAAATAAGTAGGATTCATGGAAAAATGAAGTTTAAGAGAATCCTATTGCTTCCACACACTTTTTCAAGTGAAATGGGTTAAAAAAAAAGACACTCTAAAAATCATGCTGTATCTAATAGATACCAATTGAAAGCAATACATTATATCGTTTTGACGTGGAAGCATGTTCGAAAACATAACACACAAGTTGCAAACCTTTGAAATAAATAGGATTCATGGAAAAATGAAGCTTAAGAGAACCCTATTGGTTCCCCACACTTTTCCAAGTGAAATGGATTAAAAAAAAAAAGACTATCAAAGTCATGCTGTATTTAATAGAAACCAATTGAAACCAATATATTATATCGTTTTGACGTGGAAGCATGTTCGAAAACATAACACACAAGCTGCAAACCTTTGAAATAATTAGGATTCATGGAAAAATGAAGTTTATATGAACCCTATTGCTTCCCCACACTTTTCCAAGTGAAATGGATTAAAAAAAAAGAGACTATCAAAGTCATGCTGTATTTAATAGAAACCAATTGAAACCAATACATTATATCGTTTTGACGTGGAAGTATGTTCGAAAACATAACACACAAGCTGCAAACCTTTGAAATAATTAGGATTCATGGAAAAATGAAGTTTATATGAACCCTATTGCTTCCCCACACTTTTCCAAGTGAAATGGATTTAAGAGAAAGAGACTATCAAAATCATGCTGTATCTAATAGAAACCAATTGAAACCAATACATTATATGGTTTTGACGTGGAAGCATGTCCGAAAACATAACACACAAGTTACAAATCTTCGAAATAAGTAGGATTCATAAGAAAATGAAGTTTAAAAGAACCCTATTGCTTCCCCACACTTTTTCGAATGAAATGGATTTAAAAAAAAGACACTCTAAAAATCATATTGTATTTAATAGAAACCAATTGAAACCAATACATTATATCGTTTTGTCGTGGAAGCATGTTCGAAAACATAACACGCAAGTTACAAATCTTCGAAATAAGTACGATTCATCGAAAAATGAAGTTTAAGAGAACCCTCTTGCTTCCCCACACTTTTCCCAGTGAAATGGATTAAAAAAAAAGAGACTATCAAAGTCATGCTGTATTTAATAGAAACCAATTGAAACCAATACATTATATCGTTTTGATGTGGAAGCATGTTCGAAAACATAACACACAAGTTGCAAACCTTTGAAATAAGTAGGATTCATGGAAAAATGAAGTTTATGAAAACCCTATTGCTTCCCCACACTTTTCCAAGTGGAATGGATTAAAAAAAAAGAGACTATCAAAGTCATGCTGTATTTAATAGAAACCAATTGAAAGCAATACATTATATCGTTTTGATGTGGAAGCATGTTCGAAAACGAAACACACAAGTTGCAAACCTTTGAAATAAGTAGGATTCATGGTAAAATCAAGTTTAAGAGAACCCTATTGCTTCCCCACACTTTTCCAAGTGAAATGGATTAAAAAAAAAGAGACTATCAAGGTCATGCTGTATTTAATAGAAACCAATTGAAACCAATACATTATATCGTTTTGATGTGGAAGCATGTTCGAAAACATAACACACAAGTTCCAAACCTTTGAAATAAATAGAATTCATGGAAAAATGAAGTTTAAGAGAACCCTATTGCTTCCCCACACTTTTCCCAGTGAAATGGATTAAAAAAAAAGAGACTATCATAGTCATGCTGTATTTAATAGAAACCAATTGAAACCAATACATTATATCGATTTGACGTGGAAGCATGTTCGAAAACATAACACACAAGGTGCAAACCTTTGAAATAAGTAGGATTCATGGAAAAATGAAGTTTAAGAGAACCCTATTGCTTCCCCACACTTTTTCAAGTGAAATGGGTTAAGAAAAGGACACTCTATAAATCATGCTGGATTTAATAGAAACCAATTGAAACCAATACATTATATGGTTTTGACGTGGAAGCATGTCCGGAAACATAACACACAAGTTGCAAACCTTTGAAATAATTAGGATGTATGGAAAAATGAAGTTTAAATGAACCCTCTTGCTTCCCCACTCTTTTCCCAGTGAAATGGATTAAAAAAAAAGAGACTATCAAAGTCATGCTGTATTTAATAGAAACCAATTGAAGCCAATACATTATATCGTTTTGATGTGGAAGCATGTTCGAAAACATAACACACAAGTTGCAAACCTTTGAAAGAAGTAGGATTCATGGAAAAATGAAGTTTATGAAAACCCTATTGCTTCCCCACTCTTTTCCAAGTGAAATGGATTTATAAAAAAGAGACTATCAAAGTCATGCTGTATTTAATAGAAACCAATTGAAACCAATACATTATATCGTTTTGATGTGGAAGCATGTTCGAAAACATAACACACAAGTTGCAAACCTTTGAAATAAGTAGGATTCATGGAAAAATGAAGTTTATGAAAACCCTATTGCTTCCCCACACTTTTCCAAGTGGAATGGATTAAAAAAAAAGAGACTATCAAAGTCATGCTGTATTTAATAGAAACCAATTGAAACAAATACATTATATCGTTTTGATGTGGAAGCATGTTCGAAAACATAACACACAAGTTGCAAACCTTTGAAATAAGTAGGATCCATGGAAAAATGAAGTTTAAAAGAACCCTATTGCTTCCCCACACTTTTTCAAGTGAAATGGGTTAAAAAAAAAGACACTCTAAAAATCATGTTGTATTTAATAGAAACCAATTGAAACCAATACATTATATTGTTTTGACATAAAAGTATGTTCGAAAACATAACACACAAGTTCCAAACCTTTGAAATAAGTAGGATTCCTGGAAAAATGAAGTTCAAAAGAACCCTATTGCTTCCCCACTCTTTTTCTAGTGAAATGAGTTTTAAATAAAAGAAACTATCAAAATCATGCTGTATTTAATAGAAACCAATTGAAACCAATACATTATATCGTTTTGACGTGGAAGCATGTTCGAAAACATAACACACAAGTTCCAAACCTTTGAAATAAGTAGGTTTCATGGAAAAATGAAGTTTAAGAGAACCCTATTGCTTCCCCACACTTTTCCAAGTGAAATGGATTTAAAAAAAAGAGACTATCAAAATCATGCTGTATTTAGTAGAAACCAATTTAAACCAATACATTATATCGTTTTGACGTGGAAACATGTGCGAAAACATAACAGACAAGTTACAAATCTTCGAAATAAGTAGGATTCATGGAAAAATGAAGTTTAAAAGAACCCTACTGCTTCCCCACTCTTTTTCTTGTGAAATGAGTTTTAAATAAAAGAAACTATCAAAATCATGCTGTATTTAATAGAAACCAATTGAAACCAATACATTATATCGTTCTGACGTGGAAGCATGTTCGAAAACATAACACACAAGTTGCAAACCTTTGAAATAAATAGGATTCATGGAAAAATGAAGTTTAAGAGAACCCTATTGCTTCCCCACACTTTTCCAAGTGAAATGGATTAGAAAAAAAGAGACTCTCAAAATCATGCTGTATTTAATAGAAACCAATTGAAACCAATACATTATATCGTTTTGACGTGGAAGCATGTGCGAAAACATAACAGACAAGTTACAAATCTTCGAAATAAGTAGGATTCATGGAAAAATGAAGTTTAAAAGAACCCTACTGCTTCCCCACTCTTTTTCTTGTGAAATGAGTTTTAAATAAAAGAAACTATCAAAATCATGCTGTATTTAATAGAAACCAATTGAAACCAATACATTATATCGTTCTGACGTGGAAGCATGTTCGAAAACATAACACACAAGTTGCAAACCTTTGAAATAAATAGGATTCATGGAAAAATGAAGTTTAAGAGAACCCTATTGCTTCCCCACACTTTTCCAAGTGAAATGGATTAAAAAAAAAGAGACTCTCAAAATCATGCTGTATTTAATAGAAACCAATTGAAACCAATACATTATATGGTTTTGACGTGGAAGCATGTTCGAAAACATAACACACAAGTTGCAAACCTTTGAAATAACTAGGATTCCTGGAAAAATGAAGTTCAAAAGAACCCTATTGCTTCCCCACGCTTTTTCTAGTGAAATGAGTTTTAAATAAAAAAAACTATCAAAATCATGCTGTATTTAATAGAAACCAATTGAAACCAATACATTATATCGTTTTGTCGTGGAAGCATGTTCGAATACATAACACACAAGTTGCAAACCTTTGAAATAAATAGGATTCATAGAAAAATGAAGTTTAAGAGAACCCTACTGCTTCCCCACACTTTTCCAAGTGAAATGGATTCAAAAAAAAGAGACTATCAAAATCATGCTGTATTTAATAGAAACCAATTGAAACCAATACATTATATTGTTTTGACATGGCAGTATGTTCGAAAACATAACACACAAGTTGCAAACCTTTGAAATAAATAGGATTCATGGAAAAATGAAGTTTAAAAGAACCCTACTGCTTCCCCACTCTTTTTCTATTGAAATGAGTTTTAAATAAAAGAAACTATCAAAATCATGCTGTATTTAATAGAAACCAATTGAAACCAATACATTATATCGTTCTGACGTGGAAGCATGTTCGAAAACATAACACACAAGTTGCAAACCTTTGAAATAAATAGGATTCATGGAAAAATGAAGTTTAAGAGAACCCTATTGCTTCCCCACACTTTTCCAAGTGAAATGGATTAGAAAAAAAGAGACTCTCAAAATCATGCTGTATTTAATAGAAACCAATTGAAACCAATACATTATATCGTTTTGACGTGGAAGCATGTTCGAAAACATAACACACAAGTTGCAAACCTTTGAAATAAGTAGGATTTATGGAAAAATGAAGTTTAAAAGAACCCTACTGCTTCCCCACTCTCTTTCTTGTGAAATGAGTTTTAAATAAAAGAAACTATCAAAATCATGCTGTATTTAATAGAAACCAATTGAAACCAATACATTATATCGTTCTGACGTGGAAGCATGTTCGAAAACATAACACACAAGTTGCAAATCTTTGAAATAAATAGGATTCATGGAAAAATGAAGTTTAAGAGAACCCTATTGCTTCCTCACACTTTTCCAAGTGAAATGGGTTAAAAAAAAAGACACTCTAAAAATCATGCTGTATTTAATAGAAACCAATTGAAACCAATACATTATATTGTTTTGACATAAAAGTATGTTCGAAAACATAACACACAAGTTGCAAACCTTTGAAATAAGTAGGATTCATGGAAAAATGAAGTTTATGAAAACCCTATTGCTTCCCCACACTTTTCCAAGTGGAATGGATTAAAAAAAAAGAGACTATCAAAGTCATGCTGTATTTAATAGAAACCAATTGAAACCAATACATTATATCGTTTTGACGTGGAAGCATGTTCGAAAACATAACACACAAGTTGCAAACCTTTGAAATAAGTAGGATTTATGGAAAAATGAAGTTTAAGAGAACCCTATTGCTTCCCCACACTTTTTCAAGTGAAATGGGTTAAAAAAAAAGACACTCTCAAAATCATGTTGTATTTAATAGAAACCAATTGAAACCAATACATTATATCGTTTTGTCGTGGAAGCATGTTCGAATACATAACACACAAGTTGCAAACCTTTGGATTAAGTAGGATTCATGGAAAAATGAAGTTTAAGAGAACCCTATTGCTTCCCCACACTTTTCCAAGTGAAATGGATTTAAAAAAAAGAGACTATCAAAATCATGCTGTATTTAGTAGAAACCAATTGAAACCAATACATTATATCGTTTTGACGTGGAAGCATGTCCGAAAACATAACAGACAAGTTACAAATCTTCGAAATAAGTAGGATTCATGGAAAAATGAAGTTTAAAAGAACCCTACTGCTTCCCCACTCTTTTTCTACTGAAATGAGTTTTAAATAAAAGAAACTATCAAAATCATGCTGTATTTAATAGAAACCAATTGAAACCAATACATTATATTGTTTTGACGTGGAAGCATGTTCGAAAACATAACACACAAGTTGCAAACCTTTGAAATAAATAGGATTCATGGAAAAATGAAGTTTAAGAGAACCCTATTGCTTCCCCACACTTTTCCAAGTGAAATGGATTAAAAAAAAAGAGACTCTCAAAATCATGCTGTATTTAATAGAAACCAATTGAAACCAATACATTATATTGTTTTGACGTGGAAGCATGTTCGAAAACATAACACACAAGTTGCAAACCTATGAAATAATTAGGATTCCTGGAAAAATGAAGTTTAAAAGAACCCTATTGCTTCCCCACTCTTTTTCTAGTGAAATGAGTTTTAAATAAAAAAAACTATCAAAATCATGCTGTATTTAATAGAAACCATTTGAAACCAATACATTATATCGTTCTGACGTGGAAGCATGTTCGAAAACATAACACACAAGTTGCAAACCTTTGAAATAAATAGAATTCATGGAAAAATGAAGTTTAAGAGAACCCTATTGCTTCCCCACACTTTTTCAAGTGAAATGGGTTAAAAAAAAAGACACTCTCAAAATCATGTTGTATTTAATAGAAACCAATTGAAACCAATACATTATATCGTTTTGTCGTGAAAGCATGTTCGAAAACATAACACACAAGTTGCAAACCTTTGGATTAAGTAGGATTCATGGAAAAATGAAGTCTAAGAGAACCCTATTGCTTCCCCACACTTTTCCAAGTGAAATGGATTTAAAAAAAAGAGACTATCAAAATCATGCTGTATTTAGTAGAAACCAATTGAAACCAATACATTATATCGTTTTGACGTGGAAGCATGTCCGAAAACATAACAGACAAGTTACAAATCTTCGAAATAAGTAGGATTCATGGAAAAATGAAGTTTAAAAGAACCCTACTGCTTCCCCACTCTTTTTCTAGTGAAATGAGTTTTAAATAAAAGAAACTATCAAAATCATGCTGTATTTAATAGAAACCAATTGAAACCAATACATTATATCGTTCTGACGTGGAAGCATGTTCGAAAACATAACACACAAGTTGCAAACCTTTGAAATAAATAGGATTCATGGAAAAATGAAGTTTAAGAGAACCCTATTGCTTCCCCACACTTTTCCAAGTGAAATGGATTAAAAAAAAAGAGACTATCAAAATCATGCTGTATTTAATAGAAACCAATTGAAACCAATACATTATATTGTTTTGACGTGGAAGCATGTTCGAAAACATAACACACAAGTTGCAAACCTTTGAAATAAGTAGGATTCCTAGAAAAATGAAGTTTAAAAGAACCCTATTGCTTCCCCACTCTTTTTCTAGTGAAATGAGTTTTAAATAAAAAAAACTATCAAAATCATGCTGTATTTAATAGAAACCATTTGAAACCAATACATTATATCGTTCTGACGTGGAAGCATGTTCGAAAACATAACACACAAGTTGCAAACCTTTGAAATAAGTAGGATTCCTGGAAAAATGAAGTTTAAAAGAACCCTACTGCTTCCCCACTCTTTTTCTTGTGAAATGAGTTTTAAAGAAAAGAAACTATCAAAATCATGCTGTATTTAATAGAAACCAATTGAAACCAATACATTATATCGTTTTGACGTGGAAGCATGTTCGAAAACATAACACACAAGTTGCGAACCTTTGAAATAAGTAGGATTCCTGGAAAAATGAAGTTTAAAAGAACCCTATTGCTTCCCCACTCTTTTTCTAGTGAAATGAGTTTTAAATAAAAGAATCTATCAAAATCATGCTGTATTTAATAGAAACCAATTGAAACCAATACATTATATTGTTTTGACGTGGAAGCATGTCCGAAAACATAACAGACAAGGTACAAATCTTCGAAATAAGTAGGATTCATGGAAAAATGAAGTTTAAAAGAACCCTACTGCTTCCCCACTCTTTTTCTTGTGAAATGAGTTTTAAAGAAAAGAAACTATCAAAATCATGCTGTATTTAATAGAAACCAATTGAAACCAATACATTATATCGTTTTCACGTGGAAGCATGTCCGAAAACATAACAAACAAGGTACAAATCTTCGAAATAAGTAGGATTCATGGAAAAATGAAGTTTAAAAGAACCCTACTGCTTCCCCACTCTTTTTCTTGTGAAATGAGTTTTAAATAAAAGAAACTATCAAAATCATGGTGTATTTAATAGAAACCAATTGAAACCAGTACATTATATCGTTTTGACGTGGAAGCATGTCCGAAAACATAATAGACAAGGTACAAATCTTCGAAATAAGTAGGTTTCTTGGAAAAATGAAGTTCAAAAGAACCCTATTGCTTCCCCATTCTTTTTCTAGTGAAATGAGTTTTAAATAAAAAAAACTATCAAAATCATGTTGTATTTAATAGAAACCAATTGAAACCAATACATTATATCGTTTTGTCGTAGAAGCATGTTCGAATACATAACACACAAGTTGCAAACCTTTGAAATAAATAGGATTCCTAGAAAAATGAAGTTTAAGAGAACCCTATTGCTTCCCCACACTTTTCCAAATGAAATGGATTTAAAAAAAAGAGACTATCAAAATCATGCTGTATTTAATAGAAACCAATTGAAACCAATACATTATATTGTTTTGACATGGAAGTATGTTCGAAAACATAACACACAAGTTGCAAACCTTTGAAATAAATAGGATTCATGGAAAAATGAAGTTTAAGAGAACCCTATTGCTTCCCCACACTTTTCCAAGTGAAATGGATTAAAAAAAAAGAGACTCTCAAAATCATGCTGTATTTAATAGAAACCAATTGAAACCAATACATTATATTGTTTTGACGTGGAAGCATGTTCGAAAACATAACACACAAGTTGCAAACCTTTGAAATAAGTAGGATTCCTGGAAAAATGAAGTTTAAGAGAACCCTATTGCTTCCCCACTCTTTTTCTAGTGAAATGAGTTTTAAATAAAAAAAACTATCAAAATCATGCTGTATTTAATAGAAACCAATTGAAACCAATACATTATATCGTTTTGACGTGGAAGCATGTTCGAAAACATAACACACAAGTTGCAAACCTTTGAAATAAATAGAATTCATGGAAAAATGAAGTTTAAGAGAACCCTATTGCTTCCCCACACTTTTCCAAGTGAAATGGATTAAAAAAAAAGAGACTCTCAAAATCATGCTGTATTTAATAGAAACCAATTGAAACCAATACATTATATCGTTTTGACGTGGAAGCATGTTCGAAAACATAACACACAAGTTGCAAACCTTTGAAATAAGTAGGATTCCTGGAAAAATGAAGTTTAAAAGAACCCTATTGTTTCCCCACTCTTTTTCTAGTGAAATGAGTTTTAAATAAAAAAAACTATCAAAATCATGCTGTATTTAATAGAAACCAATTGAAACCAATACATTATATTGTTTTGACGTGGAAGCATGTCCGAAAACATAACAGACAAGGTACAAATCTTCGAAATAAGTAGGATTCATGGGAAAATGAAGTTTAAAAGAACCTTCTGCTTCCCCACTCTTTTTCTTGTGAAATGAGTTTTAAATAAAAGAAACTATCAAAATCATGCTGTATTTAATAGAAACCATTTGAAACCAATACATTATATCGTTCTGACGTGGAAGCATGTTCGAAAACATAACACACAAGTTGCAAACCTTTGAAATAAGTAGGATTCCTGGAAAAATGAAGTTCAAAAGAACCCTATTGCTTCCCCACTCTTATTCTAGTGAAATGAGTTTTAAATAAAAGAGACTATCAGAATCATGCTGTATTTAATAGAAACCAATTGAAACCAATACATTATATTGTTTTGACATGGAAGTATGTTCGAAAACATAACACACAAGTTGCAAACCTTTGAAATAAATAGAATTCATGGAAAAATGAAGTTTAAGAGAACCCTATTGCTTCCCCACACTTTTCCAAGTGAAATGGATTAAAAAAAAAGAGACTCTCAAAATCATGTTGTATTTAATAGAAACCAATTGAAACCAATACATTATATTGTTTTGACGTGGAAGCATGTTCGAAAACATAACACACAAGTTACAAACCTTTGAAATAAGTAGGATTCCTGGAAAAATGAAGTTTAAGAGAACCCTATTGCTTCCCCACACTTTTCCAAATGAAATGGTTTTAAAAAAAAGAGACTATCAAAATCATGCTGTATTTAATAGAAACCAATTGAAACCAATACATTATATTGTTTTGACATGAAAGTATGTTCGAAAACATAACACACAAGTTGCAAACCTTTGAAATAAATAGGATTCATGGAAAAATGAAGTTTAAGAGAACCCTATTGCTTCCCCACACATTTCCAAGTGAAATGGATTTAAAAAAAAGAGACTATCAAAATCATGCTGTATTTAATAGAAACCAATTGAAACCAATACATTATATTGTTTTGACATGGAAGTATGTTCGAAAACATAACACACAAGTTGCAAACCTTTGAAATAAGTAGGATTCCTGGAAAAATGAAGTTTAAGAGAACCCTATTGCTTCCCCACACTTTTCCAAATGAAATGGTTTTAAAAAAAAGAGACTATCAAAATCATGCTGTATTTAATAGAAACCAATTGAAACCAATACATTATATTGTTTTGACATGGAAGTATGTTCGAAAACATAACACACAAGTTGCAAACCTTTGAAATAAATAGGATTCATGGAAAAATGAAGTTTAAGAGAACCCTATTGCTTCCCCACACTTTTCCAAGTGAAATGGATTAAAAAAAAAGAGACTCTCAAAATCATGCTGTATTTAATAGAAACCAATTGAAACCAATACATTATATTGTTTTGACGTGGAAGCATGTTCGAAAACATAACACACAAATTGCAAACCTTTGAAATAAGTAGGATTCCTGGAAAAATGAAGTTTAAGAGAACCCTATTGTTTCCCCACACTTTTCCAAATGAAATGGTTTTAAGAAAAAGAGACTATCAAAATCATGCTGTATTTAATAGAAACCAATTGAAACCAATACATTATATTGTTTTGACATAGAAGTATGTTCGAAAACATAACACACAAGTGGCAAACCTTTGAAATAAGTAGGATTTATGGAAAAATGAAGTTTAAGAGAACCCTATTGCTTCCCCACACTTTTCCAAGTGAAATGGATTAGAAAAAAAGAGACTCTCAAAATCATGCTGTATTTAATAGAAACCAATTGAAACCAATACATTATATCGTTTTGACGTGGAAGCATGTTCGAAAACATAACACACAAGTTGCAAACCTTTGAAATAAGTAGGATTTATGGAAAAATGAAGTTTAAAAGAACCCTACTGCTTCCCCACTCTCTTTCTTGTGAAATGAGTTTTAAATAAAAGAAACTATCAAAATCATGCTGTATTTAATAGAAACCAATTGAAACCAATACATTATATCGTTCTGACGTGGAAGCATGTTCGAAAACATAACACACAAGTTGCAAACCTTTGAAATAAGTAGGATTTATGGAAAAATGAAGTTTAAGAGAACCCTATTGCTTCCCCACACTTTTCCAAGTGAAATGGGTTAAAAAAAAAGACACTCTAAAAATCATGTTGTATTTAATAGAAACCAATTGAAACCAATACATTATATTGTTTTGACATATAAGTATGTTCGAAAACATAACACACAAGTTGCAAACCTTTGAAATAAGTAGGTTTCATGGAAAAATGAAGTTTAAGAGAACCCTATTGCTTCCCCACACTTTTCCAAGTGAAATGGATTAAAAAAAAAGAGACTATCAAAGTCATGCTGTATTTAATAGAAACCAATTGAAACCAATACATTATATTGTTTTGACATGGAAGTATGTTCGAAAACATAACACACAAGTTGCAAACCTTTGAAATAAGTAGGATTCCTGGAAAAATGAAGTTTAAGAGAACCCTATTGCTTCCCCACACTTTTCCAAGTGAAATGGATTTAAAAAAAAGAGACTATCAAAATCATGCTGTATTTAGTAGAAACCAATTGAAACCAATACATTATATCGTTTTGACGTGGAAGCATGTCCGAAAACATAACAGACAAGTTACAAATCTTCGAAATAAGTAGGATTCATGGAAAAATGAAGTTTAAAAGAACCCTACTGCTTCCCCACTCTTTTTCTAGTGAAATGAGTTTTAAATAAAAGAAACTATCAAAATCATGCTGTATTTAATAGAAACCAATTGAAACCAATACATTATATTGTTTTGACGTGGAAGCATGTTCGAAAACATAACACACAAGTTGCAAACCTTTGAAATAAATAGGATTCATGGAAAAATGAAGTTTAAGAGAACCCTATTGCTTCCCCACACTTTTCCAAGTGAAATGGATTAAAAAAAAAGAGACTCTCAAAATCATGCTGTATTTAATAGAAACCAATTGAAACCAATACATTATATTGTTTTGACGTGGAAGCATGTTCGAAAACATAACACACAAGTTGCAAACCTATGAAATAATTAGGATTCCTGGAAAAATGAAGTTTAAAAGAACCCTATTGCTTCCCCACTCTTTTTCTAGTGAAATGAGTTTTAAATAAAAAAAACTATCAAAATCATGCTGTATTTAATAGAAACCATTTGAAACCAATACATTATATCGTTCTGACGTGGAAGCATGTTCGAAAACATAACACACAAGTTGCAAACCTTTGAAATAAATAGAATTCATGGAAAAATGAAGTTTAAGAGAACCCTATTGCTTCCCCACACTTTTTCAAGTGAAATGGGTTAAAAAAAAAGACACTCTCAAAATCATGTTGTATTTAATAGAAACCAATTGAAACCAATACATTATATCGTTTTGTCGTGAAAGCATGTTCGAAAACATAACACACAAGTTGCAAACCTTTGGATTAAGTAGGATTCATGGAAAAATGAAGTCTAAGAGAACCCTATTGCTTCCCCACACTTTTCCAAGTGAAATGGATTTAAAAAAAAGAGACTATCAAAATCATGCTGTATTTAGTAGAAACCAATTGAAACCAATACATTATATCGTTTTGACGTGGAAGCATGTCCGAAAACATAACAGACAAGTTACAAATCTTCGAAATAAGTAGGATTCATGGAAAAATGAAGTTTAAAAGAACCCTACTGCTTCCCCACTCTTTTTCTAGTGAAATGAGTTTTAAATAAAAGAAACTATCAAAATCATGCTGTATTTAATAGAAACCAATTGAAACCAATACATTATATCGTTCTGACGTGGAAGCATGTTCGAAAACATAACACACAAGTTGCAAACCTTTGAAATAAATAGGATTCATGGAAAAATGAAGTTTAAGAGAACCCTATTGCTTCCCCACACTTTTCCAAATGAAATGGTTTTAAAAAAAAGAGACTATCAAAATCATGCTGTATTTAATAGAAACCATTTGAAACCAATACATTATATCGTTTTGACGTGGAAGCATGTTCGAAAACATAACACACAAGTTGCAAACCTTTGAAATAAATAGAATTCATGGAAAAATGAAGTTTAAGAGAACCCTATTGCTTCCCCACACTTTTCCAAATGAAATGGTTTTAAAAAAAAGAGACTATCAAAATCATGCTGTATTTAATAGAAACCATTTGAAACCAATACATTATATCGTTTTGACGTGGAAGCATGTTCGAAAACATAACACACAAGTTGCAAACCTTTGAAATAAGTAGGATTCCTGGAAAAATGAAGTTTAAAAGAACCCTATTGCTTCCCCACTCTTTTTCTAGTGAAATGAGTTTTAAATAAAAGAAACTATCAAAATCATGCTGTATTTAATAGAAACCAATTGAAACCAATACATTATATTGTTTTGACGTGGAAGCATGTCCGAAAACATAACAGACAAGGTACAAATCTTCGAAATAAGTAGGATTCATGGAAAAATGAAGTTTAAAAGAACCCTACTGCTTCCCCACTCTTTTTCTTGTGAAATGAGTTTTAAAGAAAAGAAACTATCAAAATCATGCTGTATTTAATAGAAACCAATTGAAACCAATACATTATATCGTTTTGACGTGGAAGCATGTCCGAAAACATAACAGACAAGGTACAAATCTTCGAAATAAGTAGGATTCATGGAAAAATGAAGTTTAAAAGAACCCTACTGCTTCCCCACTCTTTTTCTTGTGAAATGAGTTTTAAATAAAAGAAACTATCAAAATCATGCTGTATTTAATAGAAACCAATTGAAACCAATACATTATATCGTTTTGACGTGGAAGCATGTCCGAAAACATAACAGACAAGGTACAAATCTTCGAAATAAGTAGGATTCATGGGAAAATGAAGTTCAAAAGAACCCTATTGCTTCCCCACTCTTATTCTAGTGAAATGAGTTTTAAATAAAAGAGACTATCAGAATCATGCTGTATTTAATAGAAACCAATTGAAACCAATACATTATATCGTTTTGACGTGGAAGCATGTTCGAAAACATAACACACAAGTTGCAAACCTTTGAAATAAATAGAATTCATGGAAAAATGAAGTTTAAGAGAACCCTATTGCTTCCCCACACTTTTCCAAGTGAAATGGATTAAAAAAAAAGAGACTATCAAAGTCATGCTGTATTTAATAGAAACCAATTGAAACCAATACATTATATTGTTTTGACATGGAAGTATGTTCGAAAACATAACACACAAGTTGCAAACCTTTGAAATAAGTAGGATTCCTGGAAAAATGAAGTTTAAGAGAACCCTATTGCTTCCCCACACTTTTCCAAGTGAAATGGATTTAAAAAAAAGAGACTATCAAAATCATGCTGTATTTAGTAGAAACCAATTGAAACCAATACATTATATCGTTTTGACGTGGAAGCATGTCCGAAAACATAACAGACAAGTTACAAATCTTCGAAATAAGTAGGATTCATGGAAAAATGAAGTTTAAAAGAACCCTACTGCTTCCCCACTCTTTTTCTAGTGAAATGAGTTTTAAATAAAAGAAACTATCAAAATCATGCTGTATTTAATAGAAACCAATTGAAACCAATACATTATATCGTTCTGACGTGGAAGCATGTTCGAAAACATAACACACAAGTTGCAAACCTTTGAAATAAATAGGATTCATGGAAAAATGAAGTTTAAGAGAACCCTATTGCTTCCCCACACTTTTCCAAATGAAATGGTTTTAAAAAAAAGAGACTATCAAAATCATGCTGTATTTAATAGAAACCATTTGAAACCAATACATTATATCGTTTTGACGTGGAAGCATGTTCGAAAACATAACACACAAGTTGCAAACCTTTGAAATAAGTAGGATTCCTGGAAAAATGAAGTTTAAAAGAACCCTATTGCTTCCCCACTCTTTTTCTAGTGAAATGAGTTTTAAATAAAAGAAACTATCAAAATCATGCTGTATTTAATAGAAACCAATTGAAACCAATACATTATATTGTTTTGACGTGGAAGCATGTCCGAAAACATAACAGACAAGGTACAAATCTTCGAAATAAGTAGGATTCATGGAAAAATGAAGTTTAAAAGAACCCTACTGCTTCCCCACTCTTTTTCTTGTGAAATGAGTTTTAAAGAAAAGAAACTATCAAAATCATGCTGTATTTAATAGAAACCAATTGAAACCAATACATTATATCGTTTTGACGTGGAAGCATGTCCGAAAACATAACAGACAAGGTACAAATCTTCGAAATAAGTAGGATTCATGGAAAAATGAAGTTTAAAAGAACCCTACTGCTTCCCCACTCTTTTTCTTGTGAAATGAGTTTTAAATAAAAGAAACTATCAAAATCATGCTGTATTTAATAGAAACCAATTGAAACCAATACATTATATCGTTTTGACGTGGAAGCATGTCCGAAAACATAACAGACAAGGTACAAATCTTCGAAATAAGTAGGATTCATGGGAAAATGAAGTTCAAAAGAACCCTATTGCTTCCCCACTCTTATTCTAGTGAAATGAGTTTTAAATAAAAGAGACTATCAGAATCATGCTGTATTTAATAGAAACCAATTGAAACCAATACATTATATCGTTTTGACGTGGAAGCATGTTCGAAAACATAACACACAAGTTGCAAACCTTTGAAATAAATAGAATTCATGGAAAAATGAAGTTTAAGAGAACCCTATTGCTTCCCCACACTTTTCCAAGTGAAATGGATTAAAAAAAAAGAGACTCTCAAAATCATGCTGTATTTAATAGAAACCAATTGAAACCAATACATTATATGGTTTTGACGTGGAAGCATGTTCGAAAACATAACACACAAGTTACAAACCTTTGAAATAAGTAGGATTCCTGGAAAAATGAAGTTTAAGAGAACCCTATTGCTTCCCCACACTTTTCCAAATGAAATGGTTTTAAAAAAAAGAGACTATCAAAATCATGCTGTATTTAATAGAAACCAATTGAAACCAATACATTATATTGTTTTGACATGAAAGTATGTTCGAAAACATAACACACAAGTTGCAAACCTTTGAAATAAATAGGATTCATGGAAAAATGAAGTTTAAGAAAACCCTATTGCTTCCCCACACATTTCCAAGTGAAATGGATTTAAAAAAAAGAGACTATCAAAATCATGCTGTATTTAATAGAAACCAATTGAAACCAATACATTATATTGTTTTGACATGGAAGTATGTTCGAAAACATAACACACAAGTTGCAAACCTTTGAAATAAGTAGGATTCCTGGAAAAATGAAGTTTAAGAGAACCCTATTGCTTCCCCACACTTTTCCAAATGAAATGGTTTTAAAAAAAAGAGACTATCAAAATCATGCTGTATTTAATAGAAACCAATTGAAACCAATACATTATATTGTTTTGACATGGAAGTATGTTCGAAAACATAACACACAAGTTGCAAACCTTTGAAATAAATAGGATTCATGGAAAAATGAAGTTTAAGAGAACCCTATTGCTTCCCCACACTTTTCCAAGTGAAATGGATTAAAAAAAAAGAGACTCTCAAAATCATGCTGTATTTAATAGAAACCAATTGAAACCAATACATTATATGGTTTTGACGTGGAAGCATGTTCGAAAACATAACACACAAATTGCAAACCTTTGAAATAAGTAGGATTCCTGGAAAAATGAAGTTTAAGAGAACCCTATTGCTTCCCCACACTTTTCCAAATGAAATGGTTTTAAAAAAAAGAGACTATCAAAATCATGCTGTATTTAATAGAAACCAATTGAAACCAATACATTATATTGTTTTGACATGGAAGTATGTTCGAAAACATAACACACAAGTTGCAAACCTTTGAAATAAATAGGATTCATGGAAAAATGAAGTTTAAGAGAACCCTATTGCTTCCCCACACTTTTCCAAGTGAAATGGATTAAAAAAAAAGAGACTCTCAAAATCATGCTGTATTTAATAGAAACCAATTGAAACCAATACATTATATGGTTTTGACGTGGAAGCATGTTCGAAAACATAACACACAAATTGCAAACCTTTGAAATAAGTAGGATTCCTGGAAAAATGAAGTTTAAGAGAACCCTATTGTTTCCCCACACTTTTCCAAATGAAATGGTTTTAAGAAAAAGAGACTATCAAAATCATGCTGTATTTAATAGAAACCAATTGAAACCAATACATTATATTGTTTTGACATAGAAGTATGTTCGAAAACATAACACACAAGTTGCAAACCTTTGAAATAAATAGGATTCATGGAAAAATGAAGTTTAAGAGAACCCTATTGCTTCCCCACACTTTTCCAAGTGAAATGGATTAAAAAAAAAGAGACTCTCAAAATCATGCTGTATTTAATAGAAACCAATTGAAACCAATACATTATATGGTTTTGACGTGGAAGCATGTTCGAAAACATAACACACAAATTGCAAACCTTTGAAATAAGTAGGATTCCTGGAAAAATGAAGTTTAAGAGAACCCTATTGCTTCCCCACACTTTTCCAAATGAAATGGTTTTAAAAAAAAGAGACTATCAAAATCATGCTGTATTTAATAGAAACCAATTGAAACCAATACATTATATTGTTTTGACATGGAAGTATGTTCGAAAACATAACACACAAGTTGCAAACCTTTGAAATAAATAGGATTCATGGAAAAATGAAGTTTAAGAGAACCCTATTGCTTCCCCACACTTTTCCAAGTGAAATGGATTAAAAAAAAAGAGACTCTCAAAATCATGCTGTATTTAATAGAAACCAATTGAAACCAATACATTATATGGTTTTGACGTGGAAGCATGTTCGAAAACATAACACACAAGTTACAAACCTTTGAAATAAGTAGGATTCCTGGAAAAATGAAGTTTAAGAGAACCCTATTGCTTCCCCACACTTTTCCAAATGAAATGGTTTTAAAAAAAAGAGACTATCAAAATCATGCTGTATTTAATAGAAACCAATTGAAACCAATACATTATATTGTTTTGACATGAAAGTATGTTCGAAAACATAACACACAAGTTGCAAACCTTTGAAATAAATAGGATTCATGGAAAAATGAAGTTTAAGAAAACCCTATTGCTTCCCCACACATTTCCAAGTGAAATGGATTTAAAAAAAAGAGACTATCAAAATCATGCTGTATTTAATAGAAACCAATTGAAACCAATACATTATATTGTTTTGACATGGAAGTATGTTCGAAAACATAACACACAAGTTGCAAACCTTTGAAATAAGTAGGATTCCTGGAAAAATGAAGTTTAAGAGAACCCTATTGCTTCCCCACACTTTTCCAAATGAAATGGTTTTAAAAAAAAGAGACTATCAAAATCATGCTGTATTTAATAGAAACCAATTGAAACCAATACATTATATTGTTTTGACATGGAAGTATGTTCGAAAACATAACACACAAGTTGCAAACCTTTGAAATAAATAGGATTCATGGAAAAATGAAGTTTAAGAGAACCCTATTGCTTCCCCACACTTTTCCAAGTGAAATGGATTAAAAAAAAAGAGACTCTCAAAATCATGCTGTATTTAATAGAAACCAATTGAAACCAATACATTATATGGTTTTGACGTGGAAGCATGTTCGAAAACATAACACACAAATTGCAAATTTTTGAAATAAGTAGGATTCCTGGAAAAATGAAGTTTAAGAGAACCCTATTGCTTCCCCACACTTTTCCAAATGAAATGGTTTTAAAAAAAAGAGACTATCAAAATCATGCTGTATTTAATAGAAACCAATTGAAACCAATACATTATATTGTTTTGACATGGAAGTATGTTCGAAAACATAACACACAAGTTGCAAACCTTTGAAATAAATAGGATTCATGGAAAAATGAAGTTTAAGAGAACCCTATTGCTTCCCCACACTTTTCCAAGTGAAATGGATTAAAAAAAAAGAGACTCTCAAAATCATGCTGTATTTAATAGAAACCAATTGAAACCAATACATTATATGGTTTTGACGTGGAAGCATGTTCGAAAACATAACACACAAATTGCAAACCTTTGAAATAAGTAGGATTCCTGGAAAAATGAAGTTTAAGAGAACCCTATTGTTTCCCCACACTTTTCCAAATGAAATGGTTTTAAGAAAAAGAGACTATCAAAATCATGCTGTATTTAATAGAAACCAATTGAAACCAATACATTATATTGTTTTGACATAGAAGTATGTTCGAAAACATAACACACAAGTTGCAAACCTTTGAAATAAATAGGATTCATGGAAAAATGAAGTTTAAGAGAACCCTATTGCTTCCCCACACTTTTCCAAGTGAAATGGATTAAAAAAAAAGAGACTCTCAAAATCATGCTGTATTTAATAGAAACCAATTGAAACCAATACATTATATGGTTTTGACGTGGAAGTATGTTCGAAAACATAACACACAAATTGCAAACCTTTGAAATAAGTAGGATTCCTGGAAAAATGAAGTTTAAGAGAACCCTATTGCTTCCCCACACTTTTCCAAATGAAATGGTTTTAAAAAAAAGAGACTATCAAAATCATGCTGTATTTAATAGAAACCAATTGAAACCAATACATTATATTGTTTTGACATGGAAGTATGTTCGAAAACATAACACACAAGTTGCAAACCTTTGAAATAAATAGGATTCATGGAAAAATGAAGTTTAAGAGAACCCTATTGCTTCCCCACACTTTTCCAAGTGAAATGGATTAAAAAAAAAGAGACTCTCAAAATCATGCTGTATTTAATAGAAACCAATTGAAACCAATACATTATATGGTTTTGACGTGGAAGCATGTTCGAAAACATAACACACAAGTTACAAACCTTTGAAATAAGTAGGATTCCTGGAAAAATGAAGTTTAAGAGAACCCTATTGCTTCCCCACACTTTTCCAAATGAAATGGTTTTAAAAAAAAGAGACTATCAAAATCATGCTGTATTTAATAGAAACCAATTGAAACCAATACATTATATTGTTTTGACATGGAAGTATGTTCGAAAACATAACACACAAGTTGCAAACCTTTGAAATAAATAGGATTCATGGAAAAATGAAGTTTAAGAGAACCCTATTGCTTCCCCACACATTTCCAAGTGAAATGGATTTAAAAAAAAGAGACTATCAAAATCATGCTGTATTTAATAGAAACCAATTGAAACCAATACATTATATTGTTTTGACATGGAAGTATGTTCGAAAACATAACACACAAGTTGCAAACCTTTGAAATAAGTAGGATTCCTGGAAAAATGAAGTTTAAGAGAACCCTATTGCTTCCCCACACTTTTCCAAATGAAATGGTTTTAAAAAAAAGAGACTATCAAAATCATGCTGTATTTAATAGAAACTAATTGAAACCAATACATTATATTGTTTTGACATGGAAGTATGTTCGAAAACATAACACACAAGTTGCAAACCTTTGAAATAAATAGGATTCATGGAAAAATGAAGTTTAAGAGAACCCTATTGCTTCCCCACACTTTTCCAAGTGAAATGGATTAAAAAAAAAGAGACTCTCAAAATCATGCTGTATTTAATAGAAACCAATTGAAACCAATACATTATATGGTTTTGACGTGGAAGCATGTTCGAAAACATAACACACAAGTTGCAAACCTTTGAAATAAGTAGGATTCCTGGAAAAATGAAGTTTAAGAGAACCCTATTGCTTCCCCACACTTTTCCAAATGAAATGGTTTTAAAAAAAAGAGACTATCAAAATCATGCTGTATTTAATAGAAACTAATTGAAACCAATACATTATATTGTTTTGACATGGAAGTATGTTCGAAAACATAACACACAAGTTGCAAACCTTTGAAATAAATAGGATTCATGGAAA
Source organism: Climacium dendroides (assembly GCA_950106755.1). Lineage (NCBI taxonomy): Eukaryota > Viridiplantae > Streptophyta > Bryopsida > Hypnales > Climaciaceae > Climacium > Climacium dendroides. Next base: position 711,789 of record CATNNA010000013.1, on the reverse strand, counting down.
AATGAAGTTTAAGAGAACCCTATTGCTTCCCCACACTTTTCCAAGTGAAATGGATTAAAAAAAAAGAGACTCTCAAAATCATGCTGTATTTAATAGAAACCAATTGAAACCAATACATTATATGGTTTTGACGTGGAAGCATGTTCGAAAACATAACACACAAGTTGCAAACCTTTGAAATAAGTAGGATTCCTGGAAAAATGAAGTTTAAGAGAACCCTATTGTTTCCCCACATTTTTCCAAATGAAATGGTTTTAAGAAAAAGAGACTATCAAAATCATGCTGTATTTAATAGAAACCAATTGAAACCAATACATTATATTGTTTTGACATAGAAGTATGTTCGAAAACATAACACACAAGTTGCAAACCTTTGAAATAAATAGGATTCATGGAAAAATGAAGTTTAAGAGAACCCTATTGCTTCCCCACACTTTTCCAAGTGAAATGGATTAAAAAAAAAGAGACTCTCAAAATCATGCTGTATTTAATAGAAACCAATTGAAACCAATACATTATATTGTTTTGACGTGGAAGCATGTTCGAAAACATAACACACAAGTTGCAAACCTTTGAAATAAGTAGGATTCCTGGAAAAATGAAGTTTAAAAGAACCCTATTGCTTCCCCACTCTTTTTCTAGTGAAATGAGTTTTAAATAAAAAAAACTATCAAAATCATGCTGTATTTAATAGAAACCAATTGAAACCAATACATTATATTGTTTTGACGTGGAAGCATGTTCGAAAACATAACACACAAGTTGCAAACCTTTGAAATAAATAGAATTCATGGAAAAATGAAGTTTAAGAGAACCCTATTGCTTCCCCACACTTTTCCAAGTGAAATGGATTAAAAAAAAAGAGACTCTCAAAATCATGCTGTATTTAATAGAAACCAATTGAAACCAATACATTATATGGTTTTGACGTGGAAGCATGTTCGAAAACATAACACACAAGTTGCAAACCTTTGAAATAAGTAGGATTCCTGGAAAAATGAAGTTTAAGAGAACCCTATTGCTTCCCCACACTTTTCCAAATGAAATGGTTTTAAAAAAAAGAGACTATCAAAATCATGCTGTATTTAATAGAAACTAATTGAAACCAATACATTATATTGTTTTGACATGGAAGTATGTTCGAAAACATAACACACAAGTTGCAAACCTTTGAAATAAATAGGATTCATGGAAAAATGAAGTTTAAGAGAACCCTATTGCTTCCCCACACTTTTCCAAGTGAAATGGATTAAAAAAAAAGAGACTCTCAAAATCATGCTGTATTTAATAGAAACCAATTGAAACCAATACATTATATTGTTTTGACGTGGAAGCATGTTCGAAAACATAACACACAAGTTGCAAACCTTTGAAATAAGTAGGATTCCTGGAAAAATGAAGTTTAAAAGAACCCTATTGCTTCCCCACTCTTTTTCTAGTGAAATGAGTTTTAAATAAAAAAAACTATCAAAATCATGCTGTATTTAATAGAAACCAATTGAAACCAATACATTATATTGTTTTGACGTGGAAGCATGTTCGAAAACATAACACACAAGTTGCAAACCTTTGAAATAAATAGAATTCATGGAAAAATGAAGTTTAAGAGAACCCTATTGCTTCCCCACACTTTTCCAAGTGAAATGGATTAAAAAAAAAGAGACTCTCAAAATCATGCTGTATTTAATAGAAACCAATTGAAACCAATACATTATATTGTTTTGACGTGGAAGCATGTTCGAAAACATAACACACAAGTTGCAAACCTTTGAAATAAGTAGGATTCCTGGAAAAATGAAGTTTAAAAGAACCCTATTGCTTCCCCACTCTTTTTCTAGTGAAATGAGTTTTAAATAAAAAAAACTATCAAAATCATGCTGTATCTAATAGAAACCAATTGAAACCAATACATTATATTGTTTTGACGTGGAAGCATGTTCGAAAACATAACACACAAGTTGCAAACCTTTGAAATAAATAGAATTCATGGAAAAATGAAGTTTAAGAGAACCCTATTGCTTCCCCACACTTTTCCAAGTGAAATGGATTAAAAAAAAAGAGACTCTCAAAATCATGCTGTATTTAATAGAAACCAATTGAAACCAATACATTATATTGTTTTGACGTGGAAGCATGTTCGAAAACATAACACACAAGTTGCAAACCTTTGAAATAAGTAGGATTCCTGGAAAAATGAAGTTTAAAAGAACCCTATTGCTTCCCCACTCTTTTTCTAGTGAAATGAGTTTTAAATAAAAAAAACTATCAAAATCATGCTGTATTTAATAGAAACCAATTGAAACCAATACATTATATTGTTTTGACGTGGAAGCATGTTCGAAAACATAACACACAAGTTGCAAACCTTTGAAATAAATAGGATTCATGGAAAAATGAAGTTTAAGAGAACCCTATTGCTTCCCCACACTTTTCCAAGTGAAATGGATTAAAAAAAAAGAGACTCTCAAAATCATGCTGTATTTAATAGAAACCAATTGAAACCAATACATTATATTGTTTTGACATGGAAGTATGTTCGAAAACATAACACACAAGTTGCAAACCTTTGAAATAAATAGGATTCATGGAAAAATGAAGTTTAAGAGAACCCTATTGCTTCCCCACACTTTTCCAAGTGAAATGGATTAAAAAAAAAGAGACTCTCAAAATCATGCTGTATTTAATAGAAACCAATTGAAACCAATACATTATATGGTTTTGACGTGGAAGCATGTTCGAAAACATAACACACAAGTTGCAAACCTTTGAAATAAGTAGGATTCCTGGAAAAATGAAGTTTAAGAGAACCCTATTGTTTCCCCACACTTTTCCAAATGAAATGGTTTTAAGAAAAAGAGACTATCAAAATCATGCTGTATTTAATAGAAACCAATTGAAACCAATACATTATATTGTTTTGACATAGAAGTATGTTCGAAAACATAACACACAAGTTGCAAACCTTTGAAATAAATAGGATTCATGGAAAAATGAAGTTTAAGAGAACCCTATTGCTTCCCCACACTTTTCCAGGTGAAATGGATTAAAAAAAAAGAGACTCTCAAAATCATGCTGTATTTAATAGAAACCAATTGAAACCAATACATTATATGGTTTTGACGTGGAAGCATGTTCGAAAACATAACACACAAGTTGCAAACCTTTGAAATAAGTAGGATTCCTGGAAAAATGAAGTTTAAGAGAACCCTATTGTTTCCCCACATTTTTCCAAATGAAATGGTTTTAAGAAAAAGAGACTATCAAAATCATGCTGTATTTAATAGAAACCAATTGAAACCAATACATTATATTGTTTTGACATAGAAGTATGTTCGAAAACATAACACACAAGTTGCAAACCTTTGAAATAAATAGGATTCATGGAAAAATGAAGTTTAAGAGAACCCTATTGCTTCCCCACACTTTTCCAAGTGAAATGGATTAAAAAAAAAGAGACTCTCAAAATCATGCTGTATTTAATAGAAACCAATTGAAACCAATACATTATATTGTTTTGACGTGGAAGCATGTTCGAAAACATAACACACAAGTTGCAAACCTTTGAAATAAGTAGGATTCCTGGAAAAATGAAGTTTAAAAGAACCCTATTGCTTCCCCACTCTTTTTCTAGTGAAATGAGTTTTAAATAAAAAAAACTATCAAAATCATGCTGTATTTAATAGAAACCAATTGAAACCAATACATTATATTGTTTTGACGTGGAAGCATGTTCGAAAACATAACACACAAGTTGCAAACCTTTGAAATAAATAGAATTCATGGAAAAATGAAGTTTAAGAGAACCCTATTGCTTCCCCACACTTTTCCAAGTGAAATGGATTAAAAAAAAAGAGACTCTCAAAATCATGCTGTATTTAATAGAAACCAATTGAAACCAATACATTATATTGTTTTGACGTGGAAGCATGTTCGAAAACATAACACACAAGTTGCAAACCTTTGAAATAAGTAGGATTCCTGGAAAAATGAAGTTTAAAAGAACCCTATTGCTTCCCCATTCTTTTTCTAGTGAAATGAGTTTTAAATAAAAAAAACTATCAAAATCATGCTGTATCTAATAGAAAGCAATTGAAACCAATACATTATATTGTTTTGACGTGGAAGCATGTTCGAAAACATAACACACAAGTTGCAAACCTTTGAAATAAATAGAATTCATGGTAAAATGAAGTTTAAGAGAACCCTATTGCTTCCCCACACTTTTCCAAGTGAAATGGATTAAAAAAAAAGAGACTCTCAAAATCATGCTGTATTTAATAGAAACCAATTGAAACCAATACATTATATTGTTTTGACGTGGAAGCATGTTCGAAAACATAACACACAAGTTGCAAACCTTTGAAATAAGTAGGATTCCTGGAAAAATGAAGTTTAAAAGAACCCTATTGCTTCCCCACTCTTTTTCTAGTGAAATGAGTTTTAAATAAAAAAAACTATCAAAATCATGCTGTATTTAATAGAAACCAATTGAAACCAATACATTATATTGTTTTGACGTGGAAGCATGTTCGAAAACATAACACACAAGTTGCAAACCTTTGAAATAAATAGGATTCATGGAAAAATGAAGTTTAAGAGAACCCTATTGCTTCCCCACACTTTTCCAAGTGAAATGGATTAAAAAAAAAGAGACTCTCAAAATCATGCTGTATTTAATAGAAACCAATTGAAACCAATACATTATATTGTTTTGACGTGGAAGCATGTTCGAAAACATAACACACAAGTTGCAAACCTTTGAAATAAATAGAATTCATGGAAAAATGAAGTTTAAGAGAACCCTATTGCTTCCCCACACTTTTCCAAGTGAAATGGATTAAAAAAAAAGAGACTCTCAAAATCATGCTGTATTTAATAGAAACCAATGGAAACCAATACATTATATGGTTTTGACGTGGAAGCATGTTCGAAAACATAACACACAAGTTGCAAACCTTTGAAATAAGTAGGATTCCTGGAAAAATGAAGTTTAAAAGAACCCTATTGCTTCCCCACTCTTTTTCTAGAGAAATGAGTTTTATATAACAGAGACTATCAAAATCGTGCTGTATTTAATAGAAACCAATTGAAACCAATACATTATATCGTTTTGTCGTGGAAGCATGTTCGAATACATAACACACAAGTTGCAAACCTTTGAAATAAATAGGATTCATGGAAAAATGAAGTTTAAGAGAACCCTATTGCTTCCCCACACTTTTTCTAGTGAAATGAGTTTTATATAAAAGAGACTATCAAAATCGTGCTGTATTTAATAGAAACCAATTGAAACCAATACATTATATCGTTTTGTCGTGGAAGCATGTTCGAATACATAACACACAAGTTGCAAACCTTTGAAATAAATAGGATTCATAGAAAAATGAAGTTTAAGAGAACCCTATTGCTTCCCCACACTTTTCCAAGTGAAATGGATTCAAAAAAAAGAGACTCTCAAAATCATGCTGTATTTAATAGAAACCAATTGAAACCAATACATTATATTGTTTTGACGTGGAAGCATGTTCGAAAACATAACACACAAGTTGCAAACCTTTGAAATAAGTAGGATTCCTGGAAAAATGAAGTTTAAAAGAACCCTATTGCTTCCCCACTCTTTTTCTAGTGAAATGAGTTTTAAATAAAAAAAACTATCAAAATCATGCTGTATTTAATAGAAACCAATTGAAACCAATACATTATATTGTTTTGACGTGGAAGCATGTTCGAAAACATAACACACAAGTTGCAAACCTTTGAAATAAATAGGATTCATGGAAAAATGAAGTTTAAGAGAACCCTATTGCTTCCCCACACTTTTCCAAGTGAAATGGATTAAAAAAAAAGAGACTCTCAAAATCATGCTGTATTTAATAGAAACCAATTGAAACCAATACATTATATTGTTTTGACGTGGAAGCATGTTCGAAAACATAACACACAAGTTGCAAACCTTTGAAATAAATAGAATTCATGGAAAAATGAAGTTTAAGAGAACCCTATTGCTTCCCCACACTTTTCCAAGTGAAATGGATTAAAAAAAAAGAGACTCTCAAAATCATGCTGTATTTAATAGAAACCAATGGAAACCAATACATTATATGGTTTTGACGTGGAAGCATGTTCGAAAACATAACACACAAGTTGCAAACCTTTGAAATAAGTAGGATTCCTGGAAAAATGAAGTTTAAAAGAACCCTATTGCTTCCCCACTCTTTTTCTAGAGAAATGAGTTTTATATAACAGAGACTATCAAAATCGTGCTGTATTTAATAGAAACCAATTGAAATCAATACATTATATCGTTTTGTCGTGGAAGCATGTTCGAATACATAACACACAAGTTGCAAACCTTTGAAATAAATAGGATTCATGGAAAAATGAAGTTTAAGAGAACCCTATTGCTTCCCCACACTTTTTCTAGTGAAATGAGTTTTATATAAAAGAGACTATCAAAATCGTGCTGTATTTAATAGAAACCAATTGAAACCAATACATTATATCGTTTTGTCGTGGAAGCATGTTCGAATACATAACACACAAGTTGCAAACCTTTGAAATAAATAGGATTCATAGAAAAATGAAGTTTAAGAGAACCCTATTGCTTCCCCACACTTTTCCAAGTGAAATGGATTCAAAAAAAAGAGACTATCAAAATCATGCTGTATTTAATAGAAACCAATTGAAACCAATACATTATATTGTTTTGACGTGGAAGTATGTTCGAAAACATAACACACAAGTTGCAAACCTTTGAAATAAATAGAATTCATGGAAAAATGAAGTTTAAGAGAACCCTATTGCTTCCCCACACTTTTCCAGGTGAAATGGATTAAAAAAAAAGAGACTCTCAAAATCATGCTGTATTTAATAGAAACCAATTGAAACCAATACATTATATGGTTTTGACGTGGAAGTATGTTCGAAAACATAACACACAAGTTGCAAACCTTTGAAATAAGTAGGATTCCTGGAAAAATGAAGTTTAAGAGAACCCTATTGTTTCCCCACACTTTTCCAAATGAAATGGTTTTAAGAAAAAGAGACTATCAAAATCATGCTGTATTTAATAGAAACCAATTGAAACCAATACATTATATTGTTTTGACATAGAAGTATGTTCGAAAACATAACACACAAGTTGCAAACCTTTGAAATAAATAGGATTCATGGAAAAATGAAGTTTAAGAGAACCCTATTGCTTCCCCACACTTTTCCAGGTGAAATGGATTAAAAAAAAAGAGACTCTCAAAATCATGCTGTATTTAATAGAAACCAATTGAAACCAATACATTATATCGTTTTGACGTGGAAGCATGTTCGAAAACATAACACACAAGTTGCAAACCTTTGAAATAAATAGGATTCATGGAAAAATGAAGTTTAAGAGAACCCTATTGCTTCCCCACACTTTTCCAAGTGAAATGGATTAGAAAAAAAGAGACTCTCAAAATCATGCTGTATTTAATAGAAACCAATTGAAACCAATACATTATATTGTTTTGACATAGAAGTATGTTCGAAAACATAACACACAAGTTGCAAACCTTTGAAATAAATAGGATTCATGGAAAAATGAAGTTTAAGAGAACCCTATTGCTTCCCCACACTTTTTCTAGTGAAATGAGTTTTATATAAAAGAGACTATCAAAATCGTGCTGTATTTAATAGAAACCAATTGAAACCAATACATTATATCGTTTTGTCGTGGAAGCATGTTCGAATACATAACACACAAGTTGCAAACCTTTGAAATAAATAGGATTCATAGAAAAATGAAGTTTAAGAGAACCCTATTGCTTCCCCACACTTTTCCAAGTGAAATGGATTCAAAAAAAAGAGACTATCAAAATCATGCTGTATTTAATAGAAACCAATTGAAACCAATACATTATATTGTTTTGACGTGGAAGTATGTTCGAAAACATAACACACAAGTTGCAAACCTTTGAAATAAATAGAATTCATGGAAAAATGAAGTTTAAGAGAACCCTATTGCTTCCCCACACTTTTCCAGGTGAAATGGATTAAAAAAAAAGAGACTCTCAAAATCATGCTGTATTTAATAGAAACCAATTGAAACCAATACATTATATGGTTTTGACGTGGAAGTATGTTCGAAAACATAACACACAAGTTGCAAACCTTTGAAATAAGTAGGATTCCTGGAAAAATGAAGTTTAAGAGAACCCTATTGTTTCCCCACACTTTTCCAAATGAAATGGTTTTAAGAAAAAGAGACTATCAAAATCATGCTGTATTTAATAGAAACCAATTGAAACCAATACATTATATTGTTTTGACATAGAAGTATGTTCGAAAACATAACACACAAGTTGCAAACCTTTGAAATAAATAGGATTCATGGAAAAATGAAGTTTAAGAGAACCCTATTGCTTCCCCACACTTTTCCAGGTGAAATGGATTAAAAAAAAAGAGACTCTCAAAATCATGCTGTATTTAATAGAAACCAATTGAAACCAATACATTATATGGTTTTGACGTGGAAGCATGTTCGAAAACATAACACACAAATTGCAAACCTTTGAAATAAGTAGGATTCCTGGAAAAATGAAGTTTAAGAGAACCCTATTGTTTCCCCACACTTTTCCAAATGAAATGGTTTTAAGAAAAAGAGACTATCAAAATCATGCTGTATTTAATAGAAACCAATTGAAACCAATACATTATATTGTTTTGACATAGAAGTATGTTCGAAAACATAACACACAAGTTGCAAACCTTTGAAATAAATAGGATTCATGGAAAAATGAAGTTTAAGAGAACCCTTTTGCTTCCCCACACTTTTCCAAGTGAAATGGATTAAAAAAAAAGAGACTTTCAAAATCATGCTGTATTTAATAGAAACCAATTGAAACCAATACATTATATTGTTTTGACGTGGAAGCATGTTCGAAAACATAACACACAAGTTGCAAACCTTTGAAATAAGTAGGATTCCTGGAAAAATGAAGTTTAAAAGAACCGTATTGCTTCCCCACTCTTTTTCTAGTGAAATGAGTTTTAAAAAAAAAAAACTATCAAAATCATGCTGTATTTAATAGAAACCAATTGAAACCAATACATTATATCGTTTTGACGTGGAAGCATGTCCGAAAACATAACAGACAAGTTACAAATCTTCGAAATAAGTAGGATTCATGGAAAAATGAAGTTTAAAAGAACCCTACTGCTTCCCCACTCTTTTTCTTGTGAAATGAGTTTTAAATAAAAGAGACTATCAAAATCATGCTGTATTTAATAGAAACCAATTGAAACCAATACATTATATTGTTTTGACATGGAAGTATGTTCGAAAACATAACACACAAGTTGCAAACCTTTGAAATAAATAGGATTCATGGAAAAATGAAGTTTAAAAGAACCCTACTGCTTCCCCACTCTTTTTCTTGTGAAATGAGTTTTAAATAAAAGAAACTATCAAAATCATGCTGTATTTAATAGAAACCAATTGAAACCAATACATTATATCGTTTTGACGTGGAAGCATGTCCGAAAACATAACAGACAAGGTACAAATCTTCGAAATAAGTAGGTTTCTTGGAAAAATGAAGTTCAAAAGAACCCTATTGCTTCCCCACTCTTTTTCTAGTGAAATGAGTTTTAAATAAAAAAAACTATCAAAATCATGCTGTATTTAATAGAAACCAATTGAAACCAATACATTATATCGTTTTGTCGTGGAAGCATGTTCGAATACATAACACACAAGTTGCAAACCTTTGAAATAAATAGGATTCATAGAAAAATGAAGTTTAAGAGAACCCTATTGCTTCCCCACACTTTTCCAAGTGAAATGGATTTAAAAAAAAGAGACTTTCAAAATCATGCTGTATTTAATAGAAACCAATTGAAACCAATACATTATATTGTTTTGACATGGAAGTATGTTCGAAAACATAACACACAAGTTGCAAACCTTTGAAATAAATAGGATTCATGGAAAAATGAAGTTTAAGAGAACCCTATTGCTTCCCCACACTTTTCCAAGTGAAATGGATTAAAAAAAAAGAGACTATCAAAGTCATGCTGTATTTAATAGAAATCAATTGAAACCAATACATTATATCGTATTGACGTGGAAGCATGTTCGAAAACATAACACACAAGTTGCAAACCTTTGATATAAGTAGGATTCATGGAAAAATGAAGTTTAAAAGAACCCTACTGCTTCCCCACTCTTTTTCTTGTGAAATGAGTTTTAAATAAAAGAGACTCTCAAAATCATGCTGTATTTAATAGAAACCAATTGAAACCAATACATTATATGGTTTTGACATGGAAGCATGTCCGAAGACATAACAGACAAGGTACAAATCTTCGAAATAAGTAGGTTTCTTGGAAAAATGAAGTTCAAAAGAACCCTATTGCTTCCCCACTCTTTTTCTAGTGAAATGAGTTTTAAATAAAAAAAACTATCAAAATCATGCTGTATTTAATAGAAACCAATTGAAACCAATACATTATATCGTTTTGACGTGGAAGCATGTTCGAATACATAACACACAAGTTGCAAACCTTTGAAATAAATAGGATTCATAGAAAAATGAAGTTTAAGAGAACCCTATTGCTTCCCCACACTTTTCCAGGTGAAATGGATTAAAAAAAAAGAGACTCTCAAAATCATGCTGTATTTAATAGAAACCAATTGAAACCAATACATTATATGATTTTGACGTGGAAGTATGTTCGAAAACATAACACACAAGTTGCAAACCTTTGAAATAAGTAGGATTCCTGGAAAAATGAAGTTTAAGAGAACCCTATTGTTTCCCCACACTTTTCCAAATGAAATGGTTTTAAGAAAAAGAGACTATCAAAATCATGCTGTATTTAATAGAAACCAATTGAAACCAATACATTATATTGTTTTGACATAGAAGTATGTTCGAAAACATAACACACAAGTTGCAAACCTTTGAAATAAATAGGTTTCATGGAAAAATGAAGTTTAAGAGAACCCTATTGCTTCCCCACACTTTTCCAGGTGAAATGGATTAAAAAAAAAGAGACTCTCAAAATCATGCTGTATTTAATAGAAACCAATTGAAACCAATACATTATATCGTTTTGACGTGGAAGCATGTTCGAAAACATAACACACAAGTTGCAAACCTTTGAAATAAATAGGATTCATGGAAAAATGAAGTTTAAGAGAACCCTATTGCTTCCCCACACTTTTCCAAGTGAAATGGATTAGAAAAAAAGAGACTCTCAAAATCATGCTGTATTTAATAGAAACCAATTGAAACCAATACATTATATTGTTTTGACATAGAAGTATGTTCGAAAACATAACACACAAGTTGCAAACCTTTGAAATAAATAGGTTTCATGGAAAAATGAAGTTTAAGAGAACCCTATTGCTTCCCCACACTTTTCCAAGTGAAATGGATTAAAAAAAAAGAGACTCTCAAAATCATGCTGTATTTAATAGAAACCAATTGAAACCAATACATTATATTGTTTTGACGTGGAAGCATGTTCGAAAACATAACACACAAGTTGCAAACCTTTGAAATAAGTAGGATTCCTGGAAAAATGAAGTTTAAAAGAACCCTATTGCTTCCCCACTCTTTTTCTAGTGAAATGAGTTTTAAATAAAAAAAACTATCAAAATCATGCTGTATTTAATAGAAACCAATTGAAACCAATACATTATATCGTTTTGTCGTGGAAGCATGTTCGAAAACATAACACACAAATTGCAAACCTTTGAAATAAGTAGGATTCCTGGAAAAATGAAGTTTAAGAGAACCCTATTGCTTCCCCACACTTTTCCAAATGAAATGGTTTTAAAAAAAAGAGACTATCAAAATCATGCTGTATTTAATAGAAACCAATTGAAACCAATACATTATATTGTTTTGACATGGAAGTATGTTCGAAAACATAACACACAAGTTGCAAACCTTTGAAATAAATAGGATTCATGGAAAAATGAAGTTTAAGAGAACCCTATTGCTTCCCCACACTTTTCCAAGTGAAATGGATTAAAAAAAAAGAGACTCTCAAAATCATGCTGTATTTAATAGAAACCAATTGAAACCAATACATTATATGGTTTTGACGTGGAAGCATGTTCGAAAACATAACACACAAATTGCAAACCTTTGAAATAAGTAGGATTCCTGGAAAAATGAAGTTTAAGAGAACCCTATTGTTTCCCCACACTTTTCCAAATGAAATGGTTTTAAGAAAAAGAGACTATCAAAATCATGCTGTATTTAATAGAAACCAATTGAAACCAATACATTATATTGTTTTGACATAGAAGTATGTTCGAAAACATAACACACAAGTTGCAAACCTTTGAAATAAATAGGATTCATGGAAAAATGAAGTTTAAGAGAACCCTATTGCTTCCCCACACTTTTCCAAGTGAAATGGATTAAAAAAAAAGAGACTCTCAAAATCATGCTGTATTTAATAGAAACCAATTGAAACCAATACATTATATGGTTTTGACGTGGAAGCATGTTCGAAAACATAACACACAAATTGCAAACCTTTGAAATAAGTAGGATTCCTGGAAAAATGAAGTTTAAGAGAACCCTATTGCTTCCCCACACTTTTCCAAATGAAATGGTTTTAAAAAAAAGAGACTATCAAAATCATGCTGTATTTAATAGAAACCAATTGAAACCAATACATTATATTGTTTTGACATGGAAGTATGTTCGAAAACATAACACACAAGTTGCAAACCTTTGAAATAAATAGGATTCATGGAAAAATGAAGTTTAAGAGAACCCTATTGCTTCCCCACACTTTTCCAAGTGAAATGGATTAAAAAAAAAGAGACTCTCAAAATCATGCTGTATTTAATAGAAACCAATTGAAACCAATACATTATATGGTTTTGACGTGGAAGCATGTTCGAAAACATAACACACAAGTTACAAACCTTTGAAATAAGTAGGATTCCTGGAAAAATGAAGTTTAAGAGAACCCTATTGCTTCCCCACACTTTTCCAAATGAAATGGTTTTAAAAAAAAGAGACTATCAAAATCATGCTGTATTTAATAGAAACCAATTGAAACCAATACATTATATTGTTTTGACATGAAAGTATGTTCGAAAACATAACACACAAGTTGCAAACCTTTGAAATAAATAGGATTCATGGAAAAATGAAGTTTAAGAAAACCCTATTGCTTCCCCACACATTTCCAAGTGAAATGGATTTAAAAAAAAGAGACTATCAAAATCATGCTGTATTTAATAGAAACCAATTGAAACCAATACATTATATTGTTTTGACATGGAAGTATGTTCGAAAACATAACACACAAGTTGCAAACCTTTGAAATAAGTAGGATTCCTGGAAAAATGAAGTTTAAGAGAACCCTATTGCTTCCCCACACTTTTCCAAATGAAATGGTTTTAAAAAAAAGAGACTATCAAAATCATGCTGTATTTAATAGAAACCAATTGAAACCAATACATTATATTGTTTTGACATGGAAGTATGTTCGAAAACATAACACACAAGTTGCAAACCTTTGAAATAAATAGGATTCATGGAAAAATGAAGTTTAAGAGAACCCTATTGCTTCCCCACACTTTTCCAAGTGAAATGGATTAAAAAAAAAGAGACTCTCAAAATCATGCTGTATTTAATAGAAACCAATTGAAACCAATACATTATATGGTTTTGACGTGGAAGCATGTTCGAAAACATAACACACAAATTGCAAATTTTTGAAATAAGTAGGATTCCTGGAAAAATGAAGTTTAAGAGAACCCTATTGCTTCCCCACACTTTTCCAAATGAAATGGTTTTAAAAAAAAGAGACTATCAAAATCATGCTGTATTTAATAGAAACCAATTGAAACCAATACATTATATTGTTTTGACATGGAAGTATGTTCGAAAACATAACACACAAGTTGCAAACCTTTGAAATAAATAGGATTCATGGAAAAATGAAGTTTAAGAGAACCCTATTGCTTCCCCACACTTTTCCAAGTGAAATGGATTAAAAAAAAAGAGACTCTCAAAATCATGCTGTATTTAATAGAAACCAATTGAAACCAATACATTATATGGTTTTGACGTGGAAGCATGTTCGAAAACATAACACACAAATTGCAAACCTTTGAAATAAGTAGGATTCCTGGAAAAATGAAGTTTAAGAGAACCCTATTGTTTCCCCACACTTTTCCAAATGAAATGGTTTTAAGAAAAAGAGACTATCAAAATCATGCTGTATTTAATAGAAACCAATTGAAACCAATACATTATATTGTTTTGACATAGAAGTATGTTCGAAAACATAACACACAAGTTGCAAACCTTTGAAATAAATAGGATTCATGGAAAAATGAAGTTTAAGAGAACCCTATTGCTTCCCCACACTTTTCCAAGTGAAATGGATTAAAAAAAAAGAGACTCTCAAAATCATGCTGTATTTAATAGAAACCAATTGAAACCAATACATTATATGGTTTTGACGTGGAAGTATGTTCGAAAACATAACACACAAATTGCAAACCTTTGAAATAAGTAGGATTCCTGGAAAAATGAAGTTTAAGAGAACCCTATTGCTTCCCCACACTTTTCCAAATGAAATGGTTTTAAAAAAAAGAGACTATCAAAATCATGCTGTATTTAATAGAAACCAATTGAAACCAATACATTATATTGTTTTGACATGGAAGTATGTTCGAAAACATAACACACAAGTTGCAAACCTTTGAAATAAATAGGATTCATGGAAAAATGAAGTTTAAGAGAACCCTATTGCTTCCCCACACTTTTCCAAGTGAAATGGATTAAAAAAAAAGAGACTCTCAAAATCATGCTGTATTTAATAGAAACCAATTGAAACCAATACATTATATGGTTTTGACGTGGAAGCATGTTCGAAAACATAACACACAAGTTACAAACCTTTGAAATAAGTAGGATTCCTGGAAAAATGAAGTTTAAGAGAACCCTATTGCTTCCCCACACTTTTCCAAATGAAATGGTTTTAAAAAAAAGAGACTATCAAAATCATGCTGTATTTAATAGAAACCAATTGAAACCAATACATTATATTGTTTTGACATGGAAGTATGTTCGAAAACATAACACACAAGTTGCAAACCTTTGAAATAAATAGGATTCATGGAAAAATGAAGTTTAAGAGAACCCTATTGCTTCCCCACACATTTCCAAGTGAAATGGATTTAAAAAAAAGAGACTATCAAAATCATGCTGTATTTAATAGAAACCAATTGAAACCAATACATTATATTGTTTTGACATGGAAGTATGTTCGAAAACATAACACACAAGTTGCAAACCTTTGAAATAAGTAGGATTCCTGGAAAAATGAAGTTTAAGAGAACCCTATTGCTTCCCCACACTTTTCCAAATGAAATGGTTTTAAAAAAAAGAGACTATCAAAATCATGCTGTATTTAATAGAAACTAATTGAAACCAATACATTATATTGTTTTGACATGGAAGTATGTTCGAAAACATAACACACAAGTTGCAAACCTTTGAAATAAATAGGATTCATGGAAAAATGAAGTTTAAGAGAACCCTATTGCTTCCCCACACTTTTCCAAGTGAAATGGATTAAAAAAAAAGAGACTCTCAAAATCATGCTGTATTTAATAGAAACCAATTGAAACCAATACATTATATGGTTTTGACGTGGAAGCATGTTCGAAAACATAACACACAAGTTGCAAACCTTTGAAATAAGTAGGATTCCTGGAAAAATGAAGTTTAAGAGAACCCTATTGCTTCCCCACACTTTTCCAAATGAAATGGTTTTAAAAAAAAGAGACTATCAAAATCATGCTGTATTTAATAGAAACTAATTGAAACCAATACATTATATTGTTTTGACATGGAAGTATGTTCGAAAACATAACACACAAGTTGCAAACCTTTGAAATAAATAGGATTCATGGAAAAATGAAGTTTAAGAGAACCCTATTGCTTCCCCACACTTTTCCAAGTGAAATGGATTAAAAAAAAAGAGACTCTCAAAATCATGCTGTATTTAATAGAAACCAATTGAAACCAATACATTATATGGTTTTGACGTGGAAGCATGTTCGAAAACATAACACACAAGTTGCAAACCTTTGAAATAAGTAGGATTCCTGGAAAAATGAAGTTTAAGAGAACCCTATTGTTTCCCCACATTTTTCCAAATGAAATGGTTTTAAGAAAAAGAGACTATCAAAATCATGCTGTATTTAATAGAAACCAATTGAAACCAATACATTATATTGTTTTGACATAGAAGTATGTTCGAAAACATAACACACAAGTTGCAAACCTTTGAAATAAATAGGATTCATGGAAAAATGAAGTTTAAGAGAACCCTATTGCTTCCCCACACTTTTCCAAGTGAAATGGATTAAAAAAAAAGAGACTCTCAAAATCATGCTGTATTTAATAGAAACCAATTGAAACCAATACATTATATTGTTTTGACGTGGAAGCATGTTCGAAAACATAACACACAAGTTGCAAACCTTTGAAATAAGTAGGATTCCTGGAAAAATGAAGTTTAAAAGAACCCTATTGCTTCCCCACTCTTTTTCTAGTGAAATGAGTTTTAAATAAAAAAAACTATCAAAATCATGCTGTATTTAATAGAAACCAATTGAAACCAATACATTATATTGTTTTGACGTGGAAGCATGTTCGAAAACATAACACACAAGTTGCAAACCTTTGAAATAAATAGAATTCATGGAAAAATGAAGTTTAAGAGAACCCTATTGCTTCCCCACACTTTTCCAAGTGAAATGGATTAAAAAAAAAGAGACTCTCAAAATCATGCTGTATTTAATAGAAACCAATTGAAACCAATACATTATATGGTTTTGACGTGGAAGCATGTTCGAAAACATAACACACAAGTTGCAAACCTTTGAAATAAGTAGGATTCCTGGAAAAATGAAGTTTAAGAGAACCCTATTGCTTCCCCACACTTTTCCAAATGAAATGGTTTTAAAAAAAAGAGACTATCAAAATCATGCTGTATTTAATAGAAACTAATTGAAACCAATACATTATATTGTTTTGACATGGAAGTATGTTCGAAAACATAACACACAAGTTGCAAACCTTTGAAATAAATAGGATTCATGGAAAAATGAAGTTTAAGAGAACCCTATTGCTTCCCCACACTTTTCCAAGTGAAATGGATTAAAAAAAAAGAGACTCTCAAAATCATGCTGTATTTAATAGAAACCAATTGAAACCAATACATTATATTGTTTTGACGTGGAAGCATGTTCGAAAACATAACACACAAGTTGCAAACCTTTGAAATAAGTAGGATTCCTGGAAAAATGAAGTTTAAAAGAACCCTATTGCTTCCCCACTCTTTTTCTAGTGAAATGAGTTTTAAATAAAAAAAACTATCAAAATCATGCTGTATTTAATAGAAACCAATTGAAACCAATACATTATATTGTTTTGACGTGGAAGCATGTTCGAAAACATAACACACAAGTTGCAAACCTTTGAAATAAATAGAATTCATGGAAAAATGAAGTTTAAGAGAACCCTATTGCTTCCCCACACTTTTCCAAGTGAAATGGATTAAAAAAAAAGAGACTCTCAAAATCATGCTGTATTTAATAGAAACCAATTGAAACCAATACATTATATTGTTTTGACGTGGAAGCATGTTCGAAAACATAACACACAAGTTGCAAACCTTTGAAATAAGTAGGATTCCTGGAAAAATGAAGTTTAAAAGAACCCTATTGCTTCCCCATTCTTTTTCTAGTGAAATGAGTTTTAAATAAAAAAAACTATCAAAATCATGCTGTATCTAATAGAAAGCAATTGAAACCAATACATTATATTGTTTTGACGTGGAAGCATGTTCGAAAACATAACACACAAGTTGCAAACCTTTGAAATAAATAGAATTCATGGTAAAATGAAGTTTAAGAGAACCCTATTGCTTCCCCACACTTTTCCAAGTGAAATGGATTAAAAAAAAAGAGACTCTCAAAATCATGCTGTATTTAATAGAAACCAATTGAAACCAATACATTATATTGTTTTGACGTGGAAGCATGTTCGAAAACATAACACACAAGTTGCAAACCTTTGAAATAAGTAGGATTCCTGGAAAAATGAAGTTTAAAAGAACCCTATTGCTTCCCCACTCTTTTTCTAGTGAAATGAGTTTTAAATAAAAAAAACTATCAAAATCATGCTGTATTTAATAGAAACCAATTGAAACCAATACATTATATTGTTTTGACGTGGAAGCATGTTCGAAAACATAACACACAAGTTGCAAACCTTTGAAATAAATAGGATTCATGGAAAAATGAAGTTTAAGAGAACCCTATTGCTTCCCCACACTTTTCCAAGTGAAATGGATTAAAAAAAAAGAGACTCTCAAAATCATGCTGTATTTAATAGAAACCAATTGAAACCAATACATTATATTGTTTTGACATGGAAGTATGTTCGAAAACATAACACACAAGTTGCAAACCTTTGAAATAAATAGGATTCATGGAAAAATGAAGTTTAAGAGAACCCTATTGCTTCCCCACACTTTTCCAAGTGAAATGGATTAAAAAAAAAGAGACTCTCAAAATCATGCTGTATTTAATAGAAACCAATTGAAACCAATACATTATATGGTTTTGACGTGGAAGCATGTTCGAAAACATAACACACAAGTTGCAAACCTTTGAAATAAGTAGGATTCCTGGAAAAATGAAGTTTAAGAGAACCCTATTGTTTCCCCACACTTTTCCAAATGAAATGGTTTTAAGAAAAAGAGACTATCAAAATCATGCTGTATTTAATAGAAACCAATTGAAACCAATACATTATATTGTTTTGACATAGAAGTATGTTCGAAAACATAACACACAAGTTGCAAACCTTTGAAATAAATAGGATTCATGGAAAAATGAAGTTTAAGAGAACCCTATTGCTTCCCCACACTTTTCCAGGTGAAATGGATTAAAAAAAAAGAGACTCTCAAAATCATGCTGTATTTAATAGAAACCAATTGAAACCAATACATTATATGGTTTTGACGTGGAAGCATGTTCGAAAACATAACACACAAGTTGCAAACCTTTGAAATAAGTAGGATTCCTGGAAAAATGAAGTTTAAGAGAACCCTATTGTTTCCCCACATTTTTCCAAATGAAATGGTTTTAAGAAAAAGAGACTATCAAAATCATGCTGTATTTAATAGAAACCAATTGAAACCAATACATTATATTGTTTTGACATAGAAGTATGTTCGAAAACATAACACACAAGTTGCAAACCTTTGAAATAAATAGGATTCATGGAAAAATGAAGTTTAAGAGAACCCTATTGCTTCCCCACACTTTTCCAAGTGAAATGGATTAAAAAAAAAGAGACTCTCAAAATCATGCTGTATTTAATAGAAACCAATTGAAACCAATACATTATATTGTTTTGACGTGGAAGCATGTTCGAAAACATAACACACAAGTTGCAAACCTTTGAAATAAGTAGGATTCCTGGAAAAATGAAGTTTAAAAGAACCCTATTGCTTCCCCACTCTTTTTCTAGTGAAATGAGTTTTAAATAAAAAAAACTATCAAAATCATGCTGTATTTAATAGAAACCAATTGAAACCAATACATTATATTGTTTTGACGTGGAAGCATGTTCGAAAACATAACACACAAGTTGCAAACCTTTGAAATAAATAGAATTCATGGAAAAATGAAGTTTAAGAGAACCCTATTGCTTCCCCACACTTTTCCAAGTGAAATGGATTAAAAAAAAAGAGACTCTCAAAATCATGCTGTATTTAATAGAAACCAATTGAAACCAATACATTATATTGTTTTGACGTGGAAGCATGTTCGAAAACATAACACACAAGTTGCAAACCTTTGAAATAAGTAGGATTCCTGGAAAAATGAAGTTTAAAAGAACCCTATTGCTTCCCCATTCTTTTTCTAGTGAAATGAGTTTTAAATAAAAAAAACTATCAAAATCATGCTGTATCTAATAGAAAGCAATTGAAACCAATACATTATATTGTTTTGACGTGGAAGCATGTTCGAAAACATAACACACAAGTTGCAAACCTTTGAAATAAATAGAATTCATGGTAAAATGAAGTTTAAGAGAACCCTATTGCTTCCCCACACTTTTCCAAGTGAAATGGATTAAAAAAAAAGAGACTCTCAAAATCATGCTGTATTTAATAGAAACCAATTGAAACCAATACATTATATTGTTTTGACGTGGAAGCATGTTCGAAAACATAACACACAAGTTGCAAACCTTTGAAATAAGTAGGATTCCTGGAAAAATGAAGTTTAAAAGAACCCTATTGCTTCCCCACTCTTTTTCTAGTGAAATGAGTTTTAAATAAAAAAAACTATCAAAATCATGCTGTATTTAATAGAAACCAATTGAAACCAATACATTATATTGTTTTGACGTGGAAGCATGTTCGAAAACATAACACACAAGTTGCAAACCTTTGAAATAAATAGGATTCATGGAAAAATGAAGTTTAAGAGAACCCTATTGCTTCCCCACACTTTTCCAAGTGAAATGGATTAAAAAAAAAGAGACTCTCAAAATCATGCTGTATTTAATAGAAACCAATTGAAACCAATACATTATATTGTTTTGACGTGGAAGCATGTTCGAAAACATAACACACAAGTTGCAAACCTTTGAAATAAATAGAATTCATGGAAAAATGAAGTTTAAGAGAACCCTATTGCTTCCCCACACTTTTCCAAGTGAAATGGATTAAAAAAAAAGAGACTCTCAAAATCATGCTGTATTTAATAGAAACCAATGGAAACCAATACATTATATGGTTTTGACGTGGAAGCATGTTCGAAAACATAACACACAAGTTGCAAACCTTTGAAATAAGTAGGATTCCTGGAAAAATGAAGTTTAAAAGAACCCTATTGCTTCCCCACTCTTTTTCTAGAGAAATGAGTTTTATATAACAGAGACTATCAAAATCGTGCTGTATTTAATAGAAACCAATTGAAACCAATACATTATATCGTTTTGTCGTGGAAGCATGTTCGAATACATAACACACAAGTTGCAAACCTTTGAAATAAATAGGATTCATGGAAAAATGAAGTTTAAGAGAACCCTATTGCTTCCCCACACTTTTTCTAGTGAAATGAGTTTTATATAAAAGAGACTATCAAAATCGTGCTGTATTTAATAGAAACCAATTGAAACCAATACATTATATCGTTTTGTCGTGGAAGCATGTTCGAATACATAACACACAAGTTGCAAACCTTTGAAATAAATAGGATTCATAGAAAAATGAAGTTTAAGAGAACCCTATTGCTTCCCCACACTTTTCCAAGTGAAATGGATTCAAAAAAAAGAGACTCTCAAAATCATGCTGTATTTAATAGAAACCAATTGAAACCAATACATTATATTGTTTTGACGTGGAAGCATGTTCGAAAACATAACACACAAGTTGCAAACCTTTGAAATAAGTAGGATTCCTGGAAAAATGAAGTTTAAAAGAACCCTATTGCTTCCCCACTCTTTTTCTAGTGAAATGAGTTTTAAATAAAAAAAACTATCAAAATCATGCTGTATTTAATAGAAACCAATTGAAACCAATACATTATATTGTTTTGACGTGGAAGCATGTTCGAAAACATAACACACAAGTTGCAAACCTTTGAAATAAATAGGATTCATGGAAAAATGAAGTTTAAGAGAACCCTATTGCTTCCCCACACTTTTCCAAGTGAAATGGATTAAAAAAAAAGAGACTCTCAAAATCATGCTGTATTTAATAGAAACCAATTGAAACCAATACATTATATTGTTTTGACGTGGAAGCATGTTCGAAAACATAACACACAAGTTGCAAACCTTTGAAATAAATAGAATTCATGGAAAAATGAAGTTTAAGAGAACCCTATTGCTTCCCCACACTTTTCCAAGTGAAATGGATTAAAAAAAAAGAGACTCTCAAAATCATGCTGTATTTAATAGAAACCAATGGAAACCAATACATTATATGGTTTTGACGTGGAAGCATGTTCGAAAACATAACACACAAGTTGCAAACCTTTGAAATAAGTAGGATTCCTGGAAAAATGAAGTTTAAAAGAACCCTATTGCTTCCCCACTCTTTTTCTAGAGAAATGAGTTTTATATAACAGAGACTATCAAAATCGTGCTGTATTTAATAGAAACCAATTGAAATCAATACATTATATCGTTTTGTCGTGGAAGCATGTTCGAATACATAACACACAAGTTGCAAACCTTTGAAATAAATAGGATTCATGGAAAAATGAAGTTTAAGAGAACCCTATTGCTTCCCCACACTTTTTCTAGTGAAATGAGTTTTATATAAAAGAGACTATCAAAATCGTGCTGTATTTAATAGAAACCAATTGAAACCAATACATTATATCGTTTTGTCGTGGAAGCATGTTCGAATACATAACACACAAGTTGCAAACCTTTGAAATAAATAGGATTCATAGAAAAATGAAGTTTAAGAGAACCCTATTGCTTCCCCACACTTTTCCAAGTGAAATGGATTCAAAAAAAAGAGACTATCAAAATCATGCTGTATTTAATAGAAACCAATTGAAACCAATACATTATATTGTTTTGACGTGGAAGTATGTTCGAAAACATAACACACAAGTTGCAAACCTTTGAAATAAATAGAATTCATGGAAAAATGAAGTTTAAGAGAACCCTATTGCTTCCCCACACTTTTCCAGGTGAAATGGATTAAAAAAAAAGAGACTCTCAAAATCATGCTGTATTTAATAGAAACCAATTGAAACCAATACATTATATGGTTTTGACGTGGAAGTATGTTCGAAAACATAACACACAAGTTGCAAACCTTTGAAATAAGTAGGATTCCTGGAAAAATGAAGTTTAAGAGAACCCTATTGTTTCCCCACACTTTTCCAAATGAAATGGTTTTAAGAAAAAGAGACTATCAAAATCATGCTGTATTTAATAGAAACCAATTGAAACCAATACATTATATTGTTTTGACATAGAAGTATGTTCGAAAACATAACACACAAGTTGCAAACCTTTGAAATAAATAGGATTCATGGAAAAATGAAGTTTAAGAGAACCCTATTGCTTCCCCACACTTTTCCAGGTGAAATGGATTAAAAAAAAAGAGACTCTCAAAATCATGCTGTATTTAATAGAAACCAATTGAAACCAATACATTATATCGTTTTGACGTGGAAGCATGTTCGAAAACATAACACACAAGTTGCAAACCTTTGAAATAAATAGGATTCATGGAAAAATGAAGTTTAAGAGAACCCTATTGCTTCCCCACACTTTTCCAAGTGAAATGGATTAGAAAAAAAGAGACTCTCAAAATCATGCTGTATTTAATAGAAACCAATTGAAACCAATACATTATATTGTTTTGACATAGAAGTATGTTCGAAAACATAACACACAAGTTGCAAACCTTTGAAATAAATAGGATTCATGGAAAAATGAAGTTTAAGAGAACCCTATTGCTTCCCCACACTTTTTCTAGTGAAATGAGTTTTATATAAAAGAGACTATCAAAATCGTGCTGTATTTAATAGAAACCAATTGAAACCAATACATTATATCGTTTTGTCGTGGAAGCATGTTCGAATACATAACACACAAGTTGCAAACCTTTGAAATAAATAGGATTCATAGAAAAATGAAGTTTAAGAGAACCCTATTGCTTCCCCACACTTTTCCAAGTGAAATGGATTCAAAAAAAAGAGACTATCAAAATCATGCTGTATTTAATAGAAACCAATTGAAACCAATACATTATATTGTTTTGACGTGGAAGTATGTTCGAAAACATAACACACAAGTTGCAAACCTTTGAAATAAATAGAATTCATGGAAAAATGAAGTTTAAGAGAACCCTATTGCTTCCCCACACTTTTCCAGGTGAAATGGATTAAAAAAAAAGAGACTCTCAAAATCATGCTGTATTTAATAGAAACCAATTGAAACCAATACATTATATGGTTTTGACGTGGAAGTATGTTCGAAAACATAACACACAAGTTGCAAACCTTTGAAATAAGTAGGATTCCTGGAAAAATGAAGTTTAAGAGAACCCTATTGTTTCCCCACACTTTTCCAAATGAAATGGTTTTAAGAAAAAGAGACTATCAAAATCATGCTGTATTTAATAGAAACCAATTGAAACCAATACATTATATTGTTTTGACATAGAAGTATGTTCGAAAACATAACACACAAGTTGCAAACCTTTGAAATAAATAGGATTCATGGAAAAATGAAGTTTAAGAGAACCCTATTGCTTCCCCACACTTTTCCAGGTGAAATGGATTAAAAAAAAAGAGACTCTCAAAATCATGCTGTATTTAATAGAAACCAATTGAAACCAATACATTATATGGTTTTGACGTGGAAGCATGTTCGAAAACATAACACACAAATTGCAAACCTTTGAAATAAGTAGGATTCCTGGAAAAATGAAGTTTAAGAGAACCCTATTGTTTCCCCACACTTTTCCAAATGAAATGGTTTTAAGAAAAAGAGACTATCAAAATCATGCTGTATTTAATAGAAACCAATTGAAACCAATACATTATATTGTTTTGACATAGAAGTATGTTCGAAAACATAACACACAAGTTGCAAACCTTTGAAATAAATAGGATTCATGGAAAAATGAAGTTTAAGAGAACCCTATTGCTTCCCCACACTTTTTCTAGTGAAATGAGTTTTATATAAAAGAGACTATCAAAATCGTGCTGTATTTAATAGAAACCAATTGAAACCAATACATTATATCGTTTTGTCGTGGAAGCATGTTCGAATACATAACACACAAGTTGCAAACCTTTGAAATAAATAGGATTCATAGAAAAATGAAGTTTAAGAGAACCCTATTGCTTCCCCACACTTTTCCAAGTGAAATGGATTCAAAAAAAAGAGACTATCAAAATCATGCTGTATTTAATAGAAACCAATTGAAACCAATACATTATATTGTTTTGACGTGGAAGTATGTTCGAAAACATAACACACAAGTTGCAAACCTTTGAAATAAATAGAATTCATGGAAAAATGAAGTTTAAGAGAACCCTATTGCTTCCCCACACTTTTCCAGGTGAAATGGATTAAAAAAAAAGAGACTCTCAAAATCATGCTGTATTTAATAGAAACCAATTGAAACCAATACATTATATGGTTTTGACGTGGAAGTATGTTCGAAAACATAACACACAAGTTGCAAACCTTTGAAATAAGTAGGATTCCTGGAAAAATGAAGTTTAAGAGAACCCTATTGTTTCCCCACACTTTTCCAAATGAAATGGTTTTAAGAAAAAGAGACTATCAAAATCATGCTGTATTTAATAGAAACCAATTGAAACCAATACATTATATTGTTTTGACATAGAAGTATGTTCGAAAACATAACACACAAGTTGCAAACCTTTGAAATAAATAGGATTCATGGAAAAATGAAGTTTAAGAGAACCCTATTGCTTCCCCACACTTTTCCAGGTGAAATGGATTAAAAAAAAAGAGACTCTCAAAATCATGCTGTATTTAATAGAAACCAATTGAAACCAATACATTATATGGTTTTGACGTGGAAGCATGTTCGAAAACATAACACACAAATTGCAAACCTTTGAAATAAGTAGGATTCCTGGAAAAATGAAGTTTAAGAGAACCCTATTGTTTCCCCACACTTTTCCAAATGAAATGGTTTTAAGAAAAAGAGACTATCAAAATCATGCTGTATTTAATAGAAACCAATTGAAACCAATACATTATATTGTTTTGACATAGAAGTATGTTCGAAAACATAACACACAAGTTGCAAACCTTTGAAATAAATAGGATTCATGGAAAAATGAAGTTTAAGAGAACCCTTTTGCTTCCCCACACTTTTCCAAGTGAAATGGATTAAAAAAAAAGAGACTTTCAAAATCATGCTGTATTTAATAGAAACCAATTGAAACCAATACATTATATTGTTTTGACGTGGAAGCATGTTCGAAAACATAACACACAAGTTGCAAACCTTTGAAATAAGTAGGATTCCTGGAAAAATGAAGTTTAAAAGAACCCTATTGCTTCCCCACTCTTTTTCTAGTGAAATGAGTTTTAAAAAAAAAAAACTATCAAAATCATGCTGTATTTAATAGAAACCAATTGAAACCAATACATTATATCGTTTTGACGTGGAAGCATGTCCGAAAACATAACAGACAAGTTACAAATCTTCGAAATAAGTAGGATTCATGGAAAAATGAAGTTTAAAAGAACCCTACTGCTTCCCCACTCTTTTTCTTGTGAAATGAGTTTTAAATAAAAGAGACTATCAAAATCATGCTGTATTTAATAGAAACCAATTGAAACCAATACATTATATTGTTTTGACATGGAAGTATGTTCGAAAACATAACACACAAGTTGCAAACCTTTGAAATAAATAGGATTCATGGAAAAATGAAGTTTAAAAGAACCCTACTGCTTCCCCACTCTTTTTCTTGTGAAATGAGTTTTAAATAAAAGAAACTATCAAAATCATGCTGTATTTAATAGAAACCAATTGAAACCAATACATTATATCGTTTTGACGTGGAAGCATGTCCGAAAACATAACAGACAAGGTACAAATCTTCGAAATAAGTAGGTTTCTTGGAAAAATGAAGTTCAAAAGAACCCTATTGCTTCCCCACTCTTTTTCTAGTGAAATGAGTTTTAAATAAAAAAAACTATCAAAATCATGCTGTATTTAATAGAAACCAATTGAAACCAATACATTATATCGTTTTGTCGTGGAAGCATGTTCGAATACATAACACACAAGTTGCAAACCTTTGAAATAAATAGGATTCATAGAAAAATGAAGTTTAAGAGAACCCTATTGCTTCCCCACACTTTTCCAAGTGAAATGGATTTAAAAAAAAGAGACTTTCAAAATCATGCTGTATTTAATAGAAACCAATTGAAACCAATACATTATATTGTTTTGACATGGAAGTATGTTCGAAAACATAACACACAAGTTGCAAACCTTTGAAATAAATAGGATTCATGGAAAAATGAAGTTTAAGAGAACCCTATTGCTTCCCCACACTTTTCCAAGTGAAATGGATTAAAAAAAAAGAGACTATCAAAGTCATGCTGTATTTAATAGAAACCAATTGAAACCAATACATTATATCGTATTGACGTGGAAGCATGTTCGAAAACATAACACACAAGTTGCAAACCTTTGATATAAGTAGGATTCATGGAAAAATGAAGTTTAAAAGAACCCTACTGCTTCCCCACTCTTTTTCTTGTGAAATGAGTTTTAAATAAAAGAGACTCTCAAAATCATGCTGTATTTAATAGAAACCAATTGAAACCAATACATTATATGGTTTTGACATGGAAGCATGTCCGAAGACATAACAGACAAGGTACAAATCTTCGAAATAAGTAGGTTTCTTGGAAAAATGAAGTTCAAAAGAACCCTATTGCTTCCCCACTCTTTTTCTAGTGAAATGAGTTTTAAATAAAAAAAACTATCAAAATCATGCTGTATTTAATAGAAACCAATTGAAACCAATACATTATATCGTTTTGACGTGGAAGCATGTTCGAATACATAACACACAAGTTGCAAACCTTTGAAATAAATAGGATTCATAGAAAAATGAAGTTTAAGAGAACCCTATTGCTTCCCCACACTTTTCCAGGTGAAATGGATTAAAAAAAAAGAGACTCTCAAAATCATGCTGTATTTAATAGAAACCAATTGAAACCAATACATTATATGATTTTGACGTGGAAGTATGTTCGAAAACATAACACACAAGTTGCAAACCTTTGAAATAAGTAGGATTCCTGGAAAAATGAAGTTTAAGAGAACCCTATTGTTTCCCCACACTTTTCCAAATGAAATGGTTTTAAGAAAAAGAGACTATCAAAATCATGCTGTATTTAATAGAAACCAATTGAAACCAATACATTATATTGTTTTGACATAGAAGTATGTTCGAAAACATAACACACAAGTTGCAAACCTTTGAAATAAATAGGTTTCATGGAAAAATGAAGTTTAAGAGAACCCTATTGCTTCCCCACACTTTTCCAGGTGAAATGGATTAAAAAAAAAGAGACTCTCAAAATCATGCTGTATTTAATAGAAACCAATTGAAACCAATACATTATATCGTTTTGACGTGGAAGCATGTTCGAAAACATAACACACAAGTTGCAAACCTTTGAAATAAATAGGATTCATGGAAAAATGAAGTTTAAGAGAACCCTATTGCTTCCCCACACTTTTCCAAGTGAAATGGATTAGAAAAAAAGAGACTCTCAAAATCATGCTGTATTTAATAGAAACCAATTGAAACCAATACATTATATTGTTTTGACATAGAAGTATGTTCGAAAACATAACACACAAGTTGCAAACCTTTGAAATAAATAGGTTTCATGGAAAAATGAAGTTTAAGAGAACCCTATTGCTTCCCCACACTTTTCCAGGTGAAATGGATTAAAAAAAAAGAGACTCTCAAAATCATGCTGTATTTAATAGAAACCAATTGAAACCAATACATTATATGGTTTTGACGTGGAAGCATGTCCGAAGACATAACAGACAAGGTACAAATCTTCGAAATAAGTAGGTTTCTTGGAAAAATGAAGTTCAAAAGAACCCTATTGCTTCCCCACTCTTTTTCTAGTGAAATGAGTTTTAAATAAAAAAAACTATCAAAATCATGCTGTATTTAATAGAAACCAATTGAAACCAATACATTATATCGTTTTGACGTGGAAGCATGTTCGAATACATAACACACAAGTTGCAAACCTTTGAAATAAATAGGATTCATAGAAAAATGAAGTTTAAGAGAACCCTATTGCTTCCCCACACTTTTCCAGGTGAAATGGATTAAAAAAAAAGAGACTCTCAAAATCATGCTGTATTTAATAGAAACCAATTGAAACCAATACATTATATGGTTTTGACGTGGAAGTATGTTCGAAAACATAACACACAAGTTGCAAACCTTTGAAATAAGTAGGATTCCTGGAAAAATGAAGTTTAAGAGAACCCTATTGTTTCCCCACACTTTTCCAAATGAAATGGTTTTAAGAAAAAGAGACTATCAAAATCATGCTGTATTTAATAGAAACCAATTGAAACCAATACATTATATTGTTTTGACATAGAAGTATGTTCGAAAACATAACACACAAGTTGCAAACCTTTGAAATAAATAGGTTTCATGGAAAAATGAAGTTTAAGAGAACCCTATTGCTTCCCCACACTTTTCCAGGTGAAATGGATTAAAAAAAAAGAGACTCTCAAAATCATGCTGTATTTAATAGAAACCAATTGAAACCAATACATTATATCGTTTTGACGTGGAAGCATGTTCGAAAACATAACACACAAGTTGCAAACCTTTGAAATAAATAGGATTCATGGAAAAATGAAGTTTAAGAGAACCCTATTGCTTCCCCACACTTTTCCAAGTGAAATGGATTAGAAAAAAAGAGACTCTCAAAATCATGCTGTATTTAATAGAAACCAATTGAAACCAATACATTATATTGTTTTGACATAGAAGTATGTTCGAAAACATAACACACAAGTTGCAAACCTTTGAAATAAATAGGATTCCTGGAAAAATGAAGTTTAAGAGAACCCTATTGCTTCCCCACACTTTTTCTAGTGAAATGAGTTTTATATAAAAGAGACTATCAAAATCGTGCTGTATTTAATAGAAACCAATTGAAACCAATACATTATATCGTTTTGTCGTGGAAGCATGTTCGAATACATAACACACAAGTTGCAAACCTTTGAAATAAATAGGATTCATAGAAAAATGAAGTTTAAGAGAACCCTATTGCTTCCCCACACTTTTCCAAGTGAAATGGATTCAAAAAAAAGAGACTATCAAAATCATGCTGTATTTAATAGAAACCAATTGAAACCAATACATTATATTGTTTTGACGTGGAAGTATGTTCGAAAACATAACACACAAGTTGCAAACCTTTGAAATAAATAGAATTCATGGAAAAATGAAGTTTAAGAGAACCCTATTGCTTCCCCACACTTTTCCAGGTGAAATGGATTAAAAAAAAAGAGACTCTCAAAATCATGCTGTATTTAATAGAAACCAATTGAAACCAATACATTATATGGTTTTGACGTGGAAGTATGTTCGAAAACATAACACACAAGTTGCAAACCTTTGAAATAAGTAGGATTCCTGGAAAAATGAAGTTTAAGAGAACCCTATTGTTTCCCCACACTTTTCCAAATGAAATGGTTTTAAGAAAAAGAGACTATCAAAATCATGCTGTATTTAATAGAAACCAATTGAAACCAATACATTATATTGTTTTGACATAGAAGTATGTTCGAAAACATAACACACAAGTTGCAAACCTTTGAAATAAATAGGATTCATGGAAAAATGAAGTTTAAGAGAACCCTATTGCTTCCCCACACTTTTCCAGGTGAAATGGATTAAAAAAAAAGAGACTCTCAAAATCATGCTGTATTTAATAGAAACCAATTGAAACCAATACATTATATGGTTTTGACGTGGAAGCATGTTCGAAAACATAACACACAAATTGCAAACCTTTGAAATAAGTAGGATTCCTGGAAAAATGAAGTTTAAGAGAACCCTATTGTTTCCCCACACTTTTCCAAATGAAATGGTTTTAAGAAAAAGAGACTATCAAAATCATGCTGTATTTAATAGAAACCAATTGAAACCAATACATTATATTGTTTTGACATAGAAGTATGTTCGAAAACATAACACACAAGTTGCAAACCTTTGAAATAAATAGGATTCATGGAAAAATGAAGTTTAAGAGAACCCTTTTGCTTCCCCACACTTTTCCAAGTGAAATGGATTAAAAAAAAAGAGACTTTCAAAATCATGCTGTATTTAATAGAAACCAATTGAAACCAATACATTATATTGTTTTGACGTGGAAGCATGTTCGAAAACATAACACACAAGTTGCAAACCTTTGAAATAAGTAGGATTCCTGGAAAAATGAAGTTTAAAAGAACCCTATTGCTTCCCCACTCTTTTTCTATTGAAATGAGTTTTAAAAAAAAAAAACTATCAAAATCATGCTGTATTTAATAGAAACCAATTGAAACCAATACATTATATCGTTTTGACGTGGAAGCATGTCCGAAAACATAACAGACAAGTTACAAATCTTCGAAATAAGTAGGATTCATGGAAAAATGAAGTTTAAGAGAACCCTATTGCTTCCCCACTCTTTTTCTAGTGAAATGAGTTTTAAATAAAAAAAACTATCAAAATCATGCTGTATTTAATAGAAACCAATTGAAACCAATACATTATATCGTTTTGACGTGGAAGCATGTTCGAAAACATAACACACAAGTTGCAAACCTTTGAAATAAATAGGATTCATGGAAAAATGAAGTTTAAGAGAACCCTATTGCTTCCCCACACTTTTCCAAGTGAAATGGATTAGAAAAAAAGAGACTCTAAAAATCATGCTGTATTTAATAGAAACCAATTGAAACCAATACATTATATTGTTTTGACGTGGAAGCATGTTCGAAAACATAACACACAAGTTCCAAACCTTTGAAATAAGTAGGATTCCTGGAAAAATGAAGTTCAAAAGAACCCTATTGCTTCCCCACTCTTTTTCTAGTGAAATGAGTTTTAAATAAAAAAAACTATCAAAATCATGCTGTATTTAATAGAAACCAATTGAAACCAATACATTATATCGTTTTGTCGTGGAAGCATGTTCGAATACATAACACACAAGTTGCAAACCTTTGAAATAAATAGGATTCATAGAAAAATGAAGTTGAAGAGAACCCTATTGCTTCCCCACACTTTTCCAAATGAAATGGATTTAAAAAACAGAGACTATCAAAATCATGCTGTATTTAATAGAAACCAATTGAAACCAATACATTATATTGTTTTGACATGGAAGTATGTTCGAAAACATAACACACAAGTTGCAAACCTTTGAAATAAATAGGATTCATAGAAAAATGAAGTTTAAGAGAACCCTATTGCTTCCCCACACTTTTCCAAGTGAAATGGATTAAAAAAAAAGAGACTATCAAAGTCATGCTGTATTTAATAGGAACCAATTGAAACCAATACATTATATCGTTTTGACGTGGAAGCATGTTCGAAAACATAACACACAAGTTGCAAACCTTTGATATAAGTAGGATTCATGGAAAAATGAAGTTTAAAAGAACCCTACTGCTTCCCCACTCTTTTTCTTGTGAAATGAGTTTTAAATAAAAGAGACTCTCAAAATCATGCTGTATTTAATAGAAACCAATTGAAACCAATACATTATATCGTTTTGACGTGGAAGCATGTCCGAAAACATAACAGACAAGGTACAAATCTTCGAAATAAGTAGGTTTCTTGGAAAAATGAAGTTCAAAAGAACCCTATTGCTTCCCCACTCTTTTTCTAGTGAAATGAGTTTTAAATAAAAAAAACTATCAAAATCATGCTGTATTTAATAGAAACCAATTGAAACCAATACATTATATCGTTTTGACGTGGAAGCATGTTCGAATACATAACACACAAGTTGCAAACCTTTGAAATAAATAGGATTCATAGAAAAATGAAGTTTAAGAGAACCCTATTGCTTCCCCACACTTTTCCAGGTGAAATGGATTAAAAAAAAAGAGACTCTCAAAATCATGCTGTATTTAATAGAAACCAATTGAAACCAATACATTATATTGTTTTGACGTGGAAGCATGTTCGAAAACATAACACACAAGTTGCAAACCTTTGAAATAAATAGGATTCATGGAAAAATGAAGTTTAAGAGAACCCTATTGCTTCCCCACACTTTTCCAAATGAAATGGATTTAAAAAAAAGAGACTATCAAAATCATGCTGTATTTAATAGAAACCAATTGAAACCAATACATTATATGGTTTTGACGTGGAAGCATGTTCGAATACATAACACACAAGTTGCAAACCTTTGAAATAAATAGGATTCATGGAAAAATGAAGTTTAAGAGAACCCTATTGCTTCCCCACTCTTTTTCTAGTGAAATGAGTTTTAAATAAAAAAAACTATCAAAATCATGCTGTATTTAATAGAAACCAATTGAAACCAATACATTATATCGTTTTGTCGTGGAAGCATGTTCGAATACATAACACACAAGTTGCAAACCTTTGAAATAAATAGGATTCATAGAAAAATGAAGTTGAAGAGAACCCTATTGCTTCCCCACACTTTTCCAAATGAAATGGATTTAAAAAACAGAGACTATCAAAATCATGCTGTATTTAATAGAAACCAATTGAAACCAATACATTATATTGTTTTGACATGGAAGTATGTTCGAAAACATAACACACAAGTTGCAAACCTTTGAAATAAATAGGATTCATAGAAAAATGAAGTTTAAGAGAACCCTATTGCTTCCCCACACTTTTCCAAATGAAATGGATTTAAAAAACAGAGACTATCAAAATCATGCTGTATTTAATAGAAACCAATTGAAACCAATACATTATATTGTTTTGACATGGAAGTATGTTCGAAAACATAACACACAAGTTGCAAACCTTTGAAATAAATAGGATTCATAGAAAAATGAAGTCGAAGAGAACCCTATTGCTTCCCCACTCTTTTTCTAGTGAAATGAGTTTTAAATAAAAAAAACTATCAAAATCATGCTGTATTTAATAGAAACCAATTGAAACCAATACATTATATTGTTTTGACATGGAAGTATGTTCGAAAACATAACACACAAGTTGCAAACCTTTGAAATAAATAGGATTCATGGAAAAATGAAGTTGAAGAGAACCCTATTGCTTCCCCACACTTTTTCAAGTGAAATGGGTTAAAAAAAAAGACACTCTAAAATCATGTTGTATTTAATAGAAACCAATTGAAACCAATACATTATATTGTTTTGACATAAAAGTATGTTCGAAAACATAACACACAAGTTGCAAACCTTTGAAATAAATAGGATTCATGGAAAAATGAAGTTTAAGAGAACCCTATTGCTTCCCCACACTTTTTCAAGTGAAATGGATTAAAAAAAAAGAGACTCTCAAAATCATGCTGTATTTAATAGAAACCAATTGAAACCAATACATTATATGGTTTTGACGTGGAAGCATGTTCGAAAACATAACACACAATTGCAAACCTTTGAAATAAGTAGGATTCCTGGAAAAATGAAGTTTAAAAGAACCCTATTGCTTCCCCACTCTTTTTCTAGTGAAATGAGTTTTAAATAAAAGAAACTATCAAAATCATGCTGTATTTAATAGAAACCAATTGAAAGCAATACATTATATCCTTTTGTCGTAGAAGCATGTTCGAATACATAACACACAAGTTGCAAACCTTTGAAATAAATAGGATTCCTGGAAAAATGAAGTTTAAAAGAACCCTACTGCTTCCTCACTCTTTTTCTTGTGAAATGAGTTTTAAATAAAAGAAACTATCAAAATCATGCTGTATTTAATAGAAACCAATTGAAACCAATACATTATATCGTTTTGTCGTGGAAGCATGTTCGAAAACATAACACACAAGTTGCAAACCTTTGAAATAAATAGGATTCATGGAAAAATGAAGTTTAAAAGAACCCTATTGCTTCCCCACTCTTTTTCTAGTGAAATGAGTTTTAAATAAAAAAAACTATCAAAATCATGCTGTATTTAATAGAAACCAATTGAAACCAATACATTATATTGTTTTGACGTGGAAGTATGTTCGAAAACATAACACACAAGTTGCAAACCTTTGAAATAAATAGGATTCCTGGAAAAATGAAGTTTAAGAGAACCCTATTGCTTCCCTACACTTTTCCAAGTGAAATGGATTAGAAAAAAAGAGACTCTCAAAATCATGCTGTATTTAATAGAAACCAATTGAAACCAATACATTATATTGTTTTGACGTGGAAGCATGTTCGAAAACATAACACACAAGTTGCAAACCTTTGAAATAAGTAGGATTCCTGGAAAAATGAAGTTCAAAAGAACCCTATTGTTTCCCCACTATTTTTCTAGTGAAATGAGTTTTAAATAAAAGAGACTATCAAAATCATGCTGTATTTAATAGAAACCAATTGAAACCAATACATTATATCGTTTTGTCGTGGAAGCATGTTCGAATACATAACACACAAGTTGCAAACCTTTGAAATAAATAGGATTCCTGGAAAAATGAAGTTCAAAAGAACCCTATTGCTTCCCCACTCTTTTTCTAGTGAAATGAGTTTTAAATAAAAGAAACTATCAAAATCATGCTGTATTTAATAGAAACCAATTGAAACCAATACATTATATTGTTTTGACATGGAAGTATGTTCGAAAACATAACACACAAGTTGCAAACCTTTGAAATAAATAGGATTCATGGAAAAATGAAGTTGAAGAGAACCCTATTGCTTCCCCACACTTTTTCAAGTGAAATGGGTTAAAAAAAAAGACACTCTAAAATCATGTTGTATTTAATAGAAACCAATTGAAACCAATACATTATATTGTTTTGACATAAAAGTATGTTCGAAAACATAACACACAAGTTGCAAACCTTTGAAATAAATAGGATTCATGGAAAAATGAAGTTTAAGAGAACCCTATTGCTTCCCCACACTTTTTCAAGTGAAATGGATTAAAAAAAAAGAGACTCTCAAAATCATGCTGTATTTAATAGAAACCAATTGAAACCAATACATTATATGGTTTTGACGTGGAAGCATGTTCGAAAACATAACACACAATTGCAAACCTTTGAAATAAGTAGGATTCCTGGAAAAATGAAGTTTAAAAGAACCCTATTGCTTCCCCACTCTTTTTCTAGTGAAATGAGTTTTAAATAAAAGAGACTATCAAAATCATGCTGTATTTAATAGAAACCAATTGAAACCAATACATTATATCGTTTTGACGTGGAAGCATGTTCGAAAACATAACACACAATTGCAAACCTTTGAAATAAGTAGGATTCCTGGAAAAATGAAGTTTAAAAGAACCCTATTGCTTCCCCACTCTTTTTCTAGTGAAATGAGTTTTAAATAAAAGAAACTATCAAAATCATGCTGTATTTAATAGAAACCAATTGAAACCAATACATTATATCCTTTTGTCGTAGAAGCATGTTCGAAAACATAACACACAAGTTGCAAACCTTTGAAATAAATAGGATTCATGGAAAAATGAAGTTTAAAAGAACCCTATTGCTTCCCCACTCTTTTTCTAGTGAAATGAGTTTTAAATAAAAAAAACTATCAAAATCATGCTGTATTTAATAGAAACCAATTGAAACCAATACATTATATTGTTTTGACGTGGAAGTATGTTCGAAAACATAACACACAAGTTGCAAACCTTTGAAATAAATAGGATTCCTGGAAAAATGAAGTTTAAGAGAACCCTATTGCTTCCCCACACTTTTCCAAGTGAAATGGATTAGAAAAAAAGAGACTCTCAAAATCATGCTGTATTTAATAGAAACCAATTGAAACCAATACATTATATTGTTTTGACGTGGAAGCATGTTCGAAAACATAACACACAAGTTGCAAACCTTTGAAATAAGTAGGATTCCTGGAAAAATGAAGTTCAAAAGAACCCTATTGTTTCCCCACTATTTTTCTAGTGAAATGAGTTTTAAATAAAAGAGACTATC
Organism: Climacium dendroides; assembly: GCA_950106755.1. Taxonomy (NCBI): domain Eukaryota; kingdom Viridiplantae; phylum Streptophyta; class Bryopsida; order Hypnales; family Climaciaceae; genus Climacium; species Climacium dendroides. The sequence continues at coordinate 675,046 of CATNNA010000013.1, read as the reverse complement.
AAAATCATGCTGAATTTAATAGAAACCAATTGAAACCAATACATTATATCGTTTTGTCGTGGAAGCATGTTCGAATACATAACACACAAGTTGCAAACCTTTGAAATAAATAGGATTCCTGGAAAAATGAAGTTCAAAAGAACCCTATTGCTTCCCCACTCTTTTTCTAGTGAAATGAGTTTTAAATAAAAGAAACTATCAAAATCATGCTGTATTTAATAGAAACCAATTGAAACCAATACATTATATCGTTTTGTCGTGGAAGCATGTTCGAAAACATAACACACAAGTTGCAAACCTTTGAAATAAATAGGATTCCTGGAAAAATGAAGTTCAAAAGAACCCTATTGCTTCCCCACTCTTTTTCTAGTGAAATGAGTTTTAAATAAAAGAGACTATCAAAATCATGCTGTATTTAATAGAAACCAATTGAAACCAATACATTATATTGTTTTGACGTGGAAGCATGTTCGAAAACATAACACACAAGTTGCAAACCTTTGAAATAAGTAGGATTCCTGGAAAAATGAAGTTTAAGAGAACCCTATTGCTTCCCCACTCTTTTTCTAGTGAAATGAGTTTTAAATAAAAAAAACTATCAAAATCATGCTGTATTTAATAGAAACCAATTGAAACCAATACATTATATCGTTTTGACGTGGAAGCATGTTCGAAAACATAACACACAAGTTGCAAACCTTTGAAATAAATAGAATTCATGGAAAAATGAAGTTTAAGAGAACCCTATTGCTTCCCCACACTTTTCCAAGTGAAATGGATTAAAAAAAAAGAGACTCTCAAAATCATGCTGTATTTAATAGAAACCAATTGAAACCAATACATTATATCGTTTTGACGTGGAAGCATGTTCGAAAACATAACACACAAGTTGCAAACCTTTGAAATAAGTAGGATTCCTGGAAAAATGAAGTTTAAAAGAACCCTATTGCTTCCCCACTCTTTTTCTAGTGAAATGAGTTTTAAATAAAAAAAACTATCAAAATCATGCTGTATTTAATAGAAACCAATTGAAACCAATACATTATATTGTTTTGACGTGGAAGCATGTCCGAAAACATAACAGACAAGGTACAAATCTTCGAAATAAGTAGGATTCATGGGAAAATGAAGTTTAAAAGAACCTTCTGCTTCCCCACTCTTTTTCTTGTGAAATGAGTTTTAAATAAAAGAAACTATCAAAATCATGTTGTATTTAATAGAAACCAATTGAAACCAATACATTATATTGTTTTGACATGAAAGTATGTTCGAAAACATAACACACAAGTTGCAAACCTTTGAAATAAATAGGATTCATGGAAAAATGAAGTTTAAGAGAACCCTATTGCTTCCCCACACATTTCCAAGTGAAATGGATTTAAAAAAAAGAGACTCTCAAAATCATGCTGTATTTAATAGAAACCAATTGAAACCAATACATTATATTGTTTTGACATGAAAGTATGTTCGAAAACATAACACACAAGTTGCAAACCTTTGAAATAAATAGGATTCATGGAAAAATGAAGTTTAAGAGAACCCTATTGCTTCCCCACACATTTCCAAGTGAAATGGATTTAAAAAAAAGAGACTATCAAAATCATGCTGTATTTAATAGAAACCAATTGAAACCAATACATTATATTGTTTTGACATGAAAGTATGTTCGAAAACATAACACACAAGTTGCAAACCTTTGAAATAAATAGGATTCATGGAAAAATGAAGTTCAAGAGAACCCTATTGCTTCCCCACACATTTCCAAGTGAAATGGATTTAAAAAAAAGAGACTATCAAAATCATGCTGTATTTAATAGAAACCAATTGAAACCAATACATTATATTGTTTTGACATGGAAGTATGTTCGAAAACATAACACACAAGTTGCAAACCTTTGAAATAAGTAGGATTCCTGGAAAAATGAAGTTTAAGAGAACCCTATTGCTTCCCCACACTTTTCCAAATGAAATGGTTTTAAAAAAAAGAGACTATCAAAATCATGCTGTATTTAATAGAAACCAATTGAAACCAATACATTATATTGTTTTGACATGGAAGTATGTTCGAAAACATAACACACAAGTTGCAAACCTTTGAAATAAATAGGATTCATGGAAAAATGAAGTTTAAGAGAACCCTATTGCTTCCCCACACTTTTCCAAGTGAAATGGATTAAAAAAAAAGAGACTCTCAAAATCATGCTGTATTTAATAGAAACCAATTGAAACCAATACATTATATGGTTTTGACGTGGAAGCATGTTCGAAAACATAACACACAAATTGCAAACCTTTGAAATAAGTAGGATTCCTGGAAAAATGAAGTTTAAGAGAACCCTATTGCTTCCCCACACTTTTCCAAGTGAAATGGATTAAAAAAAAAGAGACTCTCAAAATCATGCTGTATTTAATAGAAACCAATTGAAACCAATACATTATATGGTTTTGACGTGGAAGCATGTTCGAAAACATAACACACAAGTTGCAAACCTTTGAAATAAGTAGGATTCCTGGAAAAATGAAGTTTAAAAGAACCCTATTGCTTCCCCACTCTTTTTCTAGTGAAATGAGTTTTAAATAAAAAAAACTATCAAAATCATGCTGTATCTAATAGAAACCAATTGAAACCAATACATTATATTGTTTTGACGTGGAAGCATGTTCGAAAACATAACACACAAGTTGCAAACCTTTGAAATAAATAGAATTCATGGTAAAATGAAGTTTAAGAGAACCCTATTGCTTCCCCACACTTTTCCAAGTGAAATGGATTAAAAAAAAAGAGACTCTCAAAATCATGCTGTATTTAATAGAAACCAATTGAAACCAATACATTATATTGTTTTGACGTGGAAGCATGTTCGAAAACATAACACACAAGTTGCAAACCTTTGAAATAAGTAGGATTCCTGGAAAAATGAAGTTTAAAAGAACCCTATTGCTTCCCCACTCTTTTTCTAGTGAAATGAGTTTTAAATAAAAAAAACTATCAAAATCATGCTGTATCTAATAGAAACCAATTGAAACCAATACATTATATTGTTTTGACGTGGAAGCATGTTCGAAAACATAACACACAAGTTGCAAACCTTTGAAATAAATAGAATTCATGGAAAAATGAAGTTTAAGAGAACCCTATTGCTTCCCCACACTTTTCCAAGTGAAATGGATTAAAAAAAAAGAGACTCTCAAAATCATGCTGTATTTAATAGAAACCAATTGAAACCAATACATTATATTGTTTTGACGTGGAAGCATGTTCGAAAACATAACACACAAGTTGCAAACCTTTGAAATAAGTAGGATTCCTGGAAAAATGAAGTTTAAAAGAACCCTATTGCTTCCCCACTCTTTTTCTAGTGAAATGAGTTTTAAATAAAAAAAACTATCAAAATCATGCTGTATCTAATAGAAACCAATTGAAACCAATACATTATATTGTTTTGACGTGGAAGCATGTTCGAAAACATAACACACAAGTTGCAAACCTTTGAAATAAATAGAATTCATGGAAAAATGAAGTTTAAGAGAACCCTATTGCTTCCCCACACTTTTCCAAGTGAAATGGATTAAAAAAAAAGAGACTCTCAAAATCATGCTGTATTTAATAGAAACCAATTGAAACCAATACATTATATTGTTTTGACATGGAAGTATGTTCGAAAACATAACACACAAGTTGCAAACCTTTGAAATAAATAGGATTCATAGAAAAATGAAGTTTAAGAGAACCCTATTGCTTCCCCACACTTTTCCAAGTGAAATGGATTAGAAAAAAAGAGACTCTCAAAATCATGCTGTATTTAATAGAAACCAATTGAAACCAATACATTATATTGTTTTGACGTGGAAGCATGTTCGAAAACATAACACACAAGTTGCAAACCTTTGAAATAAGTAGGATTCCTGGAAAAATGAAGTTCAAAAGAACCCTATTGTTTCCCCACTATTTTTCTAGTGAAATGAGTTTTAAATAAAAGAGACTATCAAAATCATGCTGAATTTAATAGAAACCAATTGAAACCAATACATTATATCGTTTTGTCGTGGAAGCATGTTCGAATACATAACACACAAGTTGCAAACCTTTGAAATAAATAGGATTCCTGGAAAAATGAAGTTCAAAAGAACCCTATTGCTTCCCCACTCTTTTTCTAGTGAAATGAGTTTTAAATAAAAGAAACTATCAAAATCATGCTGTATTTAATAGAAACCAATTGAAACCAATACATTATATCGTTTTGTCGTGGAAGCATGTTCGAAAACATAACACACAAGTTGCAAACCTTTGAAATAAATAGGATTCCTGGAAAAATGAAGTTCAAAAGAACCCTATTGCTTCCCCACTCTTTTTCTAGTGAAATGAGTTTTAAATAAAAGAGACTATCAAAATCATGCTGTATTTAATAGAAACCAATTGAAACCAATACATTATATTGTTTTGACGTGGAAGCATGTTCGAAAACATAACACACAAGTTGCAAACCTTTGAAATAAGTAGGATTCCTGGAAAAATGAAGTTTAAGAGAACCCTATTGCTTCCCCACTCTTTTTCTAGTGAAATGAGTTTTAAATAAAAAAAACTATCAAAATCATGCTGTATTTAATAGAAACCAATTGAAACCAATACATTATATCGTTTTGACGTGGAAGCATGTTCGAAAACATAACACACAAGTTGCAAACCTTTGAAATAAATAGAATTCATGGAAAAATGAAGTTTAAGAGAACCCTATTGCTTCCCCACACTTTTCCAAGTGAAATGGATTAAAAAAAAAGAGACTCTCAAAATCATGCTGTATTTAATAGAAACCAATTGAAACCAATACATTATATCGTTTTGACGTGGAAGCATGTTCGAAAACATAACACACAAGTTGCAAACCTTTGAAATAAGTAGGATTCCTGGAAAAATGAAGTTTAAAAGAACCCTATTGCTTCCCCACTCTTTTTCTAGTGAAATGAGTTTTAAATAAAAAAAACTATCAAAATCATGCTGTATTTAATAGAAACCAATTGAAACCAATACATTATATTGTTTTGACGTGGAAGCATGTCCGAAAACATAACAGACAAGGTACAAATCTTCGAAATAAGTAGGATTCATGGGAAAATGAAGTTTAAAAGAACCTTCTGCTTCCCCACTCTTTTTCTGGTGAAATGAGTTTTAAATAAAAGAAACTATCAAAATCATGTTGTATTTAATAGAAACCAATTGAAACCAATACATTATATTGTTTTGACATGAAAGTATGTTCGAAAACATAACACACAAGTTGCAAACCTCTGAAATAAATAGGATTCATGGAAAAATGAAGTTTAAGAGAACCCTATTGCTTCCCCACACATTTCCAAGTGAAATGGATTTAAAAAAAAGAGACTCTCAAAATCATGCTGTATTTAATAGAAACCAATTGAAACCAATACATTATATTGTCTTGATATGAAAGTATGTTCGAAAACATAACACACAAGTTGCAAACCTTTGAAATAAATAGGATTCATGGAAAAATGAAGTTTAAGAGAACCCTATTGCTTCCCCACACATTTCCAAGTGAAATGGATTTAAAAAAAAGAGACTATCAAAATCATGCTGTATTTAATAGAAACCAATTGAAACCAATACATTATATTGTTTTGACATGGAAGTATGTTCGAAAACATAACACACAAGTTGCAAACCTTTGAAATAAGTAGGATTCCTGGAAAAATGAAGTTTAAGAGAACCCTATTGCTTCCCCACACTTTTCCAAATGAAATGGTTTTAAAAAAAAGAGACTATCAAAATCATGCTGTATTTAATAGAAACCAATTGAAACCAATACATTATATTGTTTTGACATGGAAGTATGTTCGAAAACATAACACACAAGTTGCAAACCTTTGAAATAAATAGGATTCATGGAAAAATGAAGTTTAAGAGAACCCTATTGCTTCCCCACACTTTTCCAAGTGAAATGGATTAAAAAAAAAGAGACTCTCAAAATCATGCTGTATTTAATAGAAACCAATTGAAACCAATACATTATATGGTTTTGACGTGGAAGCATGTTCGAAAACATAACACACAAATTGCAAACCTTTGAAATAAGTAGGATTCCTGGAAAAATGAAGTTTAAGAGAACCCTATTGCTTCCCCACACTTTTCCAAGTGAAATGGATTAAAAAAAAAGAGACTCTCAAAATCATGCTGTATTTAATAGAAACCAATTGAAACCAATACATTATATGGTTTTGACGTGGAAGCATGTTCGAAAACATAACACACAAGTTACAAACCTTTGAAATAAGTAGGATTCCTGGAAAAATGAAGTTTAAAAGAACCCTATTGCTTCCCCACTCTTTTTCTAGTGAAATGAGTTTTAAATAAAAAAAACTATCAAAATCATGCTGTATCTAATAGAAACCAATTGAAACCAATACATTATATTGTTTTGACGTGGAAGCATGTTCGAAAACATAACACACAAGTTGCAAACCTTTGAAATAAATAGAATTCATGGAAAAATGAAGTTTAAGAGAACCCTATTGCTTCCCCACACTTTTCCAAGTGAAATGGATTAAAAAAAAAGAGACTCTCAAAATCATGCTGTATTTAATAGAAACCAATTGAAACCAATACATTATATTGTTTTGACGTGGAAGCATGTTCGAAAACATAACACACAAGTTGCAAACCTTTGAAATAAGTAGGATTCCTGGAAAAATGAAGTTTAAAAGAACCCTATTGCTTCCCCACTCTTTTTCTAGTGAAATGAGTTTTAAATAAAAAAAACTATCAAAATCATGCTGTATCTAATAGAAACCAATTGAAACCAATACATTATATTGTTTTGACGTGGAAGCATGTTCGAAAACATAACACACAAGTTGCAAACCTTTGAAATAAATAGAATTCATGGAAAAATGAAGTTTAAGAGAACCCTATTGCTTCCCCACACTTTTCCAAGTGAAATGGATTAAAAAAAAAGAGACTCTCAAAATCATGCTGTATTTAATAGAAACCAATTGAAACCAATACATTATATTGTTTTGACGTGGAAGCATGTTCGAAAACATAACACACAAGTTGCAAACCTTTGAAATAAGTAGGATTCCTGGAAAAATGAAGTTTAAAAGAACCCTATTGCTTCCCCACTCTTTTTCTAGTGAAATGAGTTTTAAATAAAAAAAACTATCAAAATCATGCTGTATTTAATAGAAACCAATTCAAACCAATACATTATATTGTTTTGACGTGGAAGCATGTTCGAAAACATAACACACAAGTTGCAAACCTTTGAAATAAATAGAATTCATGGAAAAATGAAGTTTAAGAGAACCCTATTGCTTCCCCACACTTTTCCAAGTGAAATGGATTAAAAAAAAAGAGACTCTCAAAATCATGCTGTATTTAATAGAAACCAATTGAAACCAATACATTATATTGTTTTGACGTGGAAGCATGTTCGAAAACATAACACACAAGTTGCAAACCTTTGAAATAAGTAGGATTCTTGGAAAAATGAAGTTTAAAAGAACCCTATTGCTTCCCCACTCTTTTTCTAGTGAAATGAGTTTTAAATAAAAAAAACTATCAAAATCATGCTGTATTTAATAGAAACCAATTGAAACCAATACATTATATTGTTTTGACGTGGAAGCATGTTCGAAAACATAACACACAAGTTGCAAACCTTTGAAATAAATAGGATTCATGGAAAAATGAAGTTTAAGAGAACCCTATTGCTTCCCCACACTTTTCCAAGTGAAATGGATTAAAAAAAAAGAGACTCTCAAAATCATGCTGTATTTAATAGAAACCAATTGAAACCAATACATTATATTGTTTTGACGTGGAAGCATGTTCGAAAACATAACACACAAGTTGCAAACCTTTGAAATAAGTAGGATTCCTGGAAAAATGAAGTTTAAAAGAACCCTATTGCTTCCCCACTCTTTTTCTAGTGAAATGAGTTTTAAATAAAAAAAACTATCAAAATCATGCTGTATTTAATAGAAACCAATTGAAACCAATACATTATATTGTTTTGACGTGGAAGCATGTTCGAAAACATAACACACAAGTTGCAAACCTTTGAAATAAATAGGATTCATGGAAAAATGAAGTTCAAGAGAACCCTATTGCTTCCCCACACATTTCCAAGTGAAATGGATTTAAAAAAAAGAGACTATCAAAATCATGCTGTATTTAATAGAAACCAATTGAAACCAATACATTATATTGTTTTGACATGGAAGCATGTTCGAAAACATAACACACAAATTGCAAACCTTTGAAATAAGTAGGATTCCTGGAAAAATGAAGTTTAAGAGAACCCTATTGCTTCCCCACACTTTTCCAAGTGAAATGGATTAAAAAAAAAGAGACTCTCAAAATCATGCTGTATTTAATAGAAACCAATTGAAACCAATACATTATATGGTTTTGACGTGGAAGCATGTTCGAAAACATAACACACAAGTTACAAACCTTTGAAATAAGTAGGATTCCTGGAAAAATGAAGTTTAAAAGAACCCTATTGCTTCCCCACTCTTTTTCTAGTGAAATGAGTTTTAAATAAAAAAAACTATCAAAATCATGCTGTATCTAATAGAAACCAATTGAAACCAATACATTATATTGTTTTGACGTGGAAGCATGTTCGAAAACATAACACACAAGTTGCAAACCTTTGAAATAAATAGAATTCATGGAAAAATGAAGTTTAAGAGAACCCTATTGCTTCCCCACACTTTTCCAAGTGAAATGGATTAAAAAAAAAGAGACTCTCAAAATCATGCTGTATTTAATAGAAACCAATTGAAACCAATACATTATATTGTTTTGACGTGGAAGCATGTTCGAAAACATAACACACAAGTTGCAAACCTTTGAAATAAGTAGGATTCATGGAAAAATGAAGTTTAAAAGAACCCTATTGCTTCCCCACTCTTTTTCTAGTGAAATGAGTTTTAAATAAAAAAAACTATCAAAATCATGCTGTATTTAATAGAAACCAATTCAAACCAATACATTATATTGTTTTGACGTGGAAGCATGTTCGAAAACATAACACACAAGTTGCAAACCTTTGAAATAAGTAGGATTCCTGGAAAAATGAAGTTTAAAAGAACCCTATTGCTTCCCCACTCTTTTTCTAGTGAAATGAGTTTTAAATAAAAAAAACTATCAAAATCATGCTGTATCTAATAGAAACCAATTGAAACCAATACATTATATTGTTTTGACGTGGAAGCATGTTCGAAAACATAACACACAAGTTGCAAACCTTTGAAATAAATAGAATTCATGGAAAAATGAAGTTTAAGAGAACCCTATTGCTTCCCCACACTTTTCCAAGTGAAATGGATTAAAAAAAAAGAGACTCTCAAAATCATGCTGTATTTAATAGAAACCAATTGAAACCAATACATTATATTGTTTTGACGTGGAAGCATGTTCGAAAACATAACACACAAGTTGCAAACCTTTGAAATAAGTAGGATTCCTGGAAAAATGAAGTTTAAAAGAACCCTATTGCTTCCCCACTCTTTTTCTAGTGAAATGAGTTTTAAATAAAAAAAACTATCAAAATCATGCTGTATTTAATAGAAACCAATTGAAACCAATACATTATATTGTTTTGACGTGGAAGCATGTTCGAAAACATAACACACAAGTTGCAAACCTTTGAAATAAATAGAATTCATGGAAAAATGAAGTTTAAGAGAACCCTATTGCTTCCCCACACTTTTCCAAGTGAAATGGATTAAAAAAAAAGAGACTCTCAAAATCATGCTGTATTTAATAGAAACCAATTCAAACCAATACATTATATTGTTTTGACGTGGAAGCATGTTCGAAAACATAACACACAAGTTGCAAACCTTTGAAATAAGTAGGATTCCTGGAAAAATGAAGTTTAAAAGAACCCTATTGCTTCCCCACTCTTTTTCTAGTGAAATGAGTTTTAAATAAAAAAAACTATCAAAATCATGCTGTATTTAATAGAAACCAATTGAAACCAATACATTATATTGTTTTGACGTGGAAGCATGTTCGAAAACATAACACACAAGTTGCAAACCTTTGAAATAAATAGGATTCATGGAAAAATGAAGTTTAAGAGAACCCTATTGCTTCCCCACACTTTTCCAAGTGAAATGGATTAAAAAAAAAGAGACTCTCAAAATCATGCTGTATTTAATAGAAACCAATTGAAACCAATACATTATATTGTTTTGACGTGGAAGCATGTTCGAAAACATAACACACAAGTTGCAAACCTTTGAAATAAGTAGGATTCCTGGAAAAATGAAGTTTAAAAGAACCCTATTGCTTCCCCACTCTTTTTCTAGTGAAATGAGTTTTAAATAAAAAAAACTATCAAAATCATGCTGTATCTAATAGAAACCAATTGAAACCAATACATTATATTGTTTTGACGTGGAAGCATGTTCGAAAACATAACACACAAGTTGCAAACCTTTGAAATAAATAGAATTCATGGAAAAATGAAGTTTAAGAGAACCCTATTGCTTCCCCACACTTTTCCAAGTGAAATGGATTAAAAAAAAAGAGACTCTCAAAATCATGCTGTATTTAATAGAAACCAATTGAAACCAATACATTATATTGTTTTGACGTGGAAGCATGTTCGAAAACATAACACACAAGTTGCAAACCTTTGAAATAAGTAGGATTCCTGGAAAAATGAAGTTTAAAAGAACCCTATTGCTTCCCCACTCTTTTTCTAGTGAAATGAGTTTTAAATAAAAAAAACTATCAAAATCATGCTGTATTTAATAGAAACCAATTCAAACCAATACATTATATTGTTTTGACGTGGAAGCATGTTCGAAAACATAACACACAAGTTGCAAACCTTTGAAATAAATAGAATTCATGGAAAAATGAAGTTTAAGAGAACCCTATTGCTTCCCCACACTTTTCCAAGTGAAATGGATTAAAAAAGAAGAGACTCTCAAAATCATGCTGTATTTAATAGAAACCAATTGAAACCAATACATTATATGGTTTTGACGTGGAAGTATGTTCGAAAACATAACACACAAGTTGCAAACCTTTGAAATAAATAGGATTCATGGAAAAATGAAGTTTAAGAGAACCCTATTGCTTCCCCACACTTTTCCAAGTGAAATGGATTAAAAAAAAAGAGACTCTCAAAATCATGCTGTATTTAATAGAAACCAATTGAAACCAATACATTATATTGTTTTGACGTGGAAGCATGTTCGAAAACATAACACACAAGTTGCAAACCTTTGAAATAAGTAGGATTCCTGGAAAAATGAAGTTTAAAAGAACCCTATTGCTTCCCCACTCTTTTTCTAGTGAAATGAGTTTTAAATAAAAAAAACTATCAAAATCATGCTGTATTTAATAGAAACCAATTGAAACCAATACATTATATTGTTTTGACGTGGAAGCATGTTCGAAAACATAACACACAAGTTGCAAACCTTTGAAATAAATAGAATTCATGGAAAAATGAAGTTTAAGAGAACCCTATTGCTTCCCCACACTTTTCCAAGTGAAATGGATTAAAAAAAAAGAGACTCTCAAAATCATGCTGTATTTAATAGAAACCAATTGAAACCAATACATTATATTGTTTTGACGTGGAAGCATGTTCGAAAACATAACACACAAGTTGCAAACCTTTGAAATAAGTAGGATTCCTGGAAAAATGAAGTTTAAAAGAACCCTATTGCTTCCCCACTCTTTTTCTAGTGAAATGAGTTTTAAATAAAAAAAACTATCAAAATCATGCTGTATTTAATAGAAACCAATTGAAACCAATACATTATATTGTTTTGACGTGGAAGCATGTTCGAAAACATAACACACAAGTTGCAAACCTTTGAAATAAATAGAATTCATGGAAAAATGAAGTTTAAGAGAACCCTATTGCTTCCCCACACTTTTCCAAGTGAAATGGATTAAAAAAAAAGAGACTCTCAAAATCATGCTGTATTTAATAGAAACCAATTGAAACCAATACATTATATGGTTTTGACGTGGAAGCATGTTCGAAAACATAACACACAAGTTGCAAACCTTTGAAATAAGTAGGATTCCTGGAAAAATGAAGTTTAAGAGAACCCTATTGTTTCCCCACACTTTTCCAAATGAAATGGTTTTAAGAAAAAGAGACTATCAAAATCATGCTGTATTTAATAGAAACCAATTCAAACCAATACATTATATTGTTTTGACATAGAAGTATGTTCGAAAACATAACACACAAGTTGCAAACCTTTGAAATAAATAGGATTCATGGAAAAATGAAGTTTAAGAGAACCCTATTGCTTCCCCACACTTTTCCAAGTGAAATGGATTAAAAAAAAAGAGACTCTCAAAATCATGCTGTATTTAATAGAAACCAATTGAAACCAATACATTATATGGTTTTGACGTGGAAGCATGTTCGAAAACATAACACACAAGTTACAAACCTTTGAAATAAGTAGGATTCCTGGAAAAATGAAGTTTAAGAGAACCCTATTGCTTCCCCACACTTTTCCAAATGAAATGGTTTTAAAAAAAAGAGACTATCAAAATCATGCTGTATTTAATAGAAACCAATTGAAACCAATACATTATATTGTTTTGACATGGAAGTATGTTCGAAAACATAACACACAAGTTGCAAACCTTTGAAATAAATAGGATTCATGGAAAAATGAAGTTTAAGAGAACCCTATTGCTTCCCCACACATTTCCAAGTGAAATGGATTTAAAAAAAAGAGACTATCAAAATCATGCTGTATTTAATAGAAACCAATTGAAACCAATACATTATATTGTTTTGACATGGAAGTATGTTCGAAAACATAACACACAAGTTGCAAACCTTTGAAATAAGTAGGATTCCTGGAAAAATGAAGTTTAAGAGAACCCTATTGCTTCCCCACACTTTTCCAAATGAAATGGTTTTAAAAAAAAGAGACTATCAAAATCATGCTGTATTTAATAGAAACCAATTGAAACCAATACATTATATTGTTTTGACATGGAAGTATGTTCGAAAACATAACACACAAGTTGCAAACCTTTGAAATAAATAGGATTCATGGAAAAATGAAGTTTAAGAGAACCCTATTGCTTCCCCACACTTTTCCAAGTGAAATGCATTAAAAAAAAAGAGACTCTCAAAATCATGCTGTATTTAATAGAAACCAATTGAAACCAATACATTATATGGTTTTGACGTGGAAGCATGTTCGAAAACATAACACACAAGTTGCAAACCTTTGAAATAAATAGGATTCATGGAAAAATGAAGTTTAAGAGAACCCTATTGTTTCCCCACATTTTTCCAAATGAAATGGTTTTAAGAAAAAGAGACTATCAAAATCATGCTGTATTTAATAGAAACCAATTGAAACCAATACATTATATTGTTTTGACATAGAAGTATGTTCGAAAACATAACACACAAGTTGCAAACCTTTGAAATAAATAGGATTCATGGAAAAATGAAGTTTAAGAGAACCCTATTGCTTCCCCACACTTTTCCAAGTGAAATGGATTAAAAAAAAAGAGACTCTCAAAATCATGCTGTATTTAATAGAAACCAATTGAAACCAATACATTATATTGTTTTGACGTGGAAGCATGTTCGAAAACATAACACACAAGTTGCAAACCTTTGAAATAAGTAGGATTCCTGGAAAAATGAAGTTTAAAAGAACCCTATTGCTTCCCCACTCTTTTTCTAGTGAAATGAGTTTTAAATAAAAAAAACTATCAAAATCATGCTGTATTTAATAGAAACCAATTGAAACCAATACATTATATTGTTTTGACGTGGAAGCATGTTCGAAAACATAACACACAAGTTGCAAACCTTTGAAATAAATAGAATTCATGGAAAAATGAAGTTTAAGAGAACCCTATTGCTTCCCCACACTTTTCCAAGTGAAATGGATTAAAAAAAAAGAGACTCTCAAAATCATGCTGTATTTAATAGAAACCAATTGAAACCAATACATTATATTGTTTTGACGTGGAAGCATGTTCGAAAACATAACACACAAGTTGCAAACCTTTGAAATAAGTAGGATTCCTGGAAAAATGAAGTTTAAACGAACCCTATTGCTTCCCCACTCTTTTTCTAGTGAAATGAGTTTTAAATAAAAAAAACTATCAAAATCATGCTGTATTTAATAGAAACCAATTGAAACCAATACATTATATTGTTTTGACGTGGAAGCATGTTCGAAAACATAACACACAAGTTGCAAACCTTTGAAATAAATAGAATTCATGGAAAAATGAAGTTTAAGAGAACCCTATTGCTTCCCCACACTTTTCCAAGTGAAATGGATTAAAAAAAAAGAGACTCTCAAAATCATGCTGTATTTAATAGAAACCAATTGAAACCAATACATTATATTGTTTTGACGTGGAAGCATGTTCGAAAACATAACACACAAGTTGCAAACCTTTGAAATAAGTAGGATTCCTGGAAAAATGAAGTTTAAACGAACCCTATTGCTTCCCCACTCTTTTTCTAGTGAAATGAGTTTTAAATAAAAAAAACTATCAAAATCATGCTGTATTTAATAGAAACCAATTCAAACCAATACATTATATTGTTTTGACGTGGAAGCATGTTCGAAAACATAACACACAAGTTGCAAACCTTTGAAATAAATAGGATTCATGGAAAAATGAAGTTTAAGAGAACCCTATTGCTTCCCCACACATTTCCAAGTGAAATGGATTTAAAAAAAAGAGACTATCAAAATCATGCTGTATTTAATAGAAACCAATTGAAACCAATACATTATATGGTTTTGACGTGGAAGCATGTTCAAAAACATAACACACAAGTTGCAAACCTTTGAAATAAGTAGGATTCCTGGAAAAATGAAGTTTAAGAGAACCCTATTGTTTCCCCACACTTTTCCAAATGAAATGGTTTTAAGAAAAAGAGACTATCAAAATCATGCTGTATTTAATAGAAACCAATTGAAACCAATACATTATATTGTTTTGACATAGAAGTATGTTCGAAAACATAACACACAAGTTGCAAACCTTTGAAATAAATAGGATTCATGGAAAAATGAAGTTTAAGAGAACCCTATTGCTTCCCCACACTTTTCCAAGTGAAATGGATTAAAAAAAAAGAGACTCTCAAAATCATGCTGTATTTAATAGAAACCAATTGAAACCAATACATTATATGGTTTTGACGTGGAAGCATGTTCGAAAACATAACACACAAGTTACAAACCTTTGAAATAAGTAGGATTCCTGGAAAAATGAAGTTTAAGAGAACCCTATTGCTTCCCCACACTTTTCCAAATGAAATGGTTTTAAAAAAAAGAGACTATCAAAATCATGCTGTATTTAATAGAAACCAATTGAAACCAATACATTATATTGTTTTGACATGGAAGTATGTTCGAAAACATAACACACAAGTTGCAAACCGTTGAAATAAATAGGATTCATGGAAAAATGAAGTTTAAGAGAACCCTATTGCTTCCCCACACATTTCCAAGTGAAATGGATTTAAAAAAAAGAGACTATCAAAATCATGCTGTATTTAATAGAAACCAATTGAAACCAATACATTATATCGTTTTGACATGGAAGTATGTTCGAAAACATAACACACAAGTTGCAAACCTTTGAAATAAGTAGGATTCCTGGAAAAATGAAGTTTAAGAGAACCCTATTGCTTCCCCACACATTTCCAAGTGAAATGGATTTAAAAAAAAGAGACTATCAAAATCATGCTGTATTTAATAGAAACCAATTGAAACCAATACATTATATTGTTTTGACATGGAAGTATGTTCGAAAACATAACACACAAGTTGCAAACCTTTGAAATAAGTAGGATTCCTGGAAAAATGAAGTTTAAGAGAACCCTATTGCTTCCCCACACATTTCCAAGTGAAATGGATTTAAAAAAAAGAGACTATCAAAATCATGCTGTATTTAATAGAAACCAATTGAAACCAATACATTATATTGTTTTGACATGGAAGTATGTTCGAAAACATAACACACAAGTTGCAAACCTTTGAAATAAATAGGATTCATGGAAAAATGAAGTTTAAGAGAACCCTATTGCTTCCCCACACTTTTCCAAGTGAAATGGATTAAAAAAAAAGAGACTCTCAAAATCATGCTGTATTTAATAGAAACCAATTGAAACCAATACATTATATTGTTTTGACGTGGAAGCATGTTCGAAAACATAACACACAAGTTGCAAACCTTTGAAATAAGTAGGATTCCTGGAAAAATGAAGTTTAAAAGAACCCTATTGCTTCCCCACTCTTTTTCTAGTGAAATGAGTTTTAAATAAAAAAAACTATCAAAATCATGCTGTATTTAATAGAAACCAATTGAAACCAATACATTATATTGTTTTGACGTGGAAGCATGTTCGAAAACATAACACACAAGTTGCAAACCTTTGAAATAAATAGAATTCATGGAAAAATGAAGTTTAAGAGAACCCTATTGCTTCCCCACACTTTTCCAAGTGAAATGGATTAAAAAAAAAGAGACTCTCAAAATCATGCTGTATTTAATAGAAACCAATTGAAACCAATACATTATATTGTTTTGACGTGGAAGCATGTTCGAAAACATAACACACAAGTTGCAAACCTTTGAAATAAATAGAATTCATGGAAAAATGAAGTTTAAGAGAACCCGATTGCTTCCCCACTCTTTTTCTAGTGAAATGAGTTTTAAATAAAAAAAACTATCAAAATCATGCTGTATTTAATAGAAACCAATTGAAACCAATACATTATATTGTTTTGACGTGGAAGCATGTTCGAAAACATAACACACAAGTTGCAAACCTTTGAAATAAATAGAATTCATGGAAAAATGAAGTTTAAGAGAACCCTATTGCTTCCCCACACGTTTCCAAATGAAATGGTTTTAAAAAAAAGAGACTATCAAAATCATGCTGTATTTAATAGAAACCAATTGAAACCAATACATTATATGGTTTTGACGTGGAAGCATGTTCGAAAACATAACACACAAGTTGCAAACCTTTGAAATAAGTAGGATTCCTGGAAAAATGAAGTTTAAAAGAACCCTATTGCTTCCCCACTCTTTTTCTAGAGAAATGAGTTTTATATAACAGAGACTATCAAAATCGTGCTGTATTTAATAGAAACCAATTGAAACCAATACATTATATCGTTTTGTCGTGGAAGCATGTTCGAATACATAACACACAAGTTGCAAACCTTTGAAATAAATAGGATTCATGGAAAAATGAAGTTTAAGAGAACCCTATTGCTTCCCCACACTTTTTCTAGTGAAATGAGTTTTATATAAAAGAGACTATCAAAATCGTGCTGTATTTAATAGAAACCAATTGAAACCAATACATTATATCGTTTTGTCGTGGAAGCATGTTCGAATACATAACACACAAGTTGCAAACCTTTGAAATAAATAGGATTCATAGAAAAATGAAGTTTAAGAGAACCCTATTGCTTCCCCACACTTTTCCAAGTGAAATGGATTCAAAAAAAAGAGACTATCAAAATCATGCTGTATTTAATAGAAACCAATTGAAACCAATACATTATATTGTTTTGACGTGGAAGTATGTTCGAAAACATAACACACAAGTTGCAAACCTTTGAAATAAATAGAATTCATGGACAAATGAAGTTTAAGAGAACCCTATTGCTTCCCCACACTTTTCCAGGTGAAATGGATTAAAAAAAAAGAGACTCTCAAAATCATGCTGTATTTAATAGAAACCAATTGAAACCAATACATTATATGGTTTTGACGTGGAAGCATGTTCGAAAACATAACACACAAGTTGCAAACCTTTGAAATAAGTAGGATTCCTGGAAAAATGAAGTTTAAGAGAACCCTATTGTTTCCCCACACTTTTCCAAATGAAATGGTTTTAAGAAAAAGAGACTATCAAAATCATGCTGTATTTAATAGAAACCAATTGAAACCAATACATTATATTGTTTTGACATAGAAGTATGTTCGAAAACATAACACACAAGTTGCAAACCTTTGAAATAAATAGGATTCATGGAAAAATGAAGTTTAAGAGAACCCTATTGCTTCCCCACACTTTTCCAGGTGAAATGGATTAAAAAAAAAGAGACTCTCAAAATCATGCTGTATTTAATAGAAACCAATTGAAACCAATACATTATATGGTTTTGACGTGGAAGCATGTTCGAAAACATAACATACAAATTGCAAACCTTTGAAATAAGTAGGATTCCTGGAAAAATGAAGTTTAAGAGAACCCTATTGTTTCCCCACACTTTTCCAAATGAAATGGTTTTAAGAAAAAGAGACTATCAAAATCATGCTGTATTTAATAGAAACCAATTGAAACCAATACATTATATTGTTTTGACATAGAAGTATGTTCGAAAACATAACACACAAGTTGCAAACCTTTGAAATAAATAGGATTCATGGAAAAATGAAGTTTAAGAGAACCCTTTTGCTTCCCCACACTTTTCCAAGTGAAATCGATTAAAAAAAAAGAGACTTTCAAAATCATGCTGTATTTAATAGAAACCAATTGAAACCAATACATTATATTGTTTTGACGTGGAAGCATGTTCGAAAACATAACACACAAGTTGCAAACCTTTGAAATAAGTAGGATTCCTGGAAAAATGAAGTTTAAAAGAACCCTATTGCTTCCCCACTCTTTTTCTAGTGAAATGAGTTTTAAAAAAAAAAAACTATCAAAATCATGCTGTATTTAATAGAAACCAATTGAAACCAATACATTATATCGTTTTGACGTGGAAGCATGTCCGAAAACATAACAGACAAGTTACAAATCTTCGAAATAAGTAGGATTCATGGAAAAATGAAGTTTAAAAGAACCCTACTGCTTCCCCACTCTTTTTCTTGTGAAATGAGTTTTAAATAAAAGAAACTATCAAAATCATGCTGTATTTAATAGAAACCAATTGAAACCAATACATTATATTGTTTTGACATGGAAGTATGTTCGAAAACATAACACACAAGTTGCAAACCTTTGAAATAAATAGGATTCATGGAAAAATGAAGTTTAAAAGAACCCTATTGCTTCCCCACACTTTTCCAGGTGAAATGGATTAAAAAAAAAGAGACTCTCAAAATCATGCTGTATTTAATAGAAACCAATTGAAACCAATACATTATATGGTTTTGACGTGGAAGCATGTTCGAAAACATAACATACAAATTGCAAACCTTTGAAATAAGTAGGATTCCTGGAAAAATGAAGTTTAAGAGAACCCTATTGTTTCCCCACACTTTTCCAAATGAAATGGTTTTAAGAAAAAGAGACTATCAAAATCATGCTGTATTTAATAGAAACCAATTGAAACCAATACATTATATTGTTTTGACATAGAAGTATGTTCGAAAACATAACACACAAGTTGCAAACCTTTGAAATAAATAGGATTCATGGAAAAATGAAGTTTAAGAGAACCCTTTTGCTTCCCCACACTTTTCCAAGTGAAATCGATTAAAAAAAAAGAGACTTTCAAAATCATGCTGTATTTAATAGAAACCAATTGAAACCAATACATTATATTGTTTTGACGTGGAAGCATGTTCGAAAACATAACACACAAGTTGCAAACCTTTGAAATAAGTAGGATTCCTGGAAAAATGAAGTTTAAAAGAACCCTATTGCTTCCCCACTCTTTTTCTAGTGAAATGAGTTTTAAAAAAAAAAAACTATCAAAATCATGCTGTATTTAATAGAAACCAATTGAAACCAATACATTATATCGTTTTGACGTGGAAGCATGTCCGAAAACATAACAGACAAGTTACAAATCTTCGAAATAAGTAGGATTCATGGAAAAATGAAGTTTAAAAGAACCCTACTGCTTCCCCACTCTTTTTCTTGTGAAATGAGTTTTAAATAAAAGAAACTATCAAAATCATGCTGTATTTAATAGAAACCAATTGAAACCAATACATTATATTGTTTTGACATGGAAGTATGTTCGAAAACATAACACACAAGTTGCAAACCTTTGAAATAAATAGGATTCATGGAAAAATGAAGTTTAAAAGAACCCTACTGCTTCCCCACTCTTTTTCTTGTGAAATGAGTTTTAAATAAAAGAAACTATCAAAATCATGCTGTATTTAATAGAAACCAATTGAAACCAATACATTATATCGTTTTGACGTGGAAGCATGTCCGAAAACATAACAGACAAGGTACAAATCTTCGAAATAAGTAGGTTTCTTGGAAAAATGAAGTTCAAAAGAACCCTATTGCTTCCCCACTCTTTTTCTAGTGAAATGAGTTTTAAATAAAAAAAACTATCAAAATCATGCTGTATTTAATAGAAACCAATTGAAACCAATACATTATATCGTTTTGTCGTGGAAGCATGTTCGAATACATAACACACAAGTTGCAAACCTTTGAAATAAATAGGATTCATAGAAAAATGAAGTTTAAGAGAACCCTATTGCTTCCCCACAGTTTTCCAAGTGAAATGGATTTAAAAAAAAGAGACTTTCAAAATCATGCTGTATTTAATAGAAACCAATTGAAACCAATACATTATATTCTTTTGACGTGGAAGTATGTTCGAAAACATAACACACAAGTTGCAAACCTTTGAAATAAATAGGATTCATGGAAAAATGAAGTTTAAGAGAACCCTATTGCTTCCCCACACTTTTCCAAGTGAAATGGATTAAAAAAAAAGAGACTATCAAAGTCATGCTGTATTTAATAGAAACCAATTGAAACCAATACATTATATCGTTTTGACGTGGAAGCATGTTCGAAAACATAACACACAAGTTGCAAACCTTTGATATAAGTAGGATTCATGGAAAAATGAAGTTTAAAAGAACCCTACTGCTTCCCCACTCTTTTTCTTGTGAAATGAGTTTTAAATAAAAGAGACTATCAAAATCATGCTGTATTTAATAGAAACCAATTGAAACCAATACATTATATCGTTTTGACGTGGAAGCATGTCCGAAAACATAACAGACAAGGTACAAATCTTCGAAATAAGTAGGTTTCTTGGAAAAATGAAGTTCAAAAGAACCCTGTTGCTTCCCCACTCTTTTTCTAGTGAAATGAGTTTTAAATAAAAAAAACTATCAAAATCATGCTGTATTTAATAGAAACCAATTGAAACCAATACATTATATCGTTTTGACGTGGAAGCATGTTCGAATACATAACACACAAGTTGCAAACCTTTGAAATAAATAGGATTCATAGAAAAATGAAGTTTAAGAGAACCCTATTGCTTCCCCACACTTTTCCAGGTGAAATGGATTAAAAAAAAAGAGACTTTCAAAATCATGCTGTATTTAATAGAAACCAATTGAAACCAATACATTATATTGTTTTCACGTGGAAGCATGTTCGAAAACATAACACACAAGTTGCAAACCTTTGAAATAAATAGGATTCATGGAAAAATGAAGTTTAAGAGAACCCTATTGCTTCCCCACACTTTTTCAAGTGAAATGGGTTAAAAAAAAAGACACTCTAAAAATCATGTTGTATTTAATAGAAACCAATTGAAACCAATACATTATATCGTTTTGACGTGGAAGCATGTTCGAAAACATAACACACAAGTTGCAAACCTTTGAAATAAATAGGATTCATGGAAAAATGAAGTTTAAAAGAACCCTACTGCTTCCCCACTCTTTTTCTTGTGAAATGAGTTTTAAATAAAAGAGACTATCAAAATCATGCTGTATTTAATAGAAACCAATTGAAACCAATACATTAAATCGTTTTGACGTGGAAGCATGTCCGAAAACATAACAGACAAGGTACAAATCTTCGAAATAAGTAGGTTTCTTGGAAAAATGAAGTTCAAAAGAACCCTATTGCTTCCCCACTCTTTTTCTAGTGAAATGAGTTTTAAATAAAAAAAACTATCAAAATCATGCTGTATTTAATAGAAACCAATTGAAACCAATACATTATATCGTTTTGACGTGGAAGCATGTTCGAATACATAACACACAAGTTGCAAACCTTTGAAATAAATAGGATTCATAGAAAAATGAAGTTTAAGAGAACCCTATTGCTTCCCCACACTTTTCCAAATGAAATGGTTTTAAGAAAAAGAGACTATCAAAATCATGCTGTATTTAATAGAAACCAATTGAAACCAATACATTATATTGTTTTGACATAGAAGTATGTTCGAAAACATAACACACAAGTTGCAAACCTTTGAAATAAATAGGATTCATGGAAAAATGAAGTTTAAGAGAACCCTATTGCTTCCCCACACTTTTCCAGGTGAAATGGATTAAAAAAAAAGAGACTCTCAAAATCATGCTGTATTTAATAGAAACCAATTGAAACCAATACATTATATGGTTTTGACGTGGAAGCATGTTCGAAAACATAACACACAAATTGCAAACCTTTGAAATAAGTAGGATTCCTGGAAAAATGAAGTTTAAGAGAACCCTATTGTTTCCCCACACTTTTCCAAATGAAATGGTTTTAAGAAAAAGAGACTATCAAAATCATGCTGTATTTAATAGAAACCAATTGAAACCAATACATTATATTGTTTTGACATAGAAGTATGTTCGAAAACATAACACACAAGTTGCAAATCTTTGAAATAAATAGGATTCATGGAAAAATGAAGTTTAAGAGAACCCTTTTGCTTCCCCACACTTTTCCAAGTGAAATGGATTAAAAAAAAAGAGACTTTCAAAATCATGCTGTATTTAATAGAAACCAATTGAAACCAATACATTATATTGTTTTGACGTGGAAGCATGTTCGAAAACATAACACACAAGTTGCAAACCTTTGAAATAAGTAGGATTCCTGGAAAAATGAAGTTTAAAAGAACCCTATTGCTTCCCCACTCTTTTTCTAGTGAAATGAGTTTTAAAAAAAAAAAACTATCAAAATCATGCTGTATTTAATAGAAACCAATTGAAACCAATACATTATATCGTTTTGACGTGGAAGCATGTCCGAAAACATAACAGACAAGTTACAAATCTTCGAAATAAGTAGGATTCATGGAAAAATGAAGTTTAAAAGAACCCTACTGCTTCCCCACTCTTTTTCTTGTGAAATGAGTTTTAAATAAAAGAGACTATCAAAATCATGCTGTATTTAATAGAAACCAATTGAAACCAATACATTATATCGTTTTGACGTGGAAGCATGTCCGAAAACATAACAGACAAGGTACAAATCTTCGAAATAAGTAGGTTTCTTGGAAAAATGAAGTTCAAAAGAACCCTATTGCTTCCCCACTCTTTTTCTAGTGAAATGAGTTTTAAATAAAAAAAACTATCAAAATCATGCTGTATTTAATAGAAACCAATTGAAACCAATACATTATATCGTTTTGACGTGGAAGCATGTTCGAATACATAACACACAAGTTGCAAACCTTTGAAATAAATAGGATTCATAGAAAAATGAAGTTTAAGAGAACCCTATTGCTTCCCCACTCTTTTTCTAGTGAAATGAGTTTTAAATAAAAGAGACTATCAAAATCATGCTGTATTTAATAGAAACCAATTGAAACCAATACATTATATCGTTTTGTCGTGGAAGCATGTTCGAAAACATAACAGACAAGGTACAAATCTTCGAAATAAGTAGGTTTCTTGGAAAAATGAAGTTCAAAAGAACCCTATTGCTTCCCCACTCTTTTTCTAGTGAAATGAGTTTTAAATAAAAAAAACTATCAAAATCATGCTGTATTTAATAGAAACCAATTGAAACCAATACATTATATCGTTTTGACGTGGAAGCATGTTCGAATACATAACAGACAAGTTGCAAACCTTTGAAATAAATAGGATTCATAGAAAAATGAAGTTTAAGAGAACCCTATTGCTTCCCCACACTTTTCCAGGTGAAATGGATTAAAAAAAAAGAGACTCTCAAAATCATGCTGTATTTAATAGAAACCAATTGAAACCAATACATTATATTGTTTTGACGTGGAAGCATGTTCGAAAACATAACACACAAGTTGCAAACCTTTGAAATAAATAGGATTCATGGAAAAATGAAGTTTAAGAGAACCCTATTGCTTCCCCACACTTTTTCAAGTGAAATGGGTTAAAAAAAAAGACACTCTAAAAATCATGTTGTATTTAATAGAAACCAATTGAAACCAATACATTATATCGTTTTGACGTGGAAGCATGTTCGAAAACATAACACACAAGTTGCAAACCTTTGAAATAAGTAGGATTCCTGGAAAAATGAAGTTTAAAAGAACCCTATTGCTTCCCCACTCTTTTTCTAGTGAAATGAGTTTTAAAAAAAAAAAACTATCAAAATCATGCTGTATTTAATAGAAACCAATTGAAACCAATACATTATATCGTTTTGACGTGGAAGCATGTCCGAAAACATAACAGACAAGTTACAAATCTTCGAAATAAGTTGGATTCATGGAAAAATGAAGTTTAAAAGAACCCTACTGCTTCCCCACTCTTTTTCTTGTGAAATGAGTTTTAAATAAAAGAGACTATCAAAATCATGCTGTATTTAATAGAAACCAATTGAAACCAATACATTATATCGTTTTGACGTGGAAGCATGTCCGAAAACATAACAGACAAGGTACAAATCTTCGAAATAAGTAGGTTTCTTGGAAAAATGAAGTTCAAAAGAACCCTATTGCTTCCCCACTCTTTTTCTAGTGAAATGAGTTTTAAATAAAAAAAACTATCAAAATCATGCTGTATTTAATAGAAACCAATTGAAACCAATACATTATATCGTTTTGACGTGGAAGCATGTTCGAATACATAACACACAAGTTGCAAACCTTTGAAATAAATAGGATTCATAGAAAAATGAAGTTTAAGAAAACCCTATTGCTTCCCCACACTTTTCCAGGTGAAATGGATTAAAAAAAAAGAGACTCTCAAAATCATGCTGTATTTAATAGAAACCAATTGAAACCAATACATTATATTGTTTTGACGTGGAAGCATGTTCGAAAACATAACACACAAGTTGCAAACCTTTGAAATAAATAGGATTCATGGAAAAATGAAGTTTAAGAGAACCCTATTGCTTCCCCACACTTTTTCAAGTGAAATGGGTTAAAAAAAAAGACACTCTAAAAATCATGTTGTATTTAATAGAAACCAATTGAAACCAATACATTATATCGATTTGACGTGGAAGCATGTTCGAATACATAACACACAAGTTGCAAACCTTTGATATAAATAGGATTCATGGAAAAATGAAGTTTAAAAGAACCCTACTGCTTCCCCACTCTTTTTCTTGTGAAATGAGTTTTAAATAAAAGAGACTATCAAAATCATGCTGTATTTAATAGAAACCAATTGAAACCAATACATTATATCGTTTTGACGTGGAAGCATGTCCGAAAACATAACAGACAAGGTACAAATCTTCGAAATAAGTAGGTTTCTTGGAAAAATGAAGTTCAAAAGAACCCTATTGCTTCCCCACTCTTTTTCTAGTGAAATGAGTTTTAAATAAAAAAAACTATCAAAATCATGCTGTATTTAATAGAAACCAATTGAAACCAATACATTATATCGTTTTGACGTGGAAGCATGTTCGAATACATAACACACAAGTTGCAAACCTTTGAAATAAATAGGATTCATAGAAAAATGAAGTTTAAGAGAACCCTATTGCTTCCCCACACTTTTCCAGGTGAAATGGATTAAAAAAAAAGAGACTCTCAAAATCATGCTGTATTTAATAGAAACCAATTGAAACCAATACATTATATTGTTTTGACGTGGAAGCATGTTCGAAAACATAACACACAAGTTGCAAACCTTTGAAATAAATAGGATTCATGGAAAAATGAAGTTTAAAAGAACCCTATTGCTTCCCCACACTTTTCCAAATGAAATGGATTTAAAAAAAAGAGACTATCAAAATCATGCTGTATTTAATAGAAACCAATTGAAACCAATACATTATATTGTTTTGACGTGGAAGTATGTTCGAAAACATAACACACAAGTTGCAAACCTTTGAAATAAATAGGATTCCTGGAAAAATGAAGTTTAAGAGAACCCTATTGCTTCCCCACACTTTTTCAAGTGAAATGGGTTAAAAAAAAAGACACTCTAAAAATCATGTTGTATTTAATAGAAACCAATTGAAACCAATACATTATATCGTTTTGACGTGGAAGCATGTTCGAATACATAACACACAAGTTGCAAACCTTTGAAATAAATAGGATTCATGGAAAAATGAAGTTTAAGAGAACCCTATTGCTTCCCCACTCTTTTTCTAGTGAAATGAGTTTTAAATAAAAAAAACTATCAAAATCATGCTGTATTTAATAGAAACCAATTGAAACCAATACATTATATCGTTTTGACGTGGAAGCATGTTCGAAAACATAACACACAAGTTGCAAACCTTTGAAATAAATAGGATTCATGGAAAAATGAAGTTTAAGAGAACCCTATTGCTTCCCCACACTTTTCCAAGTGAAATGGATTAGAAAAAAAGAGACTCTAAAAATCATGCTGTATTTAATAGAAACCAATTGAAACCAATACATTATATTGTTTTGACATGGAAGTATGTTCGAAAACATAACACACAAGTTGCAAACCTTTGAAATAAATAGGATTCATGGAAAAATGAAGTTGAAGAGAACCCTATTGCTTCCCCACACTTTTTCAAGTGAAATGGGTTAAAAAAAAAGACACTCTAAAATCATGTTGTATTTAATAGAAACCAATTGAAACCAATACATTATATTGTTTTGACATAAAAGTATATTCGAAAACATAACACACAAGTTGCAAACCTTTGAAATAAATAGGATTCATGGAAAAATGAAGTTTAAGAGAACCCTATTGCTTCCCCACACTTTTTCAAGTGAAATGGATTAAAAAAAAAGAGACTCTCAAAATCATGCTGTATTTAATAGAAACCAATTGAAACCAATACATTATATGGTTTTGACGTGGAAGCATGTTCGAAAACATAACACACAATTGCAAACCTTTGAAATAAGTAGGATTCCTGGAAAAATGAAGTTTAAAAGAACCCTATTGCTTCCCCACTCTTTTTGTAGTGAAATGAGTTTTAAATAAAAGAGACTATCAAAATCATGCTGTATTTAATAGAAACCAATTGAAACCAATACATTATATCGTTTTGACGTGGAAGCATGTTCGAAAACATAACACACAATTGCAAACCTTTGAAATAAGTAGGATTCCTGGAAAAATGAAGTTTAAAAGAACCCTATTGCTTCCCCACTCTTTTTCTAGTGAAATGAGTTTTAAATAAAAGAAACTATCAAAATCATGCTGTATTTAATAGAAACCAATTGAAACCAATACATTATATCGTTTTGTCGTGGAAGCATGTTCGAAAACATAACACACAAGTTGCAAACCTTTGAAATAAATAGGATTCATGGAAAAATGAAGTTTAAAAGAACCCTACTGCTTCCTCACTCTTTTTCTTGTGAAATGAACTTTAAATAAAAGAAACTATCAAAATCATGCTGTATTTAATAGAAACCAATTGAAACCAATACATTATATCGTTTTGTCGTGGAAGCATGTTCGAAAACATAACACACAAGTTGCAAACCTTTGAAATAAATAGGATTCATGGAAAAATGAAGTTTAAAAGAACCCTATTGCTTCCCCACTCTTTTTCTAGTGAAATGAGTTTTAAATAAAAAAAACTATCAAAATCATGCTAAATTTAATAGAAACCAATTGAAACCAATACATTATATCGTTTTGACGTGGAAGCATGTTCGAAAACATAACACACAAGTTGCAAACCTTTGAAATAAATAGGATTCATGGAAAAATGAAGTTCAAAAGAACCCTATTGCTTCCCCACTCTTTTTCTAGTGAAATGAGTTTTAAATAAAAGAGACTATCAAAATCATGCTGTATTTAATAGAAACCAATTGAAACCAATACATTATATCGTTTTGTCGTGGAAGCATGTTCGAATACATAACACACAAGTTGCAAACCTTTGAAATAAATAGGATTCATAGAAAAATGAAGTTGAAGAGAACCCTATTGCTTCCCCACACTTTTCCAAATGAAATGGATTTAAAAAACAGAGACTATCAAAATCATGCTGTATTTAATAGAAACCAATTGAAACCAATACATTATATTGTTTTGACATGGAAGTATGTTCGAAAACATAACACACAAGTTGCAAACCTTTGAAATAAATAGGATTCATGGAAAAATGAAGTTGAAGAGAACCCTATTGCTTCCCCACACTTTTTCAAGTGAAATGGGTTAGAAAAAAAGAGACTCTAAAAATCATGCTGTATTTAATAGAAACCAATTGAAACCAATACATTATATTGTTTTGACGTGGAAGCATGTTCGAAAACATAACACACAAGTTGCAAACCTTTGAAATAAGTAGGATTCCTGGAAAAATGGAGTTCAAAAGAACCCTATTGCTTCCCCACTCTTTTTCTAGTGAAATGAGTTTTAAATAAAAGAGACTATCAAAATCATGCTGTATTTAATAGAAACCAATTGAAACCAATACATTATATCGTTTTGTCGTGGAAGCATGTTCGAATACATAACACACAAGTTGCAAACCTTTGAAATAAATAGGATTCCTGGAAAAATGAAGTTCAAAAGAACCCTATTGCTTCCCCACTCTTTTTCTAGTGAAATGAGTTTTAAATAAAAGAAACTATCAAAATCATGCTGTATTTAATAGAAACCAATTGAAACCAATACATTATATCGTTTTGTCGTGGAAGCATGTTCGAAAACATAACACACAAGTTGCAAACCTTTGAAATAAATAGGATTCCTGGAAAAATGAAGTTCAAAAGAACCCTATTGCTTCCCCACTCTTTTTCTAGTGAAATGAGTTTTAAATAAAAGAGACTATCAAAATCATGCTGTATTTAATAGAAACCAATTGAAACCAATACATTATATCGTTTTGTCGTGGAAGCATGTTCGAATACATAACACACAAGTTGCAAACCTTTGAAATAAATAGGATTCATAGAAAAATGAAGTTGAAGAGAACCCTATTGCTTCCCCACACTTTTCCAAATGAAATGGATTTAAAAAACAGAGACTATCAAAATCATGCTGTATTTAATAGAAACCAATTGAAACCAATACATTATATTGTTTTGACATGGAAGTATGTTCGAAAACATAACACACAAGTTGCAAACCTTTGAAATAAATAGGATTCATAGAAAAATGAAGTTTAAGAGAACCCTATTGCTTCCCCACACTTTTCCAAATGAAATGGATTTAAAAAACAGAGACTATCAAAATCATGCTGTATTTAATAGAAACCAATTGAAACCAATACATTATATTGTTTTGACATGGAAGTATGTTCGAAAACATAACACACAAGTTGCAAACCTTTGAAATAAATAGGATTCATAGAAAAATGAAGTCGAAGAGAACCCTATTGCTTCCCCACTCTTTTTCTAGTGAAATGAGTTTTAAATAAAAAAAACTATCAAAATCATGCTGTATTTAATAGAAACCAATTGAAACCAATACATTATATTGTTTTGACATGGAAGTATGTTCGAAAACATAACACACAAGTTGCAAACGTTTGAAATAAATAGGATTCATGGAAAAATGAAGTTTAAGAGAACCCTATTGCTTCCCCACACTTTTTCAAGTGAAATGGGTTAAAAAAAAAGACACTCTAAAATCATGTTGTATTTAATAGAAACCAATTGAAACCAATACATTATATTGTTTTGACATAAAAGTATGTTCGAAAACATAACACACAAGTTGCAAACCTTTGAAATAAATAGGATTCATGGAAAAATGAAGTTTAAGAGAACCCTATTGCTTCCCCACACTTTTTCAAGTGAAATGGATTAAAAAAAAAGAGACTCTCAAAATCATGCTGTATTTAATAGAAACCAATTGAAACCAATACATTATATGGTTTTGACGTGGAAGCATGTTCGAAAAC
This sequence comes from Climacium dendroides, assembly GCA_950106755.1. Taxonomy (NCBI): domain Eukaryota; kingdom Viridiplantae; phylum Streptophyta; class Bryopsida; order Hypnales; family Climaciaceae; genus Climacium; species Climacium dendroides. The sequence goes on along the minus strand of CATNNA010000013.1, from coordinate 645,059 downwards.
ATAACACACAATTGCAAACCTTTGAAATAAGTAGGATTCCTGGAAAAATGAAGTTTAAAAGAACCCTATTGCTTCCCCACTCTTTTTCTAGTGAAATGAGTTTTAAATAAAAGAGACTATCAAAATCATGCTGTATTTAATAGAAACCAATTGAAACCAATACATTATATCGTTTTGACGTGGAAGCATGTTCGAAAACATAACACACAATTGCAAACCTTTGAAATAAGTAGGATTCCTGGAAAAATGAAGTTTAAAAGAACCCTATTGCTTCCCCACTCTTTTTCTAGTGAAATGAGTTTTAAATAAAAGAAACTATCAAAATCATGCTGTATTTAATAGAAACCAATTGAAACCAATACATTATATCGTTTTGTCGTAGAAGCATGTTCGAATACATAACACACAAGTTGCAAACCTTTGAAATAAATAGGATTCCTGGAAAAATGAAGTTTAAAAGAACCCTACTGCTTCCTCACTCTTTTTCTTGTGAAATGAGTTTTAAATAAAAGAAACTATCAAAATCATGCTGTATTTAATAGAAACCAATTGAAACCAATACATTATATCGTTTTGTCGTGGAAGCATGTTCGAAAACATAACACACAAGTTGCAAACCTTTGAAATAAATAGGATTCATGGAAAAATGAAGTTTAAAAGAACCCTATTGCTTCCCCACTCTTTTTCTAGTGAAATGAGTTTTAAATAAAAAAAACTATCAAAATCATGCTGTATTTAATAGAAACCAATTGAAACCAATACATTATATTGTTTTGACGTGGAAGTATGTTCGAAAACATAACACACAAGTTGCAAACCTTTGAAATAAATAGGATTCATAGAAAAATGAAGTTTAAGAGAACCCTATTGCTTCCCCACACTTTTCCAAATGAAATGGATTTAAAAAACAGAGACTATCAAAATCATGCTGTATTTAATAGAAACCAATTGAAACCAATACATTATATTGTTTTGACATGGAAGTATGTTCGAAAACATAACACACAAGTTGCAAACCTTTGAAATAAGTAGGATTCCTGGAAAAATGAAGTTCAAAAGAACCCTATTGCTTCCCCACTCTTTTTCTAGTGAAATGAGTTTTAAATAAAAGAGACTATCAAAATCATGCTGTATTTAATAGAAACCAATTGAAACCAATACATTATATTGTTTTGACATGGAAGTATGTTCGAAAACATAACACACAAGTTGCAAACCTTTGAAATAAATAGGATTCATAGAAAAATGAAGTCGAAGAGAACCCTATTGCTTCCCCACTCTTTTTCTAGTGAAATGAGTTTTAAATAAAAAAAACTATCAAAATCATGCTGTATTTAATAGAAACCAATTGAAACCAATACATTATATTGTTTTGACATGGAAGTATGTTCGAAAACATAACACACAAGTTGCAAACGTTTGAAATAAATAGGATTCATGGAAAAATGAAGTTTAAGAGAACCCTATTGCTTCCCCACACTTTTTCAAGTGAAATGGGTTAAAAAAAAAGACACTCTAAAATCATGTTGTATTTAATAGAAACCAATTGAAACCAATACATTATATTGTTTTGACATAAAAGTATGTTCGAAAACATAACACACAAGTTGCAAACCTTTGAAATAAATAGGATTCATGGAAAAATGAAGTTTAAGAGAACCCTATTGCTTCCCCACACTTTTTCAAGTGAAATGGATTAAAAAAAAAGAGACTCTCAAAATCATGCTGTATTTAATAGAAACCAATTGAAACCAATACATTATATGGTTTTGACGTGGAAGCATGTTCGAAAACATAACACACAATTGCAAACCTTTGAAATAAGTAGGATTCCTGGAAAAATGAAGTTTAAAAGAACCCTATTGCTTCCCCACTCTTTTTCTAGTGAAATGAGTTTTAAATAAAAGAGACTATCAAAATCATGCTGTATTTAATAGAAACCAATTGAAACCAATACATTATATCGTTTTGACGTGGAAGCATGTTCGAAAACATAACACACAATTGCAAACCTTTGAAATAAGTAGGATTCCTGGAAAAATGAAGTTTAAAAGAACCCTATTGCTTCCCCACTCTTTTTCTAGTGAAATGAGTTTTAAATAAAAGAAACTATCAAAATCATGCTGTATTTAATAGAAACCAATTGAAACCAATACATTATATCGTTTTGTCGTAGAAGCATGTTCGAATACATAACACACAAGTTGCAAACCTTTGAAATAAATAGGATTCCTGGAAAAATGAAGTTTAAAAGAACCCTACTGCTTCCTCACTCTTTTTCTTGTGAAATGAGTTTTAAATAAAAGAAACTATCAAAATCATGCTGTATTTAATAGAAACCAATTGAAACCAATACATTATATCGTTTTGTCGTGGAAGCATGTTCGAAAACATAACACACAAGTTGCAAACCTTTGAAATAAATAGGATTCATGGAAAAATGAAGTTTAAAAGAACCCTATTGCTTCCCCACTCTTTTTCTAGTGAAATGAGTTTTAAATAAAAAAAACTATCAAAATCATGCTGTATTTAATAGAAACCAATTGAAACCAATACATTATATTGTTTTGACGTGGAAGTATGTTCGAAAACATAACACACAAGTTGCAAACCTTTGAAATAAATAGGATTCCTGGAAAAATGAAGTTTAAGAGAACCCTATTGCTTCCCCACACTTTTCCAAGTGAAATGGATTAGAAAAAAAGAGACTCTCAAAATCATGCTGTATTTAATAGAAACCAATTGAAACCAATACATTATATTGTTTTGACGTGGAAGCATGTTCGAAAACATAACACACAAGTTGCAAACCTTTGAAATAAGTAGGATTCCTGGAAAAATGAAGTTCAAAAGAACCCTATTGCTTCCCCACTCTTTTTCTAGTGAAATGAGTTTTAAATAAAAGAGACTATCAAAATCATGCTGTATTTAATAGAAACCAATTGAAACCAATACATTATATCGTTTTGTCGTGGAAGCATGTTCGAATACATAACACACAAGTTGCAAACCTTTGAAATAAATAGGATTCATAGAAAAATGAAGTTGAAGAGAACCCTATTGCTTCCCCACACTTTTCCAAATGAAATGGATTTAAAAAAAAGAGACTATCAAAATCATGCTGTATTTAATAGAAACCAATTGAAACCAATACATTATATTGTTTTGACATGGAAGTATGTTCGAAAACATAACACACAAGTTGCAAACCTTTGAAATAAATAGGATTCATGGAAAAATGAAGTTGAAGAGAACCCTATTGCTTCCCCACACTTTTCCAAATGAAATGGATTTAAAAAAAAGAGACTATCAAAATCATGCTGTATTTAATAGAAACCAATTGAAACCAATACATTATATTGTTTTGACATGGAAGTATGTTCGAAAACATAACACACAAGTTGCAAACCTTTGAAATAAATAGGATTCATGGAAAAATGAAGTTTAAGAGAACCCTATTGCTTCCCCACACTTTTTCAAGTGAAATGGGTTAAAAAAAAAGACACTCTAAAAATCATGCTGTATTTAATAGAAACCAATTGAAAGCAATATATTATATCGTTTTGACGTGGAAGCATGTCCGAAAACATAACACACAAGTTACAACTCTTCGAAATAAGTAGGATTCATGGAAAAATGAAGTTTAAAAGAACCCTATTGCTTCCCCACACTTTTCCAAGTGAAATGGGTTAAAAAAAAAGACACTCTAAAAATCATGCTGTATTTAATAGAAACCAATTGAAACCAATACATTATATCGTTTTCACGTGGAACCATGTCCGAAAACATAACACACAAGTTACAAATCTTCGAAATAAGTAGGATTCATGGAAAAATGAAGTTTAAATGAACCCTATTGCTTTCCCACACTTTTCCAAGTGAAATGGATTTAAGAAAAAGAGACTATCAAAATCATGCTGTATTTAATAGAAACCAATTGAAACCAATACATTATATCGTTTTGTCGTGGAAGCATGTTCGAAAACATAACACACAAGTTGCAAACCTTTGAAATAAGTAGGATTCCTGGAAAAATGAAGTTTAAAAGAACCCTATTGCTTCCCCACTCTTTTTCTAGTGAAATGAGTTTTAAATAAGAGAGACTATCAAAATCATGCTATATTTAATAGAAACCAATTGAAACCAATACATTATATCGTTTTGACGTGGAAGCATGATCGAAAACATAACACACAAGTGGCAAACCTTTGAAATAAATAGGATTCATAGAAAAATGAAGTTTAAGAGAACCCTATTGCTTCCCCACACTTTTTCAAGTGAAATGGGTTAAAAAAAAAGACACTCTAAAAATCATGTTGTATTTAATAGAAACCAATTGAAACCAATACATTATATCGTTTTCACGTGGAACCATGTCCGAAAACATAACACAAAAGTTGCAAACCTTTGAAATAAGTTGGATTCATGGAAAAATGAAGTTTAAGAGAACCCTATTGCTATTGCTAAGAGAACCTGATTCCTATATTATTTTTTTGGAAACCCATTTCAATTGAAAAAGTGTGGGGAAGCAATACCGTTCTCTTAAAATTAATTTTTCCATGAATCCTACGAATTTCGAAGTTTTGCAACTTGTATGTTTTGTTTTCAAACAGGCTTCGACATTAACTTGATACAATTTATTGTTTTGGTTTGTATTAAATACAACCTGATTTGTAGATTATGTTTTTTGAAACCCAATTCAATTGAAAAAGTGTGGGGAAGCGATAGCGTTCTCTTGAAATTAATTTTTCTATGAATCCTAATAATTTCGAAGCTTTGCAACTTGTATGTTGTGTTTTTAAACATGCTTCGACGTTAACTCGACAGAATTTGTTGTTTTGGTTTGTATTAAATACAACCTGATTCATAGATTATTTTTTTGTTGAAACCTATTTCAATTGAAAAAGTGTGGGGAAGCAATACCGTTCTCTTAAAATTAATTTTTCTATGATTCCTAATAATATCGAAGCTTTGCAACTTGTATGATATGTTTTCAAACATGCTTCGATGTTAACTCGATACAATTTGTTGTTTTGGTTTGTATTAAATACAACCTAATTCGTAGATTATTTTTTTGTTGAAACCCATTTCAATTGAAAAAGTGTGGGGAAGCCATAGCGTTCTCTTAAAATTAATTTTTCCATCAATCCTAATAGTTTCGAAGCTTTGCAACTTGTATGTTACGTTTTCAAACATGCTTCGACGAAAACTCGATACAATTTATTGTTTTGGTTTGTATTAAGTACAACCTGATGCCTAGATTATTTTCTTTGAAACCCATTTCAATTGAAAAAGTGTGGGGAAGCAATAGCGTTGTCTTAAAATTAATTTTTCCATGAATCCTAATAATTTCGAAGTTTTGCAACTTGTATGTTATGTTTTTAAACATGCTTCGACCTTAACACGATAGAGTTAATCGATTTGGTTTTGGTTTAAATACAACCTGATTCCTAGATTGTGTACTTTGAGACCCATTTCAATTGAAAAAGTGTCAGGAACCTATAGCGTTCTCTTAAAATTAATTTTTCCATCAATCCTAATAATTTCGAAGTTTTGCAACTTGTATGTTATGTTTTTAAACATGCTTCGACGAAAACTCGATACAATTTATTGTTTTGGTTTGTATTAAGTATAACCTGATGCCTAGATTATATTTTTTGGAGCCCATTTCAATTGAAGAAAGGGTGGAGAAGCAATAGCGTTCTCTTAAAATTAATTTTTCCATGAATCCTAATAATTTCGAAGTTTTGCAACTTATATGTTATGTTTTTAAACATGCTTCGACGTTAACTCGATACAATTTGTTGTTTTTGTTCGTATTAAATACAACCTGATTCCTAGATTATTTATTTTGAAACCCATTTCAATTGAAGAAAGGGTGGAGAAGCAATAGGGTTCTCTTAAAATTAATTTTTCCATGAATCCTAATAATTTCAAAGTTTTGCAACTTGTATGTTATGTTTTCAAACATGCTTCGACGTTAACTCGATACAATTTGTTGTTTTGGTTTGTATTAAATGCAACCTGATTCGTAGATTATTTTGTTTTGTTGAAACCCATTTCAATTGTAAAAGTGTGGGGAAGCCATAGCGTTCTCTTAAAATTATTTTTCTATGATTCCTAATAATTTTGAAGTTTTGCAACTTGTATGTTATGTTTTCCAACATGCTTCGACGTTCACTGGATACAAATTGTTTTTTTGGTTTGTATTAAATACAACCTAATTCATAGATTATTTTTTTGTTGAAACCCATTTCAATTGAAAAAGTATGGGGAAGCAATAGCGTTCTATTAAAATTAATTTTTCCATCAATCCTAATAATTTCGAAGCTTTGCAACTTGTATGTTATGTTTTTAAACATGCTTCGACATTAACTCGATACAATTTATTTTTTTGGTTTGTATTAAATGCAATCTGATTCGTAGATTATTTTTTTGTTGAAACCCATTTTAATTGAAAAAGTGTGGGGAAGCCATAGCAATTTCTTAAAATTAATTTTTCCATGAATCCTAATAATTTCGAAGCTTTGCAACTTGTATGTTATGTTTTCTAACATGCTTCGACGTTCACTGGTTACAAATTGTTTTTTTGGTTTGTATTAAATACAACCTAATTCATAGATTATTTTTTTGTTGAAACCCATTTCAATTGAAAAAGTATGGGGAAGCAATAGGGTTCTCTTAAAATTAATTTTTCTATGATTCCTAATAATTTCGAAGTTTTGCAACTTGTATGTTATGTTTTTGGACATGCTTCGACGTTAAACCAATACAAGTTATTGTTTTGGTTTGTATGAAATACAACCTGATTCCTAGATTATTTATTTTCAAACCCATTTCAATTGAAAAAGTATTGGGAAAAAATAGAGTTCTCTTAAAATTAATTTTTCCATCAATCCTAATAATTTCGAAGCTTTGCAACTTGTATTATATATTTTTTAACATGCTTGGACGTTAACTGGATACAATTTATTGTCTTGGTTTGTATTAAATACAACCTAATTCGTAGATTATTCATTCGGAAATTCATTTCAATTGAAAAAGTATGGGGAAGCAAAAGTGTTCCTTAAAATTAATTTTTCCATGAATCCTAATAATTTCGAAGCTTTGCAACTTGTATGTTATGTTTTCTAACATGCTTCGACGTTCACTGGTTACAAATTGTTTTTTTGGTTTGTATTAAATACAACCTAATTCATAGATTTTTTTTTTGTTGAAACCCATTTCAATTGAAAAAGTATGGGGAAGCAATAGCGTTCTATTAAAATTAATTTTTCCATCAATCCTAATAATTTCGAAGCTCTGCAACTTGTATGTTATGTTTTTAAACATGCTTCGACATTAACTCGATACAATTTATTGTTTTGGTTTGTATTAAATACAACCTCATTCCTAGATTATTGGTTTTGATACCCATTTCAATTGAAAAAGTGTGCGGAAGCAATAGCGTTCTCTTGAAATTAATTTTTCCATGAATCCTAATCATTTGGAAGTTTTGCAACTTGTATGTTATGTTTCTAAACATGCTTCGACGTTAACTCAATACAATTTATTTTTTTGGATTGCATTAAATACAACCTCATTCCTAGATTATTTTGTTTGAAACCCATTTCAATTGAAAAAGTGTGGGGAAGCAATAGCATTCTTTTGAAATTAATTTTTCCATGAATCTAATAATTTCGAAGTTTTGGAACTTGCATGGTATGTTTTTAAACATACTTCGATGTTAATTCAATACAACTTATTGTTTTGGAATGTATTTCATACAACTTCATTCCTAGATTATTTTGTTGGAATCCCATTTCAATTGAAAAAGTGTGGGGAAGCAATAGCGTTCTCTTGAAATTAATTTTTCCATGAATCCTAAGAATTTCGAAGTTTTGCAACTTGTTTGTTATGCTCTTAAAGATGCTTCGACGGTAACTCGATACAATTTATTTTCTTGGATTGCATTAAATACAACCTCATTCCTAGATTATTTTGTTTGAAACCCATTTCAATTGAAAAAGTGTGGGGAAGCAATAGCATTCTTTTGAAATTAATTTTTCCATGAATCTAATAATTTCGAAGTTTTCGAACTTGCATGGTATGTTTTTAAACATACTTCGATGTTAATTCAATACAACTTATTGTTTTGGTTTGTATTTCATACAATCTCATTCCTAGATTATTTTGTTGGAATCCCATTTCAATTGAAAAAGTATCTGGAAGCAATAGCGTTCTCTTGAAATTAATTTTTCCACGAATCCTAACAACTTGGTAGTTTTGCACCTTGCATGGTATGTTTTTAAACATGCTTCGACGTTAATTCAATACAACTTATTGTTTTGGTTTGTATTTCATACAACCTCAATCCTAGATTATTTTGTTGGAATCCCGTTTCAATTGAAAAAGTGTGGGGAAGCAATAGCGTTCTCTTGAAATTAATTTTTCCATGAATCTAATAATTTCGAAGTTTTGCAACTTGCATGGTATGTTTTTAAACATGCTTCGACGTTAATTCAATACAACTTATTGTTTTGGTTTGTATTTCATACAATCTCATTCCTAGATTATTTTGTTGGAATCCCATTTCAATTGAAAAAGTATCTGGAAGCAATAGCGTTCTCTTGAAATTAATTTTTCCACGAATCCTAACAACTTGGTAGTTTTGCAACTTGCATGGTATGTTTTTAAACATGCTTCGAGGTTAATTCAATACAACTTATTGTTTTGGTTTGTATTTCATACAACCTCATTCCTATATTATTTTGTTGGAATCCCATTTCAATTGAAAAAGTGTGGGGAAGCAATAGCGTTCTCTTGAAACTAATTTTTCCATCAATCTATTAATTTCGAAGTTATGCAACTTGCATGGTATGTTTTTAAACATGCTTCGAGGTTAATTCAATACAACTTATTGTTTTGGTTTGTATTTCATACAACCTCAATCCTAGATTATTTTGTTGGAATCCCGTTTCAATTGAAAAAGTGTGGGGAAGCAATAGCGTTCTCTTGAAATTAATTTTTCCATGAATCTAATAATTTCGAAGTTTTGCAACTTGCATGGTATGTTTTTAAACATGCTTCGACGTTAATTCAATACAACTTATTGTTTTGGTTTGTATTTCATACAACCTCATTCCTAGATTACTTTTTTTGGAAACCCATTTCAATTGAAAAAGTATCTGGAAGCAATAGCGTTCTCTTGAAATTAAATTTTCCATGAATCTTAATAATTTGGAAGTTTTGCAATTTGCATGGTATGTTTTTAAACATGCTTCGACGTTAATTCAATACAACTTATTGTTTTGGTTTGTATTTCATACAACCTCAATCCTAGATTATTTTGTTGGAATCCCGTTTCAATTGAAAAAGTGTGGGGAAGCAATAGCGTTCTCTTGAAATTAATTTTTCCATGAATCTAATAATTTCGAAGTTTTGCAACTTGCATGGTATGTTTTTAAACATGCTTCGACGTTAATTCAATACAACTTATTGTTTTGGTTTGTATTTCATACAACCTCATTCCTAGATTACTTTTTTTGGAAACCCATTTCAATTGAAAAAGTATCTGGAAGCAATAGCGTTCTCTTGAAATTAAATTTTCCATGAATCTTAATAATTTGGAAGTTTTGCAACTTGCATGGTATGTTTTTAAACATGCTTCGACGTTAATTCAATACAACTTATTGTTTTGGTTTGTATTTCATACAACCTCAATCCTAGATTATTTTGTTGGAATCCCGTTTCAATTGAAAAAGTGTGGGGAAGCAATAGCGTTCTCTTGAAATTAATTTTTCCATGAATCTAATAATTTCGAAGTTTTGCAACTTGCATGGTATGTTTTTAAACATGCTTCGACGTTAATTCAATACAACTTATTGTTTTGGTTTGTATTTCATACAACCTCATTCCTAGATTACTTTTTTTGGAAACCCATTTCAATTGAAAAAGTATCTGGAAGCAATAGCGTTCTCTTGAAATTAAATTTTCCATGAATCTTAATAATTTGGAAGTTATGCAACTTGCATGGTATGTTTTTAAACATGCTTCGACGTTAATTCAATACAACTTATTGTTTTGGTTTGTATTTCATACAACCTCATTACTAGATTATTGGTTTTGATACCCATTTCAATTGGAAAACTGTGGGGAAGCAATAGCCATCTCTTGAAACTAATTTTTCCATGAATCTTAATAATTTGGAAGTTTTGCAACTTGCATGGTATGTTTTTAAACATGCTTCGACGTTAATTCAATACAACTTATTGTTTTGGTTTGTATTTCATACAACCTCATTCCTAGATTACTTTTTTTGGAAACCCATTTCAATTGAAAAACTATCTGGAAGCAATAGCGTTCTCTTGAAATTAATTTTTCCATGAATCTAATAATTTCGAAGTTTTGCAACTTGCATGGTATGTTTTTAAACATGCTTCGACGTTAACTCGATACAACATATTTTTTTGGATTGCATGAAATACAACCTCATTCCTATATTATTTTGTTGGAATCCCATTTCAATTGAAAAAGTGTGGGGAAGCAATAGCGTTCTCTTGAAATTAATTTTTCCATGAATCTAATAATTTCGATGTTTTGCAACTTGCATGGTTTGTTTTTAAACATGCTTCGACGTTAACTCGATACAACTTATTTTTTTGGATTGCATGAAATACAACCTCATTCCTATATTATTTTGTTGGAATCCCATTTCAATTGAAAAAGTGTGGGGAAGCAATAGCGTTCTCTTGAAATTAATTTTTCCATGAATCTAATAATTTGGAAGTTTTGCAACTTGCATGGTATGTTTCTAAACATGCTTCGACGTTAACTCGATACAACTTATTTTTTTGGATTGCATGAAATACAACCTCATTCCTATATTATTTTGTTGGAATCCCATTTCAATTGAAAAAGTGTGGGGAAGCAATAGCGTTCTCTTGAAATTAATTTTTCCATGAATCTAATAATTTGGAAGTTTTGCAACTTGCATGGTATGTTTCTAAACATGCTTCGACGTTAACTCGATACAACTTATTTTTTTGGATTGCATGAAATACAACCTCATTCCTATATTATTTTGTTGGAATCCCATTTCAATTGAAAAAGTGTGGGGAAGCAATAGCGTTCTCTTGAAATTAATTTTTCCATGAATCTAATAATTTCGAAGTTTTGCAACTTGCATGGTATGTTATTAAACATGCTTCGACGTTAATTCGATACAACATATTTTTTTGGATTGCACTAAATACAACCTCATTCCTATATTATTTTGTTGGAATCCCATTTCAATTGAAAAAGTGTGGGGAAGCAATAGCGTTCTCTTGAAATTAATTTTTCCATGAATCTAATAATTTCGAAGTTTTGCAACTTGCATGGTATGTTTCTAAACATGCTTCGACGTTAACTCGATACAACTTATTTTTTTGGATTGCATGAAATACAACCTCATTCCTATATTATTTTGTTGGAATCCCATTTCAATTGAAAAAGTATGCGGAAGCAATAGCGTTCTCTTGAAATTAATTTTACTATGGATCTAATAATTTGGAAGTTTTGCAACTTGTATGTTATGTTTCTAAACATGCTTCGACGTTAACTCGATACAATTTAATTTTTTGGATCGCATTAAATACAACCTCATTCCTAGATTATTTTGTTTGAAACCCATTTCAATTGAAAAAGTGTGGGGAAGCAATAGCATTCTTTTGAAATTAATTTTTCCATGAATCTAATAATTTCGAAGTTTTGGAACTTGCATGGTATGTTTTTAAACATACTTCGACGTTAATTCAATACAACTTATTGTTTTGGTTTGTATTTCATACAACCTCATTCCTATATTATTTTGTTGGAATCCCATTTCAATTGAAAAAGTGTGGGGAAGCAATAGCGTTCTCTTGAAATTAATTTTTCCATGAATCTAATAATTTCGAAGTTTTGCAACTTGCATGGTATGTTATTAAACATGCTTCGACGTTAATTCGATACAACATATTTTTTTGGATTGCACTAAATACAACCTCATTCCTATATTATTTTGTTGGAATCCCATTTCAATTGAAAAAGTGTGGGGAAGCAATAGCATTCTCTTGAAATTAATTTTTCCATGAATCTAATAATTTCGAAGTTTTGCAACTTGCATGGTATGTTTTTAAACATGCTTCGACGTTAACTCGATACAACTTATTTTTTTGGATTGCATGAAATACAACCTCATTCCTATATTATTTTGTTGGAATCCCATTTCAATTGAAAAAGTGTGGGGAAGCAATAGCGTTCTCTTGAAATTAATTTTTCCATGAATCCTAAGAATTTCGAAGTTTTGCAACTTGTTTGTTATGCTCTTAAAGATGCTTCGACGGTAACTCGATACAATTTATTTTCTTGGATTGCATTAAATACAACCTCATTCCTAGATTATTTTGTTTGAAACCCATTTCAATTGAAAAAGTGTGGGGAAGCAATAGCATTCTTTTGAAATTAATTTTTCCATGAATCTAATAATTTCGAAGTTTTCGAACTTGCATGGTATGTTTTTAAACATACTTCGATGTTAATTCAATACAACTTATTGTTTTGGTTTGTATTTCATACAATCTCATTCCTAGATTATTTTGTTGGAATCCCATTTCAATTGAAAAAGTATCTGGAAGCAATAGCGTTCTCTTGAAATTAATTTTTCCACGAATCCTAACAACTTGGTAGTTTTGCAACTTGCATGGTATGTTTTTAAACATGCTTCGAGGTTTATTCAATACAACTTATTGTTTTGGTTTGTATTTCATACAACCTCATTCCTATATTATTTTGTTGGAATCCCATTTCAATTGAAAAAGTGTGGGGAAGCAATAGCGTTCTCTTGAAACTAATTTTTCCATCAATCTATTAATTTCGAAGTTATGCAACTTGCATGGTATGTTTTTAAACATGCTTCGAGGTTAATTCAATACAACTTATTGTTTTGGTTTGTATTTCATACAACCTCAATCCTAGATTATTTTGTTGGAATCCCGTTTCAATTGAAAAAGTGTGGGGAAGCAATAGCGTTCTCTTGAAATTAATTTTTCCATGAATCTAATAATTTCGAAGTTTTGCAACTTGCATGGTATGTTTTTAAACATGCTTCGACGTTAATTCAATACAACTTATTGTTTTGGTTTGTATTTCATACAACCTCATTCCTAGATTACTTTTTTTGGAAACCCATTTCAATTGAAAAAGTATCTGGAAGCAATAGCGTTCTCTTGAAATTAAATTTTCCATGAATCTTAATAATTTGGAAGTTTTGCAACTTGCATGGTATGTTTTTAAACATGCTTCGACGTTAATTCAATACAACTTATTGTTTTGGTTTGTATTTCATACAACCTCAATCCTAGATTATTTTGTTGGAATCCCGTTTCAATTGAAAAAGTGTGGGGAAGCAATAGCGTTCTCTTGAAATTAATTTTTCCATGAATCTAATAATTTCGAAGTTTTGCAACTTGCATGGTATGTTTTTAAACATGCTTCGACGTTAATTCAATACAACTTATTGTTTTGGTTTGTATTTCATACAACCTCATTCCTAGATTACTTTTTTTGGAAACCCATTTCAATTGAAAAAGTATCTGGAAGCAATAGCGTTCTCTTGAAATTAAATTTTCCATGAATCTTAATAATTTGGAAGTTTTGCAACTTGCATGGTATGTTTTTAAACATGCTTCGAGGTTAATTCAATACAACTTATTGTTTTGGTTTGTATTTCATACAACCTCATTCCTAGATTACTTCTTTTGGAAACCCATTTCAATTGAAAAAGTATCTGGAAGCAATAGCGTTCTCTTGAAATTAAATTTTCCATGAATCTTAATAATTTGGAAGTTATGCAACTTGCATGGTATGTTTTTAAACATGCTTCGACGTTAATTCAATACAACTTATTGTTTTGGTTTGTATTTCATACAACCTCAATCCTAGATTATTTTGTTGGAATCCCGTTTCAATTGAAAAAGTGTGGGGAAGCAATAGCGTTCTCTTGAAATTAATTTTTCCATGAATCTAATAATTTCGAAGTTTTGCAACTTGCATGGTATGTTTTTAAACATGCTTCGACGTTAATTCAATACAACTTATTGCTTTGGTTTGTATTTCATACAACCTCAATCCTAGATTATTTTGTTGGAATCCCGTTTCAATTGAAAAAGTGTGGGGAAGCAATAGCGTTCTCTTGAAATTAATTTTTCCATGAATCTAATAATTTCGAAGTTTTGCAACTTGCATGGTATGTTTTTAAACATGCTTCGACGTTAATTCAATACAACTTATTGTTTTGGTTTGTATTTCATACAACCTCATTCCTAGATTACTTTTTTTGGAAACCCATTTCAATTGAAAAAGTATCTGGAAGCAATAGCGTTCCCTTGAAATTAAATTTTCCATGAATCTTAATAATTTGGAAGTTTTGCAACTTGCATGGTATGTTTTTAAACATGCTTCGACGTTAATTCAATACAACTTATTGTTTTGGTTTGTATTTCATACAACCTCATTCCTAGATTACTTTTTTTGGAAACCCATTTCAATTGAAAAAGTATCTGGAAGCAATAGCGTTCTCTTGAAATTAAATTTTCCATGAATCTTAATAATTTGGAAGTTTTGCAACTTGCATGGTATGTTTTTAAACATGCTTCGACGTTAATTCAATACAACTTATTGTTTTGGTTTGTATTTCATACAACCTCAATCCTAGATTATTTTGTTGGAATCCCGTTTCAATTGAAAAAGTGTGGGGAAGCAATAGCGTTCTCTTGAAATTAATTTTTCCATGAATCTAATAATTTCGAAGTTTTGCAACTTGCATGGTATGTTATTAAACATGCTTCGACGTTAATTCGATACAACATATTTTTTTGGATTGCACTAAATACAACCTCATTCCTATATTATTTTGTTGGAATCCCGTTTCAATTGAAAAAGTGTGGGGAAGCAATAGCGTTCTCTTGAAATTAAATTTTCCATGAATCTTAATAATTTCGAAGTTTTGCAACTTGCATGGTATGTTTTTAAACATGCTTCGACGTTAATTCAATACAACTTATTGTTTTGGTTTGTATTTCATACAACCTCAATCCTAGATTATTTTGTTGGAATCCCGTTTCAATTGAAAAAGTGTGGGGAAGCAATAGCGTTCTCTTGAAATTAATTTTTCCATGAATCTAATAATTTCGAAGTTTTGCAACTTGCATGGTATGTTTTTAAACATGCTTCGACGTTAATTCAATACAACTTATTGTTTTGGTTTGTATTTCATACAACCTCATTCCTAGATTATTTTTTTTGGAAACCCATTTCAATTGAAAAAGTATCTGGAAGCAATAGCGTTCTCTTGAAATTAAATTTTCCATGAATCTTAATAATTTGGAAGTTATGCAACTTGCATGGTATGTTTTTAAACATGCTTCGACGTTAATTCAATACAACTTCTTGTTTTGGTTTGTATTTCATACAACCTCATTACTAGATTATTGGTTTTGATACCCATTTCAATTGGAAAACTGTGGGGAAGCAATAGCCATCTCTTGAAACTAATTTTTCCATGAATCTTAATAATTTGGAAGTTTTGCAACTTGCATGGTATGTTTTTAAACATGCTTCGACGTTAATTCAATACAACTTATTGTTTTGGTTTGTATTTCATACAACCTCATTCCTAGATTACTTTTTTTGGAAACCCATTTCAATTGAAAAAGTATCTGGAAGCAATAGCGTTCTCTTGAAATTAAATTTTCCATGAATCTTAATAATTTGGAAGTTTTGCAACTTGCATGGTATGTTTTTAAACATGCTTCGACGTTAATTCAATACAACTTATTGTTTTGGTTTGTATTTCATACAACCTCAATCCTAGATTATTTTGTTGGAATCCCGTTTCAATTGAAAAAGTGTGGGGAAGCAATAGCGTTCTCTTGAAATTAATTTTTCCATGAATCTAATAATTTCGAAGTTTTGCAACTTGCATGGTATGTTTTTAAACATGCTTCGACGTTAATTCAATACAACTTATTGTTTTGGTTTGTATTTCATACAACCTCATTCCTAGATTACTTCTTTTGGAAACCCATTTCAATTGAAAAAGTATCTGGAAGCAATAGCGTTCTCTTGAAATTAATTTTTCCATGAATCTTAATAATTTCGAAGTTTTGCAACTTGCATGGTATGTTTTTAAACATGCTTCGACGTTAATTCAATACAACTTATTGTTTTGGTTTGTATTTCATACAACCTCATTCCTAGATTACTTTTTTTGGAAACCCATTTCAATTGAAAAAGTATCTGGAAGCAATAGCGTTCTCTTGAAATTAAATTTTCCATGAATCTTAATAATTTGGAAGTTATGCAACTTGCATGGTATGTTTTTAAACATGCTTCGACGTTAATTCAATACAACTTCTTGTTTTGGTTTGTATTTCATACAACCTCATTACTAGATTATTGGTTTTGATACCCATTTCAATTGGAAAACTGTGGGGAAGCAATAGCCATCTCTTGAAACTAATTTTTCCATGAATCTTAATAATTTCGAAGTTTTGCAACTTGCATGGTATGTTTTTAAACATGCTTCGACGTTAATTCAATACAACTTATTGTTTTGGTTTGTATTTCATACAACCTCATTCCTAGATTACTTTTTTTGGAAACCCAATTCAATTGAAAAAGTATCTGGAAGCAATAGCGTTCTCTTGAAATTAAATTTTCCATGAATCTTAATAATTTGGAAGTTTTGCAACTTGCATGGTATGTTTTTAAACATGCTTCGACGTTAATTCAATACAACTTATTGTTTTGGTTTGTATTTCATACAACCTCAATCCTAGATTATTTTGTTGGAATCCCGTTTCAATTGAAAAAGTGTGGGGAAGCAATAGCGTTCTCTTGAAATTAATTTTTCCATGAATCTAATAATTTCGAAGTTTTGCAACTTGCATGGTATGTTTTTAAACATGCTTCGACGTTAATTCAATACAACTTATTGTTTTGGTTTGTATTTCATACAACCTCATTCCTAGATTACTTTTTTTGGAAACCCATTTCAATTGAAAAAGTATCTGGAAGCAATAGCGTTCTCTTGAAATTAATTTTTCCATGAATCTTAATAATTTCGAAGTTTTGCAACTTGCATGGTATGTTTTTAAACATGCTTCGACGTTAATTCAATACAACTTATTGTTTTGGTTTGTATTTCATACAACCTCATTCCTAGATTACTTCTTTTGGAAACCCATTTCAATTGAAAAAGTATCTGGAAGCAATAGCGTTCTCTTGAAATTAAATTTTCCATGAATCTTAATAATTTGGAAGTTTTGCAACTTGTATGTTATGTTTCTAAACATGCTTCGACGTTAACTCGATACAATTTAATTTTTTGGATTGCATTAAATACAACCTCATTCCTAGATTATTTTGTTTGAAACCCATTTCAATTGAAAAAGTGTGGGGAAGCAATAGCATTCTTTTGAAATTAATTTTTCCATGAATCTAATAATTTCGAAGTTTTGGAACTTGCATGGTATGTTTTTAAACATACTTCGACGTTAATTCAATACAACTTATTGTTTTGGTTTGTATTTCATACAACCTCATTCCTATATTATTTTGTTGGAATCCCATTTCAATTGAAAAAGTGTGGGGAAGCAATAGCGTTCTCTTGAAATTAATTTTTCCATGAATCTAATAATTTCGAAGTTTTGCAACTTGCATGGTATGTTATTAAACATGCTTCGACGTTAATTCGATACAACATATTTTTTTGGATTGCACTAAATACAACCTCATTCCTATATTATTTTGTTGGAATCCCATTTCAATTGAAAAAGTGTGGGGAAGCAATAGCATTCTCTTGAAATTAATTTTTCCATGAATCTAATAATTTCGAAGTTTTGCAACTTGCATGGTATGTTTTTAAACATGCTTCGACGTTAACTCGATACAACTTATTTTTTTGGATTGCATGAAATACAACCTCATTCCTATATTATTTTGTTGGAATCCCATTTCAATTGAAAAAGTGTGGGGAAGCAATAGCGTTCTCTTGAAATTAATTTTTCCATGAATCTAATAATTTCGAAGTTTTGCAACTTGCATGGTATGTTTCTAAACATGCTTCGACGTTAACTCGATACAACTTATTTTTTTGGATTGCATGAAATACAACCTCATTCCTAGATTATTTTGTTGGAATCCCATTTCAATTGAAAAAGTGTGGGGAAGCAATAGCGTTCTCTTGAAATTAATTTTTCCATGAATCCTAATAATTTGGAAGTTTTCCAACTTGTTTCTAATGTTTTTAAACGTGCTTCGACGGTAACAGGATATAATTTATTTTTTTTGTTTGTATTAAATAGAACTTCATTCCTAGATTATTTTGTTGGAATCCCATTTCAATTGAAAAAGTGTGGGGAAGCAATAGGGTTCTGTTGAAATTAATTCTTCCATGAATCCTAATAATTTCGAAGTTTTGCAACTTGTTTGTTATGTTCTTGAAGATGCTTCGACGTTAACTCGATACAGTTTATTTTTTTGGATTGCATTAAATACAACCTCATTCCTATATTATTTTGTTGGAATCCCATTTCAATTGAAAAAGTGTGGGGAAGCAATAGCGTTCTCTTGAAATTAATTTTACCATGGATCTAATAATTTGGAAGTTTTGCAACTTGTATGTTATGTTTCTAAACATGCTTCGACGTTAACTCGATACAATTTAATTTTTTGGATTGCATTAAATACAACCTCATTCCTATATTATTTTGTTGGAATCCCATTTCAATTGAAAAAGTGTGGGGAAGCAATAGCGTTCTCTTGAAATTAATTTTTCCATGAATCTAATAATTTGGAAGTTTTGCAACTTGCATGGTATGTTTCTAAACATGCTTCGACGTTAACTCGATACAACTTATTTTTTTGGATTGCATGAAATACAACCTCATTCCTATATTATTTTGTTGGAATCCCATTTCAATTGAAAAAGTGTGGGGAAGCAATAGCGTTCTCTTGAAATTAATTTTTCCATGAATCTAATAATTTCGAAGTTTTGCAACTTGCATGGTATGTTATTAAACATGCTTCGACGTTAATTCGATACAACATATTTTTTTGGATTGCACTAAATACAACCTCATTCCTATATTATTTTGTTGGAATCCCATTTCAATTGAAAAAGTGTGGGGAAGCAATAGCGTTCTCTTGAAATTAATTTTTCCATGAATCTAATAATTTCGAAGTTTTGCAACTTGCATGGTATGTTTCTAAACATGCTTCGACGTTAACTCGATACAACTTATTTTTTTGGATTGCATGAAATACAACCTCATTCCTATATTATTTTGTTGGAATCCCATTTCAATTGAAAAAGTATGCGGAAGCAATAGCGTTCTCTTGAAATTAATTTTACTATGGATCTAATAATTTGGAAGTTTTGCAACTTGTATGTTATGTTTCTAAACATGCTTCGACGTTAACTCGATACAATTTAATTTTTTGGATCGCATTAAATACAACCTCATTCCTAGATTATTTTGTTTGAAACCCATTTCAATTGAAAAAGTGTGGGGAAGCAATAGCATTCTTTTGAAATTAATTTTTCCATGAATCTAATAATTTCGAAGTTTTGGAACTTGCATGGTATGTTTTTAAACATACTTCGACGTTAATTCAATACAACTTATTGTTTTGGTTTGTATTTCATACAACCTCATTCCTATATTATTTTGTTGGAATCCCATTTCAATTGAAAAAGTGTGGGGAAGCAATAGCGTTCTCTTGAAATTAATTTTTCCATGAATCTAATAATTTCGAAGTTTTGCAACTTGCATGGTATGTTATTAAACATGCTTCGACGTTAATTCGATACAACATATTTTTTTGGATTGCACTAAATACAACCTCATTCCTATATTATTTTGTTGGAATCCCATTTCAATTGAAAAAGTGTGGGGAAGCAATAGCATTCTCTTGAAATTAATTTTTCCATGAATCTAATAATTTCGAAGTTTTGCAACTTGCATGGTATGTTTTTAAACATGCTTCGACGTTAACTCGATACAACTTATTTTTTTGGATTGCATGAAATACAACCTCATTCCTATATTATTTTGTTGGAATCCCATTTCAATTGAAAAAGTGTGGGGAAGCAATAGCGTTCTCTTGAAATTAATTTTTCCATGAATCCTAAGAATTTCGAAGTTTTGCAACTTGTTTGTTATGCTCTTAAAGATGCTTCGACGGTAACTCGATACAATTTATTTTCTTGGATTGCATTAAATACAACCTCATTCCTAGATTATTTTGTTTGAAACCCATTTCAATTGAAAAAGTGTGGGGAAGCAATAGCATTCTTTTGAAATTAATTTTTCCATGAATCTAATAATTTCGAAGTTTTCGAACTTGCATGGTATGTTTTTAAACATACTTCGATGTTAATTCAATACAACTTATTGTTTTGGTTTGTATTTCATACAATCTCATTCCTAGATTATTTTGTTGGAATCCCATTTCAATTGAAAAAGTATCTGGAAGCAATAGCGTTCTCTTGAAATTAATTTTTCCACGAATCCTAACAACTTGGTAGTTTTGCAACTTGCATGGTATGTTTTTAAACATGCTTCGAGGTTAATTCAATACAACTTATTGTTTTGGTTTGTATTTCATACAACCTCATTCCTATATTATTTTGTTGGAATCCCATTTCAATTGAAAAAGTGTGGGGAAGCAATAGCGTTCTCTTGAAACTAATTTTTCCATCAATCTATTAATTTCGAAGTTATGCAACTTGCATGGTATGTTTTTAAACATGCTTCGAGGTTAATTCAATACAACTTATTGTTTTGGTTTGTATTTCATACAACCTCAATCCTAGATTATTTTGTTGGAATCCCGTTTCAATTGAAAAAGTGTGGGGAAGCAATAGCGTTCTCTTGAAATTAATTTTTCCATGAATCTAATAATTTCGAAGTTTTGCAACTTGCATGGTATGTTTTTAAACATGCTTCGACGTTAATTCAATACAACTTATTGTTTTGGTTTGTATTTCATACAACCTCATTCCTAGATTACTTTTTTTGGAAACCCATTTCAATTGAAAAAGTATCTGGAAGCAATAGCGTTCTCTTGAAATTAAATTTTCCATGAATCTTAATAATTTGGAAGTTTTGCAACTTGCATGGTATGTTTTTAAACATGCTTCGACGTTAATTCAATACAACTTATTGTTTTGGTTTGTATTTCATACAACCTCAATCCTAGATTATTTTGTTGGAATCCCGTTTCAATTGAAAAAGTGTGGGGAAGCAATAGCGTTCTCTTGAAATTAATTTTTCCATGAATCTAATAATTTCGAAGTTTTGCAACTTGCATGGTATGTTTTTAAACATGCTTCGACGTTAATTCAATACAACTTATTGTTTTGGTTTGTATTTCATACAACCTCATTCCTAGATTACTTTTTTTGGAAACCCATTTCAATTGAAAAAGTATCTGGAAGCAATAGCGTTCTCTTGAAATTAAATTTTCCATGAATCTTAATAATTTGGAAGTTTTGCAACTTGCATGGTATGTTTTTAAACATGCTTCGACGTTAATTCAATACAACTTATTGTTTTGGTTTGTATTTCATACAACCTCATTCCTAGATTACTTCTTTTGGAAACCCATTTCAATTGAAAAAGTATCTGGAAGCAATAGCGTTCTCTTGAAATTAAATTTTCCATGAATCTTAATAATTTCGAAGTTTTGCAACTTGCATGGTATGTTTTTAAACATGCTTCGACGTTAATTCAATACAACTTATTGTTTTGGTTTGTATTTCATACAACCTCAATCCTAGATTATTTTGTTGGAATCCCGTTTCAATTGAAAAAGTGTGGGGAAGCAATAGCGTTCTCTTGAAATTAATTTTTCCATGAATCTAATAATTTCGAAGTTTTGCAACTTGCATGGTATGTTTTTAAACATGCTTCGACGTTAATTCAATACAACTTATTGTTTTGGTTTGTATTTCATACAACCTCATTCCTAGATTACTTTTTTTGGAAACCCATTTCAATTGAAAAAGTATCTGGAAGCAATAGCGTTCTCTTGAAATTAAATTTTCCATGAATCTTAATAATTTGGAAGTTTTGCAACTTGCATGGTATGTTTTTAAACATGCTTCGACGTTAATTCAATACAACTTATTGTTTTGGTTTGTATTTCATACAACCTCATTCCTAGATTACTTCTTTTGGAAACCCATTTCAATTGAAAAAGTATCTGGAAGCAATAGCGTTCTCTTGAAATTAAATTTTCCATGAATCTTAATAATTTCGAAGTTTTGCAACTTGCATGGTATGTTTTTAAACATGCTTCGACGTTAATTCAATACAACTTATTGTTTTGGTTTGTATTTCATACAACCTCAATCCTAGATTATTTTGTTGGAATCCCGTTTCAATTGAAAAAGTGTGGGGAAGCAATAGCGTTCTCTTGAAATTAATTTTTCCATGAATCTAATAATTTCGAAGTTTTGCAACTTGCATGGTATGTTTTTAAACATGCTTCGACGTTAATTCAATACAACTTATTGCTTTGGTTTGTATTTCATACAACCTCAATCCTAGATTATTTTGTTGGAATCCCATTTCAATTGAAAAAGTGTGGGGAAGCAATAGCGTTCTCTTGAAATTAATTTTACTATGGATCTAATAATTTCGAAGTTTTGCAACTTGTATGTTATGTTTCTAAACATGCTTCGACGTTAACTCGATACAATTTAATTTTTTGGATCGCATTAAATACAACCTCATTCCTAGATTATTTTGTTTGAAACCCATTTCAATTGAAAAAGTGTGGGGAAGCAATAGCATTCTTTTGAAATTAATTTTTCCATGAATCTAATAATTTCGAAGTTTTGCAACTTGCATGGTATGTTTTTAAACATACTTCGACGTTAATTCAATACAACTTATTGTTTTGGTTTGTATTTCATACAACCTCATTCCTATATTATTTTGTTGGAATCCCATTTCAATTGAAAAAGTGTGGGGAAGCAATAGCGTTCTCTTGAAATTAATTTTTCCATGAATCTAATAATTTCGAAGTTTTGCAACTTGCATGGTATGTTATTAAACATGCTTCGACGTTAATTCGATACAACATATTTTTTTGGATTGCACTAAATACAACCTCATTCCTATATTATTTTGTTGGAATCCCATTTCAATTGAAAAAGTGTGGGGAAGCAATAGCATTCTCTTGAAATTAATTTTTCCATGAATCTAATAATTTCGAAGTTTTGCAACTTGCATGGTATGTTTTTAAACATGCTTCGACGTTAACTCGATACAACTTATTTTTTTGGATTGCATGAAATACAACCTCATTCCTATATTATTTTGTTGGAATCCCATTTCAATTGAAAAAGTGTGGGGAAGCAATAGCGTTCTCTTGAAATTAATTTTTCCATGAATCCTAAGAATTTCGAAGTTTTGCAACTTGTTTGTTATGCTCTTAAAGATGCTTCGACGGTAACTCGATACAATTTATTTTCTTGGATTGCATTAAATACAACCTCATTCCTAGATTATTTTGTTTGAAACCCATTTCAATTGAAAAAGTGTGGGGAAGCAATAGCATTCTTTTGAAATTAATTTTTCCATGAATCTAATAATTTCGAAGTTTTCGAACTTGCATGGTATGTTTTTAAACATACTTCGATGTTAATTCAATACAACTTATTGTTTTGGTTTGTATTTCATACAATCTCATTCCTAGATTATTTTGTTGGAATCCCATTTCAATTGAAAAAGTATCTGGAAGCAATAGCGTTCTCTTGAAATTAATTTTTCCACGAATCCTAACAACTTGGTAGTTTTGCAACTTGCATGGTATGTTTTTAAACATGCTTCGAGGTTTATTCAATACAACTTATTGTTTTGGTTTGTATTTCATACAACCTCATTCCTATATTATTTTGTTGGAATCCCATTTCAATTGAAAAAGTGTGGGGAAGCAATAGCGTTCTCTTGAAACTAATTTTTCCATCAATCTATTAATTTCGAAGTTATGCAACTTGCATGGTATGTTTTTAAACATGCTTCGAGGTTAATTCAATACAACTTATTGTTTTGGTTTGTATTTCATACAACCTCAATCCTAGATTATTTTGTTGGAATCCCGTTTCAATTGAAAAAGTGTGGGGAAGCAATAGCGTTCTCTTGAAATTAATTTTTCCATGAATCTAATAATTTCGAAGTTTTGCAACTTGCATGGTATGTTTTTAAACATGCTTCGACGTTAATTCAATACAACTTATTGTTTTGGTTTGTATTTCATACAACCTCATTCCTAGATTACTTTTTTTGGAAACCCATTTCAATTGAAAAAGTATCTGGAAGCAATAGCGTTCTCTTGAAATTAAATTTTCCATGAATCTTAATAATTTCGAAGTTTTGCAACTTGCATGGTATGTTTTTAAACATGCTTCGACGTTAATTCAATACAACTTATTGTTTTGGTTTGTATTTCATACAACCTCAATCCTAGATTATTTTGTTGGAATCCCGTTTCAATTGAAAAAGTGTGGGGAAGCAATAGCGTTCTCTTGAAATTAATTTTTCCATGAATCTAATAATTTCGAAGTTTTGCAACTTGCATGGTATGTTTTTAAACATGCTTCGACGTTAATTCAATACAACTTATTGTTTTGGTTTGTATTTCATACAACCTCATTCCTAGATTACTTTTTTTGGAAACCCATTTCAATTGAAAAAGTATCTGGAAGCAATAGCGTTCTCTTGAAATTAAATTTTCCATGAATCTTAATAATTTGGAAGTTTTGCAACTTGCATGGTATGTTTTTAAACATGCTTCGACGTTAATTCAATACAACTTATTGTTTTGGTTTGTATTTCATACAACCTCATTCCTAGATTACTTCTTTTGGAAACCCATTTCAATTGAAAAAGTATCTGGAAGCAATAGCGTTCTCTTGAAATTAAATTTTCCATGAATCTTAATAATTTCGAAGTTTTGCAACTTGCATGGTATGTTTTTAAACATGCTTCGACGTTAATTCAATACAACTTATTGTTTTGGTTTGTATTTCATACAACCTCAATCCTAGATTATTTTGTTGGAATCCCGTTTCAATTGAAAAAGTGTGGGGAAGCAATAGCGTTCTCTTGAAATTAATTTTTCCATGAATCTAATAATTTCGAAGTTTTGCAACTTGCATGGTATGTTTTTAAACATGCTTCGACGTTAATTCAATACAACTTATTGCTTTGGTTTGTATTTCATACAACCTCAATCCTAGATTATTTTGTTGGAATCCCGTTTCAATTGAAAAAGTGTGGGGAAGCAATAGCGTTCTCTTGAAATTAATTTTTCCATGAATCTAATAATTTCGAAGTTTTGCAACTTGCATGGTATGTTTTTAAACATGCTTCGACGTTAATTCAATACAACTTATTGTTTTGGTTTGTATTTCATACAACCTCATTCCTAGATTACTTTTTTTGGAAACCCATTTCAATTGAAAAAGTATCTGGAAGCAATAGCGTTCCCTTGAAATTAAATTTTCCATGAATCTTAATAATTTGGAAGTTTTGCAACTTGCATGGTATGTTTTTAAACATGCTTCGACGTTAATTCAATACAACTTATTGTTTTGGTTTGTATTTCATACAACCTCATTCCTAGATTACTTTTTTTGGAAACCCATTTCAATTGAAAAAGTATCTGGAAGCAATAGCGTTCTCTTGAAATTAAATTTTCCATGAATCTTAATAATTTGGAAGTTTTGCAACTTGCATGGTATGTTTTTAAACATGCTTCGACGTTAATTCAATACAACTTATTGTTTTGGTTTGTATTTCATACAACCTCAATCCTAGATTATTTTGTTGGAATCCCGTTTCAATTGAAAAAGTGTGGGGAAGCAATAGCGTTCTCTTGAAATTAATTTTTCCATGAATCTAATAATTTCGAAGTTTTGCAACTTGCATGGTATGTTTTTAAACATGCTTCGACGTTAATTCAATACAACTTATTGTTTTGGTTTGTATTTCATACAACCTCATTCCTAGATTACTTTTTTTGGAAACCCATTTCAATTGAAAAAGTATCTGGAAGCAATAGCGTTCTCTTGAAATTAAATTTTCCATGAATCTTAATAATTTGGAAGTTATGCAACTTGCATGGTATGTTTTTAAACATGCTTCGACGTTAATTCAATACAACTTATTGTTTTGGTTTGTATTTCATACAACCTCATTACTAGATTATTGGTTTTGATACCCATTTCAATTGGAAAACTGTGGGGAAGCAATAGCCATCTCTTGAAACTAATTTTTCCATGAATCTTAATAATTTGGAAGTTTTGCAACTTGCATGGTATGTTTTTAAACATGCTTCGACGTTAATTCAATACAACTTATTGTTTTGGTTTGTATTTCATACAACCTCATTCCTAGATTACTTTTTTTGGAAACCCATTTCAATTGAAAAAGTATCTGGAAGCAATAGCGTTCTCTTGAAATTAAATTTTCCATGAATCTTAATAATTTGGAAGTTTTGCAACTTGCATGGTATGTTTTTAAACATGCTTCGACGTTAATTCAATACAACTTATTGTTTTGGTTTGTATTTCATACAACCTCAATCCTAGATTATTTTGTTGGAATCCCGTTTCAATTGAAAAAGTGTGGGGAAGCAATAGCGTTCTCTTGAAATTAATTTTTCCATGAATCTAATAATTTCGAAGTTTTGCAACTTGCATGGTATGTTTTTAAATATGCTTCGACGTTAATTCAATACAACTTATTGTTTTGGTTTGTATTTCATACAACCTCATTCCTAGATTACTTTTTTTGGAAACCCATTTCAATTGAAAAAGTATCTGGAAGCAATAGCGTTCTCTTGAAATTAAATTTTCCATGAATCTTAATAATTTGGAAGTTTTGCAACTTGTATGTTATGTTTCTAAACATGCTTCGACGTTAACTCGATACAATTTAATTTTTTGGATTGCATTAAATACAACCTCATTCCTAGATTATTTTGTTTGAAACCCATTTCAATTGAAAAAGTGTGGGGAAGCAATAGCATTCTTTTGAAATTAATTTTTCCATGAATCTAATAATTTCGAAGTTTTGGAACTTGCATGGTATGTTTTTAAACATACTTCGACGTTAATTCAATACAACTTATTGTTTTGGTTTGTATTTCATACAACCTCATTCCTATATTATTTTGTTGGAATCCCATTTCAATTGAAAAAGTGTGGGGAAGCAATAGCGTTCTCTTGAAATTAATTTTTCCATGAATCTAATAATTTCGAAGTTTTGCAACTTGCATGGTATGTTATTAAACATGCTTCGACGTTAATTCGATACAACATATTTTTTTGGATTGCACTAAATACAACCTCATTCCTATATTATTTTGTTGGAATCCCATTTCAATTGAAAAAGTGTGGGGAAGCAATAGCATTCTCTTGAAATTAATTTTTCCATGAATCTAATAATTTCGAAGTTTTGCAACTTGCATGGTATGTTTTTAAACATGCTTCGACGTTAACTCGATACAACTTATTTTTTTGGATTGCATGAAATACAACCTCATTCCTATATTATTTTGTTGGAATCCCATTTCAATTGAAAAAGTGTGGGGAAGCAATAGCGTTCTCTTGAAATTAATTTTTCCATGAATCTAATAATTTCGAAGTTTTGCAACTTGCATGGTATGTTTCTAAACATGCTTCGACGTTAACTCGATACAACTTATTTTTTTGGATTGCATGAAATACAACCTCATTCCTAGATTATTTTGTTGGAATCCCATTTCAATTGAAAAAGTGTGGGGAAGCAATAGCGTTCTCTTGAAATTAATTTTTCCATGAATCCTAATAATTTGGAAGTTTTCCAACTTGTTTCTAATGTTTTTAAACATGCTTCGACGGTAACAGGATATAATTTATTTTTTTTGTTTGTATTAAATAGAACTTCATTCCTAGATTATTTTGTTGGAATCCCATTTCAATTGAAAAAGTGTGGGGAAGCAATAGGGTTCTGTTGAAATTAATTCTTCCATGAATCCTAATAATTTCGAAGTTTTGCAACTTGTTTGTTATGTTCTTGAAGATGCTTCGACGTTAACTCGATACAGTTTATTTTTTTGGATTGCATTAAATACAACCTCATTCCTATATTATTTTGTTGGAATCCCATTTCAATTGAAAAAGTGTGGGGAAGCAATAGCGTTCTCTTGAAATTAATTTTACCATGGATCTAATAATTTGGAAGTTTTGCAACTTGTATGTTATGTTTCTAAACATGCTTCGACGTTAACTCGATACAATTTAATTTTTTGGATTGCATTAAATACAACCTCATTCCTAGATTATTTTGTTTGAAACCCATTTCAATTGAAAAAGTGTGGGGAAGCAATAGCATTCTTTTGAAATTAATTTTTCCATGAATCTAATAATTTCGAAGTTTTGGAACTTGCATGGTATGTTTTTAAACATACTTCGACGTTAATTCAATACAACTTATTGTTTTGGTTTGTATTTCATACAACCTCATTCCTAGATTACTTTTTTTGGAAACCCATTTCAATTGAAAAAGTATCTGGAAGCAATAGCGTTCTCTTGAAATTAAATTTTCCATGAATCTTAATAATTTGGAAGTTTTGCAACTTGTTTGTTATGTTTCTGAACATGCTTCGACGTTAACTCGATACAGTTTATTGTTCTGGTTTGTATTTCATACAACCTCATCCCTAGATTATTGGTTTTGATACCCATTTGAATTGGAAAACTGTGGGGAAGCAATAGCGTTCTCTTGGAATTAATTTTTCCATGAATCTAATAATTTCGAAGTTTTGCAACTTGCATGGTATGTTTTTAAACATGCTTCGACGTGAATTCAATACAACTTATTGTTTTGGTTTGTATTTCATACAACCTCAATCCTAGATTATTTTGTTGGAATCCCGTTTCAATTGAAAAAGTGTGGGGAAGCAATAGCGTTCTCTTGAAATTAATTTTTCCATGAATCTAATAATTTCGAAGTTTTGCAACTTGCATGGTATGTTATTAAACATGCTTCGACGTTAATTCGATACAACATATTTTTTTGGATTGCACTAAATACAACCTCATTCCTATATTATTTTGTTGGAATCCCATTTCAATTGAAAAAGTGTGGGGAAGCAATAGCATTCTCTTGAAATTAATTTTTCCATGAATCTAATAATTTCGAAGTTTTGCAACTTGCATGGTATGTTTTTAAACATGCTTCGACGTTAACTCGATACAACTTATTTTTTTGGATTGCATGAAATACAACCTCATTCCTATATTATTTTGTTGGAATCCCATTTCAATTGAAAAAGTGTGGGGAAGCAATAGCGTTCTCTTGAAATTAATTTTTCCATGAATCTAATAATTTCGAAGTTTTGCAACTTGCATGGTATGTTTCTAAACATGCTTCGACGTTAACTCGATACAACTTATTTTTTTGGATTGCATGAAATACAACCTCATTCCTAGATTATTTTGTTGGAATCCCATTTCAATTGAAAAAGTGTGGGGAAGCAATAGCGTTCTCTTGAAATTAATTTTTCCATGAATCCTAATAATTTGGAAGTTTTCCAACTTGTTTCTAATGTTTTTAAACATGCTTCGACAGTAACAGGATATAATTTATTTTTTTTGTTTGTATTAAATAGAACTTCATTCCTAGATTATTTTGTTGGAATCCCATTTCAATTGAAAAAGTGTGGGGAAGCAATAGGGTTCTGTTGAAATTAATTCTTCCATGAATCCTAATAATTTCGAAGTTTTGCAACTTGTTTGTTATGTTCTTGAAGATGCTTCGACGTTAACTCGATACAGTTTATTTTTTTGGATTGCATTAAATACAACCTCATTCCTATATTATTTTGTTGGAATCCCATTTCAATTGAAAAAGTGTGGGGAAGCAATAGCGTTCTCTTGAAATTAATTTTACCATGGATCTAATAATTTGGAAGTTTTGCAACTTGTATGTTATGTTTCTAAACATGCTTCGACGTTAACTCGATACAATTTAATTTTTTGGATTGCATTAAATACAACCTCATTCCTAGATTATTTTGTTTGAAACCCATTTCAATTGAAAAAGTGTGGGGAAGCAATAGCATTCTTTTGAAATTAATTTTTCCATGAATCTAATAATTTCGATGTTTTGGAACTTGCATGGTATGTTTTTAAACATACTTCGATGTTAATTCAATACAACTTATTGTTTTGGTTTGTATTTCATACAATCTCATTCCTAGATTATTTTGTTGGAATCCCATTTCAATTGAAAAAGTGTGGGGAAGCAATAGCGTTCTCTTGAAATTAATTTTTCCATGAATCTAATAATTTCGAAGTTTTGCAGCTTGCATGGTATGTTTTTAAACATGCTTCGACGTTAATTCAATACAACTTATTGTTTTGGTTTGTATTTCATACAATCTCATTCCTATATTATTTTGTTGGAATCCCATTTCAATTGAAAAAGTGTGGGGAAGCAATAGCGTTCTCTTGAAATTAATTTTACCATGGATCTAATAATTTCGAAGTTTTGCAACTTGCATGGTATGTTTTTAAACATGCTTCGACGTTAATTCAATACAACTTATTGTTTTGGTTTGTATTTCATACAACCTCATTCCTAGATTACTTTTTTTGGAAACCCATTTCAATTGAAAAAGTATCTGGAAGCAATAGCGTTCTCTTGAAATTAAATTTTCCATGAATCTTAATAATTTGGAAGTTTTGCAACTTGCATGGTATGTTTTTAAACATGCTTCGACGTTAATTCAATACAACTTATTGTTTTGGTTTGTATTTCATACAACCTCATTACTAGATTATTGGTTTTGATACCCATTTCAATTGGAAAACTGTGGGGAAGCAATAGCCATCTCTTGAAACTAATTTTTCCATCAATCTATTAATTTCGAAGTTATGCAACTTGCATGGTATGTTTTTAAACATGCTTCGACGTTAATTCAATACAACTTATTGTTTTGGTTTGTATTTCATACAACCTCAATCCTAGATTATTTTGTTGGAATCCCGTTTCAATTGAAAAAGTATGGGGAAGCAATAGCGTTCTCTTGAAATTAATTTTTCCATGAATCTAATAATTTCGAAGTTTTGCAACTTGCATGGTATGTTTTTAAACATACTTCGACGTTAATTCAATACAACTTATTGTTTTGGTTTGTATTTCATACAACCTCATTCCTAGATTACTTTTTTTGGAAACCCATTTCAATTGAAAAAGTATCTGGAAGCAATAGCGTTCTCTTGAAATTAAATTTTCCATGAATCTTAATAATTTGGAAGTTTTGCAACTTGTATATTATGTTTCTGAACATGCTTCGACGTTAACTCGATACAGTTTATTGTTCTGGTTTGTATTTCATACAACCTCATCCCTAGATTATTGGTTTTGATACCCATTTGAATTGGAAAACTGTGGGGAAGCAATAGCGTTCTCTTGAAATTAATTTTTCCATGAATCCTAATAATTTGGAAGTTTTGCAACTTGCATGGTATGTTTTTAAACATACTTCGATGTTAATTCAATACAACTTATTGTTTTGGTTTGTATTTCATACAATTTCATTCCTAGATTATTTTGTTGGAATCCCATTTCAATTGAAAAAGTGTGGGGAAGCAATAGCGTTCTCTTGAAATTAATTTTTCCACAAATCCTAACAACTTGGTAGTTTTGCAACTTGCATGGTATGTTTTTAAACATCCTTCGATGTTAACTCAATACAACTTATTGTTTTGGTTTTGTATTTTATACAACCTTATTCCTAGACTATTTTGTTGGAATCCCATTTCAATTGAAAAAGTGTGGGGAAGCAATAGCGTTCTCTTGAAATTAATTTTTCCATGAATCTAATAATTTCGAAGTTTTGCAACTTGCATGGTATGTTTTTAAACATGCTTCGACGTTAATTCAATACAACTTATTGTTTTGGTTTGTATTTCATACAACCTCATTCCTAGATTACTTTTTTTGGAAACCCATTTCAATTGAAAAAGTATCTGGAAGCAATAGCGTTCTCTTGAAATTAAATTTTCCATGAATCTTAATAATTTGGAAGTTTTGCAACTTGTTTGTTATGTTTCTGAACATGCTTCGACGTTAACTCGATACAGTTTATTGTTCTGGTTTGTATTTCATACAACCTCATCCCTAGATTATTGGTTTTGATACCCATTTGAATTGGAAAACTGTGGGGAAGCAATAGCGTTCTCTTGGAATTAATTTTTCCATGAATCTAATAATTTCGAAGTTTTGCAACTTGCATGGTATGTTTTTAAACATGCTTCGACGTGAATTCAATACAACTTATTGTTTTGGTTTGTATTTCATACAACCTCAATCCTAGATTATTTTGTTGGAATCCCGTTTCAATTGAAAAAGTGTGGGGAAGCAATAGCGTTCTCTTGAAATTAATTTTTCCATGAATCTAATAATTTCGAAGTTTTGCAACTTGCATGGTATGTTATTAAACATGCTTCGACGTTAATTCGATACAACTTATTTTTTTGGATTGCACTAAATACAACCTCATTCCTATATTATTTTGTTGGAATCCCATTTCAATTGAAAAAGTGTGGGGAAGCAATAGCATTCTCTTGAAATTAATTTTTCCATGAATCTAATAATTTCGAAGTTTTGCAACTTGCATGGTATGTTTCTAAACATGCTTCGATGTGAATTCAATACAACTTATTGTTTTGGTTTGTATTTCATACAACCTTATTCCTAGATTATTTTGTTGGAATCCCATTTCAATTGAAAAAGTGTGGGGAAGCAATAGCATTCTCTTGAAATTAATTTTTCCATGAATCTAATAATTTCGAAGTTTTGCAACTTGCATGGTATGTTTTTAAACATGCTTCGACATTAATTCAATACAACTTATTGTTTTGGTTTGTATTTCATACAACCTCATTCCTAGATTACTTTTTTTGGAAACCCATTTCAATTGAAAAAGTATCTGGAAGCAATAGCGTTCTCTTGAAATTAAATTTTCCATGAATCTTAATAATTTGGAAGTTTTGCAACTTGTTTGTTATGTTTCTGAACATGCTTCGACGTTAACTCGATACAGTTTATTGTTTTGGTTTGTATTTCATACAACCTCATCCCTAGATTATTGGTTTTGATACCCATTTGAATTGGAAAACTGTGGGGAAGCAATAGCGTTCTCTTGAAATTAATTTTTCCATGAATCCTAATAATTTCCAAGTTTTGGAACTTGCATGGTATGTTTTTAAACATACTTCGATGTTAATTCAATACAACTTATTGTTTTGGTTTGTATTTCATACAATTTCATTCCTAGATTATTTTGTTGGAATCCCATTTCAATTGAAAAAGTGTGGGGAAGCAATAGCGTTCTCTTGAAATTAATTTTTCCACAAATCCTAACAACTTGGTAGTTTTGCAACTTGCATGGTATGTTTTTAAACATCCTTCGATGTTAACTCAATACAACTTATTGTTTTGGTTTTGTATTTTATACAACCTTATTCCTAGACTATTTTGTTGGAATCCCATTTCAATTGAAAAAGTGTGGGGAAGCAATAGCGTTCTCTTGAAATTAATTTTTCCATGAATCTAATAATTTCGAAGTTTTGCAACTTGCATGGTATGTTTTTAAACATGCTTCGACGTTAATTCAATACAACTTATTGTTTTGGTTTGTATTTCATACAACCTCATTCCTAGATTACTTTTTTTGGAAACCCATTTCAATTGAAAAAGTATCTGGAAGCAATAGCGTTCTCTTGAAATTAAATTTTCCATGAATCTTAATAATTTGGAAGTTTTGCAACTTGTTTGTTATGTTTCTGAACATGCTTCGACGTTAACTCGATACAGTTTATTGTTCTGGTTTGTATTTCATACAACCTCATCCCTAGATTATTGGTTTTGATACCCATTTGAATTGGAAAACTGTGGGGAAGCAATAGCGTTCTCTTGGAATTAATTTTTCCATGAATCTAATAATTTCGAAGTTTTGCAACTTGCATGGTATGTTTTTAAACATGCTTCGACGTGAATTCAATACAACTTATTGTTTTGGTTTGTATTTCATACAACCTCAATCCTAGATTATTTTGTTGGAATCCCGTTTCAATTGAAAAAGTGTGGGGAAGCAATAGCGTTCTCTTGAAATTAATTTTTCCATGAATCTAATAATTTCGAAGTTTTGCAACTTGCATGGTATGTTATTAAACATGCTTCGACGTTAATTCGATACAACTTATTTTTTTGGATTGCACTAAATACAACCTCATTCCTATATTATTTTGTTGGAATCCCATTTCAATTGAAAAAGTGTGGGGAAGCAATAGCATTCTCTTGAAATTAATTTTTCCATGAATCTAATAATTTCGAAGTTTTGCAACTTGCATGGTATGTTTCTAAACATGCTTCGATGTGAATTCAATACAACTTATTGTTTTGGTTTGTATTTCATACAACCTTATTCCTAGATTATTTTGTTGGAATCCCATTTCAATTGAAAAAGTGTGGGGAAGCAATAGCGTTCTCTTGAAATTAATTTTTCCATGAATCTAATAATTTCGAAGTTTTGCAACTTGTATGTTTCTAAACATGCTTCGACGTTAACTCGATACAATTCATTGTTTTGGTTTGTATTAAATACAACCTCATTCCTAGATTTTTTTTTGGAAACCCATTTCAATTGAAAAAGTATCTGGAAGCAATAGCGTTCTCTTAAAATTAATTTTTCCATGAATCTAATGATTTCGAAGTCGTGCAACTTGTGTGTTATGTTTTTAAGCATCCTTCGACGTTAACTCCATACAATTTATTGTTTTGGTTTGTATTAAATACAACTTAATTCCTATATTATTTTCTGGGAAACCCAATTCAATTGAAAAAGTGTGGGGAAGCAATAGCGTTCTCGTAAAATTAATTTTTCCATGAATCCTAATAATTTGGAAGTTTTGCAACTTGTATGTTATGTTTCTAAACATCCTTCGACTTTAAACCGATACAATTTATTGTTTTGGTTTGTATTAAGTACAACCTCATCCCGAGATTATGTTTTTTGAAACCCATTTGAATTGAAAAAGTGTGGGAAGCAATAGCTTTCTATTAAAATTAATTTTTCCATGAATCCTAATAATTTCGAAGTCTTACAACTTGTATGTTATGTTTTTAAACATGCTTCGACTTTAAACCGATAAAATTTATTGTTTTGGTTTGTATTAAGTACAACGTCATTCCGAGATTATGTTTTTGGAAACCCATTTCAATTGAAAAAGTGTGGGAAGGAATAGGTTTCTATTAAAATTAATTTTTCCATGAATCCTAATAATTTCGAAGTCTAACAACTTGTATGTAATGTTTTTAAACATGCTTCGACTTTAAACCGATAAAATTTATTGTTTTGGTTTGTATTAAGTACAACCTCAGTCCGAGATTATGTTTTTGGAAACCCATTTCAATTGAAAAAGTGTGGGAAGGAATAGCTTTCTATTAAAATTAATTTTTCCATGAATCCTAATAATTTCGAAGTCTTACAACTTGTATGTTATGTTTTTAAACATGCTTCGACTTTAAACCGATACAATTTATTGTTTTGGTTTGTATTAAATACAGTCCGATTCCTAGAGTATTTTTTTTGAAACCCATTTGAATTGAAAAAGTGTGGGGATGCAATAGCGTTCTCGTAAAATTAATTTTTCCATGAATCCTAATAATATCGAGGTTTTGCAACTTGTATGTTATGTTTATAAACATGCTTCGACGTTAACTGGATACAATTCATTGTTTTGGTTTGTATTAAATACAACCTCATTCCTAGATTATTTTTTTGGAAACCCATTTCAATTGAAAAAGTGTGGGGTAGGAATAGTGTTCTCTTAAAATTAATTTTTCCATGAATCCTAATAATT
This sequence comes from Climacium dendroides, assembly GCA_950106755.1. NCBI lineage: Eukaryota > Viridiplantae > Streptophyta > Bryopsida > Hypnales > Climaciaceae > Climacium > Climacium dendroides. The sequence goes on along the minus strand of CATNNA010000013.1, from coordinate 609,064 downwards.
TGGAAGTTTTGCAACTTGTATGTTATGTTTTTGGACATGCTTCGACGTTAAACCGATACAATTTATTGTTTTGGTTTGTATTAAATACAACCTCATTCCTAGATTATTGTTTTTGAAACCTATTTCAATTGAAAAAGTGTAGGGAAGCAATAGCGTTCTCTTAAAATTAATTTTTCCATGAATCCTAATAATTTCAAAGTTTTGCAAATTGTATGTTATGTTTTTAAACATGCTTTGACGTTAACTTGATACAATTTATTGTTTTGGTTTGTATTAATTACAACCTCATTCCTAGATTATTTTTTTGGAAATCCATTTCAATTGAAAAAGTGTAGGGAAGCAATAGCGTTCTCTTAAAATTAATTTTTCCATGAATCCTAATAATTTCAAAGTTTTGCAAATTGTATGTTATGTTTTTAAACATGCTTTGACGTTAACTTGATACAATTTATTGTTTTGGTTTGTATTAATTACAACCTCATTCCTAGATTATTTTTTTGGAAATCCATTTCAATTGAAAAAGTGTGGGGAAGCAATAGCAATAGGGGACTAGTTGGTTGTTACAACTTTCCAAGCTGCCTGCATAGGTCATTAGGCAACACCAAGTCATGTATGTCTTTTAGCTGCTCATACGAATTCAATGAGAATCGAACTCGGACTGCCTAAATGAGATAAATAACCCCTTACAACCAACCGCAAAGATCAGGACTTGGTGTTCAATATGGCATGATCTCTCTATATATTAATAAAAACATTGATCTCCGAATTTCAACTCATGTTGATTAAAGACTCTATGTGTCACTACACTCTCATTTTAATGAAAATTGCACTCAAAAACTAATAATTTTAGTATTTGTCAACCTAAATTATTTACTAAAAATTCATTTGTATTGGTATCAAAATCAACAATATTATTTTGAGAGGGTCCAATACTCTTAAAATTTTGAATATTACGTTTTAGCAAACAGAGTACATCAGGCCCTAAACAAATCCGCTTTGAGAATGACTTGTTCAAACACCTCATCATTTTGTAGGTACCCCTTGCCATATCGCTCCAAAATATCTTTGCTGTTCTACAACGCATCGTGCGCTTTATTTTCCAAATATTTTTGGAAGTATCTCTTCTCCATGTCTTCCCTCCATTCAACAACATTTAAAGCATCCAACATCTTCTGCGTAATGTCTGCCTTGAATTTCAACAAGTAGTCCTCTCCATATCTAATATATTTGTTATCTAAGGACATAGTCGTCTCAGACTCATAAAACTGAATGATGCATTTAGTCATGAACTTCTTGCCCACATCAGAGGGAGTTTCTTGAGCTACTTCCATCATCGATGGCCTTGCATCCATGACCTTCTTCCCTTTTGCAGCCTTCTTCGCTCTTGTCACGTGATGTACTAGTAATATGCACTACAAAAGTTGAAAAAAGAACATAAATTGTTGACGATGATGTACTTAAATTCCACGTATACCCTGCAAAAAAAACACAATAAAGGGCCCCCAATTTATCACTCTTACCTTCCTAAGGAAAGAAGCCAATGGAGGTTTATCCACCAAGCTCTTCGCTCCACACTTGCAGTAGCAAGGGGCAAGGCAAAAATGAGAGGTGGATGGCCCATCCGCCCCTTTTATACGAGGCAGATGGCTCGTCTGCCTCATCCGACGGCCGAGCGCCTGTCCATCAAATTTGGCAGTTGGACCACGGTGGATAATCCGCTGTCCGCCGCATTGGACAGTTGCGGACACGTGGTCGCTACAGCAGATGATCCACCGTCCGACTGAGCTAACGGCTCCCACGATGCGGACAGCGGATTATCCACTATCGTCCACCTGAAAGGACGACGGCGACGCGACGGACGATCCGTTGTCCGCCTGCACGAACAGAGGTCCTAAATTCATTCAATTTTATTTTAAAATGAGAACATTTTCATAAAGATTAACAATTTCATAGCATACATAGTAGACAATATACAGTTTTTTGGCATACACAATATATAGTTTTTGCAAATGCACAGTACATAGTTTTTTGGAATACACAATATTGAAGTTTTTCGAATATACAATACTTTCATGAAAATCACAAAGTATGCTACTATAATTCAACTATTTTGGTGACACTACACATTTCGTAGAAAGTAAAATTAAAAGAATAGTATATTAAACAAGTACTACAAAGATGCACTTTACTTCACTTAGAATCTGAATCGGATTCATCTTTTGGAATTGGGCCTCTCGATTGTATTCCAATATATGGACCACCTCCGTAATACTCCCCATACCTGCTTTGTCCACCTCCTTGTCTATAATTCTCGTAGTTTGATCCTCCAAAAGTAGGAGGAGGAACTACAGTAGTATGTTGAGATTTTCTTTCACTTGAACGATCGTAAGAAGAGCTGCTTTGGGTGGAACCACTATAGTGCGAGGTTCTATAATTTTGACCTCTACCTTGAGAGTCAACTTGGAGGGAGGGGGTATAGTATGAACCGCCTCTACTATACCCACCAACGTATTCGAAGTCTCTTTGGGTAGAACCACCATAGTGCCCAATTCCATAACTTCTTCCTCCACCGTATGAGCCAACTTGAGGGGGAATTCCATAGTGTGAACCACCTTCACTAGAGTCATCATAATGGCAGGTTCCATAGCTTCCTCTTCCACTATACGAGTTAATTTGGGGAGGAGTCCCATAGTATGAACCACCTCCACTAGAACCACTGTAATGCCGGATTCCATAGCTTCTCCCTCCACCTTGAGAACCAACTTGTGAATCGTTATCATGGTATGAACTACCTCTTCCTTGTTGTACTCCACGTGCTCTATATTCACGTTGGTATGACTCACCATGTCTATGTTGCCGACCACGATCTTGTAAGCTTCTACGCATTGCCTCTTGTAAGTCTTGCTCATATACAATACGTTCCCGTTCTTCTTGGCGTTAGTGCTTCTCTCTAAATGTCACAAGTGTAGAAGCATTATTGTCATCATCGTCATCCATCCATTCATCCTCTGCATCTCACAATACAACCGCAGGTTGTTGTAAATAGCCTCGATTGGACCACTTAGGCATGCAATTGCTTGCACCCACCCACTGTATATCTATCACGGCATCCTCATGAGTATAATTCTCCAGATTGCGCCCTGTAGTTGTGCGCCAATCTACATCTTTGTGTATTACAATCTCCGCCCACACCATGGCCATAATGTTATAATTCGTTACATTATATTTTTTGCTTTGAACTAATAGAATGCGTGTAACTTGTGCATAACGTTGAACAAAGTGTTTGCTTTGGCATGTGCTTACTTGTCCTTCCCATTGGGAAGCTTGCAACTCTACATGATCACGTGGCCAAATTTTAGAGAGGTGTGTCATTTTCACATATTTCTTGCACATTGTACAATCCTACACTTTTGTAGGTTCATCTTACCATCCCGGTTCGACTACGCACAATGGATCTTCCCAATCTTTTCAATTAAAGTCTTGAGGTTTTCCCTTTTGATTTGTTTTCTTTAGTGATGTTCCTTTTGCCATAATGAAGTTCTTCACAATGCGATGAATAAAATATAAAGTTTAAGTTAATTTAAATAACACGTCAACCAAGTCTTCTGCAATTAAAATGAAGGAAACGGAAGTAATTTGAATATTGCATCAAAACAATGCAATATTCAAACACAATCGTTCACACTCTAAATTAGAAAGGGTGCACAGAATCCCATAGATATTGGATCAACCCACTCCGAAGAGGAATGACTGTGATGAAGAAGTCATCCGCCACGCCTTTATACGCTCCAACGGCCACGCCAACGGCGGACCAGTATGGGTGGACAACTTGTCTGCATCGGAAGGCCCATCGGCGGACGGATAGATCATGCGGACCGCATGGTTCCCCAGGTCGTGGAGGTCCAGAGATGGGGACAAAGGGGTCCAAATCTGTTTTCTCCGGAGAGTGGCCGGAAGGAGGTAAAGCTGGATCTACTGAAGGACTATGCTCCTCCCAATCTGGATCCCAAGGAATAGTGTACAATAGTGTAGTGTAGCGGCAATACCGAAGTCCGGCCGTCAAAGCCGGAAAAATAGGATCTGGGATTTACCGGAAATCTAGCGGACCAATAGGAATGTTTTGTAGGATTTTTAGGATGATGTTAGTCTTAGTATAAGTAGGGGTTTTGATGGCCTTTTTGGTCATTCGCATCTATCCCATAGTTTCAGCATTGTATCTTTTTGAGCTTAATTTCAAGTGTTTGGAGTATCCATTCTCTTATCTTTTTGTATGCGGTACATGTTTGAGGGGGTCCATTCTCGCTTGTCCGGAGACTGAGAACTTACCTTGAGTAGCAAGAGTCGATTTCGTGAGTGGTTTCCGGGTGTACTAACTTGATAGGGAGATCAACCGGATGGTTCCGGCAGTAGTGTTAGTATAGTACTGCCCGGATGCCGGTATAACCTGCGAATAGGATACAACCTTAGGTGAAAGGGTATCTGAGAGGTTGCTAGCAACTTTCTCGTACGGAGGTTTTGCAAGACGTGCCCAAATTCCAGATTGCCGAAATTCCCCGTAGAATAGAGTTAAAGCCCCGGCGCAAGTCCAAGAGAGTACAAGGAGATCCACCCGGTCAACGGGAGGCTCAGTGTCCAGTTAAGGTTAGAGTGTCGTTGTAGTCCTTGACCGTCTCTACGTGACCTGGTCCAGAAAGCCTTCCGGATTTGTGAGGTGACGGAACAAGAGGACACTTCCGGTCCCTGAAGAGTTAGGTTAGTACTAGTGTTCAAGATAGAGAGAGAGAGAGAAAGAGAGAGCGTGTTTTCGGACACGGTAAGCATCCGGACCGTGGATCTGGCCACTCGTCACCCAAACCCAGAGATCCTATAAGGGACACTGAACAATTTTTAGACTTTTCTGGAACCCATCCGGTACTAGTGGCCGGACCGGACCTATAGTCTAGAGTAGTCCGACGGAGAGAAAGTGAAGGCTTAGATTGGATTATCCTATAGATTTGTAAACCTCAAGTCCTCGTGGGAACGATTTCGGAGCGATTTACTCTAAGTGGGCCTTTGGTGTGAATTAAGGGCTAACTGGAGGAATACTGGTCCAACTAATCGCTACAATCTTGAAAGATATCCATCATAAGCCTTTGAAAAGTGCCGAGAGCGTTGCACAGCCCAAAAGGCATATTGTTAAAGGCAAACGTACCCCAATCTGTGGTAAACGTTGTTTTTAGTTGATCCTGGTTCCGGATGAAGACCTAGTTGTATCCGGAGAAGCCGTCCAAGATACTGAAGCATTGTTTTTTGGATACATGGTCTAATACCATGTCTATGAATGGCAACGGAAAATGGTCCTTCTTGGTAGCTGCATTTAGTTTCCGGAAATCCTGACCCGGATCTTCACCTTTCCGTCAGCTCCAACCTTCTTCGGAACAATCACAAATGGGTGACACCCAATTAGATTGGTTTACTGGATAGATGAATCCCGCCTTCAACAACTTGTCGAGTTCTTCCTTGACTAGCATTGAATACTTTGGATTCAATCGGTATTGCCTTTGCCGAACTGGCGTGGCTCCCTCGACTAGATCTATGGCATGCTTTCCTAATTCTGGAGGAATACCGGTTAGATCTATAGGTGACCAGGAAAAGACATCTGAATATTCTTCCAAGAAGACCATGTACTCCTTTCGTTCTCGCTTAGATAGACGCTTCCCTAAATAGATTGTCTTGATTATTCCAACGGAAACGGACTCATAGTCATCCAGTGAAATTACGGGTTTGATACCCTCGGCTTCTTGGTTGTCCAAGTAGTCCACCAAATGTTTCCAGGACATCTGTTGAACATCCAGACGAGGTAGAAGCGTTCCATCAACGAGTTGCTTCCGGATCCATTCTCCGGATAGTTGGACATCAGACTGTCCCAGGGATCGATCCACCGTTGCGTCTTTAGCTTCCTCTTTGAACAAGATGATCCCTTCTTCCAAAACAGGTGCTGAAAAACCCACATCTCCTTCCGTCGTTTCCCAGAACTATTCAACACGATATGCCGGAGTTGAATCCAAATCCTTGGACTTTGTCTAGTTGGACATATATCCTTCCGGCATATTGGTTTCACCCAAGTGTTCCTCCGAACGCTAGGGTAAGCTGACCGGAGGATCCCCGAAGATGAAAGCCCTATTCTCCCAATTGACCTTGATCTTAGCCAAGTATAGCTAGGGTCTGCCTAGAAGTAGAGGAAACGGACGGCCTTCTCCTACCCGAATCACTAGATAGTTGAGTGCGTAGGTGTTCCTGAAAATCCGAGTAGGTAATCCGGACAGTTTTCCCACTGGAATGACTCGTGATTGATCCACTATACACAAGGTTTGTTGTGTATCCTCAAAAGAGGTATACCCTAGATCAAACGTTGTGCTTTCGAGGATCAAATTTACTCCAGATCCTCCGTCCACTGGAACATTCCGCATGGTACACCCGTCGATCTCTACCGTCAATTCTGGAGCTCCAAAGTCTTCTAGCTCTACAAAGTTGACCGCAGTGGGTGGGAGTCTGGTGGCCCGCTTGCGTGATTGGATCAAAGACTCCTTTAGCTATTTTTGATAATTATGATTATCATGCAACAGCTGACCAACAGTGACATTGGCCTTTTGGGCCTTAATATCCTGGAGGATATCATACTCATTTGTCGCAACCTAACATTTTGATTTTTCTCTCTATCGTGTTTTGAAACACGGAATCCGGATTAAATAGACTCGGATTGGCACGGAAAGGAAAGGAAAAGCCAAGAGTTAAGAAGACTAGAACCATAAGCCCTTAATGAACCGAATTATGGAGCGAAACGGATATCGAAAATGAATCCGGTCTAGTCCCATAACTGGAGGAACGGATCTTGGATTTGCGTCCGGAAAATCAGAAAAAGTAATGATTAGGTTTTCAGGGTACAAAAGAGACTGCTTTAGGGTTTGACTGTCATTTGCACTTGGGAGCACCAACATACTTGGCACTCTCTCAGTGCTTTGTGTTTGTGTCTGCAAATTGAGTGTGTTTGTGCAAATTGTGCAAGGTTCTAAGAGTTGTGCAAAGTTGGATGTAAGTGTATTTGTTTCCTGTACACGGGCGTAGAGATTAGAGAGGAATTGTTTACGTGAGCGTGGTTGAGATTGAGAGAGTACCGCGAGAGTTGTGTGAGGTTGGCGCATTGAGTGACTCGGTTGAGACCGAGGAGTGAGTGTGAGGCAACGGGACGTGCGGCTAGGAGAGAAGTGAGGTAGCGATCTAAAAGAGAGACGAATGCCGCTGTTAAAGCGCGGACAAAATCAGGGACAAGCGAGAGCACAAAGGATAGAAATCAGAGTGAGGAAGGTGGCTCTTTTGGAGCCCAATAGCGAGCGGGAGAGAGTAGAATTGATGAAAGACCTTTCCGCCATGGAATGCGTGGGGTTCTTAGGAAAACCTTGGGGCTTTCAAAGCGATGCAATAGTTAGAGAGCTCATCGAAGGAGCCCCTAACCAGTTCGACAACTTTCTCCAATCGGTTCCACCCATGTGGATACGGGAGATTTGGAGGAGAGTTTACGACTTGGAGGAAGGCAGCGCGAAACAGGCCAACCGGAAGGGAGACTTCGTGCACGGGAAGTTCAGGGGAGCGGCTAACTCCAAGGACGGATATGCCATCAAAGACTGTGTCAATGTGTAACACCAACGGCTGCTCGAATTCCTAGTACCATTCCTACATCCGAAAAAACCCACTCAAGTGACTTCCACAATTGGGAATGCGATCTTTGGAGCCATGAGTGGAGAGAAGCAGATGGATTGGGCGGCCTACATTCAGACGTTGGTGAATGTTTTGGTCTCGAATGTGGGAAAGAGTAGGGCTACTCCGGTATGCCCCTACCTTTTCCACTTGTACAAGAATCAGAGTCTCCTGACTTCAGAGGAGAACAAGGAGTGGAGAGCTCAAATGGCTCTCCGGACGTGCAGTGGATCGAATGAAGAATCCGAGACGGAACCAGATAGTTCGGAATCGGAGGATAAGGGTGAAAACCCTAAGAAGAGGAATTGGACAGAGGAAGAGGAGGAAGAAGAGGACGTTCCTCTCAACCGAAGGAGGATCAAGTGGATGCCCAGTCTAAGGGGCTCTCCTTCAGGGCCTCGGAAGGACAAGGGATCGGATCCAGTGGAGCCGGTTGTCCCAAAGAAGCAAGAGCTGGTGGAAGTGGTCAAGCCAAGACCCGTTCCATCGTCTCAATTGATGGACCTGATGGGCCCATACAACAACCTAATCCGGATTCTCAGTGCAGTGAGAGCGGATTGGGAGGTGAAGACCACGACGCTTCGAGAGGTGGTAGACTTGGTGGGAAGCGCTCCAACTAGTTCTCTACCGGAAGCCATGGCGAACTGCATCATCAATCCGGACGAAGTTAAAGAGTTGGAAGATAGATTGCTGAAGTAGAACATCAACCAGCTAGAGACGGATGAGCAGGTGGTCCGATTGCGAGGAGAGATCCAAAGTTACTGGAAGGACTTGGATGCTAGTTGCGATCAAGTGAAGGCCGCAATGTCTCTGCAAGAGGAGACCAGAGCGGCGATCAATTGGATGACAGCAGTGGTAGGGGCATCCAATGACATAATGGCGAAGGCCAAGCTGTTTGATGAAGGGGTACATAAGGATCGGAAACCTTCAGGTACTCGCATCGCTCGCATCTTGGCTGACTTTGCCGGAGAATTAGAAGAGGCCATGAAGGAATTCTAGAAGGACGCAAAGGGGTTGGAGGACACCGTTCGTAAGTTCCAGAGTGGGTTGGTCTCTCTATCCGTGATTTTGATCCCGAATGAGTTCGATGAGGTGGAGATATTGGAGGGGAAGTTTGAAACCCCAATATCAAAAGAGAAGGAGGGAGGAAGGACTTCCACTTCAGAGGCCCCACGGACAATGACAAGGGTGACTTCCCTTGTAGAACTGGAACGAGTTCCGGAAGGGAGAGATAAGAGTAGGAATTTGAGTGAATTCTCCCCCATAGCTATTCCAAAAAGTAGTGGACCCCCTTAGGAGGGATAGGTAGTTAGGAGTTAGAAGGTAGGAAATTTTGTTAGACCGGACCTTATCCCGGAAAGACAGGAAAAATTCAGATCCGAAAATCTCGGCTGGATCAGTGCCGGATTTCCTGGGACACCGTTTTGTAAATTCTATATATAATTTGAGTCTCAAGACTGAGACGAGGAGAGTTTTTCCTTCTTGCTAATGCTGTCTCTTGTGTATTTTCTATTGTTTTCTTTGTCTTCCCAAAAATTGGCCGGATAAGGGAGGGAGAGATTGAGTATAGATGAGCAGAGTGTGAGAGGATCTTCTCCCCTTATTGTCTTCTTGTGATTGCAGGTGCATGTGAACAGGTTGTAAGTGTTGGGAGTGAGTCAAGACACCTCAGTAGGTTTAAGGTTCATAATTCCAGGTGAGATAACCAATGCTAGACCGGATTACTATAGAAAGAGGAGGAAATTATCCGGTATTTGGGGAAAAGGGTGAAGAGTGATAAAGAAAAGATATTGAATTGAGAAACTTTCCTCAAATCATCTAGTAACACGAAACACTTCACAGAGTCTCTTGGGTTTGATCTTTAGAGTCATCTATGAGAATAGAAATTCAATTTCTTTTTTATTTGGCATTTTTTCAAACTTTTTTTGCTGCTCCTTAACCCTTGTTTTGAGCTTATTTAGTCATAACTTTAATTCTTGGGCACTTAGCTTATCATTTTTTCTATCTTCATGAGAAGTGAAAAAAACTCCCCCAAATCCCATTTGTCCCCCGAATGAACAATGGACCTTTAGGGGATAAGGAAGTTGAGCAAGGAGCATGGAATTAGCAGCAACCCACGTGTTTGTTTTTTTTGTTTTTTTTTGGAAACAAATGGAAAGAACCAACACACATGTGTATTGTAGCAAGTCAAGTGGGGAAGTCTTTTCTCAATGTTTCATGAATGATTTCTAAATTTCTAAGCCCCTAAAATATGGACATGATGTACAATTATTTAGATAAAAGAAGATCTTATACAAATGGAAACTAAATATGTTTTATTGCTTTACGTTTCGAATTCTCCAAAAAAAAATAAAAAAATAAAAACAAAAACAAAACACTAAAAAACATATCTTTTATAGATTAGAAGATTATAATGTTTTTGCCATTACGATAGGGTTTTAGAGTCCACTAATTCCAGAAATGTTGTGAAGTCTTACACTCTTTATATGTCCTTATTTTTAAAACAATCCTAATAAAAAAAGGGCATTACAACATACAATACAAACATGACGTTGAAGTGTGTGACATGCATAAGTTATATACATTTTTGGCTTCTCCATATGTACAAAACACCTTGAAGTCAATGGAAATTGTCCATGAGGTTTAAAACCAAAACCAAAACCAAAACCCTTCAAGTAATTGTTGTGATTGTAGCACCCTCTCAATTTGGTCAATTGTAAATTATAACGTTTCACTTCATCACTAATATTGATCATGTTCTTGTTTTTTTCTTTCCCTTTGAAATATCCTACATGATTTTTAAAAAAACAAAATAATAACATCCTTTCTGTCTAGTTAAAATTTGTATGCATATAATTTCAAATGAATATTATAAATTTACAATCTACTCAAAACAATGGCATAATCTGAAATGTAGGAGACTAAGAGTTTAGGGTTCTAGGATTTAGGGTTTAGGGTCTCACCGTAAACTTCAAAGATCTCTAAATGCTTATTTAAAATCTGATTATAACTTGTCTATTTTTGATTTTTTGGGTTAATGGCAAAAGCATAGGATGCTGAAATTTTAATTGACCAAAAAAATCTGACAGTAAGTAAAGGCAACTTGAGAAGAATCCTATGTCTCGTGGCTTATGAAATATACCAATATGAAGAAACTATGAACGCCTGGAAATAGTAAGGGGGGGACTGGGCGGACTGGATGGACGGGCGGATGGGGCAGACGGGGTGGTCGGGTGAACAGGGCGGACGTAGTCGGGTCGTCTGCCATCCGCCTGTCCGCTTCGGCGGCTGACGAGGCGGTCGGGCGAACAGGGCGAGCGGACGCAATCGGGTCGTCCGCCGTCTGCCTGTCTGCCGACTTGGGCCACGTCCGCGTTGTCTGGAACAGGTCCGGTCCCGGGCTTCTTTTAGGTTTGGGAGCAGACGGGTATATTGGCGGACGGCCAATTTAGATTTTCTCACTTTCACTCTTTCATTTGGGAATCATTGCCATGTCGAATGTGCTACTATTGCTTCACGCACTAGAATCTTCAAATGCTATAGAGGTATTCACTGAAGAAGGGAGAAAGGCAAGGATGGCAATGATGGAAGAATTCTCTAAAGCAAAGAACAAACGAGTAATGGAGCCGTTTGCTATCTCTCCAACGAAGAAAGTAAATGCAGGAAAATCCCCCCTTGATAAGCATCCACCTATTCCAGTATTTCCCTTTAGAAAAGGAAAAGCGGTTGATTGCCTCTGTGAATGTGTAGGAAAAACCTTGATGAAAGCGAAAAAGGAGCAAATGATGGGCAAGCCTAAGAAAGCTCGTGTATCTTCAACAGTATAAGAGAAAAGAGGGGGAAATAAAACACTTTCATTAGACGATGAAGACAACACCATGAGTGATGAAGATGATGGATTCCAATCAAGAGAGTACAGTAGTGGAGCAGAGGTGAAAGGAGATAGTGATTACCACCCCTAGGCATTCAAATTTAGAAAGGATTTGAATCAAGACATTTACAGAACTTTGTGCTCAAATGCTTACGATTTAGAGAGATGAATAGCTAAGATTTATTAGTTTCTTGGAGCATTTCTTAGTAGTACAAGCTTGCCAATTTATCTTGAAAAAATTAATCAAACTATCATTTTTGGGGAATTTTGTCCCAAGTGATATTGAAGAAATCTTCATTGTGTGATTTTTTGTTCTCAATTTCAAGTGTATAGCATGTAAAAATTTTTGAAGCGCCAAAACTCACAAATATATAAAAAGAACCTTAAAACAAAATGAAAACCATGCAAAATTGCAAAATGCAAACCCTCACTCACTCATTGCCTAAACCCCTTGAACCGTTTGCCCATCCGCCCGCCCCGTCCACCCGCCCCATCCGCCCGTCCGCCTACCTGTTTGACCGCCCCGTCCGCCAATCCGTCCGCCCCCGCGTCCACCCGTTCGCTCGTCCGACCCCTTGTCCGACCGACTGACCAACCGCAGGTCGGTGACCGGGGATCATCTGTCTGCGTCCGTAGCGTCCGATTTCGGACATGATTTTGCCACGGACGCACATCCACATCAGCCCTGATCCAAATGCTACCAACGAGTGTCAAACTGGACGGTTGTCAAGGTGAACGAGGAACCGAAGGTGGAGTCGAAGCGAGCGATCAAAGAAATTCAAGAAAGCTTGGCTACCATCAAAGTACAGCTGGCAGAAAGTGGCAAGCAACGACGGATTCTTCCGACAGCTGGAGCAAACCTTTGGTGTACAGGATGCCGACAAGCCAGATACTACCCAAATGATTTTTTTCGATTGCCAACAAGAAAGGTACAATTCATGGATGAAGAAAAGGCGGTATACTATACCCTTCCGGAACCTGAAAAAGAAGAGCCGGAAAAATTACCGATATACCAAGTCGCTCCAGCATACGAGCGGGGCCGAGCTCCGCAACAGCTCTATCGAACTCCGTATCTCACAAATCAGGAGTACACGGAACCGGCAAGACATTACACCATCATACAACGGCCGGCGGGAGCTTATGGAGGACCTTCCCTTCCGCCTAGACCACCGGCCCTGATGGAAAAATAGTACAGGGTATGTTTCACTTGTGGGGACCCGTTCCACTATTTCAATCAATGTCCATACTCCAGATCTGGACAGGGCAAGCCTTTACCCTTGCCGTGTCAAAACTGCCGGGAGTATGGACATAATGCTGACGAATGTCCTGAACTGACGCGTTCGCAGGTAACGTTCAAACAAGTGGAGGTGCCTGTTGTAGCACAAGAAAGCACAATTACTCCTAATGGCATAAAAACACCACTAAGTGACTCGTGTATCGTTCCACAGGGATTTAGTTTGTAACTCCTTTAAACATCCGGATTAGTATTTCTTTTGGATTGATCTTTAGACGGATGGGTCTTTACAAGATAAGAGGACCTGAAGTCTTTAGATTTCTTTATCAATTAGAGAGTGTGATGTATTGATTTATCTTCGAGTCGAGGATAATTTTATTAAAATGTTTGAAGTGAATCTCCGTTGGATGAGTTCATTCTGATTTTCTGATACACCTGTAGGTGTTATTTGGGGTTACTGCATGAAACTCAGTAATGTGAGGAACTTATAAGTGGAGTACAAAGTAAACCTCATTCTGAAGCTATTCTGAAGCTATTTGTGGTTGGATTAGAATTGTTTTGATTTTTTATCGTCGATTTGAAGATTATTAATATAAATTCTTGTTTGAATCAATAATAGTTGTGTCATTTCATCCACGTAGGATTTGATTTTATTAGCGGTGGATTTTGAATTCTTCGTACATATGGATAGCGTTTAGCTTTTTTTGTATCTGATATCAGTTGCTTTTGTGTGATGGTTTGATATATGTTCAATTATCCTCAAGTCGAGGATAATTGTGGATAATAGTTTTCTGTCATGGTGACTTTTGAATTCTTCGTACATATGGATAGCGTTTAGTTTCGTTTGTAATTGATATCAGTTGCATTTGTTTGATGGTTTGATATATATTCAATTATCCTCGAGTCGAGGATAATTGTGGATAATAGTTTTTTGTCATGGTGACTTTTGAATTCTTCGTACATATGGATAGCGTTTAGTTTCATTTGTAATTGATATCAGTTGCTTTTGTTTGATGGTTTGATATATGTTCAATTATCCTCGAGTCGAGGATAATTGTGGGTAATAGTTTTCTGTCATTCGATTTTGTAGTCTTGATATCTGAACTTGTAGTTGTACTATGTCGTTGAACACCTTATTTTTCTAACCGTGGACTATTGTTTTGTAGTATGGATATTCAAGGGCTTGATGATTTTGTCAATCCGGTCCCCACTTTACCCGCTAGTGTTGTAGTGTGTGATAGGGTCCCACGGGCTTCTTGGATCACAAAGGGTGTGACTTTGAGGAACGACGCAGGAGATGATGTTGCAAGAGGAGTTTGTCATAGCGTGGATGCGGAGGATGTCATCGATGCGAATGGTAAACCTCTCGGTGATGATCGGGTGGCCGTTCAAATTGCAGAGTCCTTATGCGAGGAAGAGGTGCCGTCTGTTTGGATGTGGTCTATGCGTTCTTGGCACATAAAACTCGTGTTTTTGAATGGCGTGAGTTTATATGACCATGACCAGACACACATATACAAGGCAGCAATGAATGCCATTGGTCGTCGTGTTTGTATTTGTATTCATTCCTATGAAAGCTGCCAGGAGAGAAGAGAAGCAAACCATCCTCGTCCACTGACTTTCCACCCACATTATTCTGCATTCAGCAATCAAAACATCAGCACGTGAGAAATGCTGGGAACCATGTGTGTCGAAAATCTATAAGTAAAACAGAGGACAATAGAATATAGACAATAATTTGATGGCACTGTTATAAAATACTGTAGGTCGAGTAATATCCCTCCCATGTACACATGCACAAAAATGGCAGCATATAATTCACTTCAAAATTTCCCACTAAGAGGATCAAGTACCTCCCGTAAGTCTGCTACTCCTGAATCAGGCAGATCCCAGTCATCCGATTGCTTAGCATGCCGGTGGTCATGTGAAGGTCCGTAGCCCTGTACACAGAATTTACAATATGATGATAAGAGAAGCTCACGTGCCATGGCAAAAAATACAAAACCCCAACAATAGGAAAGGACAGTAGTAAAGAAAGAAAGAATTTAAATACTGGCAATACCAGAAATTGCTAGATTAATTTAGGAAGAGCTCTGCCATCTAAGACTTGAAGAGAAAAATTAAACAAAATAGTGAAATGATAAGCACGTAGAAAGAACCTTTAGGATATCCTCTTCAAGCTTCACAATCAACGTCTTTTGCTCTGCTACTTTGGCCTCGAGATCATTAACCTTCTGTTCCGCAGCAAATGCTGTCTGAGTCTTCTCCAACAATTGTACCTGTCCCATTTATGAATTAAACTGTTAAAGCATCCATACTTATTCAGCAAAAAAAGGTGCTCTGTAACACATGGCAAACAACCTATTTAAGATGAATTGAAAAACTGACCAAAAAAGAAATGAGCTATACAAGAGTGAACCTATAATTTGTAACTAAATAATAGATTACCAAAGACTGAGAATAAATTAAGCACCTTGACTAGTGTAAGTTCAGTTTGGCAGACCTTGCAAATTGGCACATGTCGGGGTACTACTTTTTCCCTTCGTGCTGCACTAAATTCCGTGGAAAAGCATGATAAAAGCGGTTGTAGTACCTCTTCAAACTGTTGCACCCTCCAAAAAATTCCAAGAGTGTCCAATGATCTCACAACTTCCCATCTAGGTATAACCTACACATACCAACATGTGTACCAAGTTTTGCACAATTCCAACCACCCAATTAAAAGTTATGGCCCATTTGGTAAACTGTGACTAATGTGTCTAATGCCTCCTAGGGGCATTAGACACATTAGTCACAAGTGCCCAAATCTCCTAAAATAACTGCCTTATCTAATTCAAAATGGTCCCAAAACTTCCATATCCTTGCACAAAGTCCCCAAAAAGCACACTTTGGAAAAAAATTGAAACAAGAAGGTCCAACTCTATTTTTTCTAAAAATGAATAGCTAAATCTTTCAAAAAAATGTAAAAAATTCCAACAGCGTCCAATGATTCCACAACTTCCCATCTAGGTGCAACCTAGCTACACCCATCAACATACGCACCAAGTTTTGCACAATTCCAACCACCCAATCAAAAGTTATGGCCCATTTGAAGTCCTTTGATGTTTGTGCATTGTTAGGAGTGTATGAGGGGCTCATGGAGGTTCCTTGGGGCATCAGAGAGGAGAGTTTAGTGTCTGATCTACTTCGTCCGGAAAATAGTATCTTGGATATGACCTTCCGGGCAAAGCCAGAACTGTAGTCAGTTAACGTGTGGAGAGCCGTCTACAAGTTCCGGGAGGCGCCGGACAAGGTCATGGAGAAGAATCAAGAGGTTATGGAGGACGAATTCCGGGCGCCGGCCAATCCGAAGGCGGGTCACCAGGTTTCCGACCTGGTGAATCCGGAGTATCATGATGTGATAGCGTTTCTTAACCCTGTCCTTCACGCGACCAAGCCAAGGCGAGTGGTAGTGAAGGTGGCTTCCGCCATCCTAGGGAGTCTTCAAGGTAAAATGATGATGGATTGGGCAGCCGTCATCCACGAGTTAATAGGGGACCTTGTGCGTTCCCTCCGGCTGGGAAGAAGGGTCAAAGCCCTCTTCCGGCATACCTCTCTGACTTGTACGCCCAGCACTCCCTGCTCAAGGAGAATGAGGAGATTACCTACCAGGAGCTAGTTAAGCTCCAACAGTACGGAGGAGAAGAACCTTCTCCCCGCGACGGACTGGACGATGAGGAGACAGATGAAGAGGAGCTGGTCACTCCTCTAACGAAGAGGCGACGGCGGAATAGTACTCCACCAGTAAAGCCAACAGAGGATCCGCCCGCGCTGGAGCCACTGGAGGAAGAAATTCTAGACCAGAAGACGGAAACCAGACCGGCTCTGCAAGAAGTCCGACCTTCTACACAAGAGGTTGGACCGGTGCAACAATAAGCTAGTCCCGCTCAGACCAAGGCCGGACCCTCCCGAACCAGACTTATGGAGGCAGAGGAGGAAGATAGAATCCAAATGCAATCAGGGGGAACGCCAATGGAGGATATTGCAGAAATGGCCTAGCACATTGTATGGCGGGCGGATGACCTCATGAAGTTTCTCGATAATTACGAAGAGACCCTCAAGCGGGTGTGCCGGAAGATGGCACTGACCGACTGGAACACCATCTTCTGGAGGACGGATGCGTTGGTGGCGGCGGAGAAGTAAAACGCCCTCTTGATAGAGGAACAGAAGCGATTGGTGACGGAGTTGGGGGCTTTACGGGTGGAGAGACGGACATTGCTGGATCGAGTCCAGGAATCGGAATTCAAGTGTGTTAAATTGGAGAGTGATCTACGCATAGCCCAAGAGACGGCCAGAGTCATAGGAGAGGACCACCGCCGGTAGATAGCAACACTAAGCCAAGGTGTGGTCCGGCTCCGGAGTTCCTTGGAAGTACCGGCGGACTACATCAACAAAGACCGACTGTTCGAGGCCAACTTCAACGGAGCCGCCAACTCGAGTCGGGTACCATCATCAAGTGATTGTTGGAGCAGGCGAGATGGATGGACGCCTCCCAAGCAGATATGCGGGATATGATGGAGTATCCGGCTCCCGCTGAGTCAGATCCGGTAACTCTTTCTTCCCCTTCCGTTCAAACTTTGGTGGTTCCGGTAGGTAATGATCTGGAACCCATCGTTACAATAGTATCACCGATGGTACCGGCTGGTCCGGAACTTTCACCACTGCCCGCAAGACCAGAAGGAGTGGATTGGGGTGCCGCGGTACCCCAAGGAAGCAAAGACCTCCTTCTGGTGACCCCAATCATTGACCTCAATCATTGACCTGATGGATACTCCTCCGGAGACTCAAGGGGGCCAGGCGATATAGTCTTCTCCCCGTCATAAGAAGACCCAGAAGGATTCTCGGGGAAGTTTGGAAGTTTCGATAGTTGGAACCCGGAGTGTAGATAGGGACACCAACTGTCGCAGCACAGAGTAAGCAATTTCCCTATTATACTCACAAAAATCACTCTAGAGCATAACAAAATGACCCTAAAGATCGAACCCACGAGATCCTGTGAAGTAGCTAACTCTAACAAGGAGATAAACTCAATTAAACCCCTTAATTCCACTTTTCCGGTTCTACCTCGAACAACCGGAATAACCAAAACCAACCGGAAAGCTTCAACCGGACTGTATCCTACTTCCGGTTTTAGTAGTTCCCCTATTTCTGGACTGACTTCTCAATTCTGGATCCTGTAACTTCCGGTCTTATGTATCCTCCTGGGCGGATCCGATCCGATCCACCCTTCCGTACCCGGTTTAGTTTTACCTCTGTTTTACCATCAGAGGGTTCGCCGCTTGCTTTTGAAAGTGGTAGGCCCACCACTCCTTCCGTGAATTATAGTGGCTGAAGACCCACTTTCCTATCCACTGATCCTCTAACTAACACGGATCCGGTTTGATCTTTCACAGTAATCCGGATAGCAATCCGAATCACAGGTCACACAAAGACCCCTGTACGATCCTCTCATACTACAACGACCTTGACACTGATCCGTTCCGTACGAAGTTCGGTGGCTACAAGTGCATCTGTCTGTTCCAATAGCCACGAAAGTTCTTCCATTCACCCACAACGGTGGCAAGACCTCACAGGAGTCAGGATACTCAACCGGATTTCCCACCCAGGAGTTCTAGCGCAGCTAAGGAATCCCTCCTTATCCGCCTAGCCTGATCAACGGATCTCTTAACCGGAATGCTAAACTTTTGTAGCTGCTGAGGCACTGGAATCCACTCCTAACTCTTCATAACCTACTCACATGTACCTAGAACCAGAAACATACATCAAGGGGAGAAACTCTACCAACACCTCCGTACTCACCTTCCTATTCTGATTCCGTACACTCTTGCCAATACTCGGGAAAAATACACAAAAGTTAGTTTAAAGGAAAGTACACAAGGAAATGCCAAAAGAACTCTCTCCTCGTCTCCAGCTTAGAGATTGTTTTATATACAAAAAGCAAAAAGCAAAAAGTGAATACATGATTTCCGCCTCTAAAGGCGCTGACAATCCGGTCCTACCTTATCCTAACCGGATTCTATTCCGGTTCCTATCTATAAGTCCTATTTTTACAATCCTTCCTGTTCCGTCTCATACACTCGGGATCCAATGGTAGGGCTCTCATCAGGTCTCTCCAACTGCTCGAAGACCTCATTTAGATTCCGGTTCCGTTCCCCATCCGTAGGTAGGACCGGATGTTCTTCCTCAGCTTTCGGGGAGTCCAAATCTATCGGCTAATGTCCGGTCGAGGGCGTCTCCTTTGCCCTGCTTGAGTGGGGCGTCTTGTCCTTTCCCGGCTCCTGAGCTACGTCTTCCGGAAACAAGTCCGGAACAGAAATTTCTGAGAGCCGGACCAGAATTTCTGTCAACTTCTGGCTGCTCTCCACGATCCAATCCGCTAACTCCCGTGCCTTGGATAGGAGCTTCTCCATCTGCTCCTCAAAATCGGTGAGGATGTGCACCACCCTGGTTCCGGATATCTTCTTGTCCTTGTGCACCTCCTCTTCGATCAGGCGCGCCTTGGTGACTGCGGCTCCGGGTCCTCTAAGCACGTCCTTCACTTTCGCGGCCAACTTCTTCATTTCTTCCGCCATCTCCTTTGTCGCGGTGGCGTTCTCAAGCAACGCGAATAGCTCGGCCTTGAGGGTGTCCACCTCATCGTGCTACCGCTTGCTATCCTCCTTCATCTTCCGGAGGTCATCCGGATTGATAACACTCTCAGCTACCTTCCGCGACAATTGACTGTCCGGTTCCGCTCCGATTAATTCCGCGATCTCCCCGAGCGTCCGTTTCTTAACTTCCCAATCCGCCCGGATTCCATAGAGGATCCCAACCAACTCGTCGAACGGATCTGCGGTTCCCGATCCAGATGCCACATCCAGTCCGGTTGGAGTCTCACCTCTGCGTGGTCGCGGATGTCCCGGGGGCATCCTCGATTCTGAGTCGGAGTGGTTTTCTGCCTCTTGGCGGGAACATACGGTTCCTCCTCTTCTTCTTGTTCTTCTTCCTCCTCCTCGGTTTCATTTCCGGAATCCGCTTCTTGGTCGGACTCGGATTCTCCGTACTTCATGGTCCGCTCCTGGGCCTTCCACACCTTTAACTCCACTTCCGTCAGCAGTTCCTGTTGCTGGTAGAGGTGGTACACATAAGGGCATAGTGGGGTAGCCCTACTTCTCCCCACTCTTGTAGTAAGCTGGGACACCAGATCAAAGAAGATCCGGCCCCAGTCTACTTTCCGAGTTCCGCTCAGCGCTCCGAAAATCGTGTTAGCCAAGGTGATAATCACCCTGGTGGGCTTTTCCAAATGCAAAACCGGAACTAGGAACTGGAGCAGGCGTCGCTCCCGGTCATCGAGGCAGTCTTCGACCGCGTAGCCGTCCTTCGGGTTTACTACGCTTCCGAACTTGCCCTGGACGAAATCATCCTTCTGGCTGGCAAGCCCGAGTCCTCTTGGCCGGAATCTGTATACGTCCCGCCACAAGGCCTCGGTCCATTGGACCGGATTCCTTCTCAGGGTGTTATCGAACTGATTCGATACGCCACTCAGGATTTCTCTAACCATCCTCTCATCTTTGAAACCCCAAGGTTTCAAAGCTAACCCCTGACAACCCATCAATGACAAATCCTCTCTGAGTTCTCCCTGTTCCGGTTCCTTGGTCGGCATGACCGGAACCACTTTTCTAAACTTTACTTCACTCGGGGGCGGGGTGTTTGAACCTCTCTTCCGGTTCAGCCGCGATATGAGGGTAGCTCTACCCGGTTTTCACTCTTCTACAGTCCTAACAAGGGAGCGCCGACACTTAGATGTTCCTCTCTGCCTGTAAACTAACCTACTGGCGTGCTTACACTCTCAGTCTCTCACGTATCCGCTCGCACTCAAGGTCTCACCCACTCATGTCCGGAGGAGATCTCTCCGTCTCACACCCCTCACTCACTTCCGGACCCTCTTGTACTTCCTCTTCCTTGCCGTGGTCAACGATAGAAATGTCAGGCGCTAAATCAAGACACGACAACACGTGGAAATCCAGAGACCTGAAAATGGGCAGGGCCAAGCTTTATATAGTCCTGACGCCCTGGACTGTCTTTATGACCGGTCGGATATCCGGTCCGATTCTTGACATCCGGTTATCTCCTAATCCGGTCAACAAGATTCCGGTTGGAAATACTATCCGGTTGTATATCTAATCCGTTCCGCTTTGACCTAAAACCGGATTAGTTCCGTAAGGTCCTTTTGGTGACTATTTTTGGTTTTTATTTTTCTCTCTAGATGAATCCGGATACCTATTTCTAATTTCCGATTCGCTCAAAAAGGTAAACAAATAAAAAAAAAAAATGTGAGTTGTCACACCAACATCGTGGAAGTCCCGAGATGGGGAGCAAGGCATCCAGATGTGTTTTCTCCAGGGAGTAGCTGGAAGCAGATCAATCTGGACTCATTGAAGGACCTTGCTCCTCTCACAGATAAGGATCCCGAAGAATAGTGTGCAGTAGTGTAGAGTAGCGACAATATCGGAGTCCGGTAGTCAAAAGCTGGAAAAATAGGGTCTAGGATTTACCGAAATCTAGCGGACCAGTAGGAATGTTTTGTGGGATTTTTAGGATGATGTTAGTTTTAGTTTAAGTAGGGTTTTGATGGACCTTTCTGGTCATTCACATCCGTCCCATTACTTTCAGCTTGTATCTTTTTGAGCCTAATTCAAGTGTTTGGAGGTTTCCATTCTCTTATCTTTTGTATTCGATACATGCTTAGGGTGTGTGTGCATCCATTCTTGCTTTACCGGATGCTAATGTTAGAATGTCGTTGTAGTCTTTGACCTTCCCTGCGTGACCTGGTCCGGTAAGGTGACGGAAAAGAAGAACACTTCCGGTCCCTGAAGTGTTAGTTTAGCATCAGTATTAGAGGTAGAGAGGTTGAGAGGGAGAGAGGGAGAGAGCGTGTTTCCGAACATAGTAAGCATCCGGATGGTGGATCTGGCCACTCGTCACCTAAACCCAGGGATCCTGGAAGGAGCAACTGAATGGTTTTCGGACTTTTTCGGAACCAACCCGGCACTAGTAGCCGGATCGGACCTGTAGTCCGGAATAGTAAATAGGAGAGAAAGTAAATGCTTAGGTCAAAGTTATCCTATGAATCTGTAAACCTCAAGTCCTCGTGGGAATGATTCCGGAGCAGTTAACTCTAAGTGGGCCTTTAGTGCGAATTAAGGGCTAACTGGAGGAATACTGGTTCGACTAATCACTACTTGGTTGATTTCTAGCGCCGCTGCCGGGGACTTGATAATAACAGAATTATAGATAACTTCAAATTTGAATTATTCCCTCTGCCGGAAAAGCAGGAAGAAGATCTATTCCAACTAGAATAGGAGTAGGAGAGGTGGTAATTCTTTTTCTATATGAGGCGAGGAACTAGTGAGAGCGAGAGAATTAGAGTCACGACCCAGAGTGCTACAGCCCGGGAAAGACGGAATTAGAGTACTCCAAGAAGAACTCTAGTCATTCGCCCGCCTAGAATAGAACAACTAGAAGACAATATAGTTATACCTAGCCCACCAGAGGACGTTTCAGTTCCGGATTTAGCCTTCAAAACTATGCCTAGTCCGGAGGATATCACTGATAGTACGGACAACCCAAGCTCATCCGGACCACCATTGGAAGACTTGGAGGTCCAGTCGGAAGAAATGGCCAGGCGAGTCACCCGATTGAAGTATTCGACATTTTACGGGGACAATAGTCAGGATGTAGACAATTGGTTGGTGGAATTCAATTCTACTGCCTGAGCTAATCAAGAGGATGATGGAATGAGACTCCAGATCCTCTTCGAATTACTTAAGGCGGAGGCCTTAAAATGGTATAACGATCTACCGCACAACATCCGGACGAACTGGGATCAATTGACGGATGAATTTGTACTGACGTTCAAAGAGGTCGGAGGAGAGGCCAGAGCCCTAGGACGGCTCAGTAAAATAGCAATGAAATCCGGAGAGTCTGTCCGAAAGTATGGGCAAAGAGTGAAGGGTTTGATTGCCAAACTAACCCCCGAGGTAGCCTAGAGTACAAATTGAATGGTATGTGGCAGGATTTCCGGAAAGAATGGGGTTCCAAATCCGACAGTCCAGACCGGCCACTCTTCAAGAAGCGATGGAGGCAGACCAACATTACGAGAATTCCAACCAGTCTCTATGCAAATCCCTAAGAAGGGAGAAGAAGGGCAAGACCGGACGAGACAAGAAGGGGAAGAAGAGCCGGCATCAAGAATCCGGATTGTTGACGGTGTCCGGTGGAGCTAACGGAAAGACGGGCAGTCCAAGTCGCCCAAGTGAGCACCCGTAGCTCCACCCGTAAGCGTGTAGAAGAAAGAAGAATGTTCCATCTTCATCACCGGATGAAGGGGGCAAACAGAACTCCGGACCCTTCGGACCATTCCGGAGAATCCCAGAGTGAAGGAGGCGTCACGCAAGTCGAGGAAGGGGTAGTAATCGCTCTCCAATTTCCGGACGTTAGCCACAAAGTTAGAGAGGAGATTATTTGGACACAGGAACCAGACAAACCAATCCGGAAGATGATTGTGCCGGAAACTATACTTAGACCGGATTTCCGAATCCGGGTAGACGAGTATGATATCCTTCAGGATATCAAGGCCCAAAAGGCCAATGTTACCATCGGTCAGTTGTTACATGATAATCCCAATTATTAGAAACAACTGAAGGAGTCTTTGATCCGATCATGCAGATGAGCAATCAGACTCCCCCCTACTACGGTCAACTTTGCAGAGCTAGAAGACTTTGGAGCTCCAGAATTGACGGTAGAGATTGACGGATGTACCATTCGGAACTACACCGCGATGGATCGAGAAGCCCTTGCAGTTATATATGCCTGCAAAAAGTTCCGGCATTATTTGCTCGGATACAAGGTGACGTTCTACACTGACCACAATGCGTTGAAGTACCTTGTCAATAAGCCAGACCTTTCTGGGAGACTTGCGAGGTGGATCCTACTACTACAGGAATTTGACTACAAAGTGGTAGTCAAATCCAGGAAAAGTAACTCCAATGTAGATTACCTTTCTAGACAAAGAGGCTGGGAGGAGCCACTAAGTCTGACGGATGAGTTTCTGGATGAATTTCCGGAATTTCCGCTACCCGAATCAAAGGAAGGTACGGAACCCATCTCTGTATTTCAGATAGAGAGAAGGGACAACCCGGATTTCCGAATGATTACGGATTATCTCCAAACTGGAGTATATCCGAAAGGGTTGAGCAACGAAGAAAAGACCACCATCTTCTAGAGTACTACTCGCTTTCAGGCTTTCCTGTCACAGCTGTAACACAACAAATTTTCAAGAATGGATCACTATCGTGGACGACGTCCTTTATTTTCTCATCAAATGATATGTTGAAGAAATGGTCTATGTCTTTAAACTTTGCAGCAAAGCAAATGAGGTTCTTGAATGGAAACATGTGGAGACTCCAACTCTCAACCTTTTTGGGATTTTTGAATTCCCAGTAGTCTCCGTCATTGTCAAAATCGTCCCCTTCCTCTCTAGAGGATTCGTGCGCACAACATACGTAGAAGGCCTCCAGCTTCTCGATTTGGTCATCCATTCTGCATTCATTTTTCAGACGAGACGTTGTTACAGCAAGAGTTGTTGCTCTATTGATTCATATCGATTCGACCTAAATGCAAGTACATGGAGCTTCTACATTTCATCTTCTATGTGTTTGATCTACTTGGGTTTGGTCCGGTTTACTTCATACGCTTCAGGTTGAGTTGAGCTGAAGTTCTAGTCGGAATATACAAATATTTCTGCTATTGTGATGGCCTCAATTTTATTGATTAATGTTACCAGATCGTCATACATGTTGTAGTAGGTGGTGTTCTCACTCTGGAACTTGCAATTCAGGTCGGTCCAACCTGAATTGCATGCGGTAATTTCGTCAGGTTTATTGTTGGTAAATGGATGTTTATTAGAAAAGTATTTAATGGTCAATTTTTTAATTATACTAGGAGTCTAATATCCTCATATAAGTTTATTTGTTGGTTTAGGCAAAACGTATTTGTCGTGCCAGATTGCAGAGGGTCTTCCTTGTAGTTTACGTCGGACCGACCTGAACTGCATTTAATTTTGACGATGATGTTATTTCTCTTCTGGGATGTTAGTGCCAATGCCTGCTACTTAGTTGCTTTCCTTGTACTAACAATGCTAGTAGGTGTACATTTCAGGTCGGACGGACCTGAAATGCATGTTCATTTCTTCTCAAAATTACCCATGAACCAGCCCGGACAAAAGCATACATTTGAGAGAGGATATGTTTGATGGGACTATGCAATTCAAGTCGATGCGACCTGAATTGTAGTTTGGTTCATGTGTCGTAAATTCCCAGTACATTTAAGGATTTATTTATTAGCCAATTTGTTAATAACTAGGTGTCTAATATCGTTATAGTAATTTATTTGTTGGTATCACAATGTACTTGACGCGTCATATTGCATAGGGTCTGCTTTGAAGTTTAGGTTGGACCGACCTAATCTGCATTTGATGTCGTTGATGATGTTATTTCTCTTTAGGGATATTAGTGCGATTGCCTGCCATTTAGTTGCTTTCTTTGTACAGACAATGCTAGTAGGTGTACATTTCAGGTCGGACCTACCTGAAATGCATGTTTATCTCTTCTCAAAATTATCCATGAACTTGCACGTACCAATGCATAGATTTGAGAGAGGATATGTTTGAAGGGGCTATGCAATTCAGGTCGATGCAAACTGAATTGTAGTTCAGTTCAGGTACCTTACATTCCTAATACTTTTACGAATTTAGGGTGACAAGATGATACCCGGGTAGTACCGAACTGATTTCGGGGAATTTTTGTCGTTGTGGCCGGTCATTTATTACATTGAGATTCTTAATTCTAATTCCTAGACCTTAAGCAAACCCTAGACCCTAATCAATGGACCCTAAAGATACCCTGGACCCTAAGCACTGGACCCTAAACAAACCCTGGACCCTAAGCAATGGACCCTAAACAAACCCTGGATCCTCAACACTAGACCCTAAACAAACCTTGGCCCCTTAGCACTGGACCCTAAACAATCCCTGGACCCTAAGCACTGGACCCTAAACAAATATGGATCCTAAGCACTGAATGCCAATTTCAGAACCCTAAACCCTAAACAACAATCCTAAACCCTAAATCCTAACCCTGAAAAACGCCAAAAAATCAAAAACAGCAACATCTCAAACGAGCAGACAATCTAAACCAAAAACCAAGCAAGCAATCATACCTGAGTTTCTGCAAGCAATCATACCTGAGTTTCTGCAAGCAATCGCTATGCAACTTCAGCCTCAACTTAGCTCCTACTTCCACTGTAGCTGCTTATTATGGACTCCCCAATCTTGTAACTCCAGTGCTACAATCGTCAATCTACAATGCAAAAACCAATCTAATTTTCAAAAACTTACATTGCAAACCAAATTCCAAGAAACAAATTGCAAACATATTCCAAGCAACTAGATTCCTTGCAACAATTATAAAGAAAGATCCTTCACAGTAATCCGGATAGCAAGCCGAATCACAGGTCACACAAAGACCCCCCGTACGATCCTCTCATACTACAACGACCTTGACACTGATCCGTTCTGTACGAAGTTGGGTGGCTACAAGTGCATCCGTCCGTTCCAACATCTACGAAAGTGTGCCGGAAGATGGCACTAACTAATCGGAATGCCATCTTCTGGAAGACGGATGCGTTGGTGGCGGCGGAGCAGTAAAACGGCCTCCTCATAGAAGAACGAAAAAAGCTGGTGACGGAGCTGGGAACGTTGCGCGTAGAGAACTGGACGTTGCGAGACCAAGTTCGGGACTTAGAATCCAGATGTGTGGATTTGGAGAGTACTCTCCGCACAGCCCAGGAAACGGCCCGACTCACAAAAGAGGACCATCACCGGCAGATAGCGGCCCTGTGTCAAGGAGTAGTTCGGCTCTGGAGCTCTTTGGACGTACTGGCGGATTGTATCAACAAAGCCCGGCTGTTTGAAGCCAACCTCGATGCAGCCGCCAGCTCAAGCCGGGTTCACATCGTCAAATGCTTGTTAGAGCAGGCGAAACGGATGGATGTATCCCGGGCCGAGATGAGGGAGATGATGGAGTATTTGACTCCCACTGAGTCTGATCCGGTACCTCAGTCTCCCGCAAACTTTGGTGGTCCCGGAAGGCAGCAACCCGGAACCTATGGTTACTGAAGTATCACCGGTGGTACCGGTGAATCCGGAACTTTCACCACCAGCTGGAAGAGCCGAAGGAGTGGACTGGGGAGCCGTGGTACCTCAAGGAAGCAAAGACCTACTTCCGGTGACTCTGACCATCGACCTGACGGGTACTTCTCTGGAAGCTCACGCCGGTCGGACGGTACAGTCTTCTCCTCATCATAAGAAGACCCAGAAGGATTCTTGGGGGAGTCCGGACGTTCAGGTAGTCGGGACTCGGAGTGTAGACAGAGACACCAGTATCGTAGAAGTCCAAAGATGGGGACAAAGGGGTCTAAATCTGTTTTCTCTAGAGAGTAGCCAGAAGGAGGTAAAGCTGGATCTTCTGAAGAACTATGTTCCTCCCAAGGGTCTGGATTCCAAGGAATAATGTGCAGTAGTGTAGTATAGCGGCAATATCGAAGTCCGGCCATCAAAGCCGGATTTATAGGATCTAGGATTTTCCGGAAATCTAGCGGACCAGTAAGAATGTTTTGTAGGATTTTTAGGATGATGTTAGTCTTAGTATAAGTAGGAGTTTTGATGGCCTTTCTGGTCATTCACAGCCATCTCATAGTTTCAGCATTGTACCTTTTTCTGAGCTTAATTCTAAGGGTTTGGAGTATACATTCTCTTATCTTTCTTGTATACGGTCTATGTTTGTGGGAGGTGTGGGTCCGTTCTTGCGTTTCCGGAACTGAGAACTTACCTTGTGTAGCAAGAGTCGATTTCGTGAGAGTATCCGGATGTACTAACTTGAAGGGGAGATCAACCGGATGGTTCCGGCAGTAGCGTCAGTGTAGTACTGCTCGGATGTTGGTATAGCCTGCGTGTAGGATACAGCCTTAGGTAAAAGGGGTATCTGAGAGGCTGCTAGCAACTTTCGTGTACGGAAGTATTGTAAGACGTGCCTAAATTCCGGATTGCCGGAATTCCCCGTAGAACAGAGTCAAAGCCCCGGCGCAAGCCCAAGA
Source organism: Climacium dendroides (assembly GCA_950106755.1). NCBI lineage: Eukaryota > Viridiplantae > Streptophyta > Bryopsida > Hypnales > Climaciaceae > Climacium > Climacium dendroides. The sequence continues at coordinate 580,994 of CATNNA010000013.1, read as the reverse complement.
AAGTACAGGAAAAACCACCCGGTCGACAAGAGGCTCAGTGCTCGGTTAAAGGTTAGAATGTTGTTGTAGTCCTTGACTGTCCCTGCTTGACCTAATCCGGAAAGCCTTCCGGATATGTGAGGCGACGGAATAGGAAGACACTTTCGGTCCCTAAAGAGTTAGATTAGTGCTAGTATTAGAGAGAGGGAGAGAGAAAGAGAGAAAGAGAGCGTGTTTCCAGACACGGTAAGCATCCGGACGGTGGATCTGGCCGCTCTTCACCCAAACCCAGGGAACCCGGAAGGGGCACTGAACAGTTTCCGGATTCCAGGGTTACATGGACGTCCGGACGTTCGGATGTCCAGCGTCTGCGTCCGTCGGTTCCTGAACGTCCGCCGACATAGGATGTTCCGACCATCCCTGTCCAGCGAGCGGGGCGGACGGGAGGCAGACAAGAGGGCGGACGGGGAGCCGGATGGGGAGGGCGGTCGGGGAGGGCGGATGGGGAGGGCGGATGGGGAGCTGGACGGGAGGGCGGACGGAATGGGCGGACGGGGAGGGCGGACGGGAGGCGGACGGGAGGGTGGACAGGGAGGCGGATGGGGAGGTGAACTTGAAGGCGGATGGGGCAGACGGGTCGGTGTAGGGTCGTCCAATCGGGGCATCGGGCGGAAAATGGGGTAAACTTCGGTGTAGGGATGAAACCATGGGTTTAGGTCCAATTTTTGGAGAATTGCTAAACTGGAAATATATGACAAAATAATGTTACTAAATTTTTTAGTATTCATTTATGTTTTGGATAGAACTATCTTTTCATCCGCATATTTAGATGAGTTACATTTGATGGGCGCAATTTCGTCCAATTTTTTTTCTTTCAAATTCGAGCAATTTGGCATTATCATCCAATTTTTCTTCAAATTTAACCTATAGATTTGGTGCAGTCCATTTTTTTTTAGGCATTTGGGCCTTCAATTGGCCCAAAAAAACAATGGTTGATGGTTCAAACAAACTCAATCATCCAAATAACCATAGGATGTTGTAACCCCTACATGCTGAAGCCTTATTTTCAAATTTAAACTTCCTTTAATTTGCTCTAAATTGAACAAAGAGCCCACATTTTGGTAAGATGTATCAATTTTTTTGGAATTGTAACCATACAAATTCAAACTAGACTTATTAGAGATTGCATAGAAAAAGAAAGCACAACAATATCACTTGTAGAGTGAAAGATTATAACATTTGACTATGATGCTGTTAAAATTGCAAAAAAAACTTGAAGCCTTTTTGGCAAGGCAAATCTAAAATGTTGGGGACCCAAAGAATATGAGCCTATGAGGTTACTAGGCCAAACTTGCACTAACCCAATCAATTTACAGCTTTACAAAATTTACTCTATAATTTTTTAATATGAATTTCCAATATGAATTTTCCTCCAAGATCTACTGTATTTGAGGCTCATTTCCAAAAGCTCTTAACACAAAAGAAAAGTCAAGATTGCACAAGGTACCCTTGCATAATATCTCTTTCAGAAAAATCATTGTCCTTTAATTGCAAGATCGGACTTCTGGAGCCAAAAGTAGACTTCAAAAAGAATTTTCCAAAATTATTAGCTCACTAAAATGATGAAAAATAGTTAGGTTTTACTGAACTTCTAAGTTTTTCAAACACCATATTTAATATTTTGGTACCTCAAGCATTTAGGGGGTAATTACTATTTTTTTTAACATCTTAATGAAGCCGACAAACCCGTTGCATTCAAAAAATTAACAACACACCATTGATACCAAACAAAAAACCACGCTTCTAGAATCTAGAAGACAATTTACAATTATACATAATACATTGTCCAATTGAATATCTTCAACCATACATGGCAAATTGAACAATTGGAAGACTATACAATTTAAAACAAAAACTTCCCAATCTTGCAAATACCAACTTAAAAAATCACAATTTCCGTAATTGCAGGGTTTTAGACTTTTCTATGCAAAATTGCAAACCAACAATGACAAAAGATAGGGACAATTCACACACTTTAAAAATCATTATCAATTAAAATATCCTTGTCAATTACAAAGGCACATAAAAGTCCAACTACATTGGCATTCATTGGTCTTAAAAAATCAAAATGGCGCACATATGCTATGCAACTATGTAATTCGCATACATACTACTTGGCATCTATGCATACTACCAGCCTATATACTTATATGAACTATTCTTGAACTTCAATATGAACCACGGAAGTGTTCATCCGCAATAGGCCAGTTGAATGAAGTACTAAAACGGAAGATGACTTGTGCCAAAGTACTCTCTTTGTTCTGAACGCGCTTCAAGTAAGTATCAAACACCTGTGCAAATTGTGGATGGAGGTACTTGACATGTGAGCTACTTGATTCACGCTGCAACTTGTGATACGCCTCCGACATGCACTGCCTACTGATCCGTTCAACTAATTTAGCAACAACATATTGCTCGGATTGCATGGAAAGAGAAGGGATGTTTTGCACATCCGCATCTCTTCCATGTACATAGGTAATATTGGGATCCACCCACCACCTCATCTTTATAGCTTCGTCCTTTTCAGTTGTTGATGTGAATGTATACAACGACTTCATGGGCTCGCTCAACACTGTAGTCATCCCCCAATCACAAACTCCAATGTAAACCCGAGACTCATCTTCAGGAAAACGAAACATGATGTTGTCCAGAGAAATGTTGTTGTGGAGATGTCTAACGGTGTGCACCGCATTTATGATGTGCAGTAATGTCCATGCAAGCTCCATGCATTTGGCTCTAAATCGCTTCAGATTTTTAGCAGCAATGATTTCTTCTTCTGTTATACGCGGCTCATACAACACTTGAAGGGCTATGTTGTCTGGATAGTCGTCATCCTGACGCATCATTTCACGCAATGTACCGCCGTTCCACCAGAATGAGTATCCTTCATTCTTTTGGGAGTGCACTGCAAAAAAATGTATCACTCCAATATGCGGAATCCTCACTGCCATAGTCTCAGTATTGTGTTCCATCTTTGCAAAAGCAGGTCGTTCACCTTCTTGGAGAGACATCTTTACTGCAAACTCCCATGATGGATGAATCTCCGCACATCCTTCTATTTGCACTCTCCGAATTGTAGCATAGCCACCCCGCATGATTTTGTTATTTACGGGAATCACCATGGCCGCTTCCGGAAGGGCTATTAGAAGGCAACGTGTATTTTGTGCTTGGTCCATTCCAGGCTTGCTCATCCACCAACCAATTGACACTGCTCTATTCTGCCTCCTCCTAAATGGTTGGCACCTTTTGGTGAATAAATCCGCTTTCATAATGACATGCTCGAAGGCTTCATCATTTCCGTGTTTCTTCCTCCAATATTTATCTAAAATGACCTAAGCATTCCATAATGCATCATGCACCTTGCTGTCAAGAAATTTGGAGAAATTCTTCTTCTCCGTTTCATGAATCCACTGCGGTACGTGCAAGGCGTCCAACATCCTCTGCCTCATATCCACGAAGAATTTCTCAATGCAGTCCTCTTTATATCGCACATATTTAGTGTCAAGAGACACTGTAGTCTTTGTCTCATAAAACTTCACAATCAACTCGATTAAGAATGCTTTGCAACTCTCCGAGGGCTTCTCCCTTGTCCACTGAATAGAGGGGGCTTCTTCTTTTCCCTTTAGCTCCTTGGAGGCCTTCTTCGACCTCAGCATGTTGATAACCCGGTAGAATGATGAACGTCAAAGTTTTATAAAAAATTTGGCAAGAGTTACTCCAAATATTAGACTCTTACCCACCCACAGAAAGGAGCCATTGGAGGTCAAACCACCAAGCTCTCCGCTCTCTCTTGCATGCAAGGGGGAAGGCAAAAGTGAGAGCAGACGGTCTGTCCGCTTCTCTTATATGAGGCGGACGGCCTCATTTCAATCCTATAGTGGACGGAGGCCGTTCGATCGGCCGCCCCGTCGGGTCCGTCCGATCGAGCGGACGGACTAGCCGTCCGCCTCTTCCTGGCCGTCCGATCGGACGGTCTAGGGTTGGCGGACGCCTCGTCCGGTCCGCACGGTCGAATATAGGCCGTCCGCCCCCTTTGGCCCGTCCGATTGGGCGGACAGATAGTCTGCGTGATCGAACGGTCTAGAGGGGGCGATTTTTAGATCGTCCGCTTCATTTCTACCGTCTCATTTTTAGGGTGATTTTTCCCCCTTTTCATTCAATAAGCTTCATGTAGGTCTTCTTGTTTGGGAGGAATTGGGCATTTGGGCATTTCAATGCCTAATAATTAAAAAAATAGACCCAAGGCTTCTTCTCAACTTCCTTCAAATTCTTGAAATTTTTACTTCTGAAGAAATGTCAATATTTTCATTACATTTATCATTTTCTTGGAATTTCAAGTTTTTAACCATACAAATTCAAACTAGACATGCTAGAGATTATGGAAAAAAAGAAACCACAACAATATCCCTTATGGAGTTAAAAATTATAATGTTTACCTATGAAGGTGTTCAAATTGCAAAAAAGAGTTCAAATATTTCTTGCAAGTTAAACCTATGAACTTCGTGACGCGGAAAATTGGAAGGCTTAATGTGTATAAGCCCAATTACATTAGGGCTAATCAAAATCCACAATACTATTATACAATTCTTTCAAATGAATTTGGATTCTAATTTATTCTCCAGAACTAATTGCATTTCAATCTCATTTCCAACTTCCAAGAGCAGGTAAAGAATACAGAAAGTCAACATTGCATTCGGTACCCTTGCACTAAATCTAAAAAAGAAAAAACACTATCAAGCATTTCCAAGAAGAGATTTTTGGTACTACAACTAAACATGTTCAATAGATGTGCATGTTCAAAGTTTTAAATAGTGACATCATTGACCACTAATGGTCACAAAAGTGGTCACCAAAATACATTTAAACAATAATAGTAAATCCATAACCTCCGAATAAGTCAAAAAACATCTTCTACTCTACCCTTAAATAGTTAAACTACATTATACTCTATTCTGAATCCGAACTACTATCGTCATTTCAACCTTGGGGTGTGGGACCGAAGCCACCAGATCGCCCATATCCGCCAGACCCTCCTCCTTGTCCGTAATCGGAGAAGTATGGACCTCCAAATGGTGGAGGTGGAGGAGGTGATGCATTTGCCTCGGACCCTCTTGTCCCTCGTTCGCTTGAGCCGGTGTAGTATGAGCTTCCGCGAGGCACATATGAATCCGGCCTTCCCGGCCCCGGATAGAATTGCGACCCACCATATTGAGATCCACCGTAGTCCGTGAACCTTGTGCTTCCATGGCTTCCTCGTATGTTTTGGAAGTCATCGTGGGGGCCAGGGCTAAAATGCGAACTTCCTCCTCCATATTGCGGGCAACGCACATCACGATCATGACGAGGTGGTGACCGTTGTTGACGCGGGCGACCTTGATCCAAAATACTATTTCTTGTTGCCTCTCGCAATTGATTTTGGAAGTCCAAGTCTTCGCGCTCTTCTCGACGTTCGTGCCTTTGTGGAAGTGGAGGTGGAGGTGGAGGTGGTAAGTCTTCTTCGTCATCATCATCATTGTCCTCTGCATCTAGCAATGGTTCTGGAGGAAATCCAAATATATCCCGATTAGACCACTCTAGCATGCAATCGCTTGGGCCAACCCAATTGGTGTCTATCACCGCTTTGTCACAGCTCAATTTGGTCTTCTTGTCCTTTGCGAGCACCGTACAACTTTCTGGAGTACAATCTCCGCCCAAATCATTGCCATGGTGGAATAGTTCATGATATTTGGTTTGGAAGCACCTAGACCGCAAAATGCCCAAATCTCCTCGTATCTCTGCTTGAAATGTTTACTCTTGCAAGTGTTCATGGGACCTTCCCACCGTCTCACTTGTCTCTCTAATACAACCGTGTTATCTGCTGGCCAGAGTTTCGCAATGTGTAACATTTTCACATACTCTCGGCACGTTGTGCAAGTCCATACTGTTTTGGGCTTGTATTGCCATCCCTCTTCAGCCACACAAAAGTGGTTGAAGTAGGCGTCCCAATCCATGTCTTGTGATTTTCCCTTTGTACTCTTCTTCAACAAATTGGGAAATCCTTTTGGAGCCATGGTAATCCTTCTTTTCCGCACCGAATGCAATGTTTGAGTGAGAAGTTTACAATTTCTATAATTGAAAAGGTGATGAAGAGATTACAAAAAATTAAGTTAATTCATTCACAGTTGTTCACGCTCCAAGTCGGAAGGGGTTCACAGATACCAATTGGCGCTGGATCTGCCCACTCCGCAAGGAAAACAACTGCGCGGAATGGGCCGTCCGCGCCCCTCTTTATACCGTCCACCGATGTTGACATCATTGCCCAAATCCGACGGGCGGACGGGCCGACTGCCAGATCGGATGGGCAATATGCCCCGGCGCGTCTAATCGCACGGCCTCGACGAACTGCGGACGACTGCATCGGACGGAGCCCGCGGAAGGACGGACAGCGGGCGGTGGACGGTTGGACGGATAGTGGACGGGCGGACAGGTAGACGGCAGACGAGCGGACGGTGAACGGGCCGTTCTTATACACATTGAAGTTCATCAGTTCGAATACCCTATGCTCGAGTCAGATTCGTTAAAAATTAATTAAAAAATAAAATAAATATGGCATGTAGTGAAATTTTCAGAATTTATAACAGGACATAAGTTGAAATCTCAAAAAAAATTGATGAAAACAAATTGAAATCTCATAACAAATCCTAATTAAATGAATTAAAGCTTCCTAAATACTAAATAAGAAAGAAAATTATCTATGAGAATAGAGATTCTAAGTCTAATAATACTTAACCAAGTTGCTATTCTTAGTAGTTTATATATATATAAGTCTATTCTAAATCTAACTTTAGCATCAAAAATCCAATTTTCTAAATGATTGATTATGATTTTCTTATTCAAGATTTTGTATAAGAGTTTCCATCACAAACTTGACTTTCATAGTGTTGAGGGCTTTTGGAAATGAGCCTCAAATACACTAACTCTTGGAGAAAAAACCACATTAAAGATTCATTTAAAAAATTGTAGAGTAGATTTTGAAATGCACGTTAGGCCCTTTATCCTCATATTTTTTTTGTGACTTGATTTCTTTCATATTTTTTAAATCTTTCTGTAATTAGTTATGAATTTTTTTAAGTTGAAAGGCAACAGTCATTAAAAGTGACCATGTCCTAAAATGTGCTAGTACATTCACTAAAGCAAAATGTACCTCTCCGTCATGATCACTCTTAGAGCACGGGTGTTCTTAGAGCAACTCCCTTATGGATTTACTTTATTTAATTTTAAAGGAAAATCATCTAAGTGACTACAATAAAGTATCTATGTTTTAGCATTAAACATGTTGATTACAAATGCATATTCTATATAAGAGGAAAACCAAAATATTAAATTTTTATTTTATTTTTAAGTAATAAATAAATAAACTTCTTTTTGTATTTTAGAAATAAAATGTATAGAAACAAAAAGAAAAATGAAAAAAAAGAAAAAAATCTTTGTTTTTAATTAAAAAAGAAATAAAAGATAAACATGCATATTTTTATTGATGTTTTTTAATTGAGCCTTGATAAAATTGAAGAGCACATGAATTGAAAATCCGGCCCAAGGGTTTTAGATTAAGTAGGGCCGGATGGAAAAAACTAGGGCCGGATTGAAGAATGGATCGAAGGCAAATCCGGCCGGACTTTCATCCGGCCTTAGGCACAGTATAAACCCAGCCTTAGATAAAAGAACTTATACAAATAGAAACTAAAATTTTTTTATTGCTTCACGTTGCAAATTCTCCAAGAAAAAAAAAAAATAAATAAAAAAATAAAAAAAAAAATAAAAAAAAAAAAAAAAAAAATATATATATATATATATATATATATATATATATATATAACAAAACAAAACAAGAAACAAAAAAACACACACAAAAACATATTTTTTATGGATTAGAAGATTATAATGCTTTTCACAATGAGTAAGGATTTTACAGTTCTACTAATTTCAGAAATGTTGTGAAGTCTTACACTCTTTGTATACCCTTACTTTTAAAACAATCCTAATAAAAAAAGGGCATTACAAAATACAGTACAAACATGGCGTTGCAGTGTGTGACATGCATAAGTTATATACATTTTTGGCTTCTCTATAAGTCCATATGTACAAAACACCTTGAAGTCAATGGAAATTGTCCATGAGGTTCAAAACCAAAACCAAAACCAAACCCCTTCAAGTAATTGTTGTGATTGTAGCACCATCTCAATTTCGTCAATTGTAAATTATAACATTTCACTTCATCACTAATATTGATCATGTTCTTGTTTTTTTCTTTCCCTTTGAAATATCCTACATGATGAAAAAATAAATAAAAAAATAATATCCTTTATGTCTAGTTAAAATTTGTATGCATACAATTTCAAATGAATATTACAAATTTACAATTTGCTCAAAACAATGGCGTAATCTGAAATGTAGGAGACTAAGAGTTGAGGGTTCTAGGGTTCTAAGGTTTAGGGTCTCACTGTAAACTTCAAAGAACTCTAAATGATTATTTAAAATCTGATTATAACTTGTCTATTTCTAATTTTCTGGCTTAATGACAAAAGCATAGGATGCTGAAACTTTAATTGACAGTAAGTAAAGGCGGACGAGAAGAATCCTAGGTCTCATGCCAAATTGGAAAAAATTTGGACGCCTCGAAATACTAGGCGACGGGCTAGGCGGTCGGGCGGTCGGACGCAGTCGGGTCGTCCGCTTCGGCGGCGAACGGGGCAGCTTTGTCCGCTCGTCTGCCGAGCGGACTTGGATGGCCGGGGCAGCTCCGTCCGCCCGTCCGCCGGCTTGGGCCACGTCCGCGTGGTCCGGGACAGGTCCGGCCCCGGGCCTCTTTTAGGTCTGGGAGCGGACGGGTATATTGGCGGACGACCAACACACATTTCTTCACTTTCACTCTTCCATTTGGGAATCACTACCATGTCGGATGTGCTACTATTGCTTCACGCGCTAGTTGCTCCTATGTGGTGAAGAGTGGGGGTCATATTTTGATCATACTACATTGGATTTTGGTCCTTGGTTACTTACATACGCTTGGAGACAGTGAAACACATTAAATATTTTGAAGGAACGGGGATTATATATTGGAAATTTCCATTCTAAAATTGCAAGTGAGTACTCGACACTCAAGCAGTCATGGCGGGGGCAAGTAGTGCTGCAACTGAAGGCAAGAAGAAGTCAAAACCAAAGGGTGTTGGTCATGAGCTACGGTTTGACATTTTGGATGACGTCAACATCAAGGCTGAGACGGGTTGGGAGAAAGAGGATGTGGAGTATTGGACCTCTAAATTGTGCCGCAAATACGTGAAAATGTATCACATTGGGAAGTTGTGGCCTCGAGAGTGTCACCCTCTTCACACCCGTGAATATTGTTTTAAACCATTGAATTGCCTCAATGATCATTTTATGCACCATTCGATGGAGGTGTGGAAGGCCTTATTTCCGGAGAAGGCTATGAGCAAGGGCAAAATTAAATATAGCTTGGCAGGCATGGTTTACGCTGAACTCATACTAGGCCTTCAGGTGGATTGGAGTACATATCTTACGGTAGCGACATTGCCACTTGCGATTGGCAGACATCAGAAACATATCCCTGATATGTTTGTTCTGAAGGTGCAACTTCCTGAAGCAAGTGAAAAAAAGAAAGCATTAGAGGACGCTGTGGAATCAATTCAGATCCCTCTTGAAATCCAAGTGCGTCGTACGGAAGTGCTGAATGGAAAGAAAATGGCGGTAGAACCGGCTTGTATGGGGGACCCTACAAAAGGAAGCACTTGTCTTGTGGACGGTGTGGAGGGAGAGGTGTTTTTGACTCCACCGACGGATTTGAACCCTACACAAAACGTATTAGAAGGGATGCTAGAAAGCAACGTTGCAATGAAGCTCCCTCGGCCAACAGAACATGGATCTACATCGATGTCACAGAAGCACCAAGAAGAGGATCCTATAAAAGATTTTGAAGATAGAGAAGACATTCAAGATGTGAAGGAGGCTCACGCTTGTATTGACCAATTTTTAGCAGACACAGCACAAGACATCATGTTCTATGTCCCTCCGTCTCCTAAATCAAGGAAAAAACTAAGCCTACTGTCCAGAGCTGAAAATGCAATTCGAACTTCACCAAACCAAAATGAAGAGCATCCAACTCAACCGATAGATGTAAGGATGGACTCTCGGGACGAGGCTGTTGTGAACAACGACGAAGAGACCCCGATTATCCAAGATCATCCGTTGCTAGCTTTGTTGAGCCCAGAGGATCTCAAGACTCTACAAAAGATGCCTCCACTAGAAGAGATGGAGAACTTGTTGCAGTGTTCCCTCCGATGGAATCAATTTGAAATTCAGAGAGAAGCAACAAATGGCGGAAATGAAGGGAGCACTATAAACGAAGGTGGCCCTGAGCATGTAGGAGGAAATCCTAATGAAGGTAGCACTACAAATGAAGGACGTAGCTCCACTTCAGACAATTCAACATCAGGATTTGGCGAGATATTTAGAACGGCGTATTCTCTATCATGTACAGCTAGAGTTGTGGCTGTATTGACGCCTGCTCTTGCGCAAATAATTGATACATTTACGAAAATGACACCATCCATTCTTCATGGTGCTTTGGCTTTCAGAAAGTTTGTCGAGTTTGTGGACAAACTACAAGACGAGAAGTTGGAAGACCTTAAGCATAAAAAAATTTTGGAACAGCAGAATTTGAAGTTGAAGGAGGTGCGTTACTCCAAAGAAGATCATGATGACCTCAAGGCAAAGTATGAGATATTGGAGAGCAAATACAACACGTTGTATTGGAGGCCGACCCCAAACTTGAAGCCCTTGGGTAATGACTATGAGAGTGTCAAGAAAAATAATAAGACTTTGAAGCGAACGAATGACAATTTGAAGGCCATGAATGAGAATCTCAAGGCTATGAATGAGAAGTTGGTGTTGGAGTTGAAGACATGCAAAGAGATGTTAGAAGAGCATCGCAAAACATTGTAGACATTACAGAACGAGAAGGCAGGTCAACAATTGCCTAGCAGAATAGGGCTATTAGAGGCAAGTGAACCAACACAAGAGAGCGATCAACTATCTCTTCCTCTTGACGAGGGCAAAGCTGAGGATAGGACCGTAGAACTCCGACAACGCATTCCGAGTCCAAAATCCATAGTTTTCCCCTCATTTGAAGATGCTTCTACGCAGATACAAGATCCTGAAGTCCAAGAGTTAAGGCATCAATTGGACTTGGCAGTTCGAGGAAAGAATGAGGCCGAATCAACAATGAAACGAATGATGGAAGTAGGGGTACTAAGTGAAATCCTTCCAAAGGAAAATGCGGATTTACGGTGGATGGTGTGGGCGCGGCAACTACAAGATCATTCCTCAGTATCATCCGGACTCATGAACGAGCTCTTGAGGTATGCATTGCAAGGCCTTATTCGTTAAATTGAGACAAAATGGTCATTTTGAGACTTTTGAATTAGACCTCGAAAGCTTCAGTGAATGGATAAATCTGAAGCATTATAGCGTTCATTAAGGCGTCAAAGAGCAGCCCAAAAATCAATGTAAAATGAGGGCCACTTTTTTTACAAAATATAAAGCGGCATGAAGCCTCAGTATACAGAAATGCTCTAACAAATTTGGAGGTGTACTCTGCATATCTAGCTATCTCCAAAAATGAAAAATGAAGACCCTCAATATACATGCGACCTATTATTACTTTAATCGTATTAGGGTTTCCATATACAACCTTTCTATTTATAATAAAGAGAACTCAGAAACCAAAGGCTTCGAAAAATATACTATGTCACTTTACTTATTGTTGATTTCCGTATCCTTGAGCTTCGTGTGACAACTCATATTTTTGATTTTTTTTTGTTTACCTTTTTGAATGAACCGGAAATTAGAAATAGGTATCCGGATTCATCTAAAGAGAAAGATAAATCCAAAAATAGTCACAAAAGGACCTTACAGAACTAATCCGGTTTCAGGTAGAAGCGGATCGGATTAGATTTCTAACCGGATAGTATTTCCAACCGGAATCTCGTTGACCGGATTGGAGAAAACCGGATGTCAAGAACCGGACCGGATATCCGACCGGTCATAAAGACAGTCCAAGGCGTCAGGACTATATAAAGCTTGACCCTGCCCATTTTCAGGTCTCTGGATTTCCACGTGTTGTTGTGTCCTGATTTAGCGCCTGACGTTTTTATCGTTGACCACGGCAAGGAAGAGAAAATACAAGAGGGTCCGGAAGTGAGTGAGGGGTGTGAAACGGAGAGATCTCCTCCGGACATGAGTGGGTGAGACCTTGAATGCAAACGGATACGTGAGAGACTGAGAGTGTGAGCACGCCAGTAGGTTAGTTTAAAGGCGGAGCGGAACATCTAAGTGTCGGCGCTCCCTTGTTAGGACTGTAGAAGAGTGAAAACCGGGTAGAGCTACCCTCATGCCGCGGCTGAACCGGAAGAGAGGTTCTAACACCCCGCCCCCGAGTGAAGTAAAGCTTAGAAAAGTAGTTCCGGTCATGCCGACCAAGGAACCGGAACAGGGAGAACTTAGAGAGGATTTATCGTTGATGAGTTGTCAGGGGTTAGCTTTGAAGCCTTGGGATTTCAAAGATGAGAGGATGATTAGAGAAATCCTGAGTGGCGTATTGAATTAGTTCGATAACACCCTGAGAGGGAATCCGATCCAATGGACCGAGGTTTTGTAGCGGGACGTATACGGATTCCGGCCAGGAGGACTCGGGCTTGCCAGCCGGAAGGATGATTTCGTCCAGGGCAAGTTCGGAAGCGTAGTAAACCCGAAGGACGGCTACGCGGTCGAAGACTGCCTCGATGACCGGGAGCGATGCCTGCTCCAGTTCCTGGTTCCGGTTCTGCATCCGGAAAAGTCCACCAAGGTGACTATCACCTTGGCTAACACGATTTTCGGAGCGCTGAGCGGAACTCGGAAAGTAGACTGGGGCCGGATCTTCTTTGATCTGGTGTCCCAGCTTACTACAAGAGTGGGGAGAAGTAGGGCTACCCCACTGTGCCCTTATGTGTACCACCTCTACCAACAATAGGAACTGCTGACGGAAGTGGAGCTAAAGGTGTGGAAGGCCCAAGAGCGGACCATGAAGTACGGAGAATCCGAGTCCGACCAAGAAGCGGATTCCGGAAACGAAACCGAGGAGGAGGAAGAAGAAGAAGAGGAAGAACCGTATGTCCCCGCCAAGAGGTAGAAGACCACGTCGACTCGGAATTGAGGAACGCCCCCGGGACATCCGCGGCCGCGCAGAGGTGAGACTCCAACCGGATTGGATGTGGCATCCGGATCGGAAACCGCAGATCCGTTCGACGAGTTGGTTGGGATCCTCTATGGAATCCGGGCGGATTGGGAAGTTAAGAAGCGGACGCTCGGGGAGATTGCGGAATTAATCGGAGCGGAACCGGACAGTCAGTTGCCGCGGAAGGTAGCTGAGAGTGTTATCAATCCGGATGACCTCCGGAAGATGAAGGAGGATAGCAAGCGGTAGCACGATGAGGTGGACACCCTCAAGGCCGAACTGTTCGCGTTGCTCGAGAACGCCACCGCGACAAAGGAGATGGCGGAGGAAATGAAGAAGTTGGCCGCAAAAGTGAAGGACGTGCTTGGAGGACCCGGAGCCGCGGTCACCAAGGCGCGCCTGATCGAAGAGGAGGTGCACAAGGACAAGAAGATATCCGGAACCAGGGTGGTGCACATCCTCACCGATTTTGAGGAGCAGATGGTGTCGCAGCACAAAGTAAGCAATTTCCCTATTATACTCACAAAAATCACTCTAGAGCATAACAAAATGACCCTAAAGATCGAACCCATGAGATCCTGTGAAGTAGCTAACTCTAACAAGGAGATAAACCCAATTAAACCCTTTAATTCTACTTTTTCGGTTCTACCTCTGACGACCGGAATGTCAAACAACAACCGGAAGACTACGACCAGATTGTATCCTACTTCCGATTTTACTAGTTCCCCGGTTTTTGGACTGACTTCTTAATTCTGGACCCTACAACTTCCGGTCCTATGTACCCTCCTGGGCGGATCCGATCCGGTCCACCCTTTCGTACCCGGTTTAGTTTTACCTCTGTTTTACCATCAGAGGGTTCGCCGCTTGCTTTTGAAAGTGGTAGGCCCATCACTCCTTCCGTGAATTATAGTGGCTGAAGACCCACTTTCCTATCCACTGATTCCCTAACTAACACGGATCCAGTTTGGTCCTTCACAGTAATCCGGATAGCAAGCTAAATCACAGGTCACACAAAGACCCCCCGTACGATCCTCTCATACTACAACGACCTTGACACTGATCCGTTCCGTACGAAGTTGGGTGGCCACAAGTGCATCCATCCGTTCCAACATCTACGAAAGTTCTTCCGTTCACAACAGTGGCAAGACCTCACAGGAGTCAGGATACTCAACCGGATTTCCCACCCAGGAGTTCTAGCGCAGCTAAGGAATCCCTCCTTATCCTCCTAGCCTGATCAACGGATCTCTTATCCGGAATGCTAAACTTCTATAGCTGCTGAGGCACTGGAATCCACTCCTAACTCTTCATAACCTACTCGCATGTACCTAGAACCGGAAACATACATCAAGGGGAGAAACTCTACCAACACCTCCGTACTCACCTTCCTATTTTGATTCCGTACACTCTTGCCAATACTCGGGAAAAATACACAAAAGTTAGTTTAAAGGAAAGTACACAAGGAAATGCCAAAAGAACTCTCTCCCTCGTCTCCAGCTCAAAGACTGTTTTATATACAAAAAGCAAAAAGCAAAAAGTGAATACATGATTTCCGCCTCTAAAGGCGCTGACAATCCGGTCCTACCTTATCCTAACCGGATTCTATTCCGGTTCCTATCTATAAGTCCTATTTTTACAATCCTTCCTGTTCCGTCTCATACACTCGGGATCCAATGGTAGGGCTCTCATCAGGTCTCTCCAACTGCTCGAAGACCTCATTTAGATTCCGGTTCCGTTCCCCATCCGTAGGTAGAGCCGGGTGATCTTCCTCAATTTCCGGGGAGTCTAAATTTATCGGCTGATGTCCGGTCGAGGGCGTCTCCTTCTTTGCCCTATTTGACTGGGGCGTCTTGTCCTTTCCCGATTCCTGAGCTACGTCTTCCGGAAACAAGTCCGGAAGAGAAATTTCAGAGAGCCGGACTGGAACTTCTGTCAACTTTTGGCTGCTCTCCACGATCCGGTCCGCTGACTCTCGTGCCTTGGATAGGAGCTTCTCCATCTGCTCCTCAAAATCGGTGAGGATGTGCACCACCCTGGTTCCGGATATCTTCTTGTCCTTGTGCACCTCCTCTTCGATCAGGCGCGCCTTGGTGACCGCGGCTCCGGGTCCTCCGAGCACGTCCTTTACCTCTACGGCCAACTTCTTCATTTCCTCCGCCATCTCCTTTGTCGCGGTGGCGTTCTCGAGCAACGCGAACAGTTCGGCCTTGAGGGTGTCCACCTCATCGTGCTACCGCTTGCTATCCTCCTTCATCTTCCAGAGGTCATCCGGATTGATAACACTCTCAGCTACCTTCCGCGGCAACTGACTGTCCGGTTCCGCTCCGATTAATTCCGCAATCTCCCCGAGCGTCCGCTTCTTAACTTCCCAATCCGCCCGGATTCCGCAGAGGATCCCAACCAACTCGTCGAACGGATCTGCGGTTCCCGATCCAGATGCCACATCTAGTCCGGTTGGAGTCTCACCTCTGCGCGGCCGCGGATGTCCCGGGGGCGTTCCTCAATTCCGAGTCGGCGTGGTCTTCTGCCTCTTGGCGGGGACATACGGTTCTTCCTCTTCTTCTTCTTCCTCCTCCTCGGTTTCGTTTCCGAAATCCGCTTCTTGGTCGGACTCGAATTCTCCGTACTTCATGGTCCGCTCTTGGGCCTTCCTCACCTTTAGCTCCACTTCCGTCAGCAGTTCCTGTTGTTGGTAGAGGTGGTACACATAAGGGCACAGTGGGGTAGCCCTACTTCTCCCCACTCTTGTAGTAAGCTGGGACACCAGATCAAAGAAGATCCGGCCCCAGTCTACTTTCCGAGTTCCGCTCAGCGCTCCGAAAATCGTGTTAGCCAAGGTGATAGTCACCTTGGTGGACTTTTCCGGATGCAGAACCGGAACCAGGAACTAGAGCAGGCATCGCTCCCGGTCATCGAGGCAGTCTTCGACCGCGTAGCCGTCCTTCGGGTTTACTACGCTTCCGAACTTGCCCTGGACAAAATCATCCTTTCGGCTGGCAAGCCCGAGTCCTCCTGGCCGGAATCCGTATACGTCCCGCTACAAAGCCTCGGTCCATTGGATCGGATTCCCTCTCAGGGTGTTATCGAACTAATTCAATACGCCACTCAGGATTTCTCTAATCATCCTCTCATCTTTGAAACCCCAAGGCTTCAAAGCTAACCCCTGACAACCCATCAACGATAAATCCTCTCTAAGTTCTCCCTGTTCCGGTTCCTTGGTCGGCATGACCGGAACTACTTTTCTAAGCTTTACTTCACTCGGGGGCGGGGTGTTAGAACCTCTCTTCCGGTTCAGCCGCGGCATGAGGGTAGCTCTACCCGGTTTTCACTCTTCTACAGTCCTAACAAGGGAGCGCCGACACTTAGATGTTCCGCTCCGCCTTTAAACTAACCTACTGGCGTGCTCACACTCTCAGTCTCTCACGTATCCGTTTGCATTCAAGGTCTCACCCACTCATGTCCGGAGGAGATCTCTCCGTTTCACACCCCTCACTCACTTCCGGACCCTCTTGTATTTTCTCTTCCTTGCCGTGGTCAACGATAAAAACGTCAGGCGCTAAATCAGGACACAACAACACGTGGAAATCCAGAGACCTGAAAATGGGCAGGGTCAGGCTTTATATAGTCCTGACGCCCTGGACTGTCTTTATGACCGGTCGGATATCCGGTCCGGTTCTTGACATCCGGTTTTCTCCAATCCGGTCAACGAGATTCCGGTTGGAAATACTATCCGGTTAGAAATCTAATCCGATCCGCTTCTACCTAAAACCGGATTAGTTCCGTAAGGTCCTTTTGTGACTATTTTTGGTTTTATCTTTCTCTTTAGATGAATCCGGATACCTATTTCTAATTTCCGGTAACACAATATTCAATATTTTGAGAGGTTTAGGGCCTCTCATAATAATATTTTCCATTTAGGCCCTAAAAAGTGAATTGTAATGTTAAGTAGTTTAGGTGGGCAAATACTAACTTTGCTAGTTGTAATACACAATTTCCATTAAAATGAGAGTCTTTTTAGTGATGGACTGTTCAAATACATGAAGTTTGCTTTAGGGTATATGTTTTGATTTATATAAGTGAAGAGAATGACATCTTTTGAACACCAAGTCATAAGCTCCGCGGTTGGTTGTATGGGGTTGTTCATCTCATTGAAGTAGTCCGGGTTCGATTCCCATTGGGTTTGTATGAGCGCATGAGAGAAAAAACATGACTTGGTGCTACTAAGTGAGCTTTGCCGGCAGGAAAGTTGTAACGACCAACCGACCCCCTATCCAGAATGTAACAAGTGCTTTACATGTTAACCAAATAAATAGTGGATATATCCACTACATTTTTTTCTCCAATAGCAATGTAATTTCAAATAAAATATATTTAGTGATACACAAATAAGAAAATGAATTAAAAAATAGTGAAAATAGAGCTCAAGAATAAAAAATATATATATATTAAAGACTATATTTAAATTCCATTGTTTTGTAAACACAAAACATACACTTGAAAACAATCATGCAATATTAAACACTAAAATAGAATCAATCAACGGAAACCTATATCCTCTAAAAAAAACTGAAACGACTATCATCTATTATAATATTAAGGGTCCAACACTTATGCAATGAAAAACAACTCCATATAAGATGTAGAAATAAAACAATACCCTCCATATGAATGTTATAGTTAAAATACATGATTTCTCCATATCATGTATATGAAGCCAAACTCTGGTTGATGATTTCGATTTGAACTGTAGGGATCTTGATTCTGCATTGGCGAGTTCCTCTTCTGTTTTGAGACTTCCATGTTGTAATTAAAGCGTTTGTTGTCTCCCACGCAGGTTCTTCAGTTTCATCAACCCTCCAAAGCAAACCTCTATCACTATCCCATCCTTCATAGAAGTCTTGAACTTCTTGATTGCGTGATGTTGGCCAAAAGTATTGAATGTGCACACAGTTTGGTTTCTCGGGGTTAGAGTTTGGATCAAACAATGCTCTGGCAATCCAAACTGGTCTGTTGTCACCGTCTGCAGGGCGAACTGCAACAAAATACCCTTCTTATACATCTCGAGCCACCCTAAAGGATGGTTGTGGACGATCCCTCAAGGGCCCAACATAAGGCTCATCCTCTCCATGCTCTTCGAGATCTTCACCATCTTCGTCTAAATGATCAACTTCTGTCACTTGAATACGAGTAGTTGGCCAGAAACCATCTTTTAGAGCACTAGAAGTAGGAAATGGCTCTTGAAGAGCTGCCTTTACACCACGCCAATAGCGCACCACATTCTCATAGTGCCTACGATGTTCTCCACTCACGTCTGCTCTGCACAAGTCGTCCCAATAGTTTATGAATCCTGATAAACCTTTGACAATGTCATTGACACCTTTCATTGGGTTGAGTGGTACTGGCAAAGGCACACCACGTGGCCACAAACTCCGTCCTTCATCGTCTTCTTTCCACAACTTAATGGCTTGACCGTGTCTGCCTAACCAGTTTTCATCCGTGCACTTCAACTTGTACTTCATGACTGGGCATCCAACAGAGTCTAGGTAGAACTTCACTTGTTGCGGTCTTGTGTGTCCCACAAGGATTTCATCACCATCCATCCATTTTCCTGCAATGAAACGCTTGAAATCAGGCACCTCCTCTATGAGGTGAGGGATAGTAGGAATAGACTCAACATCCATGAATGACTTCATGAGCGCCGGGATTGTTGGGAAGTTCTCCTTCTTCAACAGCATGCTCCATCTTCCAAACAATGCGTCAATGTCGTCGTGTGTGTGACCAACAATCATGAAGTTGACATACACTTCTCTGAAGATCTTGTTAGCAACAAGTAGAGACCAGAAACAGAAAACATATCTATTCTTGTTGTCGCCGGTGGCATTGTCCATTTGCACATTCAAAATAGGAGGCAAAGGCACTGCTGGAACTGCATTCATTGGAGGTGGTGGTAGTGACACGTCGCACATTTCTTTACCCTGCAGCACTGCCCTGAACAAATTTGAAGACCCTGACCCAGAAAATAATTACCGAGAAGAAGACTTCGATGGCAATTCCAAATCCCGCAACAACTTTGCCATAGAACCAATTGTATAGTTTGAATCGTGTTTAAAGAGATCCAAACCATAATGTGCATAACGCACATCTCCATGACCATGAGCAATCATGCCAGTGACAGACACAGGCAGTTTCACAAGGCCATCAAGCTCCTTACTCCTGTGGGAAAAGACTAGAGAAGCAATCTTTGCATGATCCATCTTGTCGTGCATAACTGTGAGGCATTCGTGTGGAAAAGCTACTGAACGGTGACGGTTTGCATAATACAACTCCCGATGAGCTCGAGCAATCTCATTGTGCCTATCCAACTTCCGAGAATACTTCAATTCATTGTGAGACCCACTTATAGCACCCTTCTTGAGGTCTTGCAATTTGTCACACGTGCCACATCGCGCAAAATTGTCTCCAGGCTTCTTCACCTCATACTCAGGGAACTTACAACACCTAATCTTACTCAAGTTCGAAGCTGACACCTCACTCAGTCCAAAAACAGCATTGACATCATTGAGTTCTTTCATCTTACCCTTCCACTGGAAGGTGGAAGGTAGGATCTTGGCCACAACTTTCTCTCCTGACTTCAGGGTCTTCGTACGATGAGGCATGTGATCTGCCTCTTTCTCCAAAATGCACTTCAATGTTGCTATAGCTTGTTGAGTGTGTTTCCTCGGTTTCACCGTTCCCTTATTGCCATGGTCCTTTGCCTCTCGACCACGCCTCATGTACGATTGGTAGCGATAGAATGTGGCCTCAAGGACCCCAACTATATGCATCCACGCTCGCATACATACCGGTGTATTGTCAATTGACACCATTCGTCTACCACGCTCGTCAACATGCACCTGCCTATGCACATCCATTTTCATGTAGGTCCTGTGTTTGAACGTGGAGTTGCGATACATGCGTTCACGAAAGGCTCGAATCTTATCCCTAGGAAATGGCTGAACACAGTTGCGACTACAACATATTTTAGTAGACACTGCATGGATGGAATCTTGAGTAAGCAACTCCTTCGATTTCAAATTTGTTTCACGGGGTGCATTTCGGACCATACTTGTGTATGGTCTCGAAGACGTCGAAGAGGGCGGATTTAAGAGAGCCTGTTGGAGACAATTGAATTTGTCCCTAGTCTCATGGTCTCTAAGGCTAGCTCTACGACAGTGGACAAGATGAATAGGCCAAGCCAACAATGAGCACACTTGTTCCTCTGGTAGGTCTTCTTCGCTATGTGTTTTGGAGATGTGGATCGCCACGTGGGTGTCACCAAGAGGGCCATTGGCACCCAAAACGAGGTCAGAGTTCACACTATGACAAACACCTTCACCCACAAGCACTCCAGCCTCATTGTACAAGGTGACAACTCGAGTATTCCAAAGCCGACGCGGTAGACCTTCGCATTCCGGGACCCCAACATTCATTGCTTCGACATTCTGAAATTCGTCTTCTGAAGATGCCATGAATTCTTCTTCATCATGTCTGAATTCACTGGATTCAGAACCCGATGACATGTCCATGTCATCAGGGTCATCTATAGTATCCATGGATACCTGTAAAAATGCAATGTGAAATAGGGTAAGTGAATTGCAGCATAGATCATGCAATTTCATTCATGTTCAGGTCGACCCGACCTGAATGACCAAATGTTATAGGTACATCTATGACACCAACGAACTTATTCTGTGAAGCCTAGGTTTCAACTGCAATTGACATCATTCATTAAAATTTCTTATAAATTCAGATATATGTAAACTCTGTTTTCAGGTCGAATCGACCTGAAGTGTCTGAACCCTGGCCTTGTATAATTTTTGTTAGCGGAAAATATAAATGTAAGAAGACTGAGTACAATCCTGAACTTCAGGTCGGATCGACCTGAAGTGTCCTTTGTATTCTGAGATAATGAACTCATCTTCATCTGTTCAATTGTACAGGGAATTCCCAATTTTATTCCTTTATAAATCTCGAACTTCTCGAACTGAAGTCTGGGATAAGAGTACCCACACTTCAGGTCGAACCGACCTGAAATGAGGACTTGTAGTGAGCCGAATCATATCTGCACACTATTATCATTACGTACAGAATTCTTAGTGATTGAATCTGTGAATATCGAGAATTTCAGCAGGACATCTACGAGATTTTCACTTGAATGAAATTACAATTATAGATACGGTTTAGGTCGACTCGATCTGAATTGCCATGTATACCATTTCATAAATGATATTCAATGACAGAACAATTCAATCTACCTAGGATACGTTTTACATTACTTCAATTACTATCATATGTGTCAGTTCAGGTCGACTCGACCTAAATTGCATGAACGAATGACTAATGTAGACAATCTCACATTCAAGTCGACTCGACCTGAAGTGCATTAAAATTTACTCATGTACCGTTGTTCGTATTCAGGTCGACTCGACCTAAACAATTCCGGATTTCTCGGACATTGTGTTTCCAGTCTCGTAGTAACCGTGATCTCGTATTCCGGGTTTCCCGGCGAGATAATCGGGCACTGCACTCTCAGAATTCGGCAACTCAGATGTCGAGAACTGAACATTGAATGAAGACCTTGTCACTAAAAATTGAGGAAGCCCAGAACTCATACTCGTGCAACTCGATTTTCAGTAATAAACGTTGGAAACATACGCACTCTGCCAACTTCAGCAACTAGGAACTCCACAATAGATGGCAGCGCTGAAAGAAACATTATACACACTCAGAAAACTACTATGTGCTTACAAAGTAACTATGTCCAATCCATTGAATGAAAATGTTTGAAAATGCTAAAGGCTTCTAACCTGAGGACATACGGAAGGCAACAAGCGCGTTCACCGAGATCCTCGAAGCGCAATACTCCGACACTCTAGATAGTACAAGTACAGAAATTGATAGAGGTCAGTAATGACATGAGAGAAGTGAAATCTCGCATGAACATCCGTGTATTCGCGACGGAGAAGGAGAGTACCCTAATGCGCGCGGATACAACGACATTCAAAACAATTTTGGCGGCAATGTGTAAGCGCGAATGCGAAGGCGGGAGCTGTAGGACGGAATTTGAAAATCCCGAACTCCTTCCGCAAATTCCTTTGATTTTTTATTCCCGCCTACACTGTTCATGACAGAAATAGACACTGACAGCTATTAAGTACCTATGAGGTTGCTTTCTTGCACCGTTAAGCACTAATTTCTAGATTCTATTTGTAACAGAATCTAGGCAAGAAGTCTTCATTGTCTTTTTTTCTTTTGCAATTTCTGGATGTCAATTTGATTTTGCTGAAGTTAGGGTCTGTTTGTAAATTTAGACAAACACAACCTTTTGCACCACCCAAGTGTTTGCATGTGATTTTATCAATAAGGGTTTTACGGTTTAGGGTTTAGGGTCTTTAGGGTTTAGGGTTTAGGGTTTTCAGGGTTTAGGATCTCTAGGGTTTAGGGTCTCTACGGTTTAGAGTCTCTAGGGTTTAGGGTCTCGGATTCAGGTATTTTTGTAGATTAATAAATCATTTCATATCATGTTTTTGAAATATTGAACAAATATTTAATTTAGAAGTGAATTCAAGGTTTTAGTACATACTAAGGAATTATACTGCATGCACTTTCAAATTCTTTTTATAATGTTTGCAATATTAATTTTTCCATAAATCCGAATTATTTCGCAGAGATTTGCAACTTCTGTGTTATTTTTTCGGACATGCTTCCACGTCAAACTGATACAAATTAATGGTTTGGTTTGTATTAATTACAACATCAAGACTACAGTATTTTTTTGGAAACTCATTTGAAAAAGTGTGGGGAAGCAATAGGGTTATCTTAAAATTAAGTTTTTCCATGAATCCTAATTATTTTGAGGATTTGCAACTTGTGTGTTACGTTTTTGGACATGCTTCCACGTCAAATCGATATAATTTATTGGTTTGGGTTTTATTAAATACAGCATGATTTGTAGTTCTTCATTTGAAATCCATTTCAAATGAAGAAGACAGCGTCGAAAAGCAATAGGGTTATCTTAAAATTAAGTTTTTCCATGAATCCTAATTATTTTGAACATTTGCAACTTGTGTGTTACGATTCTTGACATGCTTGCACGTCAAACCAATATAATTTATTGGTTTGGGTTCTATTAAATACAGCATGATTTGTAGAGTATTTGTTTTGAAATCCATTTCAAATGAAGAAGGCAGCGTAGGAAAGCAATAGGGTTATCTTAAAATTAAGTTTTTCCATGAATCCTAATTATTTTGAACATTTGCAACTTGTGTGTTACGATTCTTGACATGCTTGTACGTCAAACCAATATAATTTATTGGTTTGGGTTCTATTAAATACAGCATGATTTGTAGAGTATTTGTTTTGAAATCCATTTCAAATGAAGAAGGCAACGTAGGAAAGCAATAGGGTTATCTTAAAATTAAGTTTTTCCATGAATCCTAATTATTTTGAACATTTGCAACTTGTGTGTTACGTTTCTTGACATGCTTGCACGTCAAACCAATATAATTTATTGGTTTGGGTTCTATTTAATACAACATGATTTTTAGAGTATTTGTTTTAAAAATCCATTTCAAATGAAGAAGGCAACGTAGGAAAGCAATAGGGTTATCTTAAAATTAAGTTTTTCCATGAATCCTAATTATTTTGAACATTTGCAACTTGTGTGTTACGATTCTTGACATGCTTGCACGTCAAACCAATATAATTTATTGGTTTGGGTTCTATTAAATACAGCATGATTTGTAGAGTATTTGTTTTGAAATCCATTTCAAATGAAGAAGGCAGCGTAGGAAAGCAATAGGGTTATCTTAAAATTAAGTTTTTCTATGAATCCTAATTATTTTGAACATTTGCAACTTGTGTGTTACGATTCTTGACATGCTTGTACGTCAAACCAATATAATTTATTGGTTTGGGTTCTATTAAATACAGCATGATTTGTAGAGTATTTGTTTTGAAATCCATTTCAAATGAAGAAGGCAACGTAGGAAAGCAATAGGGTTATCTTAAAATTAAGTTTTTCCATGAATCCTAATTATTTTGAACATTTGCAACTTGTGTGTTACGTTTCTTGACATGCTTGCACGTCAAACCAATATAATTTATTGGTTTGGGTTCTATTTAATACAACATGATTTTTAGAGTATTTGTTTTAAAAATCCATTTCAAATGAAGAAGGCAACGTAGGAAAGCAATAGGGTTATCTTAAAATTAAGTTTTTCCATGAATCCTAATTATTTTGAACATTTGCAACTTGTGTGTTACGATTCTTAACATGCTTGCACGTCAAACCAATATAATTTATTGGTTTGGGTTCTATTAAATACAGCATGATTTGTAGAGTATTTGTTTTGAAATCCATTTCAAATGAAGAAGGTAGTGTAGGAAAGCAATAGGGTTGTCTTAAAATTAAGTTTTTCCATGAATCCTAATTATTTTGAACATTTGCAACTTGTGATTGTGTTATGATTCTTGACATGCTTGCACGTCAAACCGATATAATTTATTGGTTTGGGTTTTATTAAATACAGCATGATTTGTAGAGTATTTGTTTTGAAATCCATTTCAATTGAAGAAGTGTAGGAAAGCAATACGGTTCTTTTAAAATAATTTTACCCTAAAATCCTACCCGATGAATTCATCCTCAAAATTTCAGTAGAATTTTTATGTATTAGATAAAATGCAGAGCAAGAAATGGGTTGGCACTAACCCTTGCTATGCTATCCATTCATCATTAGAATTTTATAAGAATTGTTGCGTAAAACTTTCAAATAAATCTTCAAATAAAAATCTCAAAAACTTTCTGAAGAACTTAATTCTTTTGGAATCCAAAATCACTTCAATTGAATGAATTTCTCAAAATTATTTAGTAGTAGCAATAGAAGATTGAAATCATGAAAACTCACAACTCACAATAGAACAAAATCATAGAAATGCAAAGAAGTGTAAAGCCAAGAGAAGCAATGGATTTGCCTTCTCTATAATATCATCATATGGATCCTCTCTAGTATCACCTTAATTGCAACAACTATATTATTTTTATAATATCACCCTTTGTAAAAAGTGATATTATAGAAGTGGTTGCAAACAGCTACTCTATTTCTATGATATCACATTGTGTAAAAATACAATTTCTATGTATGCATGATTGACAATATTTTTACATAATATTTAAAATAATTATTTTACAGACTTACTGAAATCATTATCATGCAATCTATTCAAATATATCAAATTTTTACTAATATGTAATACAATGAATGCATAGCATAGCAAGCATGAGCCCCTAGTATTAATGATAGCATTTGTGATATTATAGAGAGACTTATGATTTTAGTAGTATGACTAGCAGTTGGTGCTTGCTATGCTACGCATTCATCATTAGAATTTTATAAGAAAATTTATGTATTAGATAGAATGCAGAACAAAAATTTCAATAAATCTTCAAATAAAAATGACTAAAAATCTTTGTATAATTTTTTTTATAAGTAAGCATATATTTAAATGTACAATAGAAATTTATTGAATGATGAATGAAACATATGCAATGATAAATACTTAAAAAAATACACATACATTAGAATGCATCAGAAATTTGACTTCATTGTTAATTAGAATTAGAATTTCATTAGAATTTCATTAGAATTTTTATGTATTAGATAGAATGCAGAGCAAGAATTTCAATAAATCTTCAAATAAAAATTACTAAAAATTTTATATAATTTTTATTAATAAATAAGCATATACTAAAATAAACAATAGAAATTTAATGAATGATGAATACGATAAAAGATACATATACATTAGAGTGCATTAGAAATTTGACTCAATTGTTACAAAAAATGCCAACCCAAATAGAAGAATTTAAAAGAAAAATTTGTAAATTTCAAAAGCTTCATGAACAATTTAATTGTTGTGAAATCCAAAATCGGTTCAGTCTAATAAATTTCTCAAATCATTTGGTAGTAGCGATAGAAAATTGAAATCATGAAAGCTAAAAGCTCACAAAAGCACAAAATTATAGAAGTGCAAAGAAGTGTAAAGCCAAGAGAAGCAATTGATTTGCCACCTCTATAATATCATCCTATGGATCCTCTTTAATATTACCTTAATTGCATCAACTATATTATTTCTATAATATCATCCTTTGTAAAAAGTGATATTACAGAAGTGATGGCAAATTGCTACTCTATTTTTGTAATATCACATTGTGTGAAAATACGATTTCTATGTATGCATGATTGGAAATATTTTTATAAAATAATTAAAATAATTTTTTTAAAGACTTATCAAAATCATTATCATGCATTCTATTCAAATATATCAAAATTTTACTAATATGTGATACAATAAATGCGTAGCATAGCAACCACAAGACCCTAGTATTAATGATAGCATTTGTGATATTACAGAGGGACTTATGATTTTAGTAGTATGATAAACAAACCAAATTTTGGAAAAAGGGTATCTATTATTATGTGAGGCTACAAAAAGGGACATATCACGGTCCAAGTACTTGGGATGGGTATTGAAGATGGTCGGGTATCAAAGCCGGGTATTGAAGAAGGCCGGGTACCTAAAACCAC
The DNA here is from genome assembly GCA_950106755.1 of Climacium dendroides. Taxonomy (NCBI): domain Eukaryota; kingdom Viridiplantae; phylum Streptophyta; class Bryopsida; order Hypnales; family Climaciaceae; genus Climacium; species Climacium dendroides. Next base: position 554,063 of record CATNNA010000013.1, on the reverse strand, counting down.
CTGGAAGAACCAGGTACCTAGACCGCCGGGTATTTGCCTGCAGAGGTCTGGAAACCTAGGGTTTGGTGTCCGCGCATTTTCGTGTCCGTTGTTTTGTCGTGCACCTCTGTTGTTCCCTCTGTTGTTTCCTCTGCTATTCTCTCGTGCATTCCGCTATATTCTCGTGCATTCCACTGTTCTTTGGACGCATTTTTGTTGCATCTTTGTTGTTTGTGCATTTCGCACTTGCCGGCAGTGGACACGCATTTTTTTTAGCACGGGCGTCGTGAAGAAGAGGACCTTGTTTTCCGCATTGTGTGTGACTTTGGAGTTCGATTCAATTGGGGGGACTTGAAGCTGTGAAGAAGTGAACCTCAAGGCGGGCGTCGTGAAGAAGCGGACCTTGAGCATTGTTTTCTGTGTGATTTTGGAGTTCCATTCGATCGGGGGGACTTGAAGCTGCTGGCTGGTGCTGTGTGTTTGCATCTGAACGAGGTGCAGCTTGATCTCAAGGACGTGCATCTTGAAGCAGGGTTTGGAGTTTGAGGTAAAAACCTGACTCAATTCATCACTGTTGTGTTAGTGCAATGGTTCTCTTGAGGCGTGTTTAAGGGTTTAGGTCTGTCAGTTCTGTTCAGGCGTGTTTAAGGGTTTAGGTCTGTTTAAGGGTTCTCTTGGGTCTTTTCTCAATTCCTCCAAGATTGGAGTCTCTGTTCCTCTTAGGGTACTGATTTGAAAGTGGCACTTCTGCTTCTTTGGACACTTCGGGTTTGGGATTGGTTTTTTTGCTTTGTATTTGCTTTGTGTTGGGAATACTGTTCAATCCACCCTTTGAAGTCTTGAATTCAAAATAATGGAGGAGGTACTTTCACGACATTTCATGATTTGTATGCATAAGATGATATTTCTACATTGTATGAGATGCAAGTTGCGTGCATTTCTACAAATGCATGTCTGCGTTTCTACATTGTTGGATTCAGCTACTTGTGTGAATCCTCATTGTACTTGTGTGGGGATTGTATTGTGCCAGAGCACTTTGCCGAGGTTCTCAAGCGCAAGGTTGTGTAATCTTATTCTACTTCCAAGAATAGGTACTGGTGGATAAGATACAACCACAACAACGAGGTTAGTATCTAGAACTTCATTGTTTGTTTTTCCTTGCTCACATGTGGTTGTACAATTTATTCTAGAAAATGAGCTTCTGGAGATAAGAGTTGTGTATTCTGTTGGGTGGTATTTGCTCCCAACAGATTGGATCTTTATTTGTAATTGTTGGAAGGAATGTGGTTGCTTGAAATATGTTTGCAGTTTGTTTCTTGGCATTTGGTTTGCAATGTAAGTTTTTTAAAATTGGTTTGTTTTTTGCATTTCAGATTGACAATTGTAGCACTGGAGTTACAAGATTGTGGAGTCCATAATAAGCAGCTACACTGAAAGTAGGAGCTAAGTTGAGACTGAAGTTGCATAGCGCTTGCTTGTAGAAACTCAGGTATGTATTAATTTCAATTCTCTTGCACCATCTCAGCTTTGAATAGTGATTTCTATGTGATTGTTGTAAAGCTAGCTGCAATGTCCAATGGGGTTTAACTTGCGGGATGTATCGTGTGCGTACGTTCCTTTTTTAGTTCTCGTGAGGTTTGTTGTTTTCTGTTAGAATTCATGGTTTGGGAGTTTCTAGATGGAAACATGCTTGTTTGGGATGTTGTAGGTTTGTACAATGACTTTTTGGTTTTAGGTTTAGGTGGTCTGCTGGTTTGAGATGTTTTTGATTTCTTTGGCTTTTTTCAACTCTTGAATTTGTTGAAAATGTGGATAATATTGCAGGTTTAGGAGATTAATCCATCTACATTGCATTTCAAGATCCTCATTTTTTAATTCCCGAGGTGAGTTATAATGCACAGGACTTCATTTAGGGTTTAGGGTTCAGAAAATGGCATTCATTGTTTAGGGTCCAGTACTTCAGTTCCAGGGTTTGTTTAGGGTTCAGTGCTTAGGGTCCAGGGTTTCTTTAGGGTCCATTGCTTAGGATTTAGGGTTTAGGGTATACTGAAGGTCTACGAATTAGAATTCAGAATGTCAAGGAAAGAAATGAGCAGCCACAACCACACAAATTCCCCAGAATCAACCCAATACTATCCGGGCATCATCTTGTCAAACTTAATTCCTAAACGTACCACGAATGTAAGGCTCCTGAACGAAACTGCAATTCAGGTCGCATCGACCTAAATTGCATATCCCCTCAAGCACATATCCTAGGTCCGGGCAAGTTCCAAGAAAATTTTCAGATGAGAGAAACCTACATTTCAGGCCGGTCTGACCTGAAATGTACACCTACTAGCATTTTTTGTCCAAAGAAGGCAACTAAATGGAAGGGAATTGCACTAACAGGTCAGAAGACAAATAACAAAGTCGTCCAAATTCAATGCAGATCAGGTCGGTCCGACCTGAACTGCAGAGAAACACCCTATGCAATCTGACGTGTCAAATAAGTTGTAAGACCAACAAATTAATAACTATCACAATATTAGACACCTATTTATAAACAAATGGACTAATAAATGAGTTCATTAATATATCGGTAATGTACGTCACATGACCCTCACTACGATTCAGGTCGCATCGACCTGAATTGTAGAGCCCCATAATTCATATCCTCTCCCAAATCTTTGCATTTGTCTGTGCTATTTCATGGACAATGTTGACATGAGATGAACATGCATTTCAGGTTGGACCGACCTGAAGTGTACACCTTGTAGCATTGTCAGCACAAGGCAAGCAACTAAGTAGCAGACATTGTCACTAACATCCCAGAAGAGAAATAACGTGATCGTCAAAATTAAATGCAGATCAGGTCGGTCCGACCTGAACTACAAGGAAGACCCTCTGCAATCTGACGTGTCAAATAATTTGTAAAACCAACAAATAAATCACTGTCATGATATTAGACACCTACCTGTAAACAAGTTGACTGATAAATGAATTCATTAACGTACCGATAATGTTCGTCACATGACCCACACTACAATTCAGGTCGATGCGACCTGAATTGCAGAGCCCCATAAATCATATCCTCTCCCAAATCTCTCCATTTGTCCGTACTATTTCATGGACAATGCTGACATGACATGAACATGCATTTCATGTCGGTCCGACCTGAAATGCACACCTACTAGCATTGTCAATACAAGGGAAGCAACTGAGTAGCAGACATTGTCACTAACATCCCAGAAGAGAAATAACATGATCGTCAAAATTAAATGCAGATCAGGTCGGTCAGACCTGAACTGCAAGGAAGACCCTTTGCAATCTGGCACAGCAAATACGTATTCCCTTCACCAACATACATATTTATATGACTATATTAAACACCTAGTATAATTAACAAATTGACCAAAAGGCACATTTCTAATAAACATCGATTTACCAACAACAAACATAATAACACTACCGCATGCAATTCAGGTCGAACCGACCTGAAATGCCAGTTCCAAAGTGAGAACAATACATACTAGGGCGATCCGATAACATTAATCAATAACATTGAGGACAACACAGTAGCAGAAATATTTGCATATTCCGACTAGAACTTCAGGTCGAGTCGATCTGAAGCGTATGAAGTAAAACGAACCGAGTCCAAGTAGATCAAACACAAAGAGGATGAAATGTAGAAGCTCCATGTACTGGTTTTTAGGTCGGGTCGATCTGAATCAACATAGCAACAACTCTTGTTCTAACAACATCCCGTTTGGATAATGAATGCAGAATGGATGACCAAATCGAGAAGTTGGAGGCCTTCTACGTACGCTCTGCGCACGAATCCTCTGGGGAGGAAGGAGACGACTTTGACAATGACGGAGACTACTGGGAATTCAAAAATCCTGAAAAGGTTGAGAGTTGGAGTCTCCACATGATTCCATTCAAGAACCTCATTTGCTTCGCTGCAAAGTTCAAAGACACCGACCATTTCTTCAACATATCCTTTGATGAGAAGATAAAGGACGTTGCCCACGACAGTGGTCCATTCTTGAAAATTCGGTGTGTTACAGCTGTGACTGGTACACCCGAAAGCGAGCAGTACCACTTCACTATTCGCTTGGACTCCTCAAGATGTGCCTTCAACATATCGCACTTCCTCTCAACGTTGGAACCGACTGAGTACAGAACGGAGATCCCCGACCTTGAGAAGAAAGTTGACCACAACTACTTCAAGACAAAGGACGGGAAGTTGGCAACGGGGAAGGCCCTATACTCTCGCCTGAAGACACTCCTCAACGACTTCACAATTCTGAAGACGAAACTTGAGCTAAAGAAGAAAGACATGACTGTTAGAACTGTCTCCCAAGAGTTTCCAAGTAACGTGGAGGGACAGAGCTCAATGGGTACACCTGGAACCCAACAGAGTCGGGGGACAAGAAAGTCCATGTAGGCCGCTACTCCATCACAAGCTCCCAGGAAAAGTAAGTTCGCATCAACCTCAACAGCGGCAACAGCAGCGCAAGACCCTAGTGCAGTTTTACCAGGGGAGTTGAGTTTTGTATCCGCAGTAACTGAGGTCCCGGTCCCTTATGACGCCAAGAAATCGCACGATTACATTGCGTCCGCGGAGGCATACAAGGCCTACTGGAAGCACTGCACGGACGCCTACATCTTTGGCCTGGAGGATAAGAAGACCATTTCCATTGAGCAGCTCATCAAGGCCCCAGAGGACTTAAACATCCGTAGCCATGAGATGAAGCTCGCAGAGGACATGATGACATACCTCTGGGAAATGCTAGATAAGTCCACAAAACAAACATTGTGTGTCATGCCCGTGGATTGCTCCGAGAAGCCAAAGCCGGAGGACTGGCCAGCACTTGAAAGGAAGAACTTCTACATCATCAATGGGCAGCACAGTGTGACTGCCAGCAAAATGATGGTGGACCAAAACCTTGACGAAGAGATTGTCAAGAACTTTCGTCAATGGGATTGCTACGTGGTCTGGTCTACAGATGTCCAAAAACTACGGGACATATCGGCGTACTACAATAGGGTCAACCACTTCGTGGCGTAGAAGCCCTCGTGGTCAACAAACATTCTGGGAGCCAGAAAAGTGTGGGAACTCATGGGGAGGCCACGCAATCCGAGGGAAGCGGCCCCAATAGCGACAATGTCCAACGTCAGGCGAAACGCTGAGAGTACAGCAAATAAGAAGAAATTCATGGTAAGAGATTCAAGTCGACTCGACCTGATCTGAGAATGTCGTCTGCCACCTAGTGTTCCAGCCAGCATAGGTGATGTATTGATTCTCTTCACGTGATAATGAATGAAGAGTTCGAAGTAAGCAAAACGACAAAGGTGCATTCGACGTTCAAAATGAAATGTGTAGTTTAGTTCGGTCCGAGCTGAATAGAGAGCTCCAAATTGACTGTGACATACAAAATTGCGTTGCAGGAATTCTCATCGGCAATGTACAAGCGGTTCGCTCTGCTGGATGTACTAAAGGCCCAGAAGGCTGCAAAAGGCAAGGATGCCAAGGAGAAGCTCGAGATCCGAAACGAGTTGAAGATAATCACAGCTCCGGATGACGTGTACAACCTGTGGAGCGAGGTTATCTCTAGTGCTGCACATGGGGAGTTGATAGACCCCAATACTAGATTGAAGTACAACGAGAAGGCCACTTGGAAGCCCGAGCAAGGGAATCTGACGCATGAGTTCTTCAAAGTGCTCGGAAACCTTTCCTTCAATGACTTGTCGAAGCTGGCCGAACATATTCTGCATCAGAATCTAGGGAGCAAGAACAAGGACTACCCGAAGGTCACAATCAAGCTTCTCTCTGCTGTACAAGAGAGCTGCTACACTGCTAGGGAGTGGGTGGAGAGAAGGAAGCGCAAGCACAAGGTGAAGATGGAGCTTCACGCCCTGGACGCAAGCCTCGGGCTCATGTCCTCCTTGAACGAGTTGAACCATGAGAGGTGGAGGGAGTTCAAACGAAGTCGGAACTTCACGAGTGCCACCATGAACGTGCTGCTAGAGCAGCCAGGGAACGAATACTGGATGGAGGCGAAGCAGTCAAGAGCGAAGGGGAAGAGCGCTGAGGAGATGTCAATGTACGCGGCTGAGTTTTTCCGGGTCTTCCTACAGCAGAGAAACAATTTTGTGCCCTCAAAATCCACTGCATACTATCGTCCATATGACGTTATGTATAAGACGCACCAAGATTGGCCTAGAGGCGTGCTCACTGCAGAGAACGTGAAGGACATCAAGCTTGGAGTGTGGGACCTGCGTTACACCCCGAATGTGGTGTCAAAGTCTAAGTGTACGCCAGCCGATCCATACTTCGCTGCAGTTGTCGAGTCCTTCCAAGAAAAGGGCCAGCCCCTTCTCGAGGACATTCCGGTGTGGGTGCTCATTTGTTCCGACCTCACCGAGCAAACGCAAGCACTTCACTTCATAGACAGCAATCCCGCGTTGAAGGAGTACTCCATGAGTTTCTCTAACTACATGCCTTCACCCAATGAGCGTATCGGTGACTTGTCTGCACGAAGCAAGAAGGCGGTGGAACCAATTTACCTGACCATTCTGCAAAGCCCAAGCAATGCTAGGACGGTGAGAATGAGGTCTTCCTATGATGCTCCCAATACTGAAACATTTACGAGGCCCGGGGCTTACAACGAGCTAGAGTTCAGAATTAATAATACTGAGCTACGAATGGAGTTCTTCCTCAATCTTGTGAGGAAATTCTGCGCTCCTGGAGAAAGCGTAATGTCATTCTTCGCTGGGTCGAAGTTCACGTGTGCTGCGATGGTAAGCCTGAACACAATGAATTCCACAATGTAATGTTTTGGCTATGGTTAAGGTCGATTCGACCTGAATAAAATGAACATGTATTTCTTCTTGAAATTATAAGGTGATAGAAACCAGGTCGGGTCGACCTGACTCGTAGCATTGACTGGAGTGTGTTCCTCCATAGTTTGGCTCGACCTGACCGGTTCCATTGAATGCCCGAGAGTGAACTTCAGGTCGGGTCGACCTGACCTAACCTACTACTGACGTTACATGAAATACCATTGTATCCTTGTTTGGCAATTTTCATACTATTGTAATCTGATAGTATGTGACGCTGTGTGTGACTTTGCAGATGAGTGGGGTTAATGTGTTTGCTGTGGGTGACTCGGAGGAGTCTGACCAGTGGACTGAAATTGCAACCATTGCGAAGAAACTGGATAAGAACGATTTTCTTCCAGAGGGATACTATGTTGATGAGGGCAAATTCCCGCGCCGACCATCGGGGTCAAGCACGCCTTCGTCATCAAAGCGCAAGGGGAAGTCAACTGGAGAGGCAAGCACGCCGTCCGGTCGGAGGTCATCTGCAATCATAGTGTGTGAGTCCTCCGACAGCGATGGGGCAGCCGATGATGACGACGACGACGACGTGCCCATGGATCGGAGCACCCCTCCAGTGATCCGCTCTCAAAGCATCTGGGGATCATCAGCGTCGTCGGGTCAACCACTTGACACCTCTGCCATGCCGTCTCCAGCCTCTAGGGAGAAGCGAAAGACGGGAAGATCGCAAGCCGACGACGACTATGATGCAGAAATTGCAGAGCTAAAGAGGAGGCGGGAACTAGATCAAATGATGTTTGACAGGCAGGCCAGGGAGATGGCGGAGTTGCGACAGTTTATGGTGGCAATGTCACAAAAGAACGACTCCAAACTGGAGGCCATTATCAACAGTCTTGGTGGTGCCATGCCTCTAGCATCCGTACAGCCGTCTCAGGTTGACCAAGTGGTTTTGCTGCAGGGAGCGCCAACAAGACCAACGATGAGTGGATCCTCAAGCTTACCCTCCACTCCACGATTGACTGGGGTGCCTTCTGTCTCTCTCACTCCTTTTGCAGGTTCCACAGATCCTCCAACTCCTCCTCCTATTGAGGAGTGCCCCTCCACCCCTGCACCTCCACCTGATGACGAGGACATGGCTCGAGTTCCACTTGATGGTGGCAGGTCCTCAAAGACCTTGGAGTCGAGTCCGAAGATGCCCGCGGATCCTGCCATCCCCATTGATGATGATCGGAGTCATGCATTGGATGGCTAGGATGCACCATCAGGTTGACCACACAATCACTCGATGTCATTTGTATAGAATTAGCTCGACTCGAGCTGATTTGTGTCATAGGTTGCACTTAGATAGAGACCCTTAGTGTGGGAGACAATACTTTTTGATAGAAAACAATTTTTTGACAAATCCATATCTTCATGTAAGATGATGACTTTTTTGTACTTAATTTTATTAATCAATTATACGGATTTTTCTGTAAAAATTTTAAGTCTTGTTTGTCTGGCCCTTCCTGAATTGCAGAACCTCCTTTGATGGCTATCTCAACTGGACCAAATGATCTTCCGAAATCTATTGCTCCTGTACAGCATGTACAATGTCCAACATTTGGCTGTGGCATTATAGAAGCTACAAGTGGAGGTGCACCGGAATATGAGTCCATGCACTTAGATGATGACGTCTCTATTCTCGACGCTCAGCTTCTGGAGATTGAAATGCCAGACCCTGTTGGACCGATGCTGTCTTTGCCGGAAAAGGTAACCTCGTGCCCATGCGTCCTTGATCTCTACGCTAATAGGTACCTCTGTGTTCATATATAGTCTGCGACAATTGGATTTTGCCTTTTTCCTTGAGTTTCGAAATGTGTCAGTGCAGCTTAGTAACTGGCTGCACATTTGTCCGTTTGATAGCAGGGATCGGTTCCCCCATCTGAACGTGGAGATACGTCGAAGGATGTTGAGATTCCATTGACGTCCAGGGTGACCGTCGCCGAGAAGTGGCTGAATGTTGTCCTGGACTTGAATGGAGTCTTGTGTGTCTGTGAAGACGCCAAGTACAAGGGGTGGGCTGTGCACGTCGGGAATGCAGACCAACCGCACTCCGCCACGATTCCTGCGATTGTGGGACCGAAGGCGGTCTTTGTCCGCCCAAATTGCGCTCATTTCCTTCGTGAGCTAGGATTGATAGCACACGTTTCTATTTGGAGCTCGATGAAGAAGTTTACCGTTCAAAAAATCGTCGATTATCTTTTTGTCGGTCTGGATAAGCCTCGCATTATACTTGGGCAAGAGTCTTGCACGACGCTCAAGTGTGAGGAACAGGGCCGGATAGTCACATTCAGGGAGCCAGGCACCACCAAGGACCTGTTCGTGAAGGACGCGAACACCTTGTTTAATAATTTCAATGGGCAATTTCTTCGAGAGAATACTATCATAGTTGACGATAGTCCTATGAAGCACTTCATGAACAAGTCGGAGAACGTCGTTCTCCCCATCAGTTGGTCTCCCAAGGATAACGGCCCCAGGGACTCATATTTGGACATGGTCCTTTTGCCCTGGCTCAGGCGACTTCACATAGCTCGAGATGAAGGGTTGAAATCATTTCGCAAGAGTAGTGCGGGGAAAATTGGGCGGAAGATGTTGTATGACGAGAGAAATCGTGGCATGTACAATAGTCTTATGGATGCAGTTAGAGTGTCTTCAGCGTACCGATAGCGCATTGCATTGTTCTCTGAGTTCCTAGTGAACTTCAGCTCGCCTAGACCTTAATGGCTCGTACATTCGCATGTATGGTTAGAGATATACGTAATTTCTGTAATATAATTTTTTTCATGAATACCTTTCTGTATTTTCTTCTTCCTCCAGTTTAGGTCGGGTCGACCTCATTCGATGGCCAGGATTTCCTAGATTGCAAATTTGCTATTGGAGTTTACTTGTAAATGTAATAACAGTTACAGTTTTTGATTAAATTGTTGTAATCTCTTTGTTTTCTTAGAATTTGGGAACGTTGTTCTCTCTAGTTTGGCACACCAGTCTTCCGTGCACTGCATGAGCTGACTCTTTCTCCGACTACGGGCAGAATCTAATTCTGAGTACAGGAAACTTCATGTGTTCGGCTGCCACTGCAAATTCGACAATGGACTTCTCCCTAAAGCCCGTTGATGATGGGGTGGTGGATAGTCCCCCGGGTTCAGCTCCACATCGTCTAAAATCATGTTCTCCATCGCCCGTGAAGTCTATCGATGTTTTTGCTACACCGATGTCGTCCTCACCTTGCGATAGAGCAACACAGCGGAAACTATATGGTGAGGACGTGGGTCCTTCTTCGGATGTTCAAGGAAGTATGTGGGCTTTCCAAGCTCATGAATTACAAGCAAGTACAACCACAGGCCAAAGATGATGAAGGCAATCGTGGAGCTCAAGAGTAAATGACACGTATAGTACTTGTTCATAGTGTAGAGTCATACATTCATGCTTCATGAAAGCTCAATGTGCATATTACAAAAGAACTCAGAGCTCGAGTGAATCACACTCGTAGCTTTTACAGTGTACGCAGAACAATGTAATGAACTACATTACTGGCCTTTATAGTTCGTTGCCTGTAATATAGTGTCACTGGACCTAGCCAAGCATAGTTCAAGATGTATGGAACAACTCATGGTGTACAAGTGAAAGGTCAATATGAACGTTTACCTTGTGGTTATGATATTTGATTCCTACTTGTGTTCATTTGATTTTAATTCTTGTATGATTTGAATATTGTTTGAGGAATTCTCTTCTCCGTTTTCAAATGAAATTAAACTTCTGTAACTCTCATTTTGGTGGAATACTCTCATTTTAATGAATATTACGTTTGGTTCGATCAAAAAGGTAAACAAATAAAAATTAAAAATATGAGTCGTCACAGATGGAGAAGCTCCTATCTAAGGCACGGGAGTCAGCGGACCGGATCGTGGAGAGCAGCCAAAAGTTGACAGAAGTTCCGGTCCGGCTCTCTGAAATTTCTCTTCCGGACTTGTTTTCGGAAGACATAGCTCAGGAACCGGGAAAGGACAAGACGCCCCAGTCAAGTAGGGCAAAGAAGGAGACGCCCTCGACCGGACATCAGCCGATAAATTTAGACTCCCCGGAAATTGAGGAAGATCACCCGGCTCTACCTACGGATGGGGAACGGAACCGGAATCTAAATGAGGTCTTCGAGCAGTTGGAGAGACCTGATGAGAGCCCTACCATTGGATCCCGAGTGTATGAGACGGAATAGGAAGGATTGTAAAAATAGGACTTATAGATAGGAACCGGAATAGAATCTGGTTAGGATAAGGTAGGACCGGATTGTCAACGCCTTCAGAGGCGGAAATCATGTATTCACTTTTTGCTTTTTGTTTTTTGTATATAAAACAGTCTCTGAGCTGGAGACGAGGGAGAAAATTCTTTTAGCATTTCCTTGTGTACTTTCCTTTAAACTAACTTTTGTGAATTTTTCCCGAGTATTGGCAAGAGTGTACGGAGTCAGAATAGGAAGGTGAGTACGGAGGTGTTGGTAGAGTTTCTCCCCTTGATGTATGTTTCCGGTTCTAGGTACATGCGAGTAGGTTATGAAGAGTTAGGAGTGGAATCCAGTACCTCAGCAGCTACAGAAGTTTAGCATTCCGGGTAAGAGATCCGTTGATCAGGCTAGGAGGATAAGGAGGGATTCCTTAGCTGCACTAGAACTCCTAGGTGGGAAATCCGGTTGAGTATCCTGACTCCTGTGAGGTCTTGCCACCGTTGTGAACGGAAGAACTTTCGTAGATGTTGGAACGGACGGATGCACTTGGAGCCACCCAACTTCGTACGGAACGGATCAGTGTCAAGGTCGTTGTAGTATGAGAGGATCGTACGGGGGGTCTTTGTGTGACCTGTGATTCGGCTTGCTATCCGGATTATTGTGAAGGACCAAACTGGATCCGTGTTAGTTAGGGAATCAGTGGATAGGAAAGTGGGTCTTCAGCCACTATAATTCACGGAAGGAGTGGTGGGCCTACCACTTTCAAAAGCAAGCGGCGAACCCTCTGATGGTAAAACAGAGGTAAAACTAAACCGGGTACGGAAGGGTGGACCGGATCGGATCTGCCCAGGAGGGTACATAGGACCGGAAGTTGCAGGGTCCAGAATTGAGAAGTCAGTCCAGAAACCGGGGAACTAGTAAAACCGAAAGTAGGATACAGTCCGGTCGTAGTCTTCCGGTTATTGTTTGACATTCCGGTCGTCAGAGGTAGAACCGAAAAAGTAGAATTAAAGGGTTTAATTGGGTTTATCTCCTTGTTAGAGTTAGCTACTTCACAGGATCTCGTGGGTTCGATCTTTAGGGTCATTTTGTTATGCTCTAGAGTGATTTTTGTGAGTATAATAGGGAAATTGCTTACTCTGTGCTGTGACACTTCTCGACCGCTCTCAAGATATCTACACGTCGAGAAGGATACGCAGGCCCGCATTTACCATTTTGCCTCCTCAGGAGCTCGAGCTGCTTGATATATTATGCTTTCGCTTTTGTCTGCACGCACTAGGAGTAAGATCGGAAGCAGAAAGGGACTTTGATCCTCCGGTTGGCGGTTTAGAAGTTGACGTAATTACATTGTCTTTGTACAGAGAAGGATTCCCACCAGAGTTAGAGCGCAAAGAACGCTGATGATCTCTAAGAACCCTCCGACGGAAGAGACTATCTGTTGAGGGCAGCCGACGTGCTCCCAAGGACATGGTATGTCGCGATCCATTATCTTCGAGCTGAGGTAAAGCACACGAAGTTGGCATTCGATCCTTGACAATCGGACGATGGTCCTCACCAGACGCCGACTTGTTCGGAGGATGAAGCCCAAGATGTAGAGCATCAGACGGACGAACCATGTTATCGTCGACTCCAGGACGACTTTGACATTCTCCGCCAAGGAGATCGAGTTTTCTACTTGTTGCACTGTCGTAGTACAGAGTAAGCAATTTCCCCATTATACTCACAAAAATCACTCTAGAGTATAACAAAATGACCCTAAAGATCGAACCCACGAGATCCTGTGAAGTAGCTAACTCTAACAAGGAGCTAAACCCAATTAACCCTTAAATTCTAATTTTCGGTTTTACCTCTGAAATCCGGAATCTCCAAAACCAACCAGAAGACTACGATCAGATTTTATCCTCAATCCGGTTTCGCTAATTTTCCGGTTCATTGATAAACTTCCCAACTCAGGCTTCTACAATTTCCAGTCCTAAGTGTCCTTCTAGGCAGATCCGTTCTGGTCCACCCTTTCGTATCCGGTTTAGTCTTGCCTCTGTTTTACCATCAGAGGGTTCGCCGCTTGATTTTGAAAGTGGTAGGCCCACCACTCCTTCCGTGACTTATAGTGGTTGAAGACCCACTTTCCTATCTGCTAATCCCCTATCTAACCAGGATCCGGTTTGGTCCTTCACAGCAATCCGGATGGCAAGCCGGATCATAGGTCACACAAAGACCCCCCGAACGATCCTCTCATACTACAACGACCTTGATGTTGAATCCGTTCTATACGAAGTTAGGTGGCTACAAGTGCATCCGTCCGTTCCAACCTCTACCGAACTCTTCCGTTTACCAACAATGGTGGCAAGACCTCACAAGAGTTAGGACACTCAACTGGATTTCCCACCCAGGAGTTCTAGCGCAGCTAAGGAATCTCTCCCTATCCGCCTAGCCTAATCAACGGCTTTCTTACCCGGAATGTAAAGCTTCTACAGATGCTGAGGAACTGGAATCCACTCCTAACTCTTCATAACCTACTCACATGTACTTAGAATCGGAAACATACATCAAAGGGAGAACTCTACCAACCCCTCCATACATACCCTCTTACTCTAAATCCGTGCACTCCTGCCAACACTCGGGAAGAATACACAAAGCCAGGTCAATGGAAAGTACGCAAGGAAATGCCAAAAAGAACTCTCCCCGTCTCCAGCTCAGAGACTGTTTTATATACAAAAAGAAAAAAGAAAAAAGAAAATACATGATTTCCGCCTCTGAAGGCGCTGACAATCCGGTCCTACCTTATCCTAACCGGATTTCATTCCGATTCCTACTTTATAATTCCTATTTTTACAACACTTCCTATTCCATCTCATATACTCGGGATCCAATGGTAGGGCTTTCGTTAGGTCTCTCCAACTGCTCGAACACCTCAGATAGATTCCGGTTCCGTTCCCCATCCGGAGGTAGAGCCGGGTGATCTTCCTCAGTTTCCGGGGAGTCTAAATTTATCGGCTGATGTCCAGTTGAGGGCGTCTCCTTCTTTGCCCTACTTGACTGGGGCGTCTTGTCCTTTCTTGGTTCCTGAGCTACGTCTTCCAGAAACAAGTCCGGAAGAGAAATTTCAGAGAGCCGGACTGGAACTTCTGTCAACTTCTGGCTGCTCTCCACGATCCGGTCCGCTGACTCCCGTGCCTTGGATAGGAGCTTCTCCATCTGCTCCTCAAAATCGGTGAGGATGTGCACCACCCTTGTTCCGGATATCTTCTTGTCCTTGTGCACCTCCTCTTCGAATAGGCGCGCCTTGGTGACCGCGGCTCCAGGTCCTCCGAGCACGTCCTTTACCTCTGCGGCCAGACTCTTCATTTCCTCCGCCAACTCCCTTGTTGCGGTGGCGTTCTTGAGCAAGGCGAAAAGTTCGGCCTTGAGGGTGTCCAACTCATCGTGCTGCTGCTTGCTTTCCGCCTTTATCTTCCGAAGGTCATCCGGATTGATGACACTCTCAGCTACCCGCTGCGGTAACTGACTGTCCGATTCCGCTCCAATTAATTGCGCGATCTCCCCGAGCGTCTGCATCTTAACTTCCCAATCCGCCCGGATTCCGCAGAGTATCCCGACCAACTCGTCGAACGGATCTCCAATTCCCGATCTGGACGGCACATCCGATCCGGCTGGAGCGTCCTCCTTGCGCGGCCGCGGGTGACCCGGAGGCGTTCCTCGATTCCGAGTCGGCGTGGTCTTCTGCCTCTTAGAGGTGAACGGTGGTTCCTCCTCTTCGTCTTCCTCTTCCTCTTCCTCCTCCTCGGTTTCGTTTCCGGAATCCGCTTCTTGGTCGGACTCGGATTCACTGTACTTCATGGTCCGCTCCTAGGCCTTCCATACCTTCAGCTCCACTTCCGTCAACAGTTCCTATTGCTGGTAGAGGTAGTACACATAAGGGCACAGTGGGGTAGCCCTACTTCTCCCCACTTTTGTAGTAAGCTGGAACACCAGATCGAAAAAGATCCGGCCCCAATCTACTTTCTGGTTTTTGCTCAGCGCTCCGAAGATTGTGTTACCCAGGGTGATAGTCAACCTGGTGGGCTTTTCCGGATGCAGAACCGGAACAAGGAACTGTAGCAGGCGACGCTCCCAGTCATCGAGACAATCCTCCACCGCGTAGCCATCCTTTGGATTTACGACACTTCCGAACTTACCCTGGATGAAATCATCCTTCCGGCCGGCAAGCCCAAGTCCTCTTGGCCGGAATCCGTATACGTCCCGCCACAACTCCTCGGTCCACTGGACCGGATTCCCTCTCAGGGTGTTATCAAATTGATTCGATACGCCACTCAGGATTTCCCTAATCATCCCCTCATCTTTGAACCCCTAAGGTTTCAAAGCTAATCCTTGACAACCCATGGACGCTAAGTCCTCTCTGAGTTCTCCCTGTTCCGGTTCCTTCGTTGGCATGAGCGGAACTACCTTCCTCAGTTTTACTTCACTCGAGGGCGGGGTGCTAGAGCCTGGTCTCTTCCGGTTCAACCGCGGCATGAGGGCGGCTCTACCCGGTTTCACTCTCTACTGACCTAACAAGGGAGCACTCACACTTTTCCGCTCCACCTGCAAACCACCCTCCTTGCGTGCTCACAATCTCAGTCTCTCATTGTTCCGTATCTGCCCGCGCTCAAGTCTCACCTTCTTGCGCCCGGAGGCGATCTCTCCGTCTCACACCTCTCACTCACTACTTGGCCCTCTTGTACTTTCTCCCCTAGCCGCTGTAAATGGAAAAACGTCAGGCGCTAAGACAGGAAACGACAACACGTGAAAGCCAGAGACTTGAAAATAGGCAGGGCCAGGCTTTATATAGTCTTGATGCCTTGGACTGGTCATTATGACCGGTCGGGTATCCGGTCCGGTTCTTGACATCCGGTTCTCTCCAATCCGGTCGAGGAGGATCCGGTCAAAAATCCATTCCGGTTGAGATTCTAATCCGATCCGTTTCTGCCTAAAACCGGATTAGTTCCGTAAGGTCCTTTTGTGACTATTTTTGATTTATTTCTCTCTTTTTAGATGGATCCGGATACCTATTTCTAGTTTCCGTTCTACTTAAAAAGGTAAACAAAGGAAATCAAAAATATGAGTTTGTCACATGCACCTTCTACGCGCAAATTCGGAGAGATGGGCCCCCCTCCAGCAAACGAGGTCATTTTCAGCGGAGACGGAGAACAAGTGCGCGACTTGGACCAGTCGCAACTTGGCGGTGAGTCAACGACACCGTCCTCGACATCTCCCTTGGAGTAGTCTATGGCCGCAGACGAGGCGTCGACAGCCGAATGCAACATGTACGGTTTGGATATAGGAGCCGAGCGTCCGCTCCCTACAAAAGAATCCAACCCTCTAGATCGTGGTTTTTCAGACCCGGATAGCATACTCCTCGTGAGTCGCTGTTTCTTTGTTGGCTTGCGGGACGGCTCCTCTACTACCTGGCGCAAGAAATAGTCATTTTTCATGCAGACATACAAAGAATCGAAATTCAGAAATGCAAGCTAAACAACAACACCGTTGTAAGGACATCACTAGGAACTCATAGAGATTTTCAATGAAAATTGGAAATAGATTGAAAATTGGAAATAGTCTATACAAACGAATATATTTACATAGGTATATCATACAACATGTCGCCCTAAAATTTGCTCGATATCCCTATGCCACACGGACTACTTCCTACGATTACGGGGACTAATAATATTGCCCGTGCCGAGCTCGTAGTGCGCACCCATGACCCTTGCGGACTCTTTCATGGCCTCTACTACAACTTTGAGGCACGGGTCATCGCGGCTGAGTGGTTGTAAGCCGATTCGGTTGTTGTCTACATACTCCATCAGCTTGCCTTCTAAGCAATGCTCATGCAGGCGCCGTAGCCATGGAAAGAGCTCTCCCATGAGCACGTCGTCTCTTCGCTTAGCGTGAGACCACGAATCTAAGAAAATCGCGTTTCTACTCACATTGCAGATACTCTTTAGGGGAGTATCGTCAATGAGAATGGTTTCATACATGTAAAACGGCCTATTCCCATCGTTGATCTGGAAGAGGCCATCTTCCAGGACTTTCAGGAATAGTTTCTTCCCCCCTTGGTGAAAGAATTTGCGGGGAGCGATTTCTATCGTCGTACACCGCTCCTGGCCTAGTATATCGTAAGGGGATTTACAGCCCTGGAACAAGTGCCCTGCGATGGGTTCCGTAGTTTTCTTCATCATGGAGGTCCACACGACAACCCTATCCGCGATCTCCCAGAGCTGCCGCAAAAACTCTCCGACATTCTTTCGAGCATACACAAACTTCGACCCGATGCTAGTTGGATTCCTGTGGCAGAGAACATTGTCTTCGACATTGTGGAACTTAAATTTGATATCCCCAGGGGACTTCTGCACGCTTTGACATAGCACTCCGTTCAAGTCCAAGACAATGTTCAGCCATTTCCTCTGCATTGGAGGAACTAAGGGTGGCACGTTCCGCGGCACGACCTCTCTCCGCTCCTGCGTTTCTACCTGACGAAAGCAAGACAACACTGAGATGGAGTTACCTGTTGAAATGCAGAATCGGGAGAGCCAGGAAGTAGGGAATTGCATTGGAATCCACTTATTGACTGGGGTTCCCCACTAGGAAAAGCTGTCATTGGGATCGGGTGATGCACGCTAACATATTTTGGAAGCTGGTCATCAAAAAAATGTACAATTAGACTAGTCCGCGCTTGAATTTCTTACAATCCATGTATTTTATTTACTTAGATTCAAAAATACATTCTGAAAAATTTTCTTTTCGTCGAGTCGAAAAGCTTGTATAGTCAGTGACGACTATGTTACACTATACTACATAAACTTCGACCACAGACGGGTTCTCCGTCAGCGCACGCATTTAAGATGAGGCGACACCACCCTATCATGAATCATGACCAAAAGTATGAGTCCAACATAATTACATTTTCTGCATTCTTCTATTTCAGTCCGATTAGCCACAAAAGCACGTACTAGGATTAGAGTTCTTTAGACTCAATCAAAATTGTAAGGATCCACACTATGTACCTGCGTAGATTCGTCGGGAAATCCATCTCCAACACCCACGACCTCATCATCTTCATAATCCACTAGATCATTCAGTCTGTGGGACTCGGACTCGAGCTGCACTGGATCAACCAACGTCGTGACACATTGTGGCACTTCAACCTCTTTAGTTTCCTGTGCCACGGCATTGGACGGCCCGGCCTCTGCTTGAGTAGTATCGTCGAGTCGACGATAATCCTTGGAAGGAGGGATTTGCCTATCTGAAGATGCAAGATCCTGCGTCTCTTGAATGATGACCTCTATCGCAGCACGATCAGGGAAACTTTGCCTTGGAGGGTCACTTTGGGGGACGGAGAGTGGCGCCTTCCCCTCACGCTAGTTGGCGGCGTCGACGTTATCGTCGACTCGAGGATAAGTGGGCTGGCGTTGTAATTCTACGGCCTGACCAGGGACTGCAGTGCTACATGGAAGCAATGCCGCCTCATGCCTCGCAACCATAGGTTGAACAGGCGTAACACCTTGGGGGAGCATTTGCTGAGCCTCCAAGGTTTGAAGGATCTGTGCCAATTTGGCCTCCATCGCTGCCATCTTCTTCTTTGACGCCTCGTTCTCGGCCTTAGCTTCATCAAGGTCTTTCTTCGTCTGGGCCTTCTCTGCCAACCTTGCCTTTCGCCTCATTCGCCTCTCTTCCTCCTCTTTCCAGTAGCCTTTCTCGACCTTAATGACAGTGCCATCTCGAGCGATGACGGGCTTCATCTCTTTCACCTTGGGAGGCCCGTCATGATCTTCATCGGAGGAGGAGGAGTGATGCCTGTTTAACTCCTCTTCATCAGAAGAATCACTGCTCAGTTGATGTATCACGGGCGGGGTTTTTATCTTCCGCCGTCTCCACTTCCGTGGTCAAATTGGTGTCCATCGTCGGAATGTCTACTGGCTCCACCAATTGACTCTCGGACCCACAACCCTGGACGACCTGCATCGCTCTGCCCTCTACAACACTTTCTTCCATAGGGTCCATCTCCACATTAGCATGGACACTATCTTCCGCACTTGTCCTTCGGCGGCGAGTTTGAGGTCGGCGAAGGAGCCGATCGATCTCTGTATCCGACTCGAACTCATCGTCCAAATTTGTAGGACAAACCAGTAAGGGTTGTTGGACTGCAACAACTTCCGGTTCTGCCTCCCTGTGCCTTGCTACATTTTGCAACTCCATTGGCTCTCCTTGCGGCTCCAATGGGTCTCCTTGCGAGCACAATGGCTCTCCTTGGGTCTCTGTAGGATCTCCTTGTGTACATTGACTCGCACTCGGGAGGTCGACAGGAACAGCCGGAGCGGACATCCACGAATAGACTTGGAATGTATTCGTTCCATATTCATCAATGCCCTCTATCCCCGTATCATCACAGACTTGCGAGCCACCGGTCTCTTGCCTATATTGCCTGAGTTCCGGCACGTTAGCTGGAGATACATAGCTCTTAGCTGGGGATGAAGGAGAGCTAACTTCCTCTGCATCTTGGAAGACGGGGCGAACATATGTAATTGTGTAAGGCGAGTTCAAAAACAAATAGTCATTCATGTCCATCTTCCTCGCCAAATAAGAGATCTTCAAGAGAAACTTCGCATCTTCTCAATCACTAAATCCGTAAAAATAAGTCCCGAACATCTGTGAAGACGGAGAAGTGAAGTGCATGTTAGAAATCAATAATGCACCAACTCCAGTTATCGTCGACTCGACGATAACATCATACTGCCCTAAACCACAGAAATCAATCATCAAGATAGAGACACAAACTACCTAGTTATCATCGAGTCCACGATAACTTGTACTGAGTAAGAGACTAACTTTAGATGCTAACATGAATTTAGGGCCCGTATACAGTCCCAAGACATTCTCCTCGGGAACAGCAAAATCTTGGAGGATCTGGAGATAGAACTCCATTCTGAGTTCTGTTGGATGTATCCTCCACTTAGCCTCCGTATTCTTCGAAGCGTCAGAATAATAGATACAGGATATCAGTGTGTCGTATTCAGGTTTCCTATTCTGGCGGACCTTAGCTGCAACCTCACTTCCTTTTTTGAAGAGGAAGACAAGTGGCACGTCGGGAGCTGTGGATCGGCTGGTGATGTTTCCCAGCATCTCTGCCTTGCTTGGAACATAAAAAGATTTGGCGTGGTCGTACTCTTTGAGTTTGTATGCTGCAAACTTGAATGTCGCCTTGACATCATCTTTTCCCCACAGAATGAGGAGCCAGACGTTCGGCTTTGTCATTTTTGGTTCGAGCTTTTCCTAAAGAAAGCTCAGAAAAGGGTCCAAGGATGCCACCTTCTCCGTGTTGACGAAACTAGGGATATGCCTCGCGTCCAACACAGCAAGGTTTATATTCCGGGGATGATACTGGTATTGCGAGCTCTTCACTAAAGTCTTACCCGCAGCATCAATACCTCGCGTCTGCACTCCACCCATAGGGGCCTTCAATTGGTACTTCAATTTCATGAAGCGGTAGAACATGTAGAAGACTTCAGGATAAAACTTCTCCAGGTCCTTCGACCGCTTCAACCATGCGTCGTTCTTCAAACGACTAGTGAAGTATCCCGCTTTGGGATAGGACAACAGAAAATCCCACGTCCCGGAAGAAAACCGATGCCTGGCTTTCCAGGCCTTCCACGTGGTATGAGCAACGTCTCCTCTGGTTCCAAAAATTTTTAGTGTTGGGTTTATGGCCATCAAGTCCTGAAGTATGACTTTCTTTCACTTTCGTCGCTCTATCCAATCTCCATGTGCTAGACTGTCAGGCACCAAGATTCTGTTTTTAGGTACCGTGACTTTTGGGTAAATAGCCTTTCGCCCTAGTGTTTCAACTAACAAATGTTGGACAAGACTTTGTAGTCCACGTCTGTAAACCGTCCACAGTGCCTGAAGAACTCCTTTTTTAGAGAAGAGTTTTTCGGTTTGTATCCCTTTGTATCCTTGTACAGGTTCAAGGATACGGGATCTACGACCTCACCATCGGAATGTTTCATCAGGAAGCACTCCCAAAATGCCCACATGTTGTCGGGCAAAGTTATAATCTAGATTTCATTTTTCAAGTCCATGGGTCCTTTGATCAACGCACCATCCTTATCAGGATTGATGTTCTCGAAGCGTTGGACAACAGCATCGGTAAATTTCTGCAGAATGCAAAGACAATAAAGTCCGTGAGTCAATGTGATTTGAACAATTTTCACAAGTACTACAATGACTATAGTAACAACAATTTTCACACCACAAAGAGTAGCAGACAAGGCAATCGTGGGAAAATCTACTTCCAAATCAATAGAGCGTTTATCGTCGACTCGACGATGAACCTCATACAATAGTACCCACCGTATAAACCACACAGTTGAAAACTACTCCATTCTTCCGTGTAGACCCCAGCCTCCGATTCCATATCCGTGGGACGCTTGTAAGCAATCCAAATATTGCGGCAACTAATGATTTGGTTTCCCCAAGTTGGTTGGACGAGATTCAGGTGGTTTGTACAATTGTAAAACCTCGAAATGTTTCTCAATTTACTGGCATCCAGGCTCCACACAATAAACGCATCCCACGCTTGCAACTCACTTCTACGCTTATCTCCATGAGGGAGAATGTCCTGAAGTTGCATGGAAGCTGTAATACTATGTTGCCCATTGATAATCATGAATTTGCCATGCTTAATTTCATCCCATTTTTGAGGCTTTGTCTTAAGGAGCTTCTTGTTTGCATCCACGGGAGTAAGGCAAACCTGCTGCCGCTGCTTAATGTCGCCGAGTTGTATAAGCTGATTTTTAACAGATTCGACAATGTCCTTCTGCAATGTACAAATGATGTACTGATCATCAGCAACAATACATTGGGAAATAGGCACAGAAACTGTCTCCATTTTGAGACAATAACAGTCTTCGTGTTGAGCCCAGAAGTCACGCCGAATTAATGCAAACTTCTCGTGATCTTGTAGAGGAGTTTCATCTTTTTCCGTGGGAGCGGAGACGTTTGTTAGCCCTGATGCTGATATAGACGCAGCCGCTGACGCCAGAGCTTGGGCAACAGACTTCCTCCTCTTCCTAACGGATTCTCCCAGTTCAGACGATGTTGTCGCTCGCTTCTGGGGTTCAAACCTTGGTTGGGAATGAGTTGGTTGAGTTCTACCCAAGGAACCAGACCCAGATGCTCGGGGATTGGGAATTTGAGGACTCCGAGTTGCCCCAGGGACAATTCCTCCAATAGCAGGCCTTATTTCTTTGTTTGTGTAGGCGTATCTGTCCAGGGCTTGCCAAATAAGTCGAAGCCTCTGTGCCATTGACCTTGCAGACCCGTCTTTCCAAGGTACGTATCCCATCTTCCGGTAATCTTCATTCAGAGAATCCATGTGGGAGCCCTCCATGAAATTCATTAGAGTGGCAAGGTCGAACTTGCCGTGGTTGGCCTGGACGTTGATTACAATTGAATGGTTATGGCCTCTCTCCTTGCCGTTGTCGTCAACGTCTCGAAGAACGATGACGATGTAATTCTATTGGTGATCTTCTATCACTGACACCTTTTCATTTAGATTCCATGGCAGGTAGTTTTCAGTACCCTGCGCACGGTAACGGAGGAACACGAAATCCTTCCATCTACTCACGCCAAACGTCCACGTTGCTACATGGTCTTTCAGCTCCCATAGTTGTCCATAGCTTTCTTCCATTTCTGAAATGAATGGTTCATCCTTCAGGGGATTAATGAATGGCTAATGGTGATCTGCAATTCTTGAGTAGTCGTAGTTGTCTTCAGTCCCCATAGTAACAAGCTGCAATAGATTAGACAAAGAAGTCTTAGTCACGGTATCGTCGATTTGACGATACTCATAAACTTATGCTTATCCTGTTATTGAATTAGCCATCTGTTTACGATAAACATCAGACACATTGACGACTAATTCGACTACAAAATGGTTTTGTTTGTTTTTACTTTAATCTGAATAAATGCTTCATCATTTTTGTATTTATATGTTTTATGGACAATTTTAGTAGTTCGTTTATTTGACGACTATATTGTGTCTCACGGATTGTTTCGAGAACTGTATTTCGCCTATACTCCAGTTATCGTCGAGCCGAAGATAAAGAATCTATGTTGTTTTTAGAGTACTGATTGGAGGATAACTTTACGGTGTATTTGAAGAACTGGAGGGCTAACTTTAGCATCATCGACCCAACGATAGCTCTTCCCTGAATGTCAATGAATTTTCGACTAGTGTCGATCACTTGGATACTAAAATAACTTTGGTGTAACATGATTATAATTGATTTTAAGAGTAGTCAATGGAGATTTAAAAAGACTACTGTGTGACTATCCATATCGTCGACCCGATGATAACTAATTGGAAAATCTCAGTGGATGAATAATATTCTCCCTGACCTGAAGGTAAGTGTGTAAAGAAAGTAGATGGCTACTTGGTGGTTATCCTCGACTCGATGATAGCCTCCGTGATTGGGTGGTGTTAATTGATTATATTTGGAGTGAACAGCGGTTGTCTGAGGTGGGTTACATTAATTTTAAAATTATAACCCGTATTCAAAGCCAGTGATAGCAAATTGTCGATGAATACTTAGTTTGTGGTTATCCTCGATTCGAGAATAACCTCAATTACGATGGGGCTGTGAATTGAAATGTTTTTTAAATGGGCGTGAGCGAGGCGGTTACTTCATTTATAAACCAGTGAAAGCTAATTCAAGACAAGGGGCGCCACTTGTCAGAAAAAAAAGTTGGTGGTTATCCTCGATTCGAGGATAACTTGCATTCCAGGTTGGCGTTCGTTCGAGGAGAGTTTCTGAATTTTTAAACCCACAAACCCTAATTCAGACCTTATCAAGGAAGTTACTCGCGTGTGAACCCTAAACCCTAATTCTACTCGAAGATTTTCATTATTTTGGTTTTAGCTTTGGGGTGAAGTCCTAAACCCTAATGTACCTCACAAGTTCTCAATGCTACTTTGTTAGTTCCAAAACAAAACCTCAATTTCCTTGGACATTCATATATTCAGATCTCCCTCACAAAATCCTAAACTAAAGCCCATTCAATGCATACTGAACATTGCATACTGAAATTAGAAGTTCTCTGTTAGAAAACAGGAAATACATAAAAAAATTTGACAGCCAGACTTACATGAAATAAAATGCTACTTCTGTATCGTGAAGAACCTCTGTAAAACCTCGCCTATCTAGAAATTGGATGCTGTAAAACAAGAATAAGTTTGCACGAATCATTCACATAACATTTACAACAACTCAAAACGAATTGTAAAGCAGATGAACACAAAGATCAACTGATCATGCAAGGAAATCAAACATCAAGTTTTTGGAAACTGAACATGCAAAAGACCTGGGAATGCAAAGAAGTACTTCGCAAATGAACTTATCGACCAAACCACCCCAATTCACAAAGCAACTGAATGCACATCCAAAACACCAAAACAAAGAGAGCAACTACACACAAATTGAGTGAATCTGAAGCTTACCGCAAGAAGAAGTGTTGTGAACTTCAGCCCATCCTCTCCACGCGCTTCACTTCAAGGGGAGCAATGCGCTGCTAAATCAAGCTTGGAGCACCATGCCAATGAATCCTACCTTCCTCAGAACTCGCGCAACCTCCACCTTTACAGAAATGGCCGCAAACCAAACTCACTTGTTCTCACTCAAACTCAAACACAGGTTGCTCACAATCACTCCCTACCAAGCAATTCCTCCCAAGCTTGCTCTCACAATCACTCCCTCCCTCCCAAGCAATGTAGAAATGACCCTGGAGCATACTCCCAAGCACGAAGGACTATGGAGCTCCTTCCCAAGCAATCCCTCACAATCACTCCCTCCTAAGCACACAAACGCACTCCCTTCCAAGCGCACAAACGTACTCTCTCCCAAGCGCACAAACGCAGAAACGAAAATGCAGAAACAAAAACGAAAACGTAGAAACGTAGAAACGCATAAACGCTGAAACCCCTAAACGCAGAGACGTAGAAACGCCGGGGAGAGCTGAAACCCCTAAACGCAGAAACACAGATACGCTAGGGAGAGCAGAAACACAGAATCGCCGAGGAGAGCACAAACGCAGAAACGCCGGGGAGAGCACAAACGCCAAAACGTCGGGGACAGCAAAAACGCTAAAATGCCGAGGAGAGCACAAACGCAGAAATGACAACTGGCGCTCTTTTCTCCCTTGATTGATGTCGCAGTTGAGCCCCAGTGCAGAACTTGAACTCCGAGGAAGAATGGAATCCTAAATTCCGGAAATGTCAGGAAGAGATGATCTCCCAAACCTGATCAACGAGCCCAAACATTCTCCCCATTTGACCCGAAGCTGAGGGTGGCAGGCTCGGGAGTCAAGCCTCAGGTATGGTTGTCAAGCCTTAGGTACAAAAGCTCAGGTATGGTTGGCAGTACCCGAAGCTCAGGTATGGATGGCAGTATCTGAAGCTCAGATATGGTTGGCAGTATCCGAAGATCAGGTATGGTTGGCAGTACCCGAAGATCAGGTATGGTTGGCAGTACCCGAAGCTTAGATATTTGTCAATGAATTTTCCTTTAAGAGTTCGCAACTAACCCAAGTCGTTTGATATTTTTTAATTTTTTAATTAGTTATGAAATCCAAGTCGTTTGATATTTTTTCATTTCTAAATTAGTTATAAAAGTTTGAAGTTGAACTACCATAGGGCTCACACCTGAAAATAATGTACACTATTGGTACATTACTGAAAGCTTTTAAAAAATAGCATGTACAAGTGGTGTTCATTTATGGGGCGGGTGGTTCTCAATGCTTTGCGTCTTCTCAAGTTCTACCTTACTTCTAAAATTTGAAGAATTTGTACTTACAAAATTTTAGCAATATTTACAAAAGTCTCTTAGTATGTGCATTTAGTACTGCAAACATATCCTTTGTTCATAATGTATGCACCATATATACTTGAAAAATCACATACATCATGAACAACAAATGATTGTCTTTAAAGTATGATTCAAGTTCACAAACTATGTCCTTAGCAAATATTAGACTTCATTACGCAAATATTAGACTTCATTAAAGAGCTTGTCAATAAAACAAGACTACCTTATCTTTAAAAATAATACATAGAAGTTGGAATAGACCTCCACATTCATATTCTAAAATCAATTCTAACATCATGTAACTTTGATTAGAAAATCCCATTGGATTACAAAAAATGCCCTACACTGCCATAATTCTATAAAAATTACAAATGGGCAAAGGTTTGAAAATTCACGTCAAAAAGCCACCAAAAAATTAGGTAGAAGTTCGAATGAACCTTCACATTCAAATTCTAAGATCAATTCTAACTTCATGTAAATTAAATTCATTAGATTATAAAAAAGGCCCTACACTGCCATTATTCTATAAAAATTACAAGTGGGCAAAGGTTTGAAAATTCACGTCAAAAGTCACTTAAAAAAATATCACTTATGGATTGAAAGATTATAATGTTTCATCATGAAAGTATTAAAACTATAGAATTAATTAGAATTGTTCCAATCCTCATTTCACACGTCAAATCTATAATTTTTGCCCATTCAAATACTTCAAAGTACAACACTTGAATGAATTTATGGTTTTTAATTGCTTATTCTTAATTAAAGAAATTCAAATTAGTTCAAGATTTTCATGAAATCTAATTCTTTGTAATATTTACAACTTCTTGGTATTTTGTTTTCTTACAATTTTCTTGAGATTCTATGAATTTTACACCTTTAAATAATTAAATATAGCCCATGAATAAATGAATGTTTAAGTCTTATTTTGTATTAAAGGAATCGCAAATTATTTCAATGTTTTTATGGATTCTAACTCTTTCAAATATTTACAACTTGTTGGAGTTTGTTTAGCAGGACTTTGCTTGAAATTTTATGAGTTTTGCCCATTTTAAAACTTAAAGTACAATGTACAAACAATTGATTGTTTTTAAGTTGTTTTCAATTACAAATATTCAAATTAGTTCAAGATTTTCATGAAATCTAATTATCTATAATATTTTCAACTTATTGGTGTTATTTTTTTGTACATTTTGATAGTAATTCTATGAATTGTGTCCATAAATTTTGAAGTATAGTCTATGGATAATCCATTGCTTTTTGTTTGTTTTCAATGAAAGAAACTCAAAATTATTTCAAGATTTTCATGAATTCTAATTCTTTCATTGTACTATTTCCAACTTGTTGGTGTTATTGTTTTGTGCATTTTGATAGTAATTCTATGAGTTTGTGCATTTCAATACTTAAAGTACAGTCCATGAATAATTATTGACTATTTTTTGCTTGTTTTCAATGAAAGAAAATTGAAATTAGTTCAAGGTTTTCACTAAATCCAATTCTTTGTACTATTTCTAACTTGTTGGTGTTGTTTCTTAGTACATTTTGATAGTGATTCTACAAGTTTTGCCCATTTGAATACTTTAAATACAGTTCATGACTAATTGATTGTTGTTTGCTTGTTTTCAATGAAAGAAATTTGAAATTTTTTCAAGATTTTCATGAATTCTAATTCTTTGTACTATTTCCAACTTGTTGGTGTTATTGTTTTGTGCATTTTGATAGTAATTCTATGAGTTTTGTGCATTTCAATACTTAAAGTACAGTCCATGAATAATTGATTGTTTTTTGCTTGTTTACAATGAAAGAGAATTGAAATTAATTCAATGTTTTTACTAAATCCAATTGTTTTTAATATTTCCAACATGAAACAAGGGAGCTAAGTTAAAAATTGATCTTAGAATTTGAATGTGGTCAGGAGGTTTATACTAATTTCTACCTAATTATTTTCTTGGTGGCTATTTGAAGTGAATTTTCTAACCTTTGCCCATTATTTTTCAATTTTTTTAGAATTATCGTAGGGTAGGGCCATTTTTGTAATCTAATGGATTAAAATTACATGAAGTTAGAATTGATCTTAGAATATGAATGTGGAGGTTTATTCTAACTTTTACATGATTGTTTTTTTGGTGGCTTCTTGATATGAATTTTCAAACCTTTCTCCATTTTCGATTTTTATTGAATTATTCTAGGGTAGCGACATTTTTGTAATCTAATTTGCTTAAATGTACATGAAGTTAAATTGCTCTTAAAATATGAATGAGGAGGCGTAGTTGAACTTCTACATATTTGTTTGGTAGCTGCTTGACGTCAATTTTTAAGGCTTTCCACATTTGCAATTTTTATAGAACTATGGCAGGTTAGGGCTTTCTTTGTATTCCATTGGTTTTTTTTAATGAAAGTAAGATGAAGTTCCACATTGCAATTTTTTATGAAAGAATTGTAGAAGAGGGTTTTCTTAAAAGATGAATTATAGAATTTTTCAAACAAAGTACTATAATATTAGATTTGGATAATGGACGACATTTGTTTTTGGATATTCGAACCTCTATATTTTTTTGGATCAGCCGTTCACGTCATTTTTGACACATTGATTTCGTGCGTTTGCAATTTCCGTTAAAAAAGGCAAGAAAGTCGTTTTCTTCATATCAAAAAGAATTTATGAATCCATGTCTTCTGACATAAACCTTGGTTATAGAAATTAAAAGCTTTTGTGGATTTCAACTTCTACATATTTTATTTGTTTATTTAATGTCTATTTTGAAATTATAATTTGTGCATTGAATTCTACATGAATTGGTTCATTAGATTGTATTGAGTATTTGAGTTGGATCACGCTTAAACCTTCATGAACAACAATAAGACATTTACTTGAGCGTGCAATGCAAAACTTGAAAGCAGTCATGAGTAGAGGAGGCTTTGAGTAAAGAACAATGGTATTGTTATATAATTAAAATTGACCAAATTTCTTTGCTACCTTGGGTTTACTAAACTACCAGACATCTTCAATTCCAAAAGAAGGTTTGTAGAACTGGATATTACTTCATAAGTTAAAACCAAAGAATTAGTTTATTTAATACTTGCTTCACTTCAGTTTAATCATTTGGTTGTATATGATTGAACAAACGTAATTATGGGAAAACTAAGCATTTAGCAAGACGTCAATTCCTTCACAACTTTGTAAACCATTCATGATTGTGTTTGTGTAATTTTGAAGTTATGATAAATTTGGATGGCTTAAAATTTAGGGTTGCTACGCTTTAGCATTAAATTTTTTGTTTGAAGGACTTACAATAATGTATTATGGCCTAGGGTTTAGGGGCTTAGGTTTGAAGATTTTGGACCATTCATAATGTCAGTGTAAATTTGAAGTTACGATAAATGTAGACAGTTTAAATTTTTGTTTTCTTAGGGCTTCAAGTTAAGATTTAGGGTTTAAGGGTTCAGGTATTATAATTTAGTGGTCTGTGCTTAAAAAAATTTCTTTTCCAAATACATATATATAGTTTTATATTTATTTAACTTCTAATATATGTAAGACACTCTACAACCTGAGTACCTAGGAACCCCTAACTTCTATAATCTCTAAACCCTTAGAATATTGGACCCTAAACTCTAAGAATCCTAAATCCCGAACCGTGTACATGTAGATTTCCTAAACATAGAGCGAAAATTTCTACATCCGAGGAATGGGGGGAAATGGCGTGGGAAAAGCCATTCCCTAAGTACACTTGAAAGTGCTAAGAATCTCCTGAATTC
The DNA here is from genome assembly GCA_950106755.1 of Climacium dendroides. Classification (NCBI taxonomy): domain Eukaryota; kingdom Viridiplantae; phylum Streptophyta; class Bryopsida; order Hypnales; family Climaciaceae; genus Climacium; species Climacium dendroides. The sequence goes on along the minus strand of CATNNA010000013.1, from coordinate 524,354 downwards.
GGGATGGAATTGCTGGAAAATCAAAGGTAGTAGCTGTGCATGTGGAGAATCATCTTTTTCTGGCCGATAGTCATTAATTGAAAAGTCGACAACGGAAAGCTACAAAGGCGCCTTCGTACTCTCGCATGACCTATGTGCACTGGAAAGTCGGGACGTGGAGGGAATTTTGAACTTCGGATTTTCGCGCTCTAAATTTCCCGCTCAATCATTGTTGGAAAATGCGTCTCCCCTATCGGCTCCATTGACATTGTTTTTCTTCTACATTTTTCCTTGCAGGGTCTCTGCCACAACTTACCTTCACTTCTTCTCTATTTGTTCCCTTTCCAGAGTGAATGCTTCATGCATCCTGTGACCTTTAGAACACGTAGAGCGCGTCGCCTCACATCACACTGTTTTTTTTTCTGAACCGCAGGTAATGAGGGATGCGTATTTTTGATGGAGTGCGGAGAGTGTAGAATTGCATAGCTTTGTCAGCAACCAAGAAATGAGTAGCTGGTTACATGGTAGTGGTGTGTATTACTTTGCGTAATCTGTGATACTTTATGTATTATTGCTTGCCTCTTTGTTTGTGTAGTTAGGTTCTTATTCATCAGTGGAACGAGTGAAACATATGGTCTCATGTCGACTCTTTTGTGGAGGTCTATTTTGTATGTACAACAAATACTGAAGTCCAACTGTTTTCCGAACTTCCGAGAAACATGCCGGGAATTACGGAACATAATGCTTATCGTCGGATCGACGATAACTGAAAACTGAAACATTAGTGAGTATTATAAATCCTGGTAAATACGGAGCAGAATTCTTATTGTCGGATCGAAGATAATTGAGAGCTGAAAAGTTTATGAGTAGTGAGAGTCCTAGGAAATAAGAATCAGAATGATTATCGTCGGATCGAAGATAACTGAACACTGAAAAATTTATGAGTACTGATAGTCCTGAATTACTATTGCATCAATGCTAACCAATTGAGGTCAACTAGTGGAAATCAGATATTGATTATCGTCGACTCAACGATAATCCTGAAATGTATGATTTAAGCTATCCATTTGTTGTGTGCATCCGACCAGCCTGATGGGTTTGATTGAATTTTTTGTAGAGATACTGAAGTTAATCATTCTTGAAGAAAACATTTTGTTTTGGAAGATATCCTCGAGTCAACAATAGCCATAGAAAGTGTCGGGGATTGTTCTGGATTTTGTAAAGGTCCACCTGAACAAATGAACGAAGTATCTTCGACTTGATGATATCGTCAGATTTCTATTTGGCATTTCACTGGCGGGATTGATTTTTAAAGGGAGTGATCATTAGAGCAGAACATTGTTTTCTGAGACTATCTTCTAATTAATGCTGTGTGTATCGTCTCAATGTGAACCTATTTAATATTTAATTGGGACGAACAAAATTTACATGATTCCTGCTCTTAGAGTTATTGGGGATGACATCATTTATGTGGTTATCCTCGAGTCGACGATAAATCCTACATAACTATACACGTACTAAATAATGTTTTTCCTCATTGCTTGTCTTGCACTTATTGATTTTTAGGATTGGCTTCTCGAAAATTGCTGTAAGTCTTTGTGATCAAGTGTCAGTAGTCATTGAAATTTTCTTACAACCTTAGAATATTGTAGTCGTTATTGTTGAGTCAATGATATGCTTTTCATTTTGAGCTTCTTGTTTGCAGAATGGATTACCATAATCCTCAAGATTTCGCAAATCCAGTCCCAACACTTCCACTTGATGTTCGTTTATGCGAGGGAATTCCTCGTGTTAAGTGGGTTACGCAGCCAGTCACTCTTCAAGATGAATTTGGAGTGGACATTGCAAGGGGAGTCATTCAGAACATTCACCCTGATATGATCTTCGATGAAGACGGGATGTCTCTCGGCGATGACCGAGTTGGTATTCACATTGCGGAGTCTTTGAACGAGGAGCTTTTCTCTTCCTCAAATATGTGGTCTATACACTCTTAGCACATTAGGAGGGTGTTTCTGTACGATGGTTCTTCTTTGTATGACCATGACGAAACACATAAGTATAACACGGCCATGAACCCCAAAAGAGTTCGAAAGGGGGTTTGGTCGTATGAAACAACTCGCATGAGAGTTGATCCAGAGGTCCTGACCAAGAAAGAACTTCTCTTGACCATGGAATCAATCACAGTAGTTTCCACAAAAACTTGTTGTGGAAAGATTTGTGTGGAGCATTTTCCGCGTGCGCTTATTCAAACAATACGGACTGAGCTGTACGGTGCTGGTAACTTCAAGGCTCGCAACAAGAATTTGTTGGAGGTGCATAGGCAGATCCACAAAGACGCTAGTGGCAAAGAATGGATCACGTTGAAAGAGAAGGAAGTGTGTCCTACTGCGTGGTGGATCATTCATGGGATTGCAAAATGTACTTATTACAGGTACAAAGGAAAAGCCAAAAATGGGAAACAAGCCGATGTGCATGGAAATTTTGGATCCAAGAAGCCTTGCATGGCAACTATTCAAGCTACGGCCACTCCTTGAAATTTAATTGAGCCAAATGTTGATAAGATGCCGCATAAGACAAGAACAGTCCAGTCTGGCGAGAAGGTCACTGCCATGGTTCTTCCATCCTCGTTTCGTTGGAGTGATCAATTGGAAACAATCAATGAGTCCAATGCAAGGTTCAATTTGCCACCAATTTCTTCTAGTGGTTTGAGCAATATTCGCCGTGATTCTTTTCCTGAGTTTGCCGCAAAGGCTCGTGGAGGTACATTTGCTAGATGTGGAATGTGTGACAAGTACAAGCAATTAAGAAGCGCTTGTGTGGGTGAAGAGGCAAAATCTAAATGGTCAAAACGATTGTCTACCTATAATATAGGGCAATTGGCTCATAGGGATTATTACTACGCAAATCGGAACGATTCCATAAGAGCGCCAGAGAAGATGTTGTGCATCATTCATGACAAGATGGATCATTCAAAAACTGCTTCTCCACACTTTTCTCACAAAACCAAGGTGACGGAATCCTTCATGAAAATGCCTGTAGCAATTACAAGTATGATTGTTCATGGGCATGGCAATGTGCGATATGCACACTATGGTTTGGACATTTATCCAACAGATTCAAATCATACCATTGGGTCAATTGCAAGGCTGTTGCGTGATTTGGAAGGCCAGCCAAAGAATTCATCCCGCAAGTTATTCTTAGTAGAGGATAACCAATCCACCTTGACAAAGGCGGTTCTGAATGGAGCAGAATCTTGCTTGGACTCCCTCCTTCCACCTCCAGATGAACCACTTCCAACTAAACCTCTCCCACCTGTATTAATATTGCAATTAGACAATTGTTCAAGAGACAACAAGAACCGATATGTTTTCGCTTTTTGCTCTATGCTTGTATACAAAGGCATTTTTCGGGAGGTGTACATCAACTTCTTCATTGTGGGACACACTCATGAAGACATTGATGCTCTTTTTGGTCGTTGGAGTTCGAGATTGAAAACAAATAACTACCCAACAATTCCAAGGCTTATGAAGTCATTTATGGATTGTGAAGAGCACCCTGTGATTCCTCATCTCATTGAAGAAGTTCCTAACTTCAAGGTGTTTGTGCACGGATACCTCGGCATGGGTGGTGACTTCTTAGAAGGTCATTCTAGATCCCAGCAGTTCAAGTTTTTCAAGGATTCTAATGGATGGCCTTTGATGGAATATAAGAATTTGTGTATGGATGATAAGTGGTTGCCAAAGGATGGTAAGGGAATTAGATTGTGGTCCGAGACTACAGACGGGCTTCCTAAAGTGCCAACAGGTAGTCTTCCACCTCTAGTTCCTCAACCAATGAAGGCACTTCAAGACATAAAGAAAGGTTTGAACGGTTTTATTGCATACTGGAAAGAAATGGCAAATGACGATGATACAGAAGGGTTCACGAGAAAGAACGGCGCCTTGGAAGATTACTGGGAAGGCGTTCGAGGAGCTCTAGATGCACCTCTTCAAGTGTGTGAGGCATTACTTGATGGATTTTGGCCTGCTTCTAGAGTTGCCCCTGATCAAACAGATCGCATACAAAGAGATGGCACATTGCATGAGGAAGACGCAGAAGATGCACCGTTTGTTGGACGTAGACGTGATCGACCGCGTCCATCATTCCGTGTGAATAAGGATACACACGAAGGTTATTTTCTTGCAATGCGTCCCGCTGATGGGGATTCTAAACCATTTTGGCTTGCTAGAGCCATTACAGCTCCAAGTCCAGATCCAGGGCATTTGCATATGATCAGAATTCAGTATTGGAAACCTTCCTCAAATCGGCACATTAACCAAGATACATATGAGGGATGGGACACAAAGCAAGGGAATGTATGGCGTGAAGATACCCTGTTGAACCCAACATGGTCTAGTACGAGATGTATTCTAACGGCTTGGAAGCCTCGTTTTCGAGAGAACACTAAAAACCCGAAAGTGTCGATTCCAAATTTACAAATTGGCATCATTAAGGCATCAATAGCGGTCTTTACAATCGATGAATGCAACGATGAGGCAATTGAGTCTATGGAGGAAGAATGAGTATTTCGTAGCAGTAGATTTTTGTTGTTGTATTTGAAGTACTAGATTGCTTTTTGTACTGTAGTTACAGATTATGAAAATGATTTTTGAATGCTAATATAATACATGATATAGAATGTCTTTCATTACAAATATTGTGACTATGTAGTAGATATTGATTTCTATTAATAGAAAGTATATTTTTTACAATTGCTTTGCAAAGTTGTGTGTAGAAATTTTTTCCTGCATCCTATAGTAGTTTATTAGTTTCTGAACTTGAATGTAATATTCCAATATTCACATGTGTGATATAAAATGTAGAAGTAAGAAATTCAAACGTTGATTGTGAATTAAACCACTTCTATAAGTTAACCAATAATAATAAAATAAATTTCTTGACATCTTCGAGTCTCAATTTAATGAGAAGTCTCAATTTATTGAAAGCTTTTTTTTCCTTAAAATAGAAATGAGACTGGGATTAGTCTCATTTTAACGAATAAGGCCTTTGCAATCGGACACAGCATACAAGAATGTCAAGAGTTCTTATGAGCGTTTTGTGGAGAAGTTGGAGGAGGAAAGAAAGGACCCTGATTTAAAAATTACGGTTTGGGGGAACATGGATAGGATGTATAAGCGGCTAAACCACGGAAAGACCTATGATACGGAGAACATTGATTGGACTTTGAAAGCGGAGGAAGGATAGGTCCCTTATGGCACGTTGTCAACTCACTTCCAGCAACATGAGAAGGAGCTTGTGCCAAGAAGTTTTTCAAATACTCCCATCTTGGAGGGTCATTGTTCTCTTTGCGAAGGTTGTTTTGGGCCCGAAGGAGCTATAGCATTGGGACAGTGTCACCATACATTCCATGTGTTTTGCATTCAAAGATCGACGGAATGTCAACGCCAATGTCCCGAATGCTGTATTTCTCTAAATCCAAGGTTGTATGAAATGCTAGGGATTTTGTACCGTATGCCTACGGGGCACGAATACAATCGATAGAACCTTCCACTTGTGTCATAGCACAAGGAAGCACAAATCCTACCCTTAGGTGTTAAATTGATGTAAAACACCTTAGATGACTCGTGTATCGTTCCCACAGGATTTCAACGTTAGTTTCCTCAAGATATCTGGAACAGGATTCGGAAAACACCAAACCCAAACAAAACCGGATCTAAATATTTGCAACATGAAACTCTCTCTCAATACCCTCTCTTCTCCATGTTCTGATTCCCTTACATCCACTCCAAGTCTACCACCAGTAATCAAACAAGGAGAATGGTCATAATCCTCTACCCCTCCCTATCCGGATCGACTTAGACAGATGCGGAACCGGAAAACACCAAACCCAAACAAAACCGGATCTAAATGTTTGCAATATGAAACTCTCTCTCAATACCTTCTCTTCTCCATGTTCTGATTCCCTTACATCCACTCCAAGTCTACCACCAGTAATCAAACAAGGAGAATGGTCATAATCCTCTACCCCTCCCTATCCGGATCGACTTAGACAGATGCGGAACCGGAAAGAGGATTTCTATCCAATTGCAGTAACTCACAAAATGTTAGTTTTACCTCTACCAAGAGGGTTCCGCTCTTTGGTTTTAGGAAGGGAACGTAAACCCTACCCTCCAAACGTGTTTAGAGTGAAATGAAGATCCACTTAGAATAACAACAACAAATACCAAAAAGAAATAGGAAATAGTTACTTCCTCACAACTAATCCAGATGTTGATCCAGACTAGCAGGTCACTTAGGAAATCCCTATTATCCTCCCAGTACTACAACGACAGACCTATCCGGACAGGACCCCAAGAACGTGATCCGGCACCCGATAATTGAGAGATCTTAACTACCTTCCTGTTCCTCTCTATCAATCCAACAGGACCTCATCAGACATCAGCTAGCATTCGTTCTCCCTCTTGAAGAATTCACCCAACCTAAGAATGGCTATCCTACTCAGAAGACTCCCAAGGAACTTCAGCAATTAAAATACCCTCTCAGTACACAAAGTTTTCCTTAACCAAATCCTCAAAGCTCTCAAAATCAGATCCTGGACAGAATCCGGGGGCTACTTGTCTTCCTCTACACCTGCAAACCAGCTACCCGCACTAAACAATGGTTCTAGCATTGCACGGCATATCAATACAGAACTTAGCCTTTTCAGGCCAGCACTTATGAAGTGGAAATCTGAAATCAATTCACAAAGTGTTTGAAAAACACAAATAAGAAAACACCCTCGGGCTTCAAACTAACTTCAGCCCTCTAAATACACACTCCAGGGAACCCCAAAGGTCCCAAGGAATAAAACTAAAGGACAAGAGAATGACAGGTGTCATTCCTTATCCTTCTAAGTTGACTTTCCTACCAACCCCATCCGATCCGCAAAATGTGGATCTCAGATCCTAAAAATCCGGAAAGTGCAGCCCAAGTGCATGCATCTGAAAAGCACCTCCCAAGCTACTTTCTATCTATCAAAAACTTGAGTTTTTGGCTGACCATGCTAGGGTCGCTTCCTAGAAACTTCTTAACAACTTTCCTATCTATTTCCTAGCCTTCTTTGGAGAAGGTTCCTCTAACTTTGTTGCCCCCTTCCTAGTTGGCTGTTTCCTACTGGCTGACGGTTTCCTATTCAAGGGCGGCTTCCCCTTAGACGGTGTTGAGGTTCTCCCTTTGAACTTTGTTGGTGAGATTTGCTCAGGTTCCGATTCCTCTTCTGATCCGGTGTCTTCCGAATCCTCTTCTCCGGATCTCGACCGACTTTCCTCCCGCTCGGATTGGCTTGGAGACTCGTCCTCCGCGGATTGTTGACTCCTTAGAGGCACGTCTCTTCCTCTGACGGGAGTAACCTTCTTCACAATCTTCTTGGCGGGTGAGGGTTGAGAGCCTTTACTCTGTGGTATGCCTAAGTCGGATTCCGACTTCCAGATTCGATCCTTTGATCCAGATCCGTGCACTGATCCTTCTTTCCTCCCCTCCATACACTTAGAGGTTGGTGTCATCTCTTCCTCCTGCCTTTCCCGCTTAGCTGGCGTCTTTGTTGGAGTCTTTGTGGGCGCATCCTTTTTGGTTGGCTCCATCTCTTCATCCTTCCTCTTTATTCCGTATTCCGGAAACCGTTTTGCTTGGTGAAGAACATCTCAGACTTCAAACATGAACCTCTCCATCTCCTCGGAATACTCTGCCAAAACTAAGATAGCCTTACCTGCGGCTTCCGGTCCTACCTCATGGATTCCCTCATCATAGAGTTTGGCTTTGTTTACAACATCCGCAGTGTTGGAAACAAAGGCCCTAACTCTCCTAATGACCCCCTTAAACTCTGAGGTAAGCCGTTCCACTTCTCTCTTCTTTTCCTCACCCTTCTCAATTTGCCGCTGGAGATCCGCATTCCTCTCAGTCAACTCCTTGATGAAACGTAAATACAGGCAACTACTAAAGGTATGTGAATAAAACGTAAATACAGGCAACCACTAAAGGTATGTGAATAAAACGTAAATACAGGCAACCACTAAAGGTATGTGAATAGAAGTGTTGGGAAAGTTACAGGGTAGTGTAAAGCCGTGGGGTAGTAAACTAACCAGTTAGAGAGTCTATGTGATAAACCAATGGGTGTTAGACCGGAATCAATCCGGTCAGTGTTGTTAGATCGGGAAGGTCCGGTCTAAAGTGTAGTAGTAATTGTTGGACCGGAGAGATTCGGTCGTGTTTGTCCAAGGAAACAAGGAGGCCAAGTGGAAGTTCCAGTCTATTGTTTTGCTTGGGGTTTTGTGTTTGTGTGTGTTTCGTGACCATCACTCTACCATTTTTCGGTAATTGTGAACCTAGGAAATTCGATCTTCGTGGGAACGATACTCGAGTCACTTTAGGGCCTTTTTTAAGAAATATTGAGCCTTAGAGAAGGCTTTTTGCTTTCCTGTGCTACGACACGGAAAAGTGGCGCCGCTGCCGGGGATCGAAAATACTTAGAATTAGCGATCCGGTCTTTGGAAGAGACGGTCACGAAAAGTTAAACTTCTGTGGGAGTGTAGTATCTGAGTTTGCTAATCTGTTCAGAGGATATCTGAGAGTTGCTGAACAAAGAACATAGAACTTATCCATGAATAGAAAGGGAGGAGAAGGACTTCGTTTAGAAGATCTGCCCGGAATATTCGTGGAGACGTTCTTGTTCATGCGCTACCTAGCGTAAACGTGAACCCAAGATTACACCCTGTGTCTGGGGACACCATACCAGCAGAAGTTGAAGCGTTAGAAGTAATTGTTAAAGTTCTTGAACCTGAGCCGGTCACAGTTCAGATTCAGGAGATTCCGGTCGAGTCTGAGGAGGAGGTAGAATGTGGGAATGCGATCCCACATGCTAGACCCATAATACTAGCATAGGACGGAAAAATTCAAAAATTGTCTCCTTTAGAAGGAAAGTTTTTGAGTTCTCCTAGGAAGTTAAGGCAAATTAGGAAAACCGGATTTCCGGATCCGGAAAAATTTCATTAGGGCTAAAAACCTAAAATCCGGAACCCTAGAAAGTTCCGGATATCGGATGATGGCGCCGGCCCTAAACCGGAAACCGGATCCGTACTAGGGATAGGGTTTTGCCGCCAAAACATGTCCCGTACATTGGGTCCGTATAAGAGGGGGACTGTAGCCGGCCGTGGGCACACTTATCCTCTTTCTTTTGTTCTTCCGCCGGCGTATTCCGTTTTCCTTGCTTCATTAGAATTCCGGTAGACTGAGGGACTGTGTGAGTTGCGATCGTGCAAGGGTTACCGGAGTGACAGTTGTGAGCAGAGATTTAGGGAGAGATTGTGTGAGGATTGATCGTGAGCACAATGGCTTCTAGGACAAGCCGGCGGAAGTTGAAGGACTTGCCTGAGGATTCAGAGGACGAGGCGCCGGCACTTGTACCTCGACCAAAGACCATCCCGGTGATGAAGGTGGTTCTGGAGGTTCCGACGAAGGAGGACCGGCTAGCGCGCCTACGGGAGCATCTCCGCAACATGGGGTGTGATGGACTCCTAGAAGTGCCGTGGGGAATCCGAGAGGAGAGCCTGGTTTCGAACATACTTCGTCCAGAACTTGGTATCTTAGATACCACCATTCGGGCGAAACCAGACCAGTGGACGGTGAACACTTGGCGGGCCGTCTACAAGTTCCGGGAGGCGCCGGACAAGGTCATGGAGAAGAACCAGGAGGTGATAGAGGGAGAGTTCCGGGCGCCCGCCAATCCGAAGGAAGGTAACCAGGTTTCCGACCTGGTGAATCCGGAGTACCGGGATGTGGTGGCGTTTCTCAACCCTATCCTCCATCCCACCAAGCCGCGGCGAGTAGTAGCGAAGGTAGCCTCCACCATCTTGGGGAGCCTCCAGGGGAAGATGATGATGGACTGGGCAGCCATCATCCACGAGCTAGTCGGAGACTTAGTGCGTGCCCTCCGGTCCGGAAAGAAGAGCTAGAGTCCTCTTCCGGCATATTTGTCTCATTTGTACGCCCACCACTCTCTGCTCAAGGCGAATGAGGAGAGTGCGTACCAGGACCTAGTTCAACTGTAGCAGTATGGAGGGGAGGAGCCCTCGCCTCGAGATGGACCGGACGATGAGGACACTGAGGAAGAGGAGCCGGTCTCTCCGCTAAAGAAGAGGAAACGGCGGAATAGGACGCCGCCGGTAAGTCCGTCAGAGGAGCCTCCTACACCGGAACCACAAGAAGAGGTTCAGGAGGTAAAGACGGGAACCGGACCTGTTCCGAAGGGAGTCCAACCATCCTTACAACTAGTTGGATCGATACGACCGCACACCGTTGCCACTCAAGTTGAGGCCGGACCCTCCCGGACCCGGATGATAGAGGTGGAGGAGAGGGATCGGACAACCATGCGATTGGGAGGGTCGCCCTTAGAAGACATCTAGGAGATGGCTCAGCATCTGGTGTGGCGGGCAGACGATCTCTTCCAGATCTGCGAGAACTATGATGGAGCCCTCAAATAAGTGTGCTGGAAGATGGCGCTAACCGACCGGAATGCCATTTTCCGGAGGACGGATGCATTGGTGGTAGTGGAGCAACAAAACAACCTCCTCATAGCAGAACAGAAGAATTTGGTAACAGAGCTGGGGGCGTTGCACGTAGAAAACCAGACGTTGTGAGACCAAGTCCGGAACTCGGAATCTCGTTGTGTGGATTTAGAGAGCACCATCCGCACCGCTAAGGAGACAGCCCGATTCACAGAAGAAGCTCATCGCCGGCAGATAGCGGCCTTATGCGAAAGTGTAGTTCAGCTCCAGAGCTCTCTAGAGGTCCCGGTAGACTACATCAACAAGGCTTGGCTGTTTGAAACTAACCTCAATGCAGCCGCCAGCTCAAGCCGGGTTCCTATCGTCAAATGCTTACTGGAGCAGGCAAGACGAATGGATACATCCCGGGCCGCAATGAGGGAGATGCTAGAGTACATTATGTCCACAGAGTTGGATCCGGCACCTCAATCTCCCCCGTCAGCGCAGACTTTGGTGGTTCCGGAAAGCAGCGATCCGGAACCTATGGTTACGGAGGTTTCACCGGTGGTCCCGGTAAATCCGAAACTTTCACCACCAGCCGGAAGACCAGAAGGAGTGGATTGGGGAGTAGTGGTACCTCCGGGAAGTGAAGACCTGTTGCCGGTGACTCCGACCATTGACCTGACGAGTGCTTCTCCGGAAGTTCACGCCGGTCGGACGGTATAGTCTTCTCCGCGTCATAAGAAGACTCAGAAGGATGCGAGAGGGAGTCCGGACACTCAGGTAGTCGGGACTAGGAGTGTAGACAGGGACACCAGTATCGTGGAAATCCCAAGATGGGGCCAAAGGGGTCCGAATCTGTTTTCTCCGAAGGGTAGTCGGAAAGAGGTAAAGTTGGATCTTCTGAAGGACTATGTTCCTCCTAAAGATCCAGATTCAAAAGAATAGTATATAGTAGTGTAGTATAATACTGGAGTCCGACCGTCAAAGCCGGAAAAATAGGATCTGGAATCTTCCGGAAATCTAGCGGACCAGTAGGAATGCTTTGTAGGATTTTTAGGATGACGTTAGTCTTAGTATAAGTAGGATTTTTAATGACCTTTCTGGTCATTCACAACCATCTCATAGTTTCAGCATTGTACCTTTTGCGGAGTTTAATTCTAAAGTGTGTTGGAGTATCCAATCCCTTATCTTTCTTGTGTACGGTATATGTTTGTGAGAGGTGTGAGTCCGTTCTTGCGTTTCCGGAACTAAGAACTTACCTTGTGTGGCAAGAGTCGATGTTGTGAGAGTATCCGAATGTATTAACTTGAGGGGGAGATCAATCGGATGGTTCCGGTAGTAAGGTTAGGGTAGTACTGCTCGGATGCCGGTATAGCCTGCGTGTACGATATAGCCCTAGGGGAAAAGGGGTATCTGAGAGGCTGCTAACAAACTTCCGTGTACGGAGGTATTGCCGGACGTGCCCGAATTCCGGATTGCCGGAATTCCTCATAGAACAGAGTTAAGCCCCGGCACAAGCCCAAGAAAGTACAGGAGAAACCAGCCAGTCGACAAGAGGCTCAGTGTTCGGTTAAAAGTTAGAATGTCGTTGTAGTTCTTGACCGTCCTTGTATGACCTAATCCGGAAGAGCTTCCGGATTTGTGAGGCGACGGAACAGGAGGACACTTCCGGTCCATGAAGAGTTAGGTTGCTATTAGTATTAGAGAGAGAGAGAGAGTGAAAGAGAGCGTGTTTTCAGACATGGTAAGCATCCGGACGGTGGATCTGGCCACTCGTCATCCAAACCCAGGGATCCCGGAAGGGACACTGAAACGGTTTCCGGATCCTTCCGGAACCCACCAGGCACTAGTGTCTGGACCAGACCGAAAGTCCGGAATAAGTCGACGGAGAGAAAAGTGAGTGCTTAGACCGGGATAGCCTATGAAACCGTAATCCACAAGTCCTCGTGGGAACGATTCCGGAGCGGTTTACTCTAAGAAGGCCTTTGGTGTGAATTAAGGGCTAATTGGAGGAATACTGGTCCGACTAATCACTACATAGAATCAGTCCACTCGGAACCGGAAAGTTACACTATGGTAGGATCCACTCGCCTAAAGTATAGTCGTTTCAAAGGGGACGGCAGTCAGGATGTAGATGACTAGCTGTGTGAGTTTAACTCCCTTGTTTTGGCCAACCAAGAGGAATTTGAAGCCAAACAACGGATATTCCAAGGACTACTGAAGGGTGAGGCACTGAAATGGTACCAAGATGTTCCGGACGCAACCCAGAATAACTGGGACCAACTCACAGACCTATTCGTCAAAACGTTTAGAGAATCTGGTAGAGAAGCCAGAGTGTTAGGACGACTTAGTGTCATGACTATGAGACCTTCAGAATCAGTAAGGAGGTATGGACAACGGGTGAAAACTCTTATTCAAAAGCTAGATATGGAGATAAACCCAAACGTCCAAGTTGAATGGTATGTTGCAGGATTTCCAGACGAGATGGGGTTTCACATCCGGCAGCAACACCCAGCTACATTACAGGAGGCCATGGAAGCAGCCCAAAACTATGAGAATGCATCTCATTCCATCCAGAATGCCTTGAAGAGAAGCGATCGGAAGGGGAAGAGGCACTCTCAGAAGGAGAGCAGAAGAAAGAAGTACTCCAGCAGTTCTGAATCAGAGTCGAGTGAAAGTTCGGAGTCTTCATCAGAAGATTCTGGACCGGAACCGGAAGAAGCATCTGGATCCAAATCCAAACATCGATATCATCATTCTACGTACAAGCAAGAAAAGGTGGAAAAGGCTAAGGCTCTTGGTCAAGTCAAGATCGAGAAAGACGAGTCAAAGGAGTTCATGAAGAAGGTTGCAGCAACTTTGGAGGCAATCAAGGTGAACTTGACAGAGAATCGGAATCCCAGGCGGACCGTACCAACAAATCGAACAAACATTTGGTGTCCGAGGTGTGGAGAAATGGGACACTACCCGAGTGAGTGTAACCGGCCTTTCGTCCGACGAGTCAACTACGTGAATCAAGAGGACGAGGTCTACTACACCAATCTAGAAGAAGAAGATGATATGGAGATGAATCCGGTCTACCAGATTCAGCCAACCTATGTGAGGGGGCGACCACCACAACAAATCATGAGAAACAACTTTGTACCAAGGTCAACTCCAGTGGCAGGTAACCAAGTTGCTATCACCCCACCCAGACCTTTTGGGTTTTGTTTTATTTGTGGAGGAGGGGATCACTATGCCAATGTCTGTCAATACAGACCCGGTCAAGGTGCACCCTTAGTTCTTCCTTGCCAGAATTGTCATGAATACGGTTACAATTCTTCTCAGTGTCCGAAACCTGCCCAGAATCGTGTGATCTACAAACAAGTAGAGGTTCCACCACGAGAGCAGACGGCACTAAACTATGGTTCAAAGACCGGAATTGAGAATCCGGATAAATGACATAGTAGGGTGGAGTTACCAGTAGCAGTAGAAACATTAGTCCATAGAGTAAGTACTCGTAGCTCCACCGAGAAAAATAGAATAGAAAGGTATAGGAAAAGACCTGGTAGGAAAAATAGAATAGTTAGGAGTTGGGAACCGGATTCAAGTGATTCTCATCACTCGGATGAATCCAACTTAGGACCACCCTTAGCAAACGCAGAAAATGGGGTAGAGCCTATAGAGGTTCCTGAGGACATCAACAAGCAGGTTAGACAGGACCTGGAGCAACCCAATCCTATACCACAGGAAAGGGAAGTTCCAGTTTCCGGTCCACCTAGCTCACCGAAACGAGTTAGATTTGATGACCCCCTAGTTTTCATTCAACCAGAAAGGGTGTGTAGTCAGTACAACATTTTACAAGACATTAGGGAGCAGAAAGCCAATGTCACCATTGGCCAACTGCTTGATGACAACGCCAACTACCAAAAGCTAATCAAAGATGCATGGCTGAAGAGAAGGAAGAGGAAATTCAGACTTCCGGCAGTTGCTGTCAACTTCGACAATGTAGAAGATTACGGTCCACCAGAGGTCGTGGTAGAAGTGGAAGGTTGTACCATCCCTAAGGTACTTGTAGATGGAGGATCAGGAGTAAATTTGATGTTGGAGGATACGGCATTCGACTTGGGATTCACCGCGTTTGAGCAAACCAACCAAGTCTTGAGAATGGCGGATCAATCCAGAGTGATTCCGGTCAGACGACTTTCTCAGGTTCTGACCCGGATTGGAGAACTGACTTACTTGTTGAACTTTGTCATCATACGAGTGGACAAAGGAAGGCCATTTCCAATTTTGCTTGGAAGACCATGGCTGTATGCCGCAAGGGTGATCGTGGATTGGGGACGCAAGGAATTCGTAATCGGGAAACCCAGTATCCGGATCCCTTGGAGTTTTGAAGAGCATCTTGGAGAAACAAGTGAATCAGAAGGTTACACAACTGATTGGTCGGAGGCTGAAGATTCTTCCAACATTTCATCCTACTTCGTCCAAGAATTTGACGGAATTACGGAAGTTGATTTCGACTTTCCGGTTCCGGTCTTGGAATTTTGAGAACCTGAGGAGCAGATCCTGTCAGAGCAGAAAGAGAAACAAGTCGAGGACAGATCTTTGGAAGAAGCAAGTGTCCCACTGACGTCAAACTGGATCAAGCAGCAAATCAAAGAAGGTAAACTATCCATCGTTAGTTTGAAAGACGGGAGGATTGACCTTCCTTGGAGTGAGATCCGGGCTGAATCAGAAAAGCAAGGACCAGATCCGGTCAAAAACATTGTAAACCCCTCTGATTATGAGAAGGTAGAAGTTCAGGAAGGAAAAGCCTTCTTCCTGGGAAAATCTCTAAATTCAGTAGAACAAAAGAAGTATGTAGAGTTGCTGAGGTAGTACTTAGATGTCTTTGCTTGGACATCTTCAGATTTGAGTGGTATACCCTTAGATCTGGGGGAGCACCGGATAGACCTCATTGAGGGAGCTGTTCCGGTCAGGCAACGTTAGTATAGGTTGAACCCCAAGTACTCACTCATGGTTAAGGAGGAGATTGATAGTCTACTGAAGGCAGGATTTATCTACCCGGGCAACAACTCAGAATGGGTGTCGCCCATTGTTGTTGTATCCAAAAAGGTAGGAGCAAATGGGAAAGTGAAGATCCGGGTTTGTCAAGACTTCAGGAAACTGAATGCTGCGACAAAGAAGGATTATTTCCCTCTACCGTTCACTGATATTATCCTGGATCATGTTTTCGGTCAGGAGTGTTATAGCTTCTTGGACGGATTCTCAGGATATAATCAAGTGTTCATTCGATTGGCGGACTAGTTGAAGACCACGTTCACGACGGAATGGGGGACATTTGCCTTCAACCGGATGCCATTCGGTCTATGCAATGCACTCGGAACATTTCAAAGGCTCATGATGGATATCTTCCGAGATTTCCTTAGACACTTTTTGGAAGTGTTCATTGACGATTTTGCAGTGTTCAGTACAAGGGAGCAGCATTTGGAGTTCCTGGAGAAGACTTTTATCCGCTGTCGCGAGACCGGATTAAAACTACATCCGGGAAAGTGTTTCCTAAGAGTTGTATCCGGGATCTTATTGGGACATGTAGTTAGTGAAAGAGGACTAGAGGTTGACATTGAAAAGGTCAAGGCAATCTTAGCCCTTGTTCCACCTACCTGTGTAAGGGAGATCTGGGGATTCCTAGGATATGTTGGATATTATAGGAGATTCATTGATGGATATGCAAAGCTAGCAAATCCATTAACTGAACTCCTGAAGAAGGAAGTTGAGTTCATCTGGACGGAAGAAAGACAGCAGGCCTTTGAAGATTTGAAGAGCTGGTTGGTGAAGGCACCAATCCTTTCTCCACTAGATTGGACTCGAGAGTTCCATGTCACCTTGGATGCGTCAGGATGGTGTCTAGGGGCAATCCTTTGGCAGTCTAAGGAGAAGTCTGAGCATCCGGTCTACTATGCAAGTAGACAGATGAGCCCGGCTGAGAAGAATTACACTACGACCGAGAGGGAGGCTCTAGCCATGGTGTATGCCTGCAGAAAGTTTCGGCATTATTTGCTAGGCTACAAGGTTGTTTTCCATACGGATCACAAATCCTTGAAGTATCTAGTAAATAAACCGGATCTTTCCGGTCGGATAGCAAGGTGGATATTGCTGCTACAAGAGTTTAACTATGAGGTGGTAGTTAAACCTGGAAAGGCAAATGAGAATGCTGATTACCTTTCCAAGCAGCGAGGTATGGAAGCGGCCAATGACATTTCTGCCAGTTTCCCGGACGAGTTTCCTCAAGAGAGAGTGCGGAGACCGAAACCGAATTCTAGAGAAATGAAGGAGGTGGCGGTGTTCCATATTGGTGAAGTGGAAACTTCAGAGTTCAAAGAAATACTACAATATCTCTTGAACCAGAAAATTCCAGAAGGATACTCACTTGAAGAGAAGATTGTATTTCAACAAAAGGTAGCTCCTTACACTTAAATACAAGGCGTTCTATTCAAGATGGGGGCAGATGACCAGTTACGAAGGTGTTTGGAGAAGAACGAGAGGAAGCAAGTCATAACGGCTGTGGGAATCCGGAATCCGGAAATGGATCAATAATACAAGAAGTAGGTGCGAAAAATAGAAAAAAATCAAAAATTTATAGTTAGAGCGTGATTTTTGGACCAGATAGCTTGAATTAGGAAATAAGCGTTCTGGCACAACCCGTAACCAGAACTTATTCGGATCCGGAATCCGGACTCACCCGGAACACAGGAACCTACCGTATAGGTCTCGTAGCTACGGAAGTAGGATACTATAAATACAACGGACCTGTAGCCGTTGTCCTTAAGCCCGTAAAAAGACGGTTTAGTATTTAAGCTGTCTTCCTAGGGTTTTCCTCTTCACTTTCCTGTTCTGTGTTTCTGAAACTGTTTGTGTGAGTAGTTGAGAGAAAGAGTGGTGAGTTAGC
This sequence comes from Climacium dendroides, assembly GCA_950106755.1. NCBI lineage: Eukaryota > Viridiplantae > Streptophyta > Bryopsida > Hypnales > Climaciaceae > Climacium > Climacium dendroides. The sequence continues at coordinate 506,924 of CATNNA010000013.1, read as the reverse complement.
GACTGAAGTAGAACTACTTTTCTCTCGTTCTGACTTAGATCTTATGGCATCCGGACCAGTACGGAAGGTAGCGGTATCTGCCTGGGTTATCTCTCCGGCCATTCCGGATAACTCGGAACTACACAAGCAGTTAAAGGAGGACTTAACTAAGTTAGGATGTGTCGGTCTACTATACCGACCATGGAACCTCAATAGTGAAGAGATGATTCAAGAGCTACTTCACGGTGTTCCGAATCAGTATGAGGAGGGCGGCCAGTCGCGTGGACCGAGGACATCTGGGCGGACGTCTATCAGTTCTGGAAGAGTGGGAACGGGTTAGCATCGAGGACGGACTGTTTTGTAGCTGGGAAGTTCACTGGGTCTGCAAACCCTAAGGACGGATTCGCTATCAGCAAATGCAAGGACGAGAGACATAGGCGGATACTAGAGTTTCTGATTCCGATCTTATATCCGGAAAAGCCAACACGGGTTACCATTACGGTGGCCAATACTATCTTTGGGGCTATGGAGAACCGGGTAGTGCACTGGGGTAGGGTCATAGCCGGGATAGTGGCTAAATTAGTGGATCACGTGACCCGAGCAAAGGCGAGTCCAGTTAGCACCTACTTGTTTCATCTGTACCATCAACAGGAACTTTTGAGTGTAGCGGAAGTAATCCAGTATGACACCAGAAAGGCGATCCTGTCATACAGACTTTCCGGGGAGGAGGCAGAAGATCCGGTCGAGTCTGATCCGGAGGAACTTCCCGAGGAACGTCTGACCGATCCGAGGACCAAGAAGAGGAAGTCAACCGATCCGGGGTCGCGAATCAAGCCACAGACGATGGAGAGGGGGGAGTCCAACAAGGGACCTGAAATGAAAATGGAATCTGCATTTTTCAATGTGGGGCTCGAGTGGATACGTGAAGCCAAGGTACTCCACGACGGTCTGTTGGATTTGGTGATAGATACCGCGGAAGTTTTGAAGGTGGAGTCGGATCAGATCGTAGAAGCTGTCAAGCGATTGCCCAAACCGGAGGATCTGAAGAAGAGGGAGGAGAGGATCCAGGAGTTGGAGGCGGAACGGAACCAACTCCAAGCCCGAGTGAATTGGGCGGAAGGGGAAATGGCAGCTGCAAAAGAGAAAGAAAAAGAGGCTCTCGCTCTGGTCAAGAATCTATCTGGAGCAGTCAACACCAAGGCCGACATCATTGCAAAAGCTGCCTTGTTTGACTCGAAGATGATATCGGAAGGCCACATTACCGGAACTAAGGTAGTAACCATCCTCGTAGACTTCACTGCAAGGATAGAGCGAGTTTTGAAGGAGATCTAGCAGTTATTGGCGGCTATCGACTCAAACCATGCGATGGATTTCTCCACCTTTCCGGAACTTCCTTTTGTCTCAGGTACCCCAGGGAAACTAGTGGCGGATCATGCAACCCGGATGGAAGGATTGAGGGGGATACTCACACCAGTCGAGCCTTCCACCAACAAAATGCGGATGACGGAGTTGAATTTGAGGCCAGCTTCGGAACCGGAACCTGAATCTAGCGCGAAATCGGTTCCGGTGCCATCCAAATTCTCAACCCTGGAAGTCCCCAAGTCCCAATGAAACAATGCCAAACTTGATGACCAGATCATTCAAGGTTCCGGGACAGCAAGTCAGGGGAGATCTCATCAACCGGATCAGTGGAATGACCAATCCAGCTCGGACTAATCCGAAAGGATTTGTGCACATGCAAGAGACCACGCCGGAAAAAAGAAGCGAACCCGCAACATTGGAAGATACAACACCAGAGAAGGAGAAGGAAGTTCAAGTCATCGAAGATTCTAAGGAGGAGAGTGCCCACTCCACTTCCGGAACCAAAGACGACAGCGATCCGTCTCCCGCAACGCGCCATATCCAGACTCGGGCCACAGCAAAAACCACGCTAGCAAAGAATACGAAGGGGACGCCTACTAGCCAAGCGGGGAGCCGTTCAAGGAAAGGACGGAAGCCAAAACATTAGAATTCGTAGGAGAAGAAGTATAGAATCCGGAACGGATTTTCGAGCATGAATCCGGAATCTTAGGCGGATAGTCAGGAAATCCGCCAATCTCGGACAGTAGTTAGTAATCTTTCCGGATATCCCGGGGTTTTCAGTGATTGGTTGCCTGGATTTCTGGGTTTCCTTTTCAGGCTGTTAGGAGTTGACTTTGGGTTTTTGTGTTAGTATTTTAAGGGCAGTCAAGTTAGTTGTCTGCCATTCCATTCTACTCCATTCCATTTTAGTGCTTTCATATATGTATTACAATTCTCTTTTCTTAATCTAAGTCAGCTAGGATACCTCTAGCTGCACTTTTGCTTAGACAAGGTCTTTTGGCTGAGTGTATGCATGTGTGTGTAACCTTGTACTAGAAAAAGAAAAGGGAGGGAGAGGAGGAATCCGGATGTAGCAATTAGTCGGACCAGTATTCCTCCAATTAGCCCTTAATTCACACCAAAGGCCTTCTTAGAGTAAACCGCTCCGGAATCGTTCCCACGAGGACTTGTGGATTACGGTTTCATAGGCTATCCCGGTCTAAGCACTCACTTTTCTCTCCGTCGACTTATTCCGGACTTTCGGTCTGGTCCAGACACTAGTGCCTGGTGGGTTCCGGAAGGATCCGGAAACCGTTTCAGTGTCCCTTCCGGGATCCCTGGGTTTGGATGACGAGTGGCCAGATCCACCGTCCGGATGCTTACCATGTCTGAAAACACGCTCTCTTTCACTCTCTCTCTCTCTCTAATACTAATAGCAACCTAACTCTTCATGGACCGGAAGTGTCCTCCTGTTCCGTCGCCTCACAAATCCGGAAGCTCTTCCGGATTAGGTCACACAGGGACGGTCAAGAACTACAACGACATTCTAACTTTTAACCGAACACTGAGCCTCTTGTCGACTGGCTGGTTCCTCCTGTACTTTCTTGGGCTTGTGCCGGGGCTTAACTCTGTTCTATGAGGAATTCCGGCAATCCGGAATTCCGGCATGTCCGGCAATACCTCCGTACACGGAAGTTTGCTAGCAGCCTCTCAGATACCCCTTTTCCCCTAGGGCTATATCCTACACACAGGCTATACCGGCATCCGAGCAGTACTACCCTAACCTTACTACCGGAACCATCCAATTGATCTCCCCCTCAAGTTAATACATTCGGATACTCTCACAACATCGACTCTTGCCACACAAGGTAAGTTCTTAGTTCCGGAAACGCAAGAACGGACTCACACCTCTCACAAACATATACCGTACACAAGAAAGATAAGGGATTGGATACTCCAACACACTTTAGAATTAAACTCCGCAAAAGGTACAATGCTGAAACTATAAGATGGTTGTGAATGACCAGAAAGGTCATTAAAAATCCTACTTATACTAAGACTAACGTCATCCTAAAAATCCTACAAAGCATTCCTACTGGTCCGCTAGATTTCCGGAAGATTCCAGATCCTATTTTTCCGGCTTTGACGGTCGGACTCCAGTATTATACTACACTACTATATACTATTCTTTTGAATCTGGATCTTTAGGAGGAACATAGTCCTTCAGAAGATCCAACTTTACCTCTTTCCGACTACCCTTCGGAGAAAACAGATTCGGACCCCTTTGGCCCCATCTTGGGATTTCCACGATACTGGTGTCCCTGTCTACACTCCTAGTCCCGACTACCTGAGTGTCCGGACTCCCTCTCGCATCCTTCTGAGTCTTCTTATGACGCGGAGAAGACTATACCGTCCGACCGGCGTGAACTTCCGGAAAAGCACCCGTCAGGTCAATGGTCGGAGTCACCGGCAACAGGTCTTCACTTCCCGGAGGTACCACTACTCCCCAATCCACTCCTTCTGGTCTTCCGGCTGGTGGTGAAAGTTTCGGATTTACCGGGACCACCGGTGAAACCTCCGTAACCATAGGTTCCGGATCGCTGCTTTTCGGAACCACCAAAGTCTACGCTGACGGGGGAGATTGAGGTGCCGGATCCAACTCTGTGGACATAATGTACTCTAGCATCTCCCTCATTGCGGCCCGGGATGTATCCATTCGTCTTGCCTGCTCTAGTAAGCATTTGACGATAGGAACCCGGCTTGAGCTGGCGGCTGCATTGAGGTTAGTTTCAAACAGCCAAGCCTTGTTGATGTAGTCTGCCGGGACCTCTAGAGAGCTCTGGAGCTGAACTACACTTTCGCATAAGGCCGCTATCTGCCGGCGATGAGCTTCTTCTGTGAATCGGGCTATCTCCTTAGCGGTGCGGATGGTGCTCTCTAAATCCACACAACGGGATTCCGAGTTCCGGACTTGGTCTCGCAACGTCCGGTTTTCTACGCGCAACGCCCCCAGCTCTGTTACCAAATTCTTCTATTCTGCTATGAGGAGGTTGTTTTGTTGCTCCGCTACCACCAATGCATCCGTCCTCCGAAAAATGGCATTCCGGTCGGTTAGCGCCATCTTCCAGCACACTTATTTGAGGGCTCCATCATAGTTCTCGCAGATCTGGAAGAGATCGTCTGCCCGCCACACTAGATGCTGAGCCATCTCCTGGATGTCTTCTAGGGGCGACCCTCCCAATTGCATGGTTGTCCGATCCCTCTCCTCCACCTCTATCATCCGGATCCGGGAGGGTCCGGCCTCAACCTGAGTGGCGACGGTGTGCGGTCGTATCGACCCAACTAGTTGTAAGGATGGTTGGACTCCCTTCGGAACAGGTCCGGTTCCCGTCTTTACCTCCTGAACCTCTTCTTGTGGTTCCGGTGTAGGAGGCTCCTCTGACGGACTTACCGGCGGCGTCCTATTCCGCCGTTTCCTCTTCTTTAGCGGAGAGACCGGCTCCTCTTCCTCAGTGTCCTCATCGTCCGGTCCATCTCGAGGCGAGGGCTCCTCCCCTCCATACTGCTACAGTTGAACTAGGTCCTGGTACGCACTCTCCTCATTCGCCTTGAGCAGAGAGTGGTGGGCGTACAAATGAGACAAATATGCCGGAAGAGGACTCTAGCTCTTCTTTCCGGACCGGAGGGCACGCACTAAGTCTCCGACTAGCTCGTGGATGATGGCTGCCCAGTCCATCATCATCTTCCCCTGGAGGCTCCCCAAGATGGTGGAGGCTACCTTCGCTACTACTCGCCGCGGCTTGGTGGGATGGAGGATAGGGTTGAGAAACGCCACCACATCCCGGTACTCCGGATTCACCAGGTCGGAAACCTGGTTACCTTCCTTCGGATTGGCGGGCGCCCGGAACTCTCCCTCCATCACCTCCTGGTTCTTCTCCATGACCTTGTCCGGCGCCTCCCGGAACTTGTAGACGGCCCGCCAAGTGTTCACCATCCACTGGTCTGGTTTCGCCTGAATGGTGGTATCTAAGATACTAATTTCCGGACGAAGTATGTCCGAAACCAGGCTCTCCTCTCAGATTCCCCACGGCACTTCTAGGAGTCCGTCACACCCCATGTTGCAGAGATGCTCCCGTAGGCGCGCCAGCCGGTCCTCCTCCGTCGGAACCTCCAGAACCACCTTCATCACCGAGATGGTCTTTGGTCGAGGTACAGGTGCCGGTGCCTCGTCCTCTGATTCCTCAGGCAAGTCCTTCAAGTTCCGCCAACTTGCCCTAGAAGCCATTGTGCTCACGATCAATCCTCACACAATCTCTCCCTAAATCTCTGCTTACAACTGTCACTCCGGTAACCCTTGCACGATCGCAACTCACACAGTCCCTTAGTCTACCGGAATTCTAACGAAGCAAGAAAAACGGAATACGTCGGCGGAAGAACAAAAGAAAGAGGATAAGTGTGCCCACGGCCGGCTACAGTCCCCCTCTTATACGGACCCGATGTATGGGACATGTTTTGGCGGCAAAACCCTATCCCTAGTACGGATCCGGTTTCCGGTTTAGGGCCGGCGCCGTCATCCGATATCCGGAACTTTCTAGGGTTCCGGATTTTAGGTTTTTAGCCCTAATGAAATTTTTCCGGATCCGGAAATCCGGTTTTCCTAATTTGCCTTAACTTCCTAGGAGAACTCAAAAACTTTCCTTCTAAAGGAGACAATTTTTGAATTTTTCCGTCCTATGCTAGTATTATGGGTCTAGCATGTGGGATCGCATTCCTACACCGGATCTTGGACTACTGATCTCTTGGTGTTGAGCTGAGTGGGAGGAATGCGAACTGAGTAAGGGAGTGTAAGTGTGACGTGCTTTTAAATTGCCGGAACAGCAATCCGGGTAAGAAGGTAGAGGGCCCTGCGAGTCCAGAACCAAGAGGGTTCTGTGCGGAGATAAGCCACCGCCAAAGGAAAGGAACTCCCGCTACTCCGGAAAGTCTATCAACCTCCCCCTTGGTACATTGTCTTCCCCTTGAGACTCTATTCCTTTGGATCTATAAGTTTGGATCCATCGTTGTAGTAAAGAGAGGTGTGAGAATTGCTCTGTGTGACTTGATTCCAGATCGACCAATCCGGAAACTGTGAGAGGATACTCCTCCCTCCTCCTACAGCTGTGTTGTCTTGGGTGTGTTGTTTAGTAGATTTAGAGTATAAAGAGGATAATTGCACAAGTGGTGAGTCTCCACCCCTTTCTAGATCAAGGGCAGACCCTCTGAGGGTAAAACAGAGGCAACAAAAACCAGTGACGAAAGAGAGATGGAACTCAGTTCCGGAGGTATCCGGATCTGGAACGGAATCCGGAATGTACTAAGTTTCCGGAATAAAGTAGGGAAGTGAAAGAGGGGGATTAAGTGAGTAGTCCCAATCCGGATGCTTCTAACTCAATCGATATCTTACTAGAAGTTCCCTGGAACGATAATTCATGTCATCTTGCAGTAATTTGTCGTTGTAAGGATACTTACGGCTAACTGCGCGTACGACAACGGCTCTACATTTTGGTCCTTCGGGAGGACACTTTGTAGGCGTCACGACCGTAAACCGGATCCGGATGGCCGGATACTGGTGGCCTTCGATGATAAGGGATGTGAAAGCATTTGTTGCCACATGTGATCAGTGTCAGAGGACGAGCGCACCCTCTTTCAAGAATCACTAGCCACTGACCCCGATCATCCCTCTCACTCCATTTGAAAAATGGGGGATCGACTTCATTGGACCGATTAATCCGGTCACTGCCAGGAAGAAGAAATACATAATCTTAGCGACAGATTATGCTACCAAGTAGGTAGAGGCGAAGGCCACAAGGAGGAATGATGCTACAACAGCAGCATCCTTCTTATTTGAAGAAATTATGATGTGGTTTGGACATCCGTTGGAGCTGGTCAGCGATCAAGGGACGCACTTCTTGAATGACATGATCCGAGCCATCACAACAACCTACATGATCAAGCATAGGAAGACGACTCCTTACAATCCAAAGGCCAACGGATTAACGGAGCGAGCTAACGGGATCATCAAGAGGAGTTTGCTGAAGATGGTTTCCGCCCACAAAACCGACTGGGATCGGAAACTACCTTCCGCCGTGCACGCCTACAATACTTCGGAGAAAACGACCACGAGGAGGAGTCCATTCTTCCTGGTGTTTGGACAGGCGGCGTTGCACAAGATTGAGATGGAAGTAGAGACACATCGGGTTATGGCAGCGAGAAGAGGAGTTCAAGACCGGAATCTACAGATCCGGTTGTTGGCGATCGAGGATTTGGAGGAAGCTCGGTCGGAAGCCTTGGAAAGAACTATAGTAGTTCAATCCAAATGCAAAGATGATTTCGATGCAAGGTTACCCAAGAGTCATGGAGTCCAGGAAGGAGGATTTGTGTTGTTATACGATAATCGACATGAAGACTTTCCGGGTAAGTTGCATACCAGATGGATGGGTCCATATAAGATAAACAAAATTTACCCCAATGGGTCACTCCAACTGGAAGATCTAGGAGGAATCGAAATGGATACCAGAGTCAATGGATGTAGGGTGAAGAAATACAATCTAGAATCATTTTCTAACCCGGATTCAGGATAGGTAAATTTCAGACTTCACCGAGGTCTAAAACTAGATTTCAGTGTGTTCACGAGGACGCTCACAAGTGAAAATGGGGGAGCACGGAAATCCAATCTTTAGGTTTAGAAAGGAAATAAGGGGAATAGAGCTTTTTTTACTCCCTATTTTTTTTGTTTTTCTTTAGAAAAGTAGATCGTAAGTAGTTAGGGACCGGATACCGGAAGAGGGTTACTTTAGAATAGATAATAGTGTTAACAGATGTAACCGGAAACCAGAAACCGAAAGTCCGGAAACGGCATAGATAGGTCAAGAGTAGGTCAGAGTGATTTTCATTAGAAACCGGAAACCGGAATAAAATAGAAGGCCGGAGACCGGAAACGGAAGACAGGCAATCCGGGTGTAACGGGTGCCTACCTAGTTCTAGACCATACTTGAGAGCAGGTCTATTTTGGGGAAAACGGCCACCTGTAACGGCCCGGGTGAGTGCAGCCCTAGAAATAGGAGGGGCAGGTGGCTCAAACCTCCTTTTGCGCGGAAGCTACCTTGAGAAGAGATTGGTGAGGAGCATTCGAGGTGTACTTATATGACAGCCAAAGAGAAGAAGTTACGAGCTCAATTTACGGACCGGATTAAGGACAGACGGGTCTTGAGAGGAGAGTTCACTTAGAAGTTCACGTATGAGTGTGGAGTCAGGAGTGTACTGGTGAAACGACTTTTGAAGTGGGTCCTTGATCAGAATAGGAGACTAGAGTGCGAGTGATTGTGAGACTTCAAATAGTGATTCCGGTCACTGAGAGGGTTTGAGAGAACAGCCCACGATGGTGAGAGAAGAGGTAGCTGTATCCTTGCGCATAGTGAAGCCGGTGGTACCAACAGATCCACGAGAGAAAGCGGAGCTAGAAGAAGACCTCCGACAGATGGGGTGTGAGGGATTTCTAGCCCGGCCATGGAATTTGAAAGACGAAGAGATCGTGAGGGAGGTAATCGGCGCGCCGCTAAGGAAGTGGAAGGGGACGTCGAGAAGCCGGCCTGAAGACTGGACTCCAACGCTGTGGAGGGAGACGTAAGATTTCAAGAAGACGGACAAGGGACCGGCTTTCCGGACGGATCGCTTCTACGTGGGTAAGTTCCAGAATCCCCCAACGAAGAAGGATGGTTTTCCTGTGGCAGAGTGCATAAATGGTAGGGAGAAACGTTTAATGAAGTACCTAGTAGCCATCTTTAGTCCAGAGCGACCAAACAGGATTACGGTCACCCTAGCGAACACTATTTTCGGTGCACTGTCGGGTGACCGGAAAGTAGATTGGGGCGTAGTGATGAGAGATCAGATCAAGAGATTGGTAGGAGGTATAGGGAAGTCTAAGCCTTCCCCTATAACCCCTTTTCTCTACCACTTATATCAAGCACATGGCTGGCTTACAAATAGAGAGTTAGATTCATATGATACGGCCAAAGCCATGTCAGAATTCGAGATAGAAGACCCGAATGAGGAAGCCGGGCAGGAAGAGGAAGATTCAGAGGCAGATACTATACCAGTCAAGGAAGCTAAGTCCCAATGGAGGAGGCAGGACCGGAAGGAGAAAGACTCAGAAATAGGAGAGGGTAGCAAGGGAGTCGATCCGGTCTGGAACCAGGATCCCCTAAGTCGAATTGTGAGGGAACTCAGTGAGTTCCGGGTCTAGTACGGGAAGAACTAGAAGACCATTCAAGAACTATGTCAGCTGCTGAAGGTCAGTCAGCCGTAGCAGCTCGTTGCCCAACTGGACCGGAAGATGAAGGAAGCGGTGAAGAAAGAGCTGAGCGAAGCCGCGAGTAAGGTGGACCAACTAACGAGGGAGTTGGAGGAGAAGAGAGAAGAAATGGACCAGTAGAGGAAATTCTCCAAGACAGCCACAAAGAACCTTCAGGCAATCCGGGAGTTCATCAGCAATCTGGGCGAAGTCATCAACAAAGCAATGTTGTTTGACGAGAAGGTTGTCGCAGCACAGAGTAAGCAATTTCCCTATTATACTCACAAAAATCACCCTAGAGCATAACAAAATGACCCCAAAGATCGAACCCACGAGATCTTGTGAAGTAGCTAACTCTAACAAGGAGATAAACCCAATTAAACCCTTAATTCTACCTTTCCGGTTCTACCTCTGACGACCGGAACATCCAAAACCAACCGGAAAACTACGCCCGGATTGTATCCTACTTCCGGTTTCACTAATTTCCCGGTTTCTGGACTGACTTCTCAATTCTGGACCCTACAACTTCCGGTCCTATGTACCCTCCTGGGCGGATCCGATCCAGTCCACCCTTCCGTACCCGGTTTAGTTTTACCTCTGTTTTACCATCAGAGGGTTCGCCGCTTGCTTTTGAAAGTGGTAGGCCCACCACTCCTTCCGTGACTTATAGGGGCTAAAGACCCACTTACCTATCCGCTGATCCCCTAATTAACACGGATCCGGTTTGGTCCTTCACAGTAATCCGGATAGCAACCCGAATCACAGGTCACACAAAGACCCCCCATACGATCCTCTCATACTACAACGACCTTGACACTGATCCGTTCCGTACGAAGTTCGGTGGCTACAAATGCATTTGTCCATTCCAACGGCCATGAAAGTTCTTCCGTTCACCCACAATGGTAGCAAGACCTCACAGGAGTCAGGATACTCGACTGGATTTCCCACCCAAGAGTTCTAGCGCAGCTAAGGAATCCCTCCCTATCCGCCGAGCCTGATCAACGGATCTCTTACCCGGAATGCTAAACTTCTGTAGCTGCTGAGGCACTGGAATCCACTTCTAACTCTTCATAACCTACTCACATGTACCTAGAACCGGAAACATACATCAAGGGGAGAAACTCTACCAACACCTCCGTACTCACCTTCCTATTCTGACTCCGTGCACTCTTGCCAATACTCGGGAAAAATACACAAAAGGTAGTTTAAAGGAAAGTACACAAGGGAATGCCAAAAGAACTCTCTCCCTCGTCTCCAGCTCAGAGGCTGTTTTATATACAAAAAGCAAAAAGTGAATACATGATTTCCGCCTCTGAAGGCGCTGACAATCCGGTCCTACCTTATCCTAACCGGATTCTATTCCGGTTCCTATCTATAAGTCCTATTTTTACAATCCTTCCTGTTCCGTCTCATACACTCGGGATCCAATAGTAGGGCTCTCATCAGGTCTCTCCAACTGCTCGAAGACCTCATTTAGATTCCGGTTCCGTTCCCCATCCGTAGGTAGAGCCGGGGATCTTCCTCAGTTTCCGGGGAGTCCAAATCTATTAGCTGATGTCCGGTCGAGGGCGTCTCCTTCTTTGCCCTACTTGATTGGGGCGTCTTGTCCTTTCCCGGTTCCTGAGCTACCTCTTCCGGAAATAAGTCCGGAAGAGAAATTTCAGAGAGCCGGACTGGAACTTCTATCAACTTCTGGCTGCTCTCCACGATTCGGTCCGCTAACTCCCGTGCCTTGGATAGGAGCTTCTCCATCTGCTCCTCAAAATCGGTGAGGATGTGCACCACCCTGGTTCCGGATATCATCTTGTCCTTGTGCACCTCCTCTTCGAACAGGCGCGCCTTGGTGACTGCGGCTCCGGGTCCTCCAAGCACGTGCTTCACTTCTGCGGCCAACTTCTTCATTTCTTCCGCCATCTCCTTTGTCGCGGTGGCATTCTCGCGCAACGCGAACAGTTTGGCCTTGAGGGTGTCCACCTCATCGTGCTGCCGCTTGCTGTCCTCCTTCATCTTCCGGAGCTCATCCGGATTGATAACACTCTCAGCTACCTTCCGCGACAACTGACTGTCCGGTTCCGCTCCGATTAATTCCGCGATCTCCCCGAGCGTCCGCTTCTTAACTTCCCAATCCGCTCGGATTCCGCAAAGGATCCCAACCAACTTGTCGAACGGATTTGCGGTTCCCGATCCGGATGCCACATCCGGTTCAGTTGGAGTCTCACCTCTGCGCGGTCGCGGATGTCTCGGGGGCGTTCTTCAATTCCGAGTCGGCGTGGTCTTCTGCCTCTTGGCGGGGACATACGGTTCCTCCTCTTCCTCTTCTTCTTCTTCCTCCTCCTCGGTTTCGTTTCCGGAATCCGCTTCTTGGTCGGACTCGGATTCTCCGTACTTCATGGTCCGCTCCTGGGCCTTCCACACCTTTAGCTCCACTTCCGTCAGCAGTTCCTGTTGCTAGTAGAGGTGGTACACATAAGGGCACAGTGGGGTAGCCCTACTTCTCTCCACTCTTGTAGTAAGCTGGGACACCAGATCAAAGAAGATCCGGCCCCAGTCTACTTTCCGGATTCCGCTCAGCGCTCCGAAAATTGTGTTAGCCAAGGTGATAGTCACCCTGGTGGGCTTTTCCGGATACAGAACCAGAACCAGGAACTGGAGCAGGCGTCGCTCCCGGTCATCGAGGCAGTCTTCTACCGCGTAGCCGTCCTTCGGGTTTACTACTCTTCCGAACTTGCCCTGGACGAAATCATCCTTCCAGCTGGCAAGCCCGAGTCCTCCTGGCCGGAATCCGTATACGTCCCGCCACAAAGCCTCGGTCCATTGGACCGGATTCCCTCTCAAGGTGTTATCGAACTGATTCGATACGCCACTCAAGATTTCTCTAACCATCCTCTCATCTTTGAAACCCCAAGGTTTCAAAGCTAGCCCCTGACAACCCATCAACGATAAATCCTCTGAGTTCTCCCTGTTCCGGTCCTTGGTCGGCATGACCGGAACCACTTTTCTAAGCTTTACTTCACTCGGGGGTGGGGTGTTAGAACCTCTCTTCCGGTTTAGCCGCGGCATGAGGGTAGCTCTACCCGGTTTTCACTCTTCTACAGTCCTAACAAGGGAGCACCGACACTCAGATGTTCCTCTCCGCCTGTAAACTAACCTATTGGCGTGCTCACACTCTCAGTCTCTCACGTATCCGCTTGCACTCAAGGTCTCACCCACTCATGTCCGGAGGAGATCTCTCCGTCTCACACCCCTCACTCACTTCCGTACCCTCTTGTACTTTCTCTTCCTTGTCGTGGTCAACGATAAAAACGTCAGGCGCTAAATCAGGACACGACAACACGTGGAAATCCAGAGACCTGAAAATGGGCAGGGTCAAGCTTTATATAGTCCTGACGCCCTGGACTGTCTTTATGACCGGTCGGATATCCGGTCTGGTTCTTGACATTCGGTTCTCTCCCATCAGGTCAACAAGATCCTGGTTGGAAATACTATCCGGTTGGAAATCTAATCCGTTCTGCTTCTACCTAAAACTGGATTAGTTCCGTAAGGTCCTTTTGTGACTATTTCTAGATTTATCTTTCTCTCTAGATGAATCCGGATACCTATTTCTAATTTCCGGTTCACTCAAAAAGGTAAACAAATAAAAATAAAAAATATGAGTTGTCACACCCAAGCAAATACATCTTTATATTTCTTTAACAGTCTCTTATACCTCCTCTTCTCATTTCTACATAAAGATTTTCTTAGGAAAAATGATTTTCCGGGTTTAATCTCTATCTTCTCATAGTCCGAAGGATTAACTATGTTCTTTATCGGATCAGGTTTCCTTTCTATGGACTGACCCTGAATCTCTGTCCATGGTATTTTTGGGGAACCGGAGTTCAATCCTACGGCTGCTAGACCTCTTTCCTTAATTTGTTCCTTGATCCACTCAGTGGTCAATGGGACACTAGTTTGTCCAAGGGATCGATCTTCTTGGAACCTAAAGTGGTTACTAAGGGAGGAATCCGGTTCTCCTAATTCTATCACGGGTATGGGAAACTCAAAGTCTTCCTCAGTCACTCTGTTGAATTCTTCTATAATATAAACTGAGTCATGAGAAGTTCACGAAAATTCAATCCGAATTTTGGGCAGACCACAAATCATGCTTCATTCTTGATGAGGAAATTCGTAAGGTCCACATCAAGCAGTGCATAATTGCGAAAGATCAATATGTTATTCACACATTGCAAAAAGACATTGTGGAGTTGGTCAAAAATGAACTTATCCAGCTCGAGGACATAAAGCAAAGACAGAAAGTATGTCTCACTCTTATTGACCTCAAGCATGAGCTCCTAAATAAAAAGCCTGAGTCGTGGGACGAAATAAAGAAATGAAAGTTCATAATTATTAACGGACAGCACAGCATCACCGCGTCCCAGGAGTTGCAAAAGGAGGGCTGTGGGGAGAGACGGCGTGTCGAGCTACAAGAGTGGGAGGCAATAATTGTGTGGACTAAGGAACCTCAAAAACTGCGGAGCATTTCCAAAGTTTATAACTGCACAAATCACCTGGACCACGCCCAACCGACATGGGGGAACCAGATAATGAGCTGTAGAAATATCTGGTTCATATGTAATCGCCCAACTGATATACCAATGGAGGATGCATCCCACCACAACAAGGCTATGTACAACCTCAATCAGTACAAGGTATAAATTACATTGCTCTGCATACCGTCGAATCGATGATACGGACTCCAGTCTCATCCTAGTAGATGAATTGAATTTTGTATTATGATATTCGTTATGCTTTTGTTTATGCTAGTTATTCAAATGTTTGGACAATTTTGGACATATCGTCGACTCGAGGATACCACATAGCCGTCAGACTTTCCAGTTGTCATTCTAAAACTGTTCTGTAACTGTGTGCAACAGAATTTCATTGAATCGGTCGTGGACCGATACTACAGCATCAATCCAGATAAGGATGGCACGACAATAAAAGGTCCCGCGGACCTGAAAAATGAGATGCAGATCATCACCTTGCTAGACGAGCTCTTCGCATATTAGGAGAGATTTCTAACGAAGCATGCGGACGATGAGTTGATTGAGCCTATTTCCGGAAAGAAGTACAACGAGATGAAGGGCTTCAAGCGGAAGGCAATGTCCCTGAAAAAGGAGTTTTTCAGACATTGTGGTCATTTTACGGATAAGGACTTCGGTGCACTCGCGCTGCACTTGCTTGGAGAAACATTGAAGTGGAACTCTTTGTATCCGAAGTTGTCCGTGCCGAGGACCAAAATTTTGGTCACTGATAACATGACAGCCCGTGATTGGATGGAGCGCAGGAAGCGTAAGAAAGTCATTTATCAGGACCTAGCTGCAATCAAACCTGCTCTAAGGCTGACAGACAATGGCGGTGACGTAATAGACGAGACGTGGAGGTCATGGAAAGCGAGGCACAAGTTCACGTCCGCGACATGGGATTTTCTAATTTTGTATCCTAAAAATGAGTACTTCAAGAGAAGGCTCACGAACGAGGCGTTCAATAAACAAGCAAAAGATCTTGGGAAAGCGTATCCTGAGGTTTTCTACATGTTCACGCAGTTCATGAGGATGAAGTACAAGCTTCCCAAGCCAACAAGGGGGATCCAGGTTAGAGGGATTGACATGAAAGCGGACGCGCTCGTGGCCAACACTCAGTACCGGTACCTAAGCCGAGAGATCTACTTGGCGTTGTTGGACATAAGAGAGATTTTACAGTTGACAGAATTCGACGGAACGGTTGATTTGGAGTCTCTTCTGAAGTTCCTCTTAGAGAGGCTTGAACCAAAGATGAATGAGCCGCTTGTTTGACTCTTTATTTTATGAAACAAAACAAACGTGAAGGCAGTGAAATTATTTGCAACGTTGAAGCTAAAGGACTACGACTGCGTGCAGTCGTCGTACGTCCTAGCAAAAGTAGAGATGCTTAACAACTGCACCAATCGCAGCATGGCAGAGGACGTACCTTTCATCTTTCTATTCAAGAGAGGCCACGAATTCGTCAATTCTGTTCGTGAATTAGTGAGGAAGGAATATGAAACGCCAACGGTATGCCAATACTACGATGAAGTGTCGAAGAACACAGAGGCCAAGTGGAGGATTCACCCGACTGAACTCAGAATGGAGTTTTATCTTCAGATCCTTCAAGATTTTGCAACGCCAGAAGAGAACGTGGTCGGTGTCTACTACAGGCCAAAATTCATGCTGGCCACCAAGGTATGTATTAATCATTGGCTCGAGGATACCGAATGTGGGACATACTTCTGTATATACTCGCGAATTGTGTGATTTGCTGTATGCATTTTGTGACAACTCATATTTCTGATTTTTATTTGTTTACCCTTTTGAGCGAACCGGAAATTAGAAATAGGTATCCGGATTCATCTAGAAAGAAAAATAAATCCAAAAATAGTCACCAAAATTACCTTACAGAACTAATCTGGTTTTAGGTCAAAGCGGAACAGATTAGATGTACAACCAGATAGTATTTCCAACCGGAATCTTGTTGACCGGATTAGAGATAACCGGATGTCAAGAACCGGACCGGATATCCGACCGGTCATAAAGACAGTCCAGGGCGTCAGGACTATATAAAGCCTGGCCCTGCCCATTTTCAGGTCTCTGGATTTCCACGTGTTGTTGTTTCCTGATTTAGCGCCTAACGTTTCTATCATTGACCACGGCAAGGGAGAGGAAGTACAAGAGGGTACGGAAGTGAGTGAGGGGTGTGAGACGGAGAGATCTCCTCCGGACATGAGTGGGTGAGACCTTGAGTGCGAGCGGATACGTGAGAAGTTAAGAGTGTGAGCACGCCGGTAGGGTAGATTACAGGTGGAGCGGAACATCTGAGTGTCGCGTGCTCCCTTTTTAGGACTGTAGAGAGTGAAAACCGGGTAGAGCTACCCTCATGCCGCGGCTGAACCGGAAGAGAGGTTCTAACACCCCGCCCCCGAGTGAAGTAAAGTTTAGAAAAGTGGTTCCGGTCATGCCGACCAAGGAACCGGAACAGGGAGAACTCAGAGAGGATTTATCATTGATGGGTTGTCAGGGGTTAGCTTTGAAGCCTTGGGGTTTCAAAGATGAGAGGATGATTAGAGAAATCCTGAGTGGCGTATCGAATCAGTTCAATAACACCCTGAGAGGGAATCCGGTCCAATGGACCGAGGCTTTGTGGCGGGACGTATACGGATTCCGGCCAGGAGGACTCGGCCTTGCCAACCGGAAGGATGATTTCGTCCAGGGCAAGTTCGGAAGCGTAGTAAATCCGAAGGACGGCTACGCGGTCGAAGACTGCCTCACAACAAGGGACGTCAGTGTCTTCCGCCGGTCAGTCATCCATGCAGAAGGATGAGAATTTGGTGATTGGGGATGATCCTTAACTCGAGGATAAGGGCATTGCACTTCCTACATTTGTTATGCAGGGGGTGTCTTCACCAGATGCTGCGGCATTCGAGGTAGTTATCCATGAGACCCAGCATGCCTCTCCTCGGCATAAAGGCGTTCGAATTGAAGAAAGCTATCATCGACTCGATGATAAGATGGAGGAGGAGGCACAACATGTGGCTGATCCGGTCTTGGAGACTAAGTCTGCGGGGTTGAACAAGCCAGAGCCCCAGGAGATTGCACTGAAAGGCAAGGAACTGGATGTGTCTTCCTCGGAGGAGAGGCTGGATTATGGGAAAAATGAGGGGGACGCTGGCGAGGAAGGGGCCACCTATGTAGAAGCGGCATCCGTCCCAGCGCAAGTGACCAATGATCTGTAAGGGGTGGAATCGTCAAAGGTACAATCCTGGGACCCATATAGTTTTGATTGATTCTCAGAATCATGGTTTAATGGCTTTGTTGGCTGACAGCAGCAATGTATTGTTATAGGTCAGTAATTTTGTTGATATTGATCCTGCGTGACAGGATGGTGTGGCCACTCTTTGATTGCGCAATGCGGACGGCGATCCCATCTGTTGTTGCAATACGTCTAGATAGTGTAGCATGTACATGAGTGTACAGTTTTGGCGGCTATAGATGAAAACGAGGAATTTTCTATGTAAAATATTTTACTTGTAAATAAAATGTACACGTTTGAAATTCAGAATAGACTACGAGTCTAATTGTCTCCTCTGTACATGTTTTCATGTTCAACTCAAAAAACATAAAAGCGTGCACCGTCCCCTGCCCATGAAAGCACTATCTAATGGGAGCAAGAAAACAATTAATGCATTTGAGTGCTCCGTCCCATATTCTGGTTCACCTGATTCTACATTAAAACAAGTAACTCCATTTCTATGTTGTATTGTCTTAATGAGGTGGCATCGAAGGGCGGAAGAGAAGTCGTGCCTTGTAATGTCTTGCATGTAGTGCCCGAGTCGCGGAGGAAGTGGCTGAACATTGTTTTCGACTTGAACGGGGTGCTCTATCATGTCACCAGTAGGAGTTATGGGACGAATAAGCGCTTTCAGCCCTACCAAGTCGATGACAATGTTCTTTGCCATAGAAACCCCACGCTCATTGGGCCCAAAGTGGTTTTTGCTTGACAAAATGTAGGGGAGTTCCTCCGACAGGTTTTCGATGTCGTGGATAGAGTTCTAGTGTGGAGATCCATGTTTAAGAGTAACGTGGAGCCCATTACTGCACATCTGTTTCGCGGACGCTAGTAACTTCAATCACCAATGGATTGTGGATGCCATGAAAGAGTCCGCTTCAAAAGTAGGGGTGCGGTACGAACTTCCCGCGGAAAATTTGGTCATAGGGGAGGGCCGTCGTAGGACCTAGGATAGCTCTTAAACTCGAATGTATTATTGTATTTTACTATCTTTGTATGCGACTTTTGTTTGTAAATACATTCGTCGATTTCTTTGTTCGCACTATCTTTCCTGGCTTTACTTCTACGAGTCCCACTGCCTTGAGACCTGGTTCTTCGCGATCGGCAGATGAATACTATGGGGGGATGTCTCTGATTTTTTGGTCCTGCAGGTCGGAGATGCCTTTTGTCAACCTCCGTCTACTATGCGGAGGGTGACCAGGAGTCTATGGTCCGGCTCGGAACAGTCGGGCTCGAGGGGTTCCAAGAGGGGCGGAGGGAGCTGTGGTCCCGCGCCGGTATCCAAGCCATATATGTTGCGCTCCGCGGCGGACGCAACGTCGGCGGCCATAGACTACTCGAAGGGGGACACAGACGACGGCGTGGTGGATAGTCCTCCAAGTCAAGGGCCGGGAAGGACCCCCATCTATTCACCGTCCCCCTTGAGAAGGACATCGTCGAATCGAGGAAGATTGTTCTTGCCATCTTCGCAACCAGATACCGCGACGAACAAGAAACTGAATTTGCCCGTCGGAGAAACTTTCGAGCGTCCTCGACCCGAAGATGATGTCCCAGACTCTACAGCTCCTTCATCCGTCCTCTTGAAGGACAAGAAGCGCAATGTTGTCTCCTTGGGGGTCTCAAGGAGTGAACAAATCGGCCCGTGGTTTGACTCTCAGTTACCTCGGGTCGACGATGACCTGCCTCGGCCTTCATTGTCTGTGGGATGTAGGCGACTGCCATCCAGCGACTCTCTCTTCCGCTAGAGGATTAATAGAGACCAAAGGTGCTCCCTGGACTCTAGTACATCGCATGGAAGTGGAACTCCCTACACATGTCATGACAATATGTACGTGCCCAAATCGCCTCCTGCTGCGTCAAAATCTCTTTCTACTTTAGAGGTTCCTCAAGCCTCTCGCAAACCAAAACGCGTGGATTCTCGATCTCAAAGTGTGGGTTTCACTGGTGGAGTGCACGGTGGAAGTGGGCCCCACTGTTACTCTTGACGCGACGACATTTTGAAAGGCTTGAAGAAAATGAAAGCAATGGAAGTAGTGAAGGTCAATTTGGCAACCTTGGTTTTGGAAACAATTTCGTAGAGCTCTAGCTTATGAATCTCTTTTACTATTCATAGCATCGATAAATAGTACATATACAAAAGATTTTGAAAAATAGAGTGCTTCATGTATAGAGATTTAGAGACCTTGTTAGTTTTACAGAGGTTTAGTACATTGAACGGTCAGTACTTCGTAGTCACACTTCATTTGCCATTGTAGGCAATGGTTACATACTTCTTGTGTATTTCAACACTGTTTTACATCAAGATTATTGAATACAAGTGGAAACAATTTCCTAATCTACTTCACTTGGTATCACTTTAAGTATTGTGTATAAAAAGTGAGCACTAAATTATGTTGGGATAATCTTCTCACTAGTCCTATTTGGTTTTGGGCTAGACGTGAAGTCTCTACCGTTCTATTACTTGGACTTCAACTATTGTTGGGTTAACTGAGGAACTTCACCTTTCATTTTGGAAAGTCTCAAAACGACCAATTTGTCTCAATTTAATGAATAAGGCCTTAATTTGGCATTATCATCCAATTTTTCTTCAAATTTTTCCTATAGATTTGGTGCAGTCCATTTTTTTTTGAGGCATTTGGGCCTTCAATTTTCCAAAAAAAACAATGGTTCAAACAAATCCAATCATCCAAATAACCATAGGATGTTGTAACCCCTACATGCCCAAGCCTTGTTTTCAAATTTTAACTTCCTCTAATCTGCTCTGAATTGAACAAAGAGGCCACATTTTGATAAGATGTATCAATTTTTTTGGAATTGTAACCATATAAATTCAAACTAGATTTGTTAGAGACTGCATAGGAAAAGAAAGCACAACAATATCACTTATAGAGTGAAAGATTATAACATTTAACTATGATGTTGTTAAAATCGCCAAAAAAAGTTGAAGCCTTTTTGGCAAGGCAAATCTAAAATGTTGGGGACCCAAAAAATATGAGGTTAATGGGCCTAACTTGCACAACCCCAATCAATTTATGGCTTTACCAAATTTACTCTATAATTTTTTAATATGAATTTCCAATGTGAATTTTGCTCCAAGATCTATTGTATTTGAGGCTCATTTCCAAGAGCTCTTAACACAAAAGGTGTGGGAATCCGGAATCCGGAAACGGATCAATAATACAAGAAGTAGGTACAAAAAATAGAAAAAAAATAAAAAAATAATAGTTAGAGTGTGATTTTTGGACCAGATAACTTGAATTAGGAAATAAGCGTTCCGGCACCACCCGTAACCGGAACTTATCCGGATCCGGAATCCGGACTCATCCGGAACACAGGAACCTATCGTATAGGCCCCGTAGGTACGGAAGTAGGATACCGTTGAGGCAACGGACCTGTAGTCGTTGTCCTTAAGACCGTAGAGAGACAGTTTAGTACTTAAGCCGTCTTCCTAGGGTTTCCTCTTCCCTTTTCTGTTCTGTGTACCCGAGACTGTTTGTGTGAGTAGTTGAGGGAAAGAGTGGTGAGTTAGCGACTAAGGTAGGACTACTTTCTTTTCGTTCTCACTTAGATCTTATGGCATCCGGACCAATACGGAGGACAACGGTATTTGCCCGGGTTATCTCTCCGGCCATTCCGGATAGCCTGGAACTATACAAACAGTTAGAGGAGGACTTGACTAGATTAGGATGTGTCGGTTTACTACACCGACCGTGGAATCTCAAGAGTGAGGAGATGATTCAGGAGCTACTTCACGGTGTTCCGAATCAGTATGAGCTTACTTTGAGAGGGCGGCCAGTCGCGTGGACCGAGGACATCTGGGTGGATGTTTATCAGTTCCGGAAGAGTGGGAACGGTTTAGCATCGAGGACAGACCGTTTTGTAGCCGGGAAGTTCACCGGGACTGCAAACCCTAAGGACGGCTTTGCTATCAGCGAGTGTAAGGACGAGAGACATAGGTGGATTCTAGAGTTTCTGATTCCGATCTTATATCCGGAAAAGCCAACGCGGGTTACCATTACGGTGGCCAACACTATCTTTGGGGCTATGGAAAACCAGATAGTACACTGGGGTAGGATCATAGCCGGGATAGTGGCTAAATTAGCGGATCATGTGACCCAAGCTAAGGCGAGTCCGGTTAGCACGTATTTGTTTCATCTGTACCATCAACAAGAACTTTTGAGTGTGGCGGAAATAATTCAGTATGACACCAGAAAGACACTCTTGTTATACGGACTTTCCGGAGAGGAAGCGGAGGAACCAGTCGAGTCGGAACCAAAGGAACTTCCCGAGGAACGTCTGACGGACCCAAGGACCAAGAAGAGGAAGTCAACCAATCCGGGGTCGAGAATCAAGCCACCGACACTGGAGAGGGGGGAGTCCAGCAAGGGACCTGAGATGGAAACGGAATCCGCATTTTTCAATGCGGGGCTCGAGTAGATACGTGAAGCCAAGGTACTTCACGACGGATTGTCGGATCTGGTGATAGACACCGCGGAAGTACTGAAGGTGGATCCGGATCAGATCGTGGAAGCTGTCAAGCGACTGCCCAAGCCGGAGGATCTGAAGAAGAGGGATGAGCGGATCCAAGAATTGGAGGCGGAACGGAATATACTCCAGGCTCGGGTGAATTGGGCGGAAGGAGAAATGGTAGCTGCGAAGGAGAAAGAGAAGGAGGCCCTCGCGCTGGTCAAAAATCTAACCGGGGCAGTCAACATCAAAGCCGACATCATCACGAAGGCTGCCTTGTTTGACTCCAAGATGATATCGGAAGGCCACATTACCGGAACCAAGGTAGTTACCATCCTCGTAGACTTCACCGCGAGAATAGAGCGAGTTTTTAAGGAAATCCAAAAGTTGCTGGCAGCCATCAACCCAAACCATGCGATGGGTTTCTCCACCTTTCCGGAACTCCCTTTTGTCGCAGGTACCCCAAGAAAGCCAGTGGCGGATCAGGCAACCCGGATGGAGGGTCTGAGGGGGATACTCACACTAGCCGAGCCTTCCGCTAGTAAGATACGGATGACGGAGTTGAATTTGAGGCCAGCCTCGGAACCGGAACCGGAGTCTAGCGCGAAATCGGTTCCGGTGCCATCTAAGTTCTCAACTCCGGAAGTTCCTAAGGCACAAACAATGCCAAATTTGATGGCCGGAACATTCAAGGTTCCGGGACAGCAGGTTAGGGGAGATCTCATCAACCGGATCGGTGGGATGACAAATCCGGCTTGGACCAATCCGAAAGGATTTGTGCACATGCAAGAGACCACGCCGGAGAAAGGAAGCGAACCCGCGACGTTGGAGGATACAACACCAGAGAAGGAGAAGGAAGTCCAAGTTATTGAAGATTCGGATGAGGAGAGTGCCCACTCCACTTCCGGAACCGAAGACGACAGCGATCCGTCTCCAGCCACGCGCCATATCCAAACTCGGGCCACCGCAAGAACTACGCCAGCCAAGAACACGAAGGGGACGCCTACCAGCCAAGCGGGGAGTCGTTCAAAGAAAGGATGGAAGCCAAGACATTAGAATTGGTAGGAGAGGAGGTATAGGATCCGGAATGGGGTTCCGAGCTTGGACCCGGTTTCCGGAATTTTAGGCGGATAGTGAGGGAATCCGGTTATCTCGGACGGCTGCTAGCAATCTGTCCGGATATCCCGGGAGGTTCAGGGATTGGTGGCCTGGATTTCCGGGTTTCCTTTTCAGGCTTTTAGGAGTTGACTTTGGGTTTTTGTGTTAGTATTTTAAGGGCAGGCAAGTTAGTTGTCGACCATTCCATTCCATCCTACTCCATTGGATTTTAGTGCTTTCACGAATGTATTTACAATTTTCTTTTCTTAATCTAAGTCAGCCAGGATACCTATAGCTGCACTTTTTGCTTAGACAAGGTCTTTTTGAGCGGGGTGTATGCATGGGTGTATGATCTGGTACTGGAAAAAGAGAAGGGAGGGAGAGAAGGAATCCGGATCTTGAGCTGCGGATCGTTTGGGAGTGGAGTGAGTGAGAAGGGATGCAAAGTTGAGTAAGGGAGTGCAAGTGCAATGTGCTTTTAAACTGTTGGAACCGCAATCCGGAGCAGAGGGTAGAGGTCCGTGCGAGTCCGGAACCAGGAGGGTTCTGTGCGGAGTTAAGTAACCGCCAAAGGAAAGGATCTCCCGCTACTTCGGAAAGTCTGCCAACCTCCCCCTTGGTAAATTGTCTTCTCCTTGAGATTCTATCCTTTTGGGTCTATAAGTTCTGATCCGTCGTTGTAGTAAGAGAGGTGTGGAAAGTGCTCTGTGTGACCTGATTCCGGATCGGCCAATCCGGAAACTGTGAGAGAATACTCCTCCCTCCCCCTACAACTGCGTTGTCTTGGGTGTGTTGTTTAGTAGATTTAGAGTACAGAGAGAATAATTATACAAGTGGTGAGTCCCCACCCCTTTCTAGATCAAGGGCGAACCCTCTGAGGGTAAAACAGAGGCAACAAAAACCAGTGATGGAAGAGAGACGGAACTCAAATCCGGGTGTGTCCGGATCCGAAACGGAATCCGGAATGTATTAAGTTTCCGGAACGAGATAGGATAAGTGAAATAAGGGGGATTAAGTAAGTAGTCACAATCCGGATACTTCTCATTCAATCGATATCATACTAGAAGTTCCCTGGACCGATAATTCGTGTCATCTTGCAACAATCTGCTGTTGTCAGGATACTTACGGCTAACTACGCGTACGACAAAAGGAAAGTCAAGATTGCACAAGGTTCCCTTGCATAAAATCTGTTTTAGAAAAATCATTGTCATTTACTTTCAAGATCGGACTTTTGGAGCCAAAAGTAGACTTCAAAAAGAATTTTCCAAAATTATTAGCTTTCTAAAAATAGCAAACTAGTTAGGTTTTATTGAACTTCTAAGTTTTGCAAACACCATATTCAATATTTTGGTGCCTCAAGCATTTAGAGGGTAATTAATATTTTTTTTTTAACATCTTAATGAAGCTGACAAACCCATTGCATTAAAAAAATTAACAACATACCAAACAAAAAACCATGCTTCTAGAAGACGATTTACCATTATACATAATACATTGTCCAATTGAATATCTTCAACCATACATGGCAAATTGAACAATTGGAAGACCATACCATTTACAACAAAAACTTGCCAATCTTGCAAATACCAACTTACAAAATCACAATTTCCGTAATTTCAGGGTTTTAGACTTTTCTATGCAAAATTGCAAACCAACAATGACAAAAGATAGGGACAATTCACACACTTTAAAAATCATTATCAATTAAAACATCCTCGCCAATTACAAAGGCACATAAAAGTCCAAATACATTGGCATTCATTGGTCTTAAAAAATCAAAATGGTGCACATATGCTATGCAACTATGTAATTCACATACATACTACTTGGCATCTATGCATACTACCAGCCTATATAGTTATATAAACTATTCTTGAACTTCAATATGAACTGCGGAAGTGTTCATCCGGAATAGGCCAGTTGAATGAAGTACTAAAACGAAAGATGACTTGCGCCAAAGTACTCTCTTTGTTCTGAACGCGCTTCAAGTAAGTATCAAACACCTATGCAAATTGTGGATGGAGATACTTGACATGTGAGCTACTTGTTTCAAGTTGCAACTTGTGATACGCCTCCGACATGCACTGCCTACTGATCCGTTCAGCTAATTTAGCAATAGCATAAGTATGTTCGGACTACATGGAAAGAGAAGGGATGTTTTGCACATCCGCATCTCTTCCGTGTACATAGGTGATAGTAGGATCTACCCACCACCTCATCTTTATAGCTTCGTCCTTTTCAGCTGTCGGTGTGAATGTATACAACGACTTCATAGGCTCACTTATCACTGTAGTCATCCCCCAATCGCTAACTCCAATGTAAATCCGGGACTCGTCTTCAGGAAAATGAAACATGATGTTGTCTGGAGAAATGTCGTTGTGGAAATGTCCAGTGGTGTGCACCGCATTCATGATGTGCAGTAATGCCCATGCAAGCTCCACGCGTTTGGCTCTAAATCGCTTCAGATTTTTAGCAGTAATGATTTCTTCTTCTGTTATACGCGGCTCATACAGCACTCGAAGGGCTATGTTGTCTGGATAGTCGTCATCCCGACACATCATTTCACGCAATGTACTACCGTTCCACCAGAATGAATATCCTTCATTCTTTTTGGAGTGCACTGCAAAAAACCGTATCATTCCAACATGCGAAATCCTCACTACTATGGTCTCGGTATTGTGTTCCATCTTCGCAAAAGCAGGTCGTTCACCTTCTTGGAAAGACATCTTTGCTGCAAACTCCCATGATAGATGAATCTCTGCACATCCTTCTATTCGCACTCTCCGAATTGTAGCATAGCCCCCCCGCATGATTTTGTTATTTACGGGAATCACCGTGGCCGTTTCCGGAAGGGCTATTAGAAGGCGACGTGTATTTTGTGCTTGGTCCATTCTAGGCTTGCTCATCCACCAATCAATTGACTCTACTCTATTCTGCCTTTTCCTAAATGGTTGGCACTTTTTGGTGAACAAATCCGCTTTCATAATATTAACATGCTTGAAGGCTTCATCACTTCCGCGTTCCTTCCTCCAATATTTATCCAAAATACACTTGGCATTCCATAATGCATCATGCACCTTGTTGTCAAGAAATTTGGGAAAATTCTTCTTCTCCATTTCCTGAATTCATTGCGATACGTGTAAGACGTCCAACATCCTCTGCTTCATATTCACCTTGAATTTCTTGATGCAGTCCTCTTGATATCGTACATATTTAGTGTCAAGAGACACTGTAGTCTCCGTCTCATAAAACTTCACAATCAATTTGATTAAGAATGCTTTGCAATTCTCTGAGGGATTCTCCCTTGTCCACTAAATAGAGGGCACTTCTTCTTTTCCCTTCGTCTCCTTGGAAGCCTTCTTTGATCTTGGCATG
Organism: Climacium dendroides; assembly: GCA_950106755.1. Taxonomy (NCBI): domain Eukaryota; kingdom Viridiplantae; phylum Streptophyta; class Bryopsida; order Hypnales; family Climaciaceae; genus Climacium; species Climacium dendroides. The sequence goes on along the minus strand of CATNNA010000013.1, from coordinate 480,499 downwards.
TTGATAAACCGGTAGAATGTTCAACGTCAAAGTTTTTAAAAAAATTTGGCAAGAGCTACCCCAAATATTAGACTCTTACCCACCCAAAGAAAGGAGCCAATGGAGGTCAAACCACCAAGCTCTCCGCTCTCTCTTGCATGCAAGGAGGAAGGCAAAAGTGAGAGCGGACGGGCCGTCCACTTCTCTTATATGAGGCGAACAACCTCATTCTTGTCCTACAGCGGACGGAAGCCGTCCGATCAGGCGGTTTAGGGTTGGCGAACGCCTTGTCGGGTGCGCCCAGTCGGACAGAGGCCGTCCGATCGGGCGGACGGACAGCCATCTGCAAGATCGGACAGTCCAAAGGGGGCGATTTTTAGATCGTCCGCTTCATTTCTACCGTTTCATTTTTAGAGTGATTTTTCCCCCTTTTCATTCAATAGGCTTCATGTAGGTCTTCTTGTTTGGGAGGAATTGGGCATTTGGGCATTTCAATGCCTAATAATTAAAAAAATAGATCCAAGGCTTCTTCTAAATATCCTTAAATTTCTTGAAATTTTTACTTCTGAAGAAATGCCAATATTTTCATTACATTTATCATTTTCTTGGAATTTTAACCGTATAAATTCAAACTAGACATGCTAGAGATCATGGAAGAAAAGAAAGCACAACAATATCCCTTATGGAGTTAAAAACTATAATGTTTACCTATGAGGGTGTTCAAATTGCAAAAAAGACTTGAAATATTTTTTGCAAGTCAAACCTATGAACTTCGTGACACAAAAAATTAAAAGGCTTAATGTGTATAAGCCCAATTACATTAGGGCTGATCAAAATCCACAATACCATTATTCAATTCTTCCAAATGAATTTGGATTCTAATTTTTTCTCCAGGACTAATTGTATTTCAATCTCATTTCCAACTTCCAAGAGCAGGTAAAGAATACAGAAAGTCAACATTGCATTCGGTACCCTTGCACTAAATCTCAAAAAGAAAAAACACTGTCAAACATTTCCAAGATGAGATTTTTGGTACTATAATTAAACTAAACAAATAAGTTTAAAATAATATAAAGTACAAAATAAAACATACATTTCTTGTATTTTTATATAGAAGGGGTTTTCCATACATGTTGTTTACTTGTTTTCAATAGATGTGCATGTTTAAAGTTTTAAATAGTGACATCATTGACCAATGATGGTCACAAAAGTGGTCCCAAAATACATTTAAATAATAATAGTAAATCCATAACCTCCGAATAAGTCAAAAAACATCTTCTACTCTACCCTTAAATAGTTAAACTACATTATACTCTATTCTGAATCCGAACTACTATCGTCATTTTGACCTTGGGGTGTGGGACCAAAGCCACTAGATTGCCCATATCTTGCCAGACCCTCCTCCTTGTTCATAATCGGAGAAGTATGGACCTCCAAATGGTGGAGGTGGAGGAGGTGATGCATTTGCCTCGGACCCTCTTATCCCTCGTTTGCTTGAGCCAGTGTAGTATGAGCTTCCACGAGGCCCATATGAGTCCGGCCCTCCCGTCCCCAGATAGAATTGCGACCCACCATATTGAGACCCACCGTAGTCTGTGTACCTTGTGCTTCCATGGCTTCCTTGTATGTTTTGGAAGTCATCGTGGGGGTCATTGCTAAAACGTGAACTTCCTCCTCCATATTGCGGGCAATGCACATCACGATCATGACGAGGTGGTGACCGTTGTTGACGGGCGACCTTGATCCAAAATACTATTTCTTGTTGCCTCTCGCAATTGATTTTAGAAGTCCAAGTCTTCGCACTCTTCTTGACGTTCGTACCTTTGTGGAGGTGGAGGTGGAGGTGGTAAGTCTTCTTCTTCGTCATCATCATCATTGTCCTTTGCATCTGGCAATGGTTCCACAGGAAATCCAAATTGACCACAATTAGACCACTCCAGCATGCAATCGCTTGGGCCAACCCAATTGGTGTCTATCACCGCTTTGTCATAGTTCAATTTGGTCTTCTTGTCCTTTGCAGGCATCATACGCCAATCCACGTCTTTTTGGAGTACAATCTCCGCCGAAATCATTGCCATGGTGGAATAGTTCATAATATTTGGTTTGGAAGCACCTAGACCGCAAGATGCCCAAATCTCCTCATATCTCTACTTCAAATGTTCACTCTTGCAAGTGTTCATGGGACCTTCCCACCGTCTCACTTGTCTCTCTAACACAACTGTGTTATCTGCTGGTCAGAGTTTCGCAATGTGTGACATTTTCACATACTCTCAGCATGTTGTGCAAGTCTATACTGCTTTGGGCTCGTATTGCCATCCCTCTTCAGCCACACAAAAGTGGTTGAAGTAGGCGTCCCAATCCATTTCTTGTAATTTCCCTTTGTACTCTTCTTGAGCGGATTGGGAAATCCTTTTGGAGCCATGGTAATCCTTCTTTTCCGCACTGAATGCAACGTTTGAGTGAGAAGTTTAGAATTTGTATATCCCTAGAAGGTGATGAAGAAATTATAAAAAAATGAAGTTAATTCATTCATAGTTGTTCACACTCCAAGTCGGAAGGGGCTCATAGATACCAATTGGCGTTGGATCAGCCCACTCCGCAAGGAAAACAACTGTGCGGAATGGGCCGTCCGCGCCCCTCTTTAAACTGTCCACCGATTCAGACGTCACTACCCGAATCCGATGGGCGGACAGGCCGACCGCCAAATCGGACGGCCAATATGCCCCGACGCGTCCAACCGCACAGCCACGACAAACTACAGACGATTGCATCGGATAGAGCCCGCGGACGGACGCTCTGACCGCGCGGCAGACAGACGGCGGACGGTGGACGGATAGCGGACGGGTGGACGAGCGGACGGCGAACAAGCAATTTTTCTAGCACATTGAGGTTCATCACTTGGAATACCCTACGCTCGAGTCAAATTCGTTAAAAATTAATTAAAAAATAAAATAAATATGGCATGTAGTAAAATTTTTAGAATTTATAACAGGACATAAGTTGAAATCTCAAAAAAAATTGATGAAAACAAATTGAAATCTCAAAAAAGATCTCGATAAATGATGAAAAATGAAAAACAATATTGTCAATGTGTTTAAAAAATAAAAAGAACAATATAAAATAATATAAAATAATATTCCATACATAGAGAACTATGCTATAATGCCTTACTTGTAAAGCTTGATTACCTTATTGTAAGCTTTACTTGTGAAGATTGAATTTTGGCTTCAGAAATCATGGTGATTTAAATTGGAGCCTAAAATGGATTACTAGCCTTCCTTGCATTAAGGCCTTTCATTCAATAAGGCTTGATTTAGCTTGAATAAAACAAGATTTTGAAAAGTATGTCTTGAATTTAGCCTCCCAGAGCAAGATTCCGCGATGCCTTGTGTCATATTGAGCTTGCAATTTCGTATTAAAGGAGGACCATAGCTACAATTAACTAAATATTCCCAGTCGAAATATATGAAATCTTGAAAATTCAAAATTCAATTAAAAAAGAAACTATTTTTTGTTTTGGCTCTGACGAACTTGACCTCAACGTACAGTACCAAGACTACTTTGTAAATGCGAAAACTACATTTTTTGACTTTGAACATTTTTAACTTCAAATTTTTGCACTATAGAGTTTCGAGCTTTAAATCTTTATAGTAGAGAATTGAATTGAGAATCTAAGAGAAAAACAAAAATTCAAAAAAACTTAATTTTGTGGGCATTACATCAAAAATTGGAAAAATGAAAAAATTGCATTTACAAATGAATCTTGCGAGTTATTTTTTTTACAAAGATGCTTTAATTGCCAATTTTACAAGAATGTCTCTAACTTTCTCATAACAAATCCTAATTAAATGAATTAAAGCTTCCTAAATACTAAATAGAAAAGAAAATTATCTATGAGAATAGAAATTCAATTTTTTTTTATTTGGCATTTTTCTGAATCTTTTTTGCTGCCCCTTGACCATTGTTTTGAGCTTATTTAGGCAGAACTTTGATTCTTGGTCACTTAGCTTATCATGCTTTCCATCTTTATGAGAAGTGGAAAAATCTCCCCCAAATCCCATTTGTCCCCTGAATGAACAATGGTCCTTTAGGGGATAAGGAAGTCAAGCAATGAGCATGGATGTGAGTGGATTTCACTGTGAAGCAAAATCCAGCCACAAGATTGGGCCGTGAGGAGTGTATGGACCCCTAACTACCTAGCCTTCCAAGCAATGGCAATTCATCCTCAATTTAGTAGATTAACTTTAGTATGTGCTTTTGTCCTAAAAATTACCATTAGGACACTCAATGTGACTCTAAATAAGGTTCAAGTGAAAATTCCAGCACTCAATCTCCCATAGCATCACATACACTCATTCACTCCACATATAATTGGTTCATCACAAGTTTTATAGCAATGTGCAATTAAAATTGCAATTGTTTAACCACAATTGAGAAGGAAAAAACCCATCCAAACTTCCAATTGATCCCCCTTCTAGAGGCAGCAGACTAGCCTTCACAAACACAGTCACCATTTCTTCACACTATCTCCAATTGGCTTGAGTTTTGACTTTTTGGAAAGCTAACTTGATCATACTTGTCCTCCCCAAAATTCAGCTCCATCCCATTCTTCAATCGTCCGAAGTGGCTCGCCAAAGTCGGTGCTATCCATTCACCACGGCAGTAGACCTCTTCTCATAAAAACAGTCACCATTTCTTCACACCATCTCCAATTGGCTTGAGTTTTGACTTTTTGGAAAGCTAACTTGATTCTCCTTGTCCTCCCCAAAATTCAGCTCCATCCCATTCTTCAGTCGTCCAAAGTGTCTCGAAAAAGTTGGTGTTGTCCATTTGTCGCGGCAGTAGACCTCTCCTCACAAAAACGGTTGCCATTTCTTCAAATTTGCTTCAAATTGTATGAAAATTGTTTTCATGGAAAGCTTACTTGAATGCGCCCCTCCCCTCCAATTTTTGGCCCCATCAAAGCTATTGTTCGGCCTTCGTAGCTCTTCAAAGATGGAAGTTTGGTGGAAGGCTCCGAAACCCTAACTCTCCTTCATGTTTTCTCTTTTAATTTCCCATCTAACCTTATACCACTCCTCTTTTCACCCATTTTACCTCCCAAGGTGAAAACTTACTTGACTAATTACTCTACCCTCAATCCCCGCCCTAATGCTCTTTCATTTCTAACTTTCTTCTTCACAATTTCACACCCACACCCCAAAAAACATGCACATCCCAAAAAACACACAAGAGAGAGTGGAGAGAGAGAGCTCCTAACCCTAATTCAACCTTTTCCCCAAACTAAATAACTAACTAACTAACTAACCCTCCTAATCACTTTTATCCAAGTTAATTTATTGAAATTTCATAAAAATAATTACTAATTGCCTAAATTGGAGTTTCTACCACAATGTTAGTTTTCTCATAGTAGTTTTAAGTTTGATAACTTCTTTTGTGCTTTTCATATTTCTTCTTTTTTGTTGGTTTTTGATTTATATTTAGGTCCATTTTCAACTTCTAATCCTTGTTTTCAATTCCTTTTTGTATTTTTTATCTTTTTAAATATTTTTGGGTTGAAATTTTGATCTAGTTTCTTGTCCTATGTACTAAAAGTCTTCTAACTAATGATTATAGTTTGATCTAATGTACTAACACCTTTGAACTTCAAATCTTACACATAGTTTTTATATTTTTAATGATCTTAAAGGTGAACCAATATTATGATTCACAATGGAATTAGCAACAACACACGTATTTGTTTTTTTGGAACAAATGGAAAGAACCAACACACATGTGTTTTGTTGCATGTCAAGTGGGAAAGTCTTTTCTCAATGTTTCATGAATGATTTCTAAATTTCCAAGCCCCTAAAATATGGACATGATGTACAATTATTTAGATAAAAGAAGAACTTATACAAATGGAAACTAAATATGTTTTATTGCTTCACGTTTCAAATTCTCTAGGAAAACAAACAAAACAAACAAAAACAAACAAAATAAACAAAAACAAACAAACAAAAAAAACACCCAAAAATATATCTGTTATGGATTAGAAAATTATAATGTTTTTCTCATTACGACAGGGTTTTAGAGTTCCACTAATTTCAGAAATGTTGTGAAGTCTTACACTCTTTATATGCCCTTACTTTTAAAACAATCCTAATCAAAAAAGGGCATTACAAAATATAATACAAACATGACGTTGAAGTGTGTGACATGCATAAGTTATATACATTTTTGGCTTCTCCATAAGTCCTCATGTACAAAACACCTTGAAGTCAATGGAAATTGTCCATGAGGTTCAAAACCAAAACCAAAACCAAAACCAAACCCCTTCAAGTAATTGTTGTGATTGTGGCACCCTCTCAATTTGGTCAATTGTAAATTATAACGTTTTACTTCATCATTAATATTGATCATGTTCTTGTTTTTTTCTTTCTCTTTGAAATATCCTACATGATGGAAAAATAAATAAATAAATAATATTCTTTATGTCTAGTTAAAATTTGTATGCATACAATTTCAAATGAATATTACAAATTTACAATTTGCTCAAAACAATGGCATAATCTAAAATGTAGGAGACTAAAAGTTGAAGGTTTTAGAGTTCTAGGGTTTAGAGTTTAGGGTCTCACTGTAAACTTCAAAGATCATTTAAAATCTGATTATAACTTGTCTATTTTTGATTTTTTGGGTTAATGGCAAAAGCATAGGATGTTGAAACTTTAATTGACCAAAAAAATCTGATAGCAAGTAAAGGTGGACGAGAAGGATCCTATGTCTCATGCCAATATGGAAAAAATTCGGACGCCTCGAAATACTAGGCGACGGACTAGGCGGACAGGGCGGTCGGGTCGTCCGTCGGCTCGGGCCACGTCCGCGTGGTCCAGGACAGGTCCGGTCCCGGGCCTCATTTAGATCTGGGAGTGGACGGGTATATTGGCGGACGGCCAACTTAGACTTGCTCACTTTCACTCTTCTATTTGGGAATCATTGCCATGTCAGATGTGCTACTATTGCTTCACGCGCTAGTTGCTCCTACGTGGTGAAGAGTGGGGGTCATATTTTGATCATACTACATTGGATTTTGTTCCTTGGTTACTTACATACGCTTGGAGACATTGAAGCACATTATATATTTTGAGAGAACGGGGATTATATATTGGAAATTTCCATTCTAAAATTGCAAGTGAGTACTCGACACTCAAGCAGTCATGACGGGAGCTCGTAGTGCTGTAGTTGAAGGCAAGAAGAAGTCAAAGCCTAAGGGTGTTGGTCATGAGCTACGGTTTGATATTTTGGATGACGTCAACATCAAGGCTGAGACGGGTTGGGAGAAAGAGGATGTGGAGTATTGGACCTCTAAATTGTGCCGCAAATACGTGAAAATGTAGCACATTGGGAAGTTGTGGCCTCGAGAGTGTCACCCCCTTCACACTCGTGAATATTGTTTGAAACCATTGAATTGCCTCAATGAACATTTTGTGCACCGTTAGATGGAGGTGTGGAAGGCCCTATTTCCGGAGAAGGCTATGAGCAAGGGTAAAATTAACTACAGCTTGGCAGGCATGGTTTACGCTGAACTCATACTGGGCCGTAAGATGGATTGGAGTACATATTCTACAGTAGCGACATTGCCACTTGCGATTGGCAAACATCAGAAACATATTCATGATATGTTTATTCCGAAGGCGCAACTTCTTGAAGCAAGTGAAAAAAAGAAAGCATTAGAGGACGCTATGGAATCAATTCAGATCCCTCTTGAAATCCAAGTGCGTCGTACGGAAGTGGCGAATGGAAAGAAAATGGTGGTAGAACCGGCTTGTATGGGTGAACCCACAAAAGGAAACACTTCTCTTGTGGACGGTGTGGAGGGAGAGGTCTTTTTGACTCCATCGACGGATTTGAACCCTACACAAAACGTGTTAGAAGGGGTGCTAAAAAGCATCGTTGCAATGAAGCTCCCTCGGCCAATAGAACATGCATCTACATTGATGTCACAGAAGCACCAAGAAGAGGATCTTATAAAAGACATTGAAGATACAAAAGACATTCAAGACGTAAAGGAGGCCCACGCTTGTATTGACCAGTTTTTAGCAGACACAACACAAGACATCATGTTCTATGTCCCTCCGTCTCCTAAATTGAGGAGAAGACCAAGCCTACTTTCTAGACCTGAAAATGCAATTCGGACTTCACCAAACCAAAATGAAAAGCATCCAACTCAACCGACAGATGCAAGGATGGACTCTCAGGACAAGGCTACTGTGAACAACGATGAAGAGACCCCGATTATCCAAGATCATCCGTTACTAGCTTTGTTGGGCCTAGAGGATCTCAAGACTCTACAGAAGATGCCTCCACTAGAAGAGATGGAGAATTTGTTGTAGTGTTCCCTCCAATGGAATGAATTTGAAATTCATCGAGAAGCAACAAATGGCGGAAATGAAGGGAGCACTATAAACAAAGGTGGCCTGCAAATGTAGGGGGAAATCCTAATGAAGGTGGTACTACAAATGAAGGACGCAGCTCCACTTCAAGCAATTCAACGGCAAGATTTGACGAGATATTTAGAACAGCGTATTCTCTATCATGTACAGCTAGAGTTGTGGCTATATTGACGCCTGCTCTTGCGCAAATAACTGATACATTTACGAAAATGACGCCATCCGTTCTTCATGGTGCTTTGGCTTTCAGAAAGTTTGTTGAGTTTGCGGACAAACTACAAGACAAGAAGTTGGAAGACCTTAAGTATAAAAAAATCTTGGAACAATAGAATTTGGAGTTGAAGGAGGTGCGTTACTTCAAAGAAGATCATGATGACCTCAAGGCAAAGTATGAGATATTGGAGAGCAAATACAACACGTTGTATTGGAGGCAGACCCCAAACTCGAAGCCCTTGGGTGATGACTATGAGAGTGTCAAGAAAGATAACGAGACTTTGAAGCTTACGAATGAGAATTTGAAGGCCACGAATGAGAATCTCAAGGCTATGAATGAGAAGTTGGCATTGGAGTTGAAGACATGCGAAGAGATGTTAGAAGAGCATCGAAAAACATTGTGGACATTACAGAACGAAAAGGCAGGTCAACAATCGCCTAGCCGAACAGGGTTGTTGGAGGCAAGTGAACCAACACAAGAGAGCGATCAACTATCTCTTCCTCTTGACGAGGGCAAAGCTGTGGATGGAATTGTAGAACTCCGACATCGCATTCCAAGCCCTAAATCCATAGTTTTTTCCTTATTTGAATATGCTTCCACGCAAACACAAAATTCTGAAGTCCAAGAGTTAAGGCATCAATTGGACTTGGCAGTTCGAGGAAAGAATGAAGTCGAATCAACAATGAAACGAATGATGCAAGTAGGGGTACTAAGTGAAATCCTTCCAATGGAAAGTGCGGATTTACGGTGGATGGTGTGGGCGCGGCAACTACAAGATCATTCCTTTGTATCATCCGAACTCATGAACGGGCTCTTGAGGTATGCATTGCAATCGGACACAGCATACGAGAATGTGAAGAGTTCTTATGAGCGTTTTGTGGAGAAGTTGGAGGAGGAAAGAAAGGACCCTGATTTAAAACTTACGGTTTGGGGGAACATAGATAGGATGTATGAGCGGCTAAACCACGGAAAGACCTATGATACGGAGAACATTGATTGGACTTTGGAAGCGGAGGAAGGATGGGTCCCTTATGGCACGTTGTCAGCTCACTTCCAGCAACATGAGAAGGAGCTTGTGCCAGGAAGTTTTCCAAATACTCCCATCTTGGAGGGTCATTGTTCTCTTTGCCAAGGTTGTTTTGGGCCTGAAGGAGCTATAGCATTGGGATAGTGTCGCCATACATTCCATGTGTTTTGCATTCAAAGATCGACGGAATTTTAATGCCGTTGTCCCGAATGCCGTATTCCTCTGAGTCCAAGGCTGTATGAAATGCTAGGGATTTTGTACCGTATGCCTACGGGGCACGAATACAATCGATGGAACCTTCCACTTGACCAAGAGCCATACAAATTTCAGAACTATTTGCATTGGGGGAAACCAATGAAGTGGGATGCTCGATCACAAATATATGAGCTATGCGATGGCCCATTTCCCACCAAAGATAAATTCTTTTGGATGACGTCTGACGTGGAGGTTGAGTTGCGTGCCTTCGAGATTAAGAACAGCGAGGCTCAAGAGTTGTTCTGTCGCAGCATGGGCGGACATTGGAGCACACAGCACCAAAAGTTCTTTCGAAATGATAAAGTAGTTGATGGATCACATAGATTGTGCTGTGAAGGCTTTGAGGTCCCACGAAGTGGAGTTGTCTCCGGAGAAGAAGAATAAACGGAAGATTGAAGAGGAGGATGTGACGTACGCGCAGTTAGCCGTAAGTATCCTTACAACGACAAATGGTCGCAAGATGACACGAATTATCGTTCCAGGGAACTTCTAGTAAGATATCGATTAAGTTAGAAGTATCCGGATCGTGACTACTCACTTAATCCTCGTTCTTCACTCACCCTATCTCGTTCCGGAAACTCAGTACATTCCGGATTCCGTTCCGGATCCGGACATCTCCGGATCTGAGTTCCGTCTCTCTTCCACCACTTGTTTTTGTTGCCTCTGTTTTACCCTCAAAGGGTCCGTCCTTGATCTAGAAAGGGGTGGGGACTCACCACTTGTACAATTATCCTCTCTGTACTCTAAATCTACTAAACAACACATCCAAAACAATACAGTTGCAGGAGGAGGGAGAAGGCCATATTCATTAAATTGAGACAAAATGGTCATTTTGAGAACTTAAGGCTCCTCCATTCAAAGATAAATTGTTGAAGGCTAAGAAAGAAATAGGCAAATCGTTTGAAGGCTTAAAGCAATTTAACACCAAAGTAATTCAGAAACGTGTTTGTGCAAAATGCAATTCCACATGAGTTGTGTAATAAGATGTAATATTTATAAAAGCGGGTCCCTTTACATTGAAGAACATGAATTTACTTGAATCAACTTCTCTCACTTCTCTATATACTTCACTTCCTAGGAAATGAAATCCCGGTATATCTAAACTTGCTAAGTCTAATGATTGAATGTCTTGTGTAAAAATGTAGAGGATATGACCAGAGAGAGCACTTGGCTTCGCTAAAAATCGTTTTTTGTATATGAATGACTATTCTATTAATAGTAATGATCCTTCCATAAAGGAAAGATGACTAACAACGAGGATCATTGGACAAACCATCGTTCTTGGATGAAGAACAACTATTTGTTGTCTCCTTGGCTGCCTCCAAGGCTTTTAACTTGGCCAATCCTCTGAAGATATCCTCGCGTCGAGAAGGCTTGGGTGATCCATTGTCTTTACTCAATGTATTGAACATCCCCATCATCATTAAATCCTTGGCCTCTCTCTTCCGCTTTCGTTCATGTCGCGGAATCTCGGTATTGGAAAGAGACCTAGAACCTCGAGGAGGCAGCCGTGGTATCGATCTATTCACAGTGCTTATGTACGGATCGGCAATTGTTGTCGATCGTGTGTAATTTGACCGCCGTAGGTCTCGAAGAGTCGTTCGGCGGGAAATAGGTACTGCGGAAGGCAAAGATACTCCGCCTACAGATTTGGAGGGGAACGAGATGGGAATATCTACGAGGCGTCGAACCTGCTGTGCACTGCATGCACCCAACGGTACTTCATTGATCCGATCCCCATCCCTGGGATCTATATTGAGCTCCTTGCTCTGGACAGCTTGATGTGCGACTGTCACCGGCAACAGCAGTCCATCCTCGAGACGAGGATCCATACCCGTCTTTTCGTCATCCTCATACAATTTCCTATGCGGGGTGTTTGGCGTTCGCAAAGTCGGCGACTATGAACGCAATCGACTTGGGGTGGAGCTGGCCCTCTTCATCGGCGACGGTGAGCAAATCGGTGTCCTTACAGGACCCCGACTAGGTGGACTATCTACCACGCCTTCCTCCACATTCCCCTTCGAGAAGTCGATGGCCGCCGAAGCTGCATCAATGGCCAAGCCCAAGAGGTAAGGCTTTGAATAGGAGGACGGCACGAAGCTCCCTCCAATCGAGCCGGACCTCATTGAAAGTGACACGTCCGATCCAGACAACAAGCTCCTCGTCAGTGGTTCCGTCTGTTGGAGAAGGTGTAAAAAGGATCCTCCGACCTATAGTAATGGATGTGAACACACATCCTCCACAATTATCCTCGACTCAAAGATAACACACATCCTCCACAATTATCCTCGATTCAAAGATAACACACATCCTCCACAATTATCCTCGACCCAAAGATAACTCAACATAGAAGACAGACACATGTTGAAGAAAACAATATCCTCAAAACAGGCCAAAAATCTTGATGAAATTTCAAAATTTTACTAATTCATAAAAATGAAATGTACATAAAAATCCGTATTCACAAGAATAATGTACAATGAATTCTATGATTGACTGAGACACGGAGAAGTCTATTTCTTCCTTCCTCTCTCTTATTCAATCACTAAATTCATCCCCCGCAACATGAATCGAGACTGAAATGCCTTGGCGGACTTCCTCATCCTTTCTAATATATATTCGGCACTATCGTCGGATGCAGACAAGGGTGCCACACTGGTTCTGATCTACGAACTCACGGAGGCGTCCGAGTGGACAATCCTCGTGTAGTTTCTTCAGCCACGGAATGAGAGTGCCCAAGAGCACTTTGTCTCCACGCATGTACGGGTTCCAACTCTCAAAGTATATGCAATTCCTGGTCTCATTGAGGACGCCGTTTTGCGGAGAATCATCAATGAGAATAGTATTGTCCTTGTTGAAGGAGTCGACATCATGAGGGTCCAGGAACAATTCCTCATCAAGCACTTTCAAGAGAAGAGTCTTCCACGGACTCCCAACCTGATGAAGAAATTTCCCGTCGGAGGTTTCTACCCTCCTGCAGTTGTCTTGACCTAGGATGTGGAAAGGAGCCTTGCAATTCTGGAAGAGGAAACTTGCAACGGGCTCCACCGTCTTCTTCAACATCGAGCTCCAAACTATGACGCGATTCGAAATTTTTGAAACCTCGTCTAAGAACTCGTGCACATTGGGACGAACGAAGACGGCCTTCGTCCCAATGAGTGTGGGGGTTTGATCGGAGAATATATTATCTCGGACTGTGTAATGGTTTTTCTTCTTATAGGGCCCTTGACCCTGGCTCTAACATAGTACTCCGTTCAAATCGAACATGATATTCAACCACTTCTGTTGCGGTTGGACCACTAAGGAGGACACACTCCGCAGCACTCTCTTTTTGCGACCAGTCGTTACTACCTAATCAAACAAAACACGAAAGACATGTAGTTACCTGTTGAAAGGCAGAATCAGGTGACCCATAAAACGGAGAAAAGCATTGAACCCCACTAAGCGACTGCAGAACCCCTCCGTTAAGTGATTGTTTGAGTGCCAACGGATGGTGCACACTTCTAAGTTTTCCGCGCTGGGCACAAACATGGACAATATCAATTCATTAGACACTACAAGCATTGAAGAAAGGTTTGACATATATTTATTTCAAAATAATTTATGATACACCTGGTCTAACGGTTTGGTTGATCTCTAGCCGATTGTATACAAGTACCAACTACAGTCCGTTTCGGTATCTATACTATGCTACAAACGCAGTCACAGAGTGGCAATCCGTCCACGTTTTACAATCAGAGACTGTACACTCCCTCCTGTCAGAGAGAAGGAATCGACATGAGAGTCTCTCACTATGAATATGAACATGACGGAAGCCAAAACAAACATCCATCACATCACACTCGATAGACTCATGAAATATCGTAGGGATCTGAGGATGGACGAGAGTATACCTGGCCAAACTCATCTTCCAAATAATCCCCGTAGTCGACAGTCTCTTCATCGTCGTCTGGTGGATTCTCTAGCTCTATCTCCATCTCCAGTTGTGACAACTCATATTTTTGAACTTTATTTGTTTACCCTTTTTGAGCGAATCGGAAACTAGAAATAGGTATCCGGATTCATCTAGAAAGAAAAATAAATCCAAAAATAGTCACCAAAATTACCTTACGGAACTAATCCAGTTTTAGGTCAAAGCGGAACGGATTAGATTTACAACCGGATAGTATTTCCAACCGGAATCTTGTTGACCGGATTAGGAGGTAACCGGATGTCAAGAACCGGACCGGATATCCGACCGGTCATAAAGACAATCCAGGGCATCAGGACTATATAAAGCCTGGCCCTGCCCATTTTCAGGTCTCTGATTTTCCACGTGTTGTTGTGTCCTGATTTAGCGCCTGACGTTTCTATCGTTGACCACGGCCAGGGAGAGGAAGTACAAGAGGGTACGGAAGTGAGAGAAGGGTGTGAGACGGAGAGATCTCCTCCGGACCTAAGTAGGTGAGACCTTGAGTGCGAGCGGATACGTGAAAAGCTAAGAGTGTGAGCACGCCGGTAGGGTAGTTTACAGGCGGAGCGGAACATCTGAGTGTCGCGCGCTCCCTTTTTAGGACTGTAGAGAGTGAAAACCGGGTAGAGCTACCCTCATGCCGCGACTGAACCGGAAGAGAGGTTCTAACACCCCGCCCCCGAGTGAAATAAAGCTTAGAAAAGTAGTTCCGGTCATGCCGACCAAGGAACCGGAACAGGGAGAGCTCAGAGAGGATTTGTCGTTGATGGGTTGTCAGGGCTTAGCTTTGAAACCTTGGGGTTTCAAAGATGAGAGGATGGTTAGAGAACTCCTGAGTGGCGTGTCGAATTAGTTCGATAACACCCTGAGGGGGAATCCGGTCCAATGGTCCGAGGCTTTGTGACGGGACGTATACGGATTCCGACCAGGAGGACTCGGTCTTGCCAACCGGAAGGATGATTTCGTCCAAGGCAAGTTCGGGAGCGTAGTAAATCCGAAGGACGGCTACGCGGTCGAAGACTGCCTTGATGACCGGGAGCGACGTTTGCTCCAGTTCCTGGTTCCGGTTTTGCATCCGGAAAAGCCCACCAGGGTGACTATCACCTTGGCTAACACAATTTTCGGAGCGCTGAGCGGAATCCGGAAAGTAGACTGGGGCCGGATCTTCTTTGATCTAGTGTCCCAGCTTACTACGAGAGTGGGGAGAAGTAGGGCTACCCCACTGTGCCCTTATGTGTACCACCTCTACCAGCAATAGGAACTGTTGACGGAAGTGGAGCTGAAGGTATGGAAGGCCCAAGAGCGGACCATGAAGTACGGCGAATCCGAGTCCGACCAAGAAGCGGATTCCGGAAACGAAACCGAGGAGGAGGAAGAAGCAGAAGAGGAAGAGGAAGAGGAAGAACCTTATGTTCCCAACAAGAGGCAGAAGACCACTCCGACTTGGAATCGAGGAACGCCTCCAGGACATCCGAGGCCGCGCAGAAGTGAGACTCTAACCGAACCGGATGTGGCATCCGGATCCGGGACCAAAGATCCGTTCGATGAGTTGGTTGGGATCCTCTGTGGAATCCGGGCGGATTGGGAGATTAAGAAGCAGGCGCTCGGAGAGATTGCGGAATTGATCGGAGCGGAACCGGACAGTCAATTGCCGCGGAAGGTAGCTGAATGTGTTATCAATCCGGAAGAGCTCCGGAAGATGAAGGAGGAAAGCAAGCGGCAGCACGATGAGGTGGATACCCTCAAGGCCGAACTTTTCGCGTTGATTGAGAACGCCACCGCGACAAAGGAGATGGCGGAGGAAATGAAGAAGTTGGCCACGAAAGTGAAGGACGTGCTTGGAGAACCCGGAGCCGTAGTCACCAAGGCGCGCCTGTTCGAAGAGGAGGTCCACAAGGACAAGAAGATATCCGGAACCAGGGTGGTGCACATCCTCACCGATTTTGAGGAGCAAATAGAGAAGCTCCTATCCAAGGCACGGGAGTTAGCGGACCGGATCGTGGAGAGTAGCCAGAAGTTAACAGAAGTTCCGGTCCGGCTCTCAGAAATCTCTCTTCCGGACTTGTTTCCGGAAGACGTAGCTCAGGAACCGGGAAAGGACAAGACGCCCCAGTCAAGCAGGGCCAAGAAGGATACACCCTCGACCGGACATCAGCCGATAGATTTGGACTCCCCGGAAGCTGAGGAAGAACATCCGGTTCTACCTACGGATGGAGAACGGAACCGGAATCTAAATGAGGTCTTCGAGCAGTTGGAGAGACCTGATGAGAGCCCTACCATTGGATCCCGAGTGTATGAGACGGAATAGGAAGGATTGTAAAAATAGGACTTATAGATAGGAACCGGAATAGAATCCGGTTAGGATAAGGTAGGACCGGATTGTCAGCGCCTTCAGAGGCGGAAATCATATATTCACTTTTTGCTTTTTGCTTTTTGTATATAAAACAGTCTCTGAGTTGGAGACGGAGAGAGTTCTTTTGGCATTTCCTTGTGTACTTTCCTTTAAACTAATTTTTGTGTATCTTTCCCCGAGTATTGGCAAGAGTGCACTGAGTCAGAATAGGAAGGTGAGTACGGAGGTGTTAGTAGAGATTCTCCCCTTGATGTATGTTTCCGGTTCTAGGTACATGTGAGTAGGTTATGAAGAGTTAGAAGTGGATTCCAGTGCCTCAGCAGCTACAGAAGTTTAGCATTCCGGGTAAGAGATCCGTTGATCAAGCTAGGCGGATAGGGAGGGATTCCTTAGCTGCGCTAGAACTCCTGGGTGGGAAATCCAGTCGAGTATCCTGACTCCTGTGAGGTCTTGCTACCATTGTGGGTGAACGGCAGAACTTTCGTGGCCGTTGGAACGGACAAATGCACTTGTAGCCACTGAACTTCGTACGGAACGGATCAGTGTCAAGGTCGTTGTAGTATGAGAGGATCGTACAGGGGGTCTTTGTGTGACCTGTGATTCGGATTGCTATCCGGATTACTGTGAAAGATCAAACCGGATCCGTGTTAGTTAGGGGATCTGTGGATAGGAAAGTGGGTCTTCAACCACTATAAGTCACGAAAGGAGTGGTGGGCCTACCACTTTCAAAAGCAAGCGGCGAACCCTCTGATGGTAAAACAGAGGTAAAACTAAACCGGATACGGAAGAAGGGACCGGATCGGATCCGCCCAGGAGGATATATAGGACCGGAAGTTGCAGAGTCCAGAATTGAGAAGTCAGTCCAGAAATCGGGGAATTAGTATAACCGGAAGTAGGGAACAGATCGGTCGAAGCTTTCCGGTTGGTTTTGAATGTTCCGGTCGTTAGAGGTAAAACCGGAAAAATAGATTTAAAGGGGTTTAATTGAGTTTATCTCCTTGTTAGAGTTAGCTACTTCACAGGATCCCGTGGGTTCGATCTTTAGGGTCATTTTGTTATGCTCTAGAGTGATTTTTGTGAGTATAATAGGGAAATTGCTTACTCTGTGCTGCGACACTAGTACTGGCGGCTCAACTGGACAGGAGATGAGATCTAGAGCAATGTCAGCCTGCTCTTGCGTCTCCGGGACGGACTCCGCTTGTGCCTCCAATGCAGGGGGTTGCCTCAAATTATCCTCGCCTCGAGGATAATCCACAGCACTATCAACTTCCTCTGTCCCAGTTCCAAGGGGAGCAATCTCTTCTTGGATCAGTTGATCTGGTCTATCAACTAGAAGAGAGGACCCCTGGTCTTGTTCCATTGGAGGAGGAGAAGAGGGAGCGGTATCCTCTTGGGCCGGAGGTAGAGGATCATCTTCGCCTCGAGGATAATCCTTACCAATGGAATCAGTTGGCACATGATCCGTTGCTTCTGAAGCACCACCAACGTCAAGCACATCAAGTTGACTAGGTTGAGAGGCAGAAGGGTCCTGTGATCGCGTTCTGAGAGAAACATTCTCCTCATGCAATTTCTCAAGTTCCTTCTTCAATGCCTCCTTCTCTGCCAGCTCCTCTGCCCTTCTTCTTGCCTCCTCTGCCTTCTTGAAGGCCTTCCTCTCATCTCTCTACCTCCAAAAATCCTTCAGTTCCTCCTTCACAGGACGAAGCAGAACCTGACCGGGATCTGCAGCATCTCCGGACGTGGAATCACGAGGAGGTTGTGGCTCTACAACCTCTTGGGTTCCTCTAGAGGTTCCCGCGCCATTCGCATGTGGACCATCGTAGTTGAAGTCCTCCAAATCCGAATACGTGTCCTCCACGTCGCTGATGATGATGTTCAGTATGAAGCCCTCCACGGGCTTCCTTGCCTTCTTCTTCTTCTTGCGAGTGACTGCATCTGCCTCTTCGTTCTCCTTCGATGAAGATTCGGGCCCGCGGTTCCCTACGTGGAAGTCCTTCACGGTGGTTTCCACATTTTTTCCCTAGACAACATTCGTGTTTGTCCCGAATTCATCGATCCCAAGGTCGGCAGCCCCCTCGTCAGTAGGAAATTCTCGTGGGGCTTCCACGTCGCGATCGATCGAGGGTGTGGAATCCGAGTCCAGCTCAGGAGTTTCAAGGTTACGCGGACGCACGCAACTTGGAAGATATGGCGAGTTCTCATGGCAGAAATCGTTAATGTCTAATTTACTGCCATAACTCGCCATATCTCGAAGTTTTTGCAATGCATGCCTCTTAGTTAGGCCATAATAATAGAGGCCATACATCTACAATACAACAAGCAATTGTTAATACTTTATTTTGAAATATATTGATCCATCCTAGAGAACTATCTTCGACCCGAGGATAATACAACAACAGATAAAGATGCATGCAACAGAACAATCAAACATGATAATACACCAGAAAGCGATCGTAGGAATTTATCTTCGACCCGAAGATAAATGAAAGAGCTGCACTTTAGCAGCAATCAGGAACTTCGATCCTGTGTAAACGCCGATGACATTCTCTCCCGTCACGGCAAAACTCTGGAGAATGTCAATATAGAACTCCATCCTCAGCTCACTTGGATGGACCCTATATTTTGCCTCCGTGTTCTTATGGAAATCAGTGTAGTAAGGTATGTCATCGGTGGAGTATACCTTCTTCACTGCTTCCTTGTATTTTATCTCCCCGTCACTGCGTTTCTTCATGACAAACAGGAGCTTCACGAGGGGTAGCACCGCTCGGTTGGTCAAGTTGTCCAACCTCTCAGCCTTACTTGGCAGGTAGGTGGACACCCTCACTTCGTACCCTGACATCTTCAACGCCACAAATTTCTTTGCCGCGTCCATGTCATATGAATTCCCCACAATCCATAACCAGACGTCTGGGGTAGACAACACTGGCCTCAGGTGATCATCCAGGAAATTCAATAACGGCAAGCACGGTGGACTGTCACCGGATCCCGGATTCGGCCTTGGGAGGATTCGGAAATCAATCACAGCAAGGCCAAGTTCTCTATTGACGTAGGGCCATATGTGGGTCGTCACAAGAGCCTGGGGATAGCATTGGTGGCCTCGGATAAACACATCTCCTCCCGATGGCTCCACTTGCTTTTTCATCTTCAAGAAAGTCTTGAACATGGGATAGACCATCGACAATCTCGGATTGTCCTTGTAGTCTATGGCTGTCTTCTTCTTCGCCTCATTGGTAAGGCGTTTTACGAAGAATTGGTTGGGTGTTGCGGTGAGGAGGAAATCCCACGATGCCGAGGAGAAGAAGTTGTCAAGCTTTCATTGCCTCCACACCACATCGATGACATCCCCATTTCTGTCCTTGAATTTCAAGGACTTATCTAGGGCTATGAACTCCTCGACGATGACCTTCTTACGCTTCCTGCGCTCTACCCAGTGCTCGGCTTTATAGTTGTCCTCGCACAGGATCTTTGACGCCCCCACTAAGACCTTTGGGTAGTCTCGTGTGTGCTTATCTGTTCTCCCCAGCAGATGGAGGACATAATCTTTCAGATCCTTGTCCGTGAAGTGTCCCATGTGCTTGAAGAACTCTCTTTTGAGCGAGAAGTTCTTTGCGTTGAAGGTCTTCACGCTATTATAGGATTTCCTTGTCACGGGATCAATCAGCGATCCATCAATGTGCTTCGTGAGGAACTCCTCCCACATCAGATAGGTCTCATCGGCCAAGGTTATTATGCGAATTTCGTTTTTCACATCGGACGCCAATTTGACTTGAGCGCCCTCCTTGTCCGGGTTGATGCTGCTATACCGAATCATAACAACGTCCACAAATTCCTACTCAAACGGATATACATGATATCAGCACACATGTCAGTGCACTCAGAAGATTTACAGATTATCATACAATTATCCTCGGCCCGAGGATAACCCTTACAGAGACCACATAATAAATTGTCAGAAACGGCAGTGCATCCATAAGGATGGATAAAGGCAACTACAGCATGGACATGAATTTTATCTTCGCCTCGAAGATAAATGAGGGGTACCTTATATGCTGAGACGTTGTAGATGGCTTTATTCCCTCTCACCAGCCCCTCACTGTCTGTGTTGGTAGGCCACTTGAGCGCTTTCCAGACCTGCCTACATGCGGATATTTGATTTCCCCATGTTGGCTGACTATGAACAAGGTGATTAGAGGCATTGTACCACTTCGAAATATCTGTCAACTGTGCTGGGTCTCTAGACCAGACAATCACAGCCTGCCACGTTTGCAGCTCGACCTTTTGAGTCGAGCAACAACCTCCTTGTTGAAGGAGCTTGGCTGCAGTGACACTATGTTGGCCATCAATAATGTAGAAGCCTCCGTCCTTGATGGAATCCCAATCTTTAGGACATTCCTTCAAAAGCTTCTTATCGGCGCCCATGGGGGTCAAGCAAATTTTCTGTCTTTGCTGCTCTGAACCAAGATGAATGAGGGTCTCTTTTTGCTCATCCACCAATTTCATTTCAGGCTTCCGGATAATGTATCTTTCTTTGGCCAGGAAGCATTGCTTGATATTAACAGTGAATACCTGTGGATGAAAAATGAAGCACTTGCCATTTTTCTTCCAGAAATCCGATTGGTATGCAGCAGCAACCTCGTGTTTTTCGATTGGTTGCTTACTGGCTGGCTTCCGGGTATTCACGTTTGTTAGTATTGACCCTGAACTACCCGCAGTGGTAGGGCGACTGTCTGGGATGGATTTCCTGCGTTTGTCGCTTGGCTCACCGGTACTCGTGTCCGGGTTATTTCTCTTTTGGGCTTGTGCGCGGGCCGTCCCTCTCCCACTTCCTCTGCTCCCTGTGCGGCCGCGCATACCAGACGCTGACCTGGTCTCAGCGGCAGTATCCGGCCTTTGCTGACCACGACCTTGACTCGCCCGAGCAGGACCTTTTTTAACATGTTTCTGAGCTTGCTTTGTCAGCTTATGAAACATGTATCCGACTTTCCTCGCTGTCACCTTGGCGTTCCTTCTAATCCATGGATGGTATCTTGTATGAAAGTCTGATGCCAAGCCATCGAGGTTTGCGGAGTGCAAGTCAACGATGAGGTTGTCGAAGTCAAAAACTCCCATAGGGTCGTCTTCATGGCAGACGATTGAATGGGTATGTTTAGTTTCGTTCCCTACATTGCCGAGGCCTTGCAAAGTGATGACAATGTACTTGTTCTGATGATTCTCTATGAGTGCGATCTTCTCATTGAAGTTCCAGTTCACGTACATGCCAATGTCCTGCACTCGGTGACGCAGGTAGACGTAGTTCTTGGACTTGTTGACACCGAAAGTCCATGACTCAACGACGGCTTTGAATTGCCAGAGCTTGCCGTAGAGCTCTGGCATCTCAGATATGAAGGGCTCCTCTTCCACCCATTTGGTGAACGGCTCAAGGAACGGGAGAGTAGCTGAGTAGTCATATTCAGACTCATCAACCATGTTGATATGGATCTCTGCATAGTAAACCATTATGATGAGAATTGGAATTTCATATTTATCTTCGAGTCGAAGATAATGGAATAGAGAATTGCTGCCTATTGCAATTCGAGTGAACCATTATGAATGCAGGCAACACGTCATATCCAGAGTAGTGTAAAATATACACATTTTATTCGTAAATGATATCTACAATTCAGTATCTTCGTCCCGAGGATAGTATAGAACGATCTCTTCTTTTAATTAAACTATATTGGATTTCTATTTTGTTCGGTTGATTTTATCCTCGAGTCAAGGATATAGTTCATTGTTCTAATTTGCTGGTCTTTATTTCATTTAGTTATATTGAATGCGTGATTTTTAGTTGCTATTTATCCTCGGCCCGAGGATAAACTTGTTCTTATTTCATTTAGTTATATTGAATGTGTGATTTTCAAATGCTATTTATCCTCGGCCCGAGGATAAACTTGTTCTTATTTCATTTAGTTATATTGAATGTGTGATTTTCAAATGCTATTTATCCTCAGCCCGAGGATAAACTTGTCCTTATTTCATTTAGGTATATTGAATGTGTGATTTTCAAATGCTATTTATCCTCGGCCCGAGGATAAACTTGTCCTTATTTCATTTAGGTATATTGAATGTGTGTTGAGTTCGTTGCTATTTATCCTCGGAACGAGGATAATAGTTATTTGTTAATTTATGTATTTCATTAGTTCTAGGGTTTCTTTGCATTAATAGCCTCTAGGTTATCTTCGACCCGAAGATGATTGTCTTCGCACAAAGATGATTTTTGTTGTTCACAGCATAAGAACTGGAGAACATTAAGACATAAACCCTATTTGTAATACTAATCACCTATGCACATGTAGAATACAAACATAGAATACAGTGCAGATTCAATTAGAACATGCATACAAACAAAAATGATATCATGCATTCAAACCAAGAGCACTGATTATTGAATGCCACTAAAAATTTTAGATGTACTAGATTTTCTACAGAAACCCTAATCCAAAACAAATGAACAGAAATTTCAAACCCAGATTCGAGAACGTATGGCGCTAACACTTGCATGGAAATAGAAACAAGCTATGAATTCATGAACACAAAGAACAAGAACAAGAACATGAACTGCATACACAAAGCTCACAACTTGCATTTCATAGATTGAATGTTACTTACAGGAAATAAAAAAAAGACATCAGCAACCACACACCAGCACCTGCATAGGTCGCACACCCGCACCCGCACAAGCAACTCCTCACCCGCACCAGATCCCACACACCAGCAACCGCACCAGCAACTCGCCCTCGCACCAACAACCGCACACTAGCACCCGCACAGGTCGCACACCCGCACCCGCACAAGCAACTCGCTCACCCAAGCCCGCACAAGTCGCACACCCAAGCCCGCACAAGCAACTCCTGACCCGCACAAGCAACTCGCTTGCACAACTACACCCGCACCTTGCAACTCGCGCACCTCGCACAACTACACCCGCACCTTACGCCAGAAGGAGGCGCAACTCGCACAACTGTACCCGCACCTTGCGCCAGAAGGAGGCGCAACTCGCACAGAGTACTCAAAAAAAAACGCGCCGGGAGGGAACACGCGACGTGCCTCGACAGCCAGATTTGCCAAAATGCCGGGCAGGACGAGGGGAAGGCTGTTGTTGCGGGGGGGACCCGTGCCTCGACAGCCAGATTTGCCAAAACGCCGGATAGGCCATGCCTGCCCGCCCAAAAAAATAAAAAAGAGCCCCCTGTATTGAATCGATTTTTCAAAATTTTTGCACTCCCCGAAAGTAATTCGGGGCCTCTGATTGCAAATATGAGTTCAGAATTTTAAAAAAAAAATTTGTGTAAAAAATAAAAAATTTCAGTGTTTTCTACGGGTAGGGGCAAGTAGGCGTTTTGGCAAATCTGGTTGGGACTTCGTGCCGAGGCGCGCCGTGCCGAGGCCCTATGTTGTAGCCTCGGGGTTTCAGAGTTTCGGCGATTCGGGGTTTCGCCGGGTAGGCCATGCCCTGCCCGCCCAAGAAATAAAAGGAGCCCCCCCTGTATTGAACCAATTTTTGGGAATTTCTACACTGCCCTGAGGTAATTCAGGGCCTCTCATTGCAAATATGAGTTTAGACCTACCTCCGCCAAACTTCCTTCTTCTAAGCTTCAAGGCCTATAAACATAATTATTTGTTTTGAATCCTTGAACAATGGGCAGGTCAACATGGAAATCATCCATTTTGTCACCGTATGAATTGTTGGCTTAAAAAAATGATAATGTTTTTATTGGAAGACGAACTATTGTAGGTGATATTTCCTTTCCATTCAAAGTTTGGAGGATGAATAGTTGCATTTTTGTCCTACACGAAGACATTTTTGTCATTCATCGACCTGAAAATGGACTTGGCGTTATGTATAGTCTAGGGAATGTAAGGAAACTTCATCCAATTAAGTTTTTGTTGGGTCCTATTTTTCAAAAAAGCAACATTTGATTTTGAAGAATTGACATCTGGGCTCTATAAATGTTTCTTTAAAAAAAAATCAACCCTTGAATGTAAGACCGATTATCATGGAAACTATACGACAAGGTTTATTGTCATTCATTGACTAGGAGATGGCTTTGGAGTTGTTTAGGGATTAAGAATGGTAAAAAAACCACATGATGGGATAATTCATTCCTTCTAGACTTTTAAATTTAATGTAGACTTTTTCTTACCACAAGAATCTACAAAAGAATTACATATCCATTGAGGCTTTCCGTATTTTGTAATTTAAACAAATTTGACTAGAATTTAATCAATACTATTTCTAATTTGTTATATATCTAAGCCTCTAAATGACCAACGTGTTTTTTGAGCTTTTTGGAATTCATTGTACTAAGTTTCAAATGAATCATACATCTTTAAAACTTATACATTGGAACACAATTCCAAAATTCCATACCGTATTACAAGCTTACGATACATTTGCGACATTGCATATACTAAAATTTTATATGAAATAAAAAGTTTAGTAAATTTTGCTAAACTTCTAAAGTATTGTCATGAATAAAAGAATAATTAGATAATAAACTATTTGGTTTTTACAATTTGAATTTTTTTGGCAATAATAAAGAAGTAACTGTTACAATTCAGATGATTCTAGTCCATAAAGGTCTAAACACCATTTTCTAAAGATTTAACATTTAAAAAGGTATGGAACAACCATTAAATGAGATAAGAAATAAAATGAGGATTCGAAAATATTCTAAAGTTGAATTCATGATTCTAGTGTGAATAAATTTGGTGCCATTTGTTTGGTACTTCACAACAAAACATTAAAATTAAGTATTCATTTTTTGTAGTTTAAAGAACTAGTATTTCTAAATTCATGGAGTAGGGTACTAGGGTTTAGGGTGGAATGAGAAAAAAAATAAACTTCTCCATTTTTTGCACTTGACTCTCTTCATAAAAAGTCCATGATTGTTGTGCATTGATTTTAGTTTTTAAAGTACAACGTACCCTTGGCTTGTTTTACTTCTTCATTCCATGTTAAAATGATTAAGAATTAGTTCAATATAAAGATTATCATGACAAAATTATAAAGTATAGCACTGACTCTAAATTTTTTATACTAGTTAGAAGATATGCCTTAAGTTCATTCATACAGAACTTGCACTTTTTGAATAATTATGTGTTTTAAGTACACAAGATGTAATAAAAGAATTCTTAAAACTTGTAGAGTATAGTATTTTCTCATGATGATTATTTATGAGACATTGAAGTTGATCAAGTCTCTAAACCATGATGGAATTTATAATAATGATAGGTAGCAAGTGAATGCAAAGTCCATCATTCATTTCAATGTACTAACAAAGTAGTCCCATTTGAAGTTAATTATGCTTCAAATAATGGTTTGGGATGCCATGAAGGTGGACATGATGACTTTGTACAACATGGGTCTCTAAATTTTGTACGCTTCACATAATTACTAAGCTTTTAAAAATATGGTTGGTACTTTGTATAGTTCTGGTTCTTTTTTAAATATTTTTATGGATGTGCTTTTTATTTCTTTGTATCTTCATAAAGTTTTTTTAATTTTGTTTCATTGTAGTCATTCATAGGGTTGTGCAAACTTTATGTTTTTTCATCCAAATCATTCTAACTTTTAAAAAAAATTTAACAAAATTATATACTATACTAAACAATTATAATTCTTTCAAATTTATTCAACAATTTAACTAGAACAATATTTTGTTGATCTCCTAGAGTTATCTTCTTTAAAATTTCAAAGCTTATGTGATTCTAATACTATAAAAACAACATAATTACCTTCATTTTCTTTGGTTGCCAATGTGCTGTACAAGTCGAATAGCAAGAACTTAATGTGCTATTACGTAAATGAAAATTCCTTAGATTGTGTTAAAACATTCATGGAAAATAAAATATAACAATTACCGCATTTTATACAATTGAATGTTAAAAATTCAAAATCGTACATTGTTTTTTGTTTTCAAAACTGAAGCTGAAAGTTCTGTATACTTTTTATGAAATTAAATTAGAGATTCAAAAGTACCATGTAAGATTCTGGGTAATTTTGAACATGTACAATCATTTAGAAGTACACAAAATGTAAATCATTATGTTTTATCGTCACGCTTTAATTTCAAAAATTTTAAGAAAAAAATTAATTTTAAATCAGAAACATCCTTCAATTTCTAGATATCAGAATTCCAAGTAAAAATATGAATTGTCAATATGATTTGTAAAATCAAAATTAATTCGTGAACATATTCGTGAACAAATTCAATAAACATTGAATTCGTGAACACATAATTTACATTTGTTAAAGACTTTGTTGTTGTTGCTGAACCTTAAATCCTAAACCCTAAACCCTAAACCCTAAACCCTAAAAACCATGATCCCAAAATCCTAAAGTCCCAACTTCATGTCCTATTCAAAGCTTACATTAGGTACAATTCTGTTTATAGCCAATGCACATTGGACCCAACATGTGCCAAATTGGTGTCGTTACCTCCCGTAAACATTCATCTAAAGCAGACATTAGAATAAACTATTTAAACAAAAAGGTTGGTTGGTGGGTGCTGTAGAATTGCCAAATTTGCCAAATCCAAAATTCTTTTGTAATTTCAAAGAATATTTCTACATTTTACGAGAAAAGGGGACTGCCAAAAATTCCCCAAACTCCAAATCCCCCTATTAAAATCTTCATAACATTGGCTATGTGAGATTCCATTTCTATTCTTGAAAATCTCCTTCACATTCCACATGATTGTCATTATTTGCGGGATGAGAATGTCAACGCCCCCCTAATCCGAGGAGGTACTTCTCCCCTACGTCCTGAAAAGCATGAAGAATTCAAATGCCGTTATATTTCCCGCTCATATTTTCCCACTAGTGTGTGCATCGTCTCTCTTCCTCCAGCACCTCATTTCCTCTCTCGTGTTTTCCAGTTTCCCCTCCTCCGCGTCCTCTTGCAGACATTGCTACCGCACTGCCTTTGAACTTATGTTTTTGCATTTCATTTGCAAGTTTATGTGACTAGATGGCTTAGTTTCGCACTAGTTGTCGTAAGTTCCTCTATTTCCCTTCTTCCGTTTTCACTAAATGTTAGATTCCTGCTCTTGCTCCTCAGTATTAAGCGAAGGTACATGGAGTCTTACGTAGTCCTCCGAGTCTTGGAGTATTCAAAATTCCGGTGTCCCATCGCAAATGTTGTCCTCTGTATGTTATGTTCGAGAGTGAACAACCGACTTTCGCGCCGTAAATAACGGAACCATAAATTTGTCTATCACATACATGCATGGAGGTTATCCTCGGCTCGAGGATAATCACGACCATGCAAATATAATCACAATCATGCATAGAACATGATTGTTGGATCGATGGCCTCCATGCATGTAGGTTATCCTCGAGCCGAGGATAACCTCCATGCATGTAGATTATCTTCGGCTTGAAGATAATCTCCAACATGCATGTAGATTATCCTCGAGTCGAGGATAAGCTCCAACATGTCCGGCATTGTCTTCGGCCCGAGGATAACCTCCATGCATGTTGGAGATTATCCTCGAGCCGAAGATAATGTCCACCACATACATACATAGAATGTCAATTATAACCATAGACATTCATTGACATTTGTGATGATATACAGAGTTCATATACATAATCAGTGTATCACTGTAATGTCGTGTGTGGGAATGCATAATATCTCTCAAGAGTGTTTGTAAGATGAAGTAATTAAAATCTGTTTTCTGGTTCTGTTTTTAAATTCTTTACATTATCACTACTTTAGTCTTCGTGGATGGATTGTTATACATGATCACAAAATTGTTTACAATTTTACCCTCCAGTGGAGTTCGCTTTGCTCTTGGATTTGTCAATGAGTCCTACTTTTTTATTATCCTCGACTCGAGGATATTCACAATAGTATTACTTAATTGGTGTTCTCTCACGCGCAGAATGGATACTTCAGATGCCAACGAGTTTACAGTTCCAGTGCCAACTTTGCCACCGAGTGTCGTAGCCTGCGAGGGATTTCCTCGAGCTTCTTGGTATACCAAATGCGTCACACTCAGAAATGAAGAGGGGATAGAAGTGGCAAAAGGAATTTGTCATAGTGTTGATGCTGATCTCGTCATTGACATGGACGGAGAGCCACTCGGTGATGACCGCGTTGCAATACAAATTGCAGAGTCTCTGTGCGAGGAAGATGTTCCGTCGGAGTGGATGTGGTCCATGCACTCCTGGCACATTTCACGAGTCTTCCTTAATGGTGCCAGCTTATATGATCACGAGCAAACGCATCTCTTCAATACTGCAGTCTCTTCAAGCGGTTCAAGGCGTCGTGTTCGGACTGGAGTTCGTTCATATGAAAGCTCACATGAGAGGATTGAGCCTACCAATCTCCCGAAGAAAGAAGCTCTCCTCACTGAGCAAGCAATTGCTGATGTTTCTAGTATGAAGTGTTGCCAGAAGAATTGCTTGCAACCATTTCCACGTGGGCAGATTCAAGCCGTTCGGTCTCTACTTCATATTGACGGTGGAGTGTTCTGGCGCAAGTCACGTCTCCTTGACGTGCACAAGCAAACCCATAGTGATTCCAATGGAAGGGACATGATCACCTTGGCAAACCATGAAATTTGTTCGATGGCTTGGTGCGCCATCCATGGAGTATCAAAGGCTACCTTTTATAGATACAAGAAGATGGCAAAAGATGACAAAAAACCGGAGCATCATGGCAACCTTGGAATGAAAAAGCCTCGGACACACACTTTGCAAGCCACAGCAACTCTTCGATTATTAGTGGAGAATGAAGCGGATTCAATGCCCCACAAATCGAGGACCCTTGAGTCCGGGGAGAAAGTCCCCTCCATGGTTCTACCGTCTGCATTTCGATGGAAGGACAAGTTGCCACAGATCAACAATGTCAATTCTTCACTTCAATTGCATCGTATTTCGGCTAGTGGATTGAGTAACATACGTCGTCAATCTTTTCCAGAGTATGCTCCCAAGGCTAGAGGAGATAGTTTTGCTCGTTGTGGAACTTGCGATAGATATAGGCAACTCAAGAGTGCTTGCACTCCACGTTCACGAGCGCAAGACGTGTGGTCAAACAAATTGAGAGTGCATCTATCAAGACAGAAGGCGCATAGGAACTTGTATTATGGAAACCGCTCAATGTCTGAGATGTATCCTGACAAGGTTCTCACTATAATCCATGACAAGATGGATCACTCCAAGACTGCTTCCCCTCATTACTCTCACAAGAGTAAGGGGAATGATTCTTTCATGAAGATGCCTGTCGCTTTTACAAGCATGATTGCTCATGGTCATGGAGATGTGCGATATGCGCACTATGGATTGGACATCTTCCCAACAGACTCCAACCATACTATTGGATCCATTGCAAAATTATTGCGAGATCTAGAGTCACAACCGAAGCATTCATCTTGTCAATTGTTTGTAGGAAGAGAGCGTTCTGAACTAATAGAGGCTTTGTTAATAGGCTCAGAGATTTATATGGACTCCCTCGGGTCCCCCCCTGAAGTGTTGGTGGAAGCTCAACCTCTTCCTCCAACATTCACTCTTTAGCTTGACAATGCTTCTGGCAACAACAAGAATCGGTGGGTTTTTGCATTCTGTTCTCTCCTTGTCTATAGAGCTATTTTTCGAGAAATATACATCAATTTCCTCATTGTTGGACACACTCATGAAGACATTGATGCTCTATTTGGTCGTTGGAGCACCAAATTGAAGACGAATGACTACCCTACACTTCCAAGGTTGATGAAGTCTTTCATGGATTGCGAAACACAACCCGTGATTCCTCATCTCATCAAGGAGGTTCTTGATTTTAAGCGATTTGTGGACGGGTATTTACATACAGGCGATGATTCTCTACAGGGTCATTCTCAAGCGCAACAGTTCAAGTTCTATAAAGATTCCAATGGGTGGCCATTGATGCAGTACAAAATACTATGTACTGATGTTGATTGGTTGCCGAGAGAGGGTGGGGGAATTCGCTTGTGGAAGGAGACAATAGAGGGGCACCCTAAAGTCCCAAGGGGTAGTCCTTTACCTTTGGCACCCCAACAAATGCGTTGCTTTGATGAGATTTGTAAGGGTTTAGATGGATACATTGCATTGTGGGGGGCAATGGGAAATCAAGACTTATCTGGTGAGTTTAGAAGGAAGAATGAGCCGGTGTGGAAATATTGGGAGGGTGTGAGAAGTGCTCTCAATGCTCCACTTGTGGTGCATGAGACATTGCGGGATGGATTTTGGCCAAATTCTCGAATTACCGATGAGGTGGAAGACCAATACCTAGATGATGGCACAATGCGTGAGGAGTTTGCAGAAAATGAACCTTTTGTTGGTCGCAGGCGTGATCGTCCACCTCCTTCATTTCGTGTTGGCCGCGATGTATATGCAGGTTACTTAGTTGCTGTGCAACCCGCTGACGGTGACCTCCGTCCATTTTGGCTTACTCGGGCTCTATCAAATCCTAATCCAGATCTAGGGCATGTCAATTCTATTCAACTTCAATATTGGACACCTACGTCTTTTCATCACACCAATGAAGAAACATATGCTGGGTGGGACACAAAACAAGGGAATTCTTGGTGCGAAGATAAGGCTATCTCTCCGAGTTGGACGCATACAGACTGCATTATGATTGCTTGGAAGCCTCGTTTCAAAGAAGGCACTTCTGATCCAAGAGTTAGAATTCCCAAAACACAAATTGCTATCATCCAGTCATCAGTGGATGCATACGTATCTGGCGAAAGCAATAATGTATCTTCGGAGTGAAGATGAATAGTTTGTAGGCATAGAAAGTCATTAGGAGTTCTGTGAGTTTGTAGGTTATTTTCTTAACTTTAGGAAGGATGAAAAAAAAATGGAAAAAAAGATTATAAAGAGTTGTAGAAGTTGATAGTTATTTTTAGATATGTCTCAAAAGAAAAAAAAAATTATTATTAGAAAAAATTAGATGGAGAAGATGAAATAGATTTACTTTTTTTATTCTTTTAGTTCATTGTTTTGATCTTTTTTATATTATTTTAGAATTTGATGTTATAGATGTTCTACAATATAATATATTTTTATTTTTATTTCTTGTATTGTATTGTGTATTTTGTAAATTCTTCATTGTAATTTCATTGTCTATGACATTTGTTTTGGAACACTAGGAGTACTAATGTTTTCTATACAAAGTTCTCTATCTAAGCATATGTTTAATTCTTTACTTTGACGATGTAGTTTTTGGTAAGGCTAGGTGTACAGATGTATTCTATCATGGATTATTTCAAAATTCTCTACCTCACCATATGTCAAACTATTTACTTAGATATTTTAGTTTAGTACTTATTATAAATGGTTCAAGTTCAAGTCCAAAATCTAGACTCGCACGGACCTCTACCGTCTTATCCGGATTGCCGTTCCGGCAATTTAAAAGCACGTCGCACTTACACTCCCTTATTCAGCTTTGCATTCCTTCTCACTAGCTCCACCCTCAGATGATCCGTAGCTCAAGATCCGGATTCCTCCTCTCCCTCCCTTCTCTTTCTCCAGTACAAGGATACAAACATACATGCATACACTGAGCCAAAGATTCCGTCTAAGCAAAGTGCAGCTAGAAGCACCCTGGCTAACTTAGATTAAGAAAAGGAAATCGTAATACATACGTGAAAGCACTAAGATCGAATGGAGTAGGATGGAATGGCCGCCAACTAACTTGCCTGCCCTTAAAATACTAACACAAAAACCCAAAGTCAACTCCTAAAAGCCTGAAAAGGAAAACCCGGAAATCCAGGCCACCAATCCCTAAACCTTCTGAAATATCCGGAAAGATTGCTAACTACCGTCTGAGATAATCGGATTTCCTTACTATCTGCCTAAAATTTCGGAAACCGGGTCCATACTCGGAACCCCATTCCAGATCCTATACTTCTTCTCCTACCAACCCTAATGTCTTGGCTTCCGTCCTTTCTTTGAAAGACTCCCCGCTTGGCTGGTAGGCGTCCCCTTCGTATTCTTGGCTAGCGTAGTTTTTGCTGTGGCCTGAGTCTGGATATGGCGCGTTGCTGGAGACGGATCGTTGTCGCCTTCGGTTCCGGAAGTGGAGTGGGCACTCTCCTCGTCAGAATCTTCAATGACTTGAACTTCCTTCTCCTTCTCTGGTGTTGTATCCTCCAATGTTGCGGATTCGCTTCCTTTCTCCGGCGTGGTCTCTTGCATGTGCACAAATCCTTTCGGATTAGTCCGAGCCGGATTGGTCATCCCACCTATCCGGTTGATGAGATCTCCCCTAACCTGCTGTCCCGGAACCTTGAATGATTCGGTCATCAAATTCGGCATTGTTTGTGCCTTGGGAACTTCCGGAGTTGAGAACTTAGATGGCACCGGAACCGTTTTCACGCTAGACTCCGGTTCCGGTTCCGAGGCTGGCCTCAAATTCAACTCCGTCATCCGTATCTTATTGGCGGAAGGCTCGGCTGGTGTGAGTATCCCCCTCAGGCCCTCCATCCAGGTTGCCTGATCCGCCACTGGCTTCCCTGGGGTACCTACGACAAAAGAAAATTCCGGAAAGGTGGAGAAATCCATCGCATGGTTTGGGTCAATGGCCGCTAGCAACTTCTGGATCTCCTTGAAAACTCGCTCTATTCTCGCGGTGAAGTCTACGAGGATGGTAACTACCTTGGTTCCGGAAATGTGGCCTTCCGATATCATCTTCGAGTCAAACAAGGCAGCTTTCGTGATGATGTCGGCTTTGATGTTCACTGCTCCGGTTAGATTCTTGACCAGAGCGAGAGCCTCTTTCTCTTTCTCCTTCGCAGCTACCATTTCCCCTTCCACCCAATTCACCCGGGTCTGGAGTAGGTTCCGTTCCGCCTCCAACTCTTGGATCCGCTCCTCCCTCTTCTTCAGATCCTCCAGCTTGGGCAGTCGCTTGACAACTTCCACGATCTGATCCGGATCCACCTTCAACACTTCCGCGGTGTCTATCACCAAATCTGACAACCCGTCGTGAAGTACCTTGGCTTCACGTATCCACTCGAGCCCCGCATTGAAAAATGCGGATTCTGTTTCCATCTCAGGTCCTTTGCTGGACTCCCCCCTCTCCATTGTTGGTAGCTTGATTCTCGACCCCGGATTGGTTGACTTCCTCTTCTTGGTCCTTGGGTCCGTCAGACGTTCCTCGGGAAGTTCCTTTGGTTCCGACTCGACCGGTTCCTCCGCTTCCTCTCCGGAAAGTCCGTATAACAAGAGCGTCTTTCCGGTGTCATACTGAATTATTTCCGCCGCACTCAAAAGTTCCTGTTGATAGAAGAGATGAAACAAATAGGTGCTAACTGGACTTGCCTTTGCTCTGGTCACGTGATCCGCTAATTTAGCCACTATTCCGGCTATGACCCTACCCTAGTGTACTACCCGGTTCTCTATAGCCCCAAAGATAGTATTGGCCACCGTAATGGTAACCCGCGTTGGCTTTTCCGGATACAAGATCGGAATCAGAAACTCTAGGATCCGCTTATGTCTCTCGTCCTTGCACTCGCTGATAGCAAATCCGTCCTTAGGGTTTGCAGACCCGGTGAACTTCCCAGCTACAAAACGGTCCGTCCTCGATACTAAACCGTTCCCACTCTTCCGGAACTGATAGACGTCCGCCCAGATGTCCTCGGTCCACGCGACTGGTTGTCCTCTCAAAGTAAGCTCATACTGATTCGGAACACCGTGAAGTAGCTCTTGAATCATCTCCTCACTCTTGAGGTTCCATGGTCGGTGTAGTAGACCGACACATCCTAACTTAGTCAAGTCCTCCTCTAACTGCTTGTGTAGTTCCGGGCTATCCGGAATGGCCGGAGAGATAACCCGGGCAGATACCGCTATCTTCTGTACTGGTCCGGATGCCATAAGATCTAAGTGAGAACGAAGGGAAAGTAGTTCTACCTTAGTCGCTAACTCACCACTCTTTCTCTCAATTACTCACACAAACAGTCTTAGGGACACAGAATAGAAAAGTGAAGAAGAAACCCTAGGAAGACGGCTTAAGTACTAAACCGTCTCTCTACGGTCTTGAGGACAACGGCTATAGGTCCGTTGTATCAACGGTATCCTACTTCCGTAGCTACGAGACCTATACGGTAGGTTCCTATGTTCCGGATGAATCCGGATTCCAGATCCGGATAAGTTCCGGATACGGGTGGTGCCGGAACGCTTATTTTCTAATTCAAGTTATCTGGTCCAAAAATCACACTCTAACTATTATTTTTTTATTTTTTAAAATTTTTCACACCTACTTCTTGCATTATTGATCCGTTTCCGGATTCCTACAGGATGACCACTCCCCAGAAAGAAAACGACAATTTGAGAGGGTTGACATGCAGGTACAAGCTAGCCGTGAAGGGAGAAGTCGTGGAAGTAGTCCGCAACCAGTGCCTCATCGAACAAGTAGAAGACTCATGGTAAGGGAGGGGACACCTCGTGATGCCGAAGAAGATAATAGTGTGTTGAAGTAATTGTGAAATGTTTAATTTCTTATGTAGTTGTTTTTTAATGGCATTCAGGATATAATTATGTAGTGTGGGCTTCATTTTTTTTTATGACTAGTAATATTGTACGTGGCCCACCATGTCCATCATGACTTTCTTATATTGCATATACATGCAGGCAAGAAAAACATGTTGCTTGTTTATTTGTTTTTTGAATATATATATATATATATATATATTTATCATAAAATTCAATATCCTTGACTAAGTTTTATTGAAATGTATATGTTATGCCCAATTTTTAGTGAATTGTGTCTTTGATTGAGTATTTTGTTGTAGCACTTTACACTTGTTTTCTACTACTTTGGTAATCTAGTTATCCTAAGGATGGAATGCAACCAATTGAACCAATCGCCCAAAAGTCCGAAGTGAAGAAGTAACTAAGTAAAATTGGCCACCCTAAAAAGTTGAAACCGCCATGTCCGCCCGTCTACGCCGCCCCATCCGCCCGACCGCCTGTCCGCTTGTCCGTTCGACTTGTCCGCCCCGTCCGCCTGCTCGTCGGCTCGACCGCTCGTCTGTCTACCCCGTCTGCCTGTCCGTCGCCTCGTCCGCCCTATCCGCCCATCCCGTCCGCCGGGTTCTATGACCATTGGCACTAAAAATCTAAGATTCAACGGTAACTTTTAAGGCATAGAACATTCAGCAAGTTAGGAGTATAAGAGCAAGGAAGAAGACATTTGTAAGCACTTATGAGAAATTGAACACTAAGATCTCTAAGAGCTAGGAGATGCAATTTTTGTGTCCCTTCCTTGGTAATGCATAATTCAGTAGACAGGGGGGCTTTGGTTTCCAAGGCTTTGCTTACAGATTTTCTTTGATACGTGTGACATGGTGATTTGATCAATTGAACCTAAACATTTGGAACTGAAGACAAGATTGGAACTTGAACTTGAACGGAGCTTTCCACAATGAGTAAGGATTTTTCCGGTTGGTATGTTGTTCTATCAAGCGGTAAAGTGCAGTGCAAGGCATGTGACTTGGTGTTTGCAAATCGAAAGTGTCGCATGTTGAGCCACCTTGGATATGAAGGCAAAGACGGTGTTCGTAACAGGGGGGTAAGCATATGTCTAAAATTGACTTCGTCAATTCGAACTCTTTTTGCCGGTTGTAATGGGTTGTTTCCCTGAAGATCGGCCTTTGATAATGTAGATGGTGAAAACATAGGGAGGGTTGCAAGCAATGCCTCAAATGGAAGGGATTTTTCACGTTCAATACAAGAGGACTCGTGTACAGTGAAGTCTGAAATTCATCGTGCATCTTCAAGGGTACATCAAAATGTGGAAACATCAAGTGAACCATGTCCAACTCCACCCTCTTCCATCACTCAGCCCCGAAGACAAAGTCAGCTAGTAGATGGTTTCGAACAAGCCGATAGATGCAATTTGAATGTGTTGTGGGCCAATTTCTTCTATTCAGCCAACATACCATTTGCGGTAGCTCGAAGTGAGGCCTTCAAAAAAGCAGTGGAGAAAACAGCTGAGTTTGGTAAGCCATACAACCCACCATCATACGACGCTCTACGAACCAAATTACTAGAAGAAGCGAAAGAAGATGTCAAGCTGAAGTTGCAGAAGAGGACGGAGGATAGTATTAGAAAGTTTGGAGTAACATTGTCTATTGATGGATGGAGCTCGGTTACAAATCAGCCATTGGTGAATTGCATGCTCGTGTCTTTTGTAGGGGAGCAATTTTTGGGATCGGTGGACACAAGTGGGTTCGTAAAAAACGCAGAGTATTTGGCCTCTATTTTGGACAAATTCATACAGGAGGTGGGTCCGCATAATGTGGTGCAAATAACAACGGACAATGCTCCTGTGAACCCTCGAGCATGTAGAATCATAAAAGACAAATATCCTCACATTTTTTTTCAAGGTTGTTTGGTGCACGCCTTGAATTTGTTGCTAAAAGATTGGGGGAAGGAAGCATGGGTGGTGGATGTCATGGCCAAAGCTCGTACGGTTCTTACGTTTTTTAGAAAGCAACATATGCCGCTTGCAATATTTTATTCATACGAAAAAGAGCACAGCTTATTGATGCCGGGCGAAACAAGATTTGTTTCAAATTTCATTGCGCTTGAACGCTTGTTGAAAGTGAAGGGAGCACTTCAACAAAGTGTGACAGATCCACGTTGGGAACAATATGTGAGGACGTTGGACGACAAGAAAAAGAAGAACCGCACAAAGTCTCGGTATACAAAGAAGATAATAAACAGTGAGCATTTCTAAAGGCATTGCACGAATTTTGTGCAGTTGATGGGCGCTGTTGTGTATGGCCTTCGTGATTTAGATGCAAAGACACCATGTTCAAGGAAAGTTTTGCATATTATGAGGAAGATACAGTCACATGTGGGGGGGGGGGTTAGAAAATCCGCCTTTTTTTATTGAGCCCCGAACTTGCCAAACCACTGAAGGAGTGTTCAACGCTAGATGGGAAATGGTAGAGTCCGATCTCCAATATGCAGGAGCTCTTTTGAATCCCTATCATTTACACGATAAAGAATTAGCCGACGATTCGGAGGCCATCAAGGCATGCAAGTGTGTTCTCATGCAAATATATAAACCTACGGACTATGCAGACATCGTCAAGTAATTCATGGCGTTTCAACATAGGGAGCCTCCCTTTCACAACATGTTAGATCCAAGTGAACAAAAATTATCTGCACACGCTTGGTGGGATTTTGAATGTGCATATGGGAAGCTCATTGCTCCAATTGCAAGGAGAATATTGGGCCAACCGGTATCTTCATCTTCATGTGAACGGAATAGGAGTAGCTATTTTTTTGTTCACAACAAATTTCGAAACAAGTTGAGAACAAAGAGAGCTGCAGATTTGGTGTATGTGTACACTAATTCAAGAGTGTTGGCCGCATCCAAGGAGAGGGATGAGAAGAAGTGGTACCTTGAAAATGTAGATTCAGATGAATTAGAGGGGCCAAATGAAGATGACGAGAGTAGTAAAGATGAAGAAGAAGGTGTTTGTGTGGACAGAAATGAAGCACATGGACAAGAAACAAGTTGGGACGACCCAATATTCGATGAGGAAACAGATTTGGATGGCAACACATACAATTTTGGAGGTGAACCGTTTGGAAGAGTAAATATGGATGATGATGACATGGGCAACAATGACCGAGACAAGTACGACTTTCCAATGGACAATGATGATTGTCGAAACGATGAAGGCGTACCTTCCAAAGCAAGGTTTGTAGATGGAAACCGATTTCTAAGTAGCGACAAGGTCCTCAATCTAAACGAAGAGGACGCAAATGCCCAAGTCTCGGCTTCTAATGGAACCATAGCATCCAATGGTGGAACTTCCAAAATAGATGAAGTGATTAGAAGCGATAGGTCTCCACCCATAGTGGTGGCCCAACTAGAAAAGAATGACAACGTTGAGGACCGCGAGCAAATGAATGTGAATAAGATAAACGTGGAGTCTCTAGAAGGATTGGCTTGCAAAAGCAACGGGGAACCAAGTAGCCTAAACCATGAAGCGAGTGTGACAAAAGACAATGTACGTTCACATTTAATAGAATGTGGAAGTCCGAACTTGCTTCACAGTGGCCAAGACACAAAGGAAAACATGACAAGTTTTGTACGTCCACCGCATAGCATTCCTCCAATAGGTGCACGCTCACTATTTAATAGTGTAAGCACTACTTTGGTAGGTTCAAAAAGTTCTCAATGTCCGACACAAGCTTCCATCATTTCGAAAGAAATAAAACGTACCAAAAATCGAAGATTGAAGATTTCTTCATTCACCGATGACAAGGAAGATGAGACGTTGACCTAAATGTTAAAGAAGCAAAGAAGCCGCCTACCAACATCTTGGACAAAGCTAGCGAACCCGACACTAGAATCTTCAAATGCTATAGAGGCATTCACCGAAGAAGGGAGAAAGGCAATGATGGCAATGATGGAAGAACCCTCTAAAGTAAAGAACAAACAAGTAATGGAGCCGTTTGCTATCTCTCCGATGAAGAAATTAAATGTAGGAAAACCCCCCCTTAATAAGCGTCCATCTATTCCAGAACTTCTTTTGAGAAAAAGAAAAGCGGTTGATTGCCTTTGTGAATGTGTAGGGAAAACCTTGATGAAAGCGAAGAAGGAGCAAATGATGGGCAAGTCTAAGAAAGCTCGTGTATCTACAACAGTACAAGAGAAAAGAGGGGAAATCAAACACTTTCATAAGACAATGAAGACAACACCATGAGTGATGAAGATGATGGGTTCCAATCAAGAGAATACAGTAGCGGGGCAGAGGCGAAAGGAGTTAGTGATTACCACCCCTAGACAATCAAATTTAGAAAGGATTTAAATCAAGAACATTTACAGAACTTGGTGCTCAAATGCTTACAATTTAAAGAGATGAATAGCTAAGATTTATTAGTTTTTCGAAGCATTTCTTAGTACTACAAGCTTGTCAAATTATCTTGAAAAAATTAATCAAATTATCATTTTTGGGGGATTTTGTCCCAAGTGATATTGAAGAAATCTTCATTGTGTGATTTTTTGTTCTCAATTTCAAGTGTATACAATGTAAAAATTTCTGAAGTGCCAAAACTCACAAATATGTAAAAAGAACCCTAAAACAAATAGAAACCATGCAAAATTGCAAAATGCAAACCCTCACTCAATCACTACCTAAACCCCTTGAACCGTCCGCCCGCCCATCCGCCCGTCCGCACACCCGTTTGCTAGTCTGACCACCCCGTCCGACCAACCGACCAACCGCAGGACAGTGACCGGGGACTGTCCGTCTACATCCGCAGCGTCCGTTGGGTCTGAACATGCGGATGTCTGGACGTCCAATTTTGGACGCGGTTTCGCCGCGGACACACGTCTATGACAACCCTATGGAGCGCCAGAATTGGAAGTCGAAGTTAAAAGATGTATTATAACCAGAGTACCAGTGGATGGCGAATCGGGAGTCAACCTTATGTTGGAAGATACAGCCTTTGACCTAGGGTACACGACCTTCCAAGAAACCGACCAAGTCTTGAGAATGGCGGATCAATCACGAGTATATTTGGTAGGAAGACTGTCCCAGATTCCAACCCGGATTGGAAAAGAGATTTACTTGCTAAACTACGTAGTCATCCGAGTATCTAAGGGAAGGCCTTTTCCCATGCTACTTGGAAGACCTTGGTTATATGCAGCAAGAGTTCTGGTAGACTAGGGAGCCAAGGAGTTCATGGTGGAAAAATCTGCCGTCCGGATTCCTTGGAAACATATTGATCACTTGGGAGAGACTAGTGATTCTGACGGATATACCACGGACTGGTCTAATAAAAAAAACTCAGATTCCGTAACTAGTTACTTTACATCTGTCACGGAACCAAATTTTGAGTTTCCGGAACCCATTCTGGAAATCGCGACTGAAGAAATAGAGATTAAGATACCAACCGTATCGGAAGACCAATCTTTGGGGGAGATGAACGTTCCATTATCCTACAAATGGATTAAACATTACCTCAGCGAAGAAAATCTTCCGACCGTTGGACTTGGCCAAACGAATCAAGGATCCGTTTGGAGCGAATTATAGAACGAGGAAGATAGACCAGAATCGGAAAGGGTCAAGACGGTAGTAAGTCCAACGGAGTATGAAGAAGTGAGCATTACTCCGGGGAAAGTTTTCTTTGTCAATAAAGCAATGGCTACTCCGGAAAAAGGTGAATATAGAAACCTTCTAGAAGAATATCTAGATGTGTTTGCTTGGACGCCCTCAGACCTCAGTGGAATACCAGAAGAACTGGGAGAACACTGGATCGACCTTGTAGAAGGAGCAGTTCCGGTCTGCCAGCGACAGCATCGATTAAATCCGAGATACTCTTTGATGGTGAAAGAGGAAATTGACGTCTTGTTGGAAGCCGGGTTTATTTACCCAGTCCTCACACTATAAGAAACCAAAATTTATTGATGTCAAAAGGAATGGATTTTAGGTGATATTGAAAAAAACAAACCCATGTTTTTATGTCAACAATGATGTCCAATATAACATCAATCGACATCGTTGTTGACATAAAAACATGGGTTTGTTTTTTTGATGTCACCTTTGATGTCACCTAAAATCTGTTCCTTTTGATGTCAATCCGTCATGTAAAACAAGGTTTTCTTATAGTGTCAACTCAGAATGGGTCTCACCCATTGTTCTTGTTTCGAAGAAACCAGGACCAGAAGGAAAAATCAAGATCCGGGTATGTCAGGATTTCCGGAAGCTGAATGATGCAACTTGGAAGGATTACTTTCCGCTTTCCTTTACAGACATCATTCTTGATCAAGTTTTCGGAAACAAGTGTTACAGCTTCCTGGATGGATTTTCTGGATACAATCAAGTTATTAGACCAGTAAAAGACAACATTTACGACGGAATGGGGAACCTTTGCATTCACCCAGATGCCTTTTGGGTTATGCAATGCCCCGGAACGTTTCAACAACTCATGATGGATATCTTCCAGGATTGTTTACATCATTTTCTAGAAGTATTCATTGATGACTTTGCCATATACAGTTCTAAAGATTCACATTTGGAATACCTGCGAAAAACCTTCAGAGATGTAGGGAGACGAATTTCAAACTCCACTCCAGAAAATGTTTTTTCGGGATGGAATCCGGAATCCTACTAGGACACGTGGTGAGCCGAAAAGGGTTAGAGGTAGACCCAGACAAGGTCAAAGCCATACTCACCCTATCCGCTCCAACCTGTGTACGGGAAATTCGAGGGTTCCTCGGATGTGTAGGGTATTATCGGAGGTTCATAGATGAGTATGCCTGGAAAGCTATTCCACTCACGGAACTGCTAAAGAGGGACACTGAGTATTTGTGGAGTACGGAACGGCAAGAGGCGTTTGAAGCCTTGAAATCAGCTCTAGTCAAAGCCCCTATTTTATCTTCGCTGGATTGGTCCAAGGAGTTTCATGTTACCTTAGATGCTTCCGGATGGTGTTTATGAGTAATCATCTGGCAATATGATAGCAACCAGAGGGAATGCCCCATTTACTACTCTAGTAAGCAAATGAGTTTGGCGGAAAGGAAGTTCACCACTACTGAAAGAGAGGCGTTAGCAGTGGTCTATGCATGCAGAAAGTTCTGACATTACCTACTTGGGTATCGGGTGGTGTTCCATACGGATCATGATTCGCTCAAATATCTGGTGAACAAACTTGACCTTTCCGGAAGAATAGCAAGATGGGTGTTATTACTCCAAGAATTCAATTATGAGGTGAAGGTGAAATCTGGGAAGTCTAATGCAAATGCAGACTACCTCTCTAGATTTCGGGGACATAATTCATTAGAAGACATTTCCATAGAATTTTCAGATGACTTTCCGGAAGTTCCGGAAGAACCCGTATTCTATCTTGAGGAAGGGATCGGATCGGATTACCAGGACATCATCAATTTTCTCGTAGACGGAAGGTATCCGGAGGGATTAAATAGATCATATTCTACCACAAGGTTGGTCCTTACTCACTGATCAAGGGGACCCTATTCAAAATGGGAGCGGATGACCAGCTGAGGCGATGCATGGAAACCAAGGACCAGAAGAAGATAATGCAAGCCTTGCATTCCGGAATTTCAGGGGGACATTTTGCGGCCATTACCACAGTAAACCGGATCCGAGCAGCTGGATATTGGTGGCCATATTTGATTCGAGACGTCAAGAGACATGTAGGTAGCTGTGACCAATGTCAGCGGACAGGGACCCCTTCCTTCCAGAACCATTAGCCACTCATCCCTATCATACCTATCGCCCCATTTGAGAAGTGGGGAATAGATTTCATAGGCCCCATTTCTCCCGTTACGATTAGGAGGAAGAAATACATCATCTTGGCAACAGATTATGCCACCAAATGGGTGGAAGCACGGGCCACACGGAACAATTCCTCCCAGACTGCGGCATCATTCCTATTCACGGAAATCCTGATGAGGTTTGGACACCCACTAAAGTTGGTTAGTGATCAAGGACTCCATTTCTTGAATGATATCATTCAGAATATCACCAAGAGATATTTGATCACCCACCGAAAGACCACTCCATACAACCCAAGGGCAAATGGTTAGCCAGAACGAGCCAATAGAATAGTCGAGAAGGTTTTGAATAAAACCATCTCCGAGCACAAGACGGATTGGGATCTTAAACTTTTGTCTGTTGTCCACGCGTACAACACCTCACAGAAGACTACCAGTGGGAGAAGTCCATTTTTTCTTGTATTTGGACAAGAGACCACCCATGGGATCGAATTAGAGGTAGAGTCACATCGGGTGATGACGATCCAGAATGCTATCTGAATCAACGATCTGGATATCCGACTGATGGCTATTGAAGACTTGGAAGAAACAAGACGAGTGGCCCTAGACAACACAAGGAAGGTACAAGAAAGGAGAAAGGCAGATCATGACAAGAAATTGCCAGCCAATCATGAGATCAAGGAGGGAGAGTTAGTTTTGTTATATGATGGCCGTTATCGTATTTTTCCAAGCAAACTCCACACCAAATGGATGGGCCCATATAGAGTACAACAGTTATTTTCTAATGGATCTATACAGCTGAAAGATCTTCAAGGGGTTTGGATGGACACGAGGGTAAACAAATCTCGAGTCAAGAAGTACGAACAGGAGTCGGATTCCCCAAGAAGAAGCCGAGGATGTTCGCGGGGACTCTCATAGTTGAAAAAGGGGTAATGTGGGAATCCAAAATCTGGAGACGGATCAAGGTTAAGAGAGCTAGGTGTGGAAAATAGAGAAAAATAAAAAATTTATAGTTAGAACGTGATTTTTGGTGTGAGAAAACCCGAACTAGAAAATAGGCGTTCCGGCAGAATCTGTAACCAGAACTTATCCGGTTCCAGAATCCGGAATTAGCCGGAACGCAGGAACCTATCGTATAGACCCCGGAGCTATGGGAACAGGATACCGTTAGTATAACGGACCTGTAGCCGTTATCCTGATTACCGTAGGGAGACGGTTTAGTATTTAAGTTGTTTGCCGAGGGTTTTCATCTCCACCTTCCTGTTTCGTTTTTTTGAGACTATCCATGTGAGTAGTTGAGAGAAAGAATGGTGAGTTAGCAATTGAATTAGGTTTACTTTTCTCTCCTCTCTACACAAGCAGTTAGAGGAGGATTTGACCAAGTTAGGGTGTGTCGGTTTGTTACACCAACCATGGAACCTTAAGAATGAG
This sequence comes from Climacium dendroides, assembly GCA_950106755.1. Classification (NCBI taxonomy): domain Eukaryota; kingdom Viridiplantae; phylum Streptophyta; class Bryopsida; order Hypnales; family Climaciaceae; genus Climacium; species Climacium dendroides. Next base: position 436,587 of record CATNNA010000013.1, on the reverse strand, counting down.
GATATGATCCAGAAACTACTCCATGGAGTTTCGAATCAGTATGAGCTCACTTTGAGAGGACGGCCAGTCACGTGGACGGAAGACATCTGGGCGGATGTGCACTAGTTCCGGAAGAGCGGAAATGGGTTAGCATCAAGGACGGACCGTTTTGTAGCCGGGAAGTTCACAGGGTTTACAAATCCTAAGGACGGATTCGCTATTAGTGAATGCAAGGACGAGAGACATAGGAGAGTTCTAGAGTTCCTCATCCCCATCCTGTACCTGGAAAAACCTACACGGGTCACCGTTACGGTGGCCAATACAATTTTTGGGGCTATCGAGAACCAGGCCGTGCATTGGGGTAGAGTCATAGCTGGGTTAGTTTCTAAATTAGTAGAGCATGTAACCCGCGCGAAGGCAAGTCCAATTAGTACCTAATTGTTCCATTTATACCACCAGCAGGAACTTTTGAGTGCTGCGGAAATAGTCCAGTACAACACCAGAAAGGCTATTTTGTCATACGGACTTTCTGGGGAAGAAGCGGAAGATCCGGTTGAGTTGGAACTGGAAGAGCGCCCCGAGGAACCTCTGACCAATCCAACGACTAAAAATCGGAAGTCAATAGATCCGGGGTCACGAGCCAAACCACCGGCAATGGTGTGGGAATGTGATCCCACATACTAGACCTAGAACACTAGCATATGACAGGAAATTTCAAAAATTGTTCCCTTAAAAAGAAAAGTTTTTGAGTTCTCAAAGGAAATTAGGGAAATTTAGAAATACCGGATCTCCGGATCCGGAAAAATTTCATTAAGTTTTAAAACCTAATACCGGAACCCTAGAAAGTTCCGAAAATCAGATGATGGCGCCAGTCCTAAAAGTCGGAAATCGGATCCGTACTAGGGTTAGGGTTTTGCCACCAAAACCTGTCCCGTACATTCATCCGACTGACCGTTCGTCTGGCCAGTATAAGAGGAAACTGTAGCCGGCAGACGATACGAGTACTTCCTTATTTTCCTTCGACCTGTATTTTCCGTCTTCCTAGCTTTATGAGAATTCCGGTAGACTGAGGGATTGTGTGAGTTGCGATCGTGTAGGGGTTACCGGAGTGAAACTTTGTGAGCAGGAGAGGTAGAGAGGGATTGTGTGAGGTCTTTCTATGAGCACAATTTCTTCCATGGCAAGTTGGCGCAAGTTGGCGGATTTGCCCGAGGACTCAGACGATGAGCTTCCGCCATCGCCGCCCCGGCTGAAGACTATTTCGGTGATGAAGGTGGTGCCAGAGGTTCCTACCGAGGAAGACCGGCTGGGGTGCTGTGGGAGCACGGGAATCCAATCTTTAGGTTTAGAAGGGAAATAAGGGGAATAGAGCTTTTTACTTCCTATTTTTTTTGTGTTTTTCGTTAAAAAAGTAGACCGTAAGTAGTTAGGAACCGGATACCGGAATAGGGTTACTTTAGAATAGATAATAGTGTTAACAAAAATAATCAGAAACCGAAAACCGAAAGTCCGAAAATGGCATAGATAGGTCAGGAGTAGGTCAGAGTGATTTTTATTAGAAGCCGGAAACCGGAAGAAAATAAAAGACTGGAGATCGGAAACGGAAGACAGGCAATCCGGGTGTAACGGGTGCCTACCTAGTTCTAGACCACACTTGAGAGCGGGTCTATTTTAAGGAAAAAGGTCACTTGTAACGGCCCGGGTGAGTGAAGGCCTAGAAATAGGAGGGGCAAGTGGCTCAGACCTCCTTTTGCGGGGAAACTACCTTGAGAAGAGATTGGTGAGGAGCATTCGAGGTGTACTTATATGTCAGCCAAAGAGAAGAAGTTACGGGCTCAGTTTACGGACCGGATTAAGGACAGACAGGTCTCGAGATGAGAGTTCACTTAGAAGTTCACGTATGAGGGTAGAGTTAGAAGTGTACTGGTGAGGCGACTCTTAAGGAGGGTCCTTGAGCGGAATAGGAAGATTAGAGCGCGAGTGATTGTGAGACTCCAAAGAGTGATTCCGGTCACTGAGAGGGTTTGAGAGAACAGCCCACGATGGTGAGAGAAGAGGTAGCTGTATCCTTGTGTATGATGAAGCCGGTGGTACCAGCGGATCCACGAGAGAAAGCAGAGCTAGAAGAAGATCTCTGGCAAATGGGGTGTGAGGGATTTCTAGCCCGGCCATGGAATTTGAAAGACGAGGAGATCGTGAGGAAGGTAATCGACGCGCCACTAAGGAAGTGGAAGGGGACGTCAAGGAGCCGGCCCGAAGACTGAACTCCAACGCTGTGGAGGGAGACGTACGATTTCAAGAAGACGGACAAGGGACCGGCTTTCCGGACGGATCGTTTCTACATGGATAAGTTCTAGAATCCCCCAACGAAGAAGGATGGTTTCCCTATGGCAGAGTGCATAAATGGTAGGGAGAAACGTTTAATGAAGTATCTAGCAGCCATCCTTAGTCCAGAGCGACCAAACAGGATTATGGTCACTTTAGCAAACACTATTTTCAGTACATTGTCGGGTGACCGGAAAGTAGATTGGGGCGTAGTGATGAGAGATTAGATCAAGAGATTGGTAGGAGGTATAGGGAAGTCTAAGCCTTCCCCTATAACCCCTTTTCTCTACCACTTATATCAAGCACATGGCTGGCTTACAAATAGAGAGTTAGATTCATATGATACGGCCAAAGCCATGTTAGAATTCGAGATAGAAGACCCGAATGAGGAAGCCGGGCAGGAAGAGGAAGATTCAGAGGCAGATACTATACCAGTCAAGGAAGCTAAGTCCCAATGGAGGAGGCAGGACCGGAAGGAGAAAGACTCAAAAATAGGAGAGGGTAGCAAGGGAGTCGATCCGGTCTGGAACCAGGATCCCCTAAGTCGAATTGTGAGGGAACTCAGTGAGTTCCGGGTCTAGTACGGGAAGAACCAGAAGACCATTCAAGAACTATGTCAGCTGCTGAAGGTCAGTCAGCCGCAGCAGCTCGTTGCCCAACTGGACCAGAAGATGAAGGAAGCGGTGAAGAAAGAGCTGAGCGAAGCCGCGAGTAAGGTGGACTAGCTAACGAGGGAGTTGGAGGACAAGAGAGAAGAACTGGACCAGTAGAAGAAATTCTCCAAAACAGCCGCAAAGAACCTTCAGGCGATCCGGGAGTTCATCGGCAATCCAGGCGAAGTTATCAACAAAGCAATGTTGTTTGACGAGAAGGTGATGGAGACCGGAAAGCAAATTCCAGCCAACCTGATGATGGTGTTAGTGTCCTACCACCGCAAGATGGAGGCAATAGTGGAGCCACTTCGCGAGGTGATGAAGGAGGTAGAAGAACGAAGAGAGCGGGAGCCGGAAACGGAAATGGAACTCGCACCAGCACCCCTTCCGGTCACCGAAGAAGAAGTACAGGCGAAGGACAAGGTGGAGGACGTGCCAAGCTCTTCCATCCGGTTAGAGCCTAAAGGAGAAATGACTTCTCTACTAGGGGAAGTAACGGACGTTGCTCTCAATGCAACGCAAGTAGTAGAGGCTGCTGAGGAAGAGAAGACCAGAGAAGTGGAGACAACAAGCAAGGCGAAGGAAACATCGGAGGAGGTGAAGGCCACAGCTGAAGAAAAGATGAGATCTGGACCGAAACCGTCCGAGAAGAAGAACGTGTCCAAACCAGGACTGAGCAACAAGTTTATCGACCTAAGTGAGTTATCTCCAGTTTCTCCAACTCTTCCTGCAAAGACACAAAAGGTATTTCCTTCCACCCCACTCAGCTTAGCTTTGGGAAGCGAAACTGGGTCAATGGAGAAAAGGAAGACCGGATCACAGGGGCAAGGATCCGGGAAGGGTAGAACGATTGAAGAAACCACTCCTCAGAGTGCTAGGGCCAATGTTTCGCCCACACCAACCACGCAGATGAAGAAGCCTCCAATTATGAAGAAGAGGACGATTCTAGAGGACGATGACGAGGAGGAAGAATCCAGTACTGAGGAAGACTCAGAGCTGTATTCTGACCCGAATCAAGCACTGGCAGAGACTCGGGCAACCAAGGCTGCAGCATCCAAAAAGAAGAAGCTTGCCGCTCGGGCACTACTAGAAAATTTCGTTTTTCTGTTGTTTCGGTCGCGTTGATCCGGTCAAAATCTGACAGAAATCTGTTGGTTTCAACAGATTTCTGTCAGATTTTGACCAAATCAACGCGACCAAAACAACAGAAATACAAAATTTTCTAGTAGTGGGGGTAAGGTACGCCAGGGACAGAAGACCAGAACCGGAAAGAAGCCGGCCGTGAAGAAGTTAAAAACTTAGAAAGTTACGTAGGGTAAATTACTAAATTTCTGAGGATAGGGTAGTGAAAATCTGAAGTTTTGGGATAGTTGTACATAATTAGGAAAATTACTTTTTGAGTGACATGGCCACTAGCAGTTGGAAAGTGACCGGGTCCGTAATTATAGGATCTGAGATCCACTTTTAGCGGAAGTAGTGGGAGTTTGAGTGAAAGTCAACAGGGCTAGAAAATAATAAGGGAATGAAACGTGTTGGGCCCTGATTGGTTGGAGCGTTACTTTTAGGTTAGGATTTTGAGGGAGTAGTTTAGTATTTAAATCCGGGACTTCTTTGGTCCCAGTGTGCATCTTTATCTTACCTTCTTATATTCATGAGTACTTGGGAGTTCGCTCTTGGCGTGATTGAAACAAATCATAGTTGTGTGTACTTGACACTTGTCCGTGTTTTGGAAGTCCAGGCTGGAAAGTGAGTGTAAGTGGATACAAGGTGTGCCCGGATGCTGAGTTTATCCGGTCCAATATTGAATTAGTGCGTGTGGATGGAGGTAGAAGGGATCTCTAGTGTGGACTAGGAATGGACTCGGAAGGAGTACGGATTGAGGACCACTCTCCGGAAAGAGTAAGGGTTAGCATGCTTGTAGCGATTAGTCGGACCAATATCCTCCAATGAGCCCTTAATTCATACCAAAGGCCTTCTTAGAGTAAACCGCTCCGGAATCGTTCCCACGAGGACTTGTGGATTACGGTTTCATAGGCTATCCCGGTCTAAGCACTCACTTTTCTCTCCGTCGGCTTATTCCAGACTTTTGGTCTGGTCCGGACACTAGTGCCTGGTAGGTTCCAGAAGGATCTGGAAACTGTTTCAGTGTCCCTTCCGGGATCCCTGGGTTTGGATGACGAGTGGCCAGATCCACCGTCCGGATGCTTACCGTGTCTGAAAACACGCTCTCTTTCACTCTCTCTCTCTCTCTTTCTAATACTAACAGCAACCTAACTCTTCATGGACCGGAAGTGTCCTCCTGTTCCGTCGCCTCACAAATCCGAAAGCTCTTCCGGATTAGGTTACACAGGGACGGTCAAGAACTACAACAACATTCTAACTTTTAACCGAGCACTGAGCCTCCTGTCGACCGACTGGTTTCTCCTGTACTTTCTTGGGCTTGTGCCGGGGCTTAACTCTGTTCTACGAGGAATTTCGGTAATCCGGAATTCAGGCATGTCCGGCAATACCTCCGTACACGGAAGTTTGCTAGCAGCCTCTCAGATACCCCTTTTCCCCTAGGGCTATATCCTACACGCAGGCTATACCGGCATCCGAGCAGTACTACCCTAACCTTACTGCCGGAACCATCCGGTTGATCTCCCCCTCAAGTTAATACGTCCGGATACTCTCACAACATCGACTCTTGCCACACAAGGTAAGTTCTCAGTCCCGGAAACGCAAGAACGGACTCACACCTCTCACAAACATATACCGTACACAAGAAAGATAAAGGATTGGATACTCCAACACACTTTAGAATTAAACTCCGCAAAAGGTACAATGCTGAAACTATGAGATGGTTGTGAATGACCAGAAAGGCCATTAAAAGTCCTACTTATACTAAGACTAATGTCATCCTAAAAATCCTACAAAGCATTCCTACTGGTCCGCTAGATTTCCGGAAAATTCCAGATCCTATTTTTCCGGCTTTGACTACCGGACTCTGGTATTGCCGCTATACTACACTACTGTATACTATTCTTTTGAATCCGGATCTTTAGGAGGAACATAGTCCTTCAGAAGATCCAGCTTTACCTCTTTTCGGCTACCCTCCGGAGAAAACAGATTCGGACCCCTTTGGCCCCATCTTGGCATTTCCACAATACTGGTGTCCGTGTCTACACTCCTAGTCCCGACTACCTGAGTGTCCGGACTCCCTCTCGCATCCTTCTGAGTCTTCTTATGATGTGGAGAAAACTGCACCGGCCGGCCGGCGTGAACTTCCGGAGAAGCACCCGTCAAGTCAATGGTCGGAGTCACCGGCAGCAGGTCTTCACTTCCCGCAGGTACCACTACTCCCCAGTCCACTCCTTCTGGTCTTCCGGCTGGTGGTGAAAGTTCCGGATTTACCGGGACCACCGGTGAGACCTCCGTAACCATAGGTTCCGGATCGCTGCTTTCTAGAACTACCAAAGTCTGCGCTAACGGGGGAGATTGAGGTGCCGGATCCGACTCTGTGGACATAATGTACTCCAGCATCTCCTTCATTGCGGCCCGGGATGTATCCATTCGTCTTGCCTGCTCCAGTAAGCATTTGACGATAGGAACCCGGCTTGAGCTGGTGGTTGCATCGAGGTTACTTTCAAACAGCCAGGCCTTGTTGATGTAGTCTGCCGAGAGCTTTGGAGCTGAACTACACTTTCGCATAAGGCCGCTATCTGCCGGCAATGAGCTTCTTCTATGAGCCGGGCTGTCTCCTTAGCGGTGCGGATGGTGCTCTCTTAATCCACATAGCGGGATTCCGAGTTCCGGACTTGGTCTCGCAACGTCCGGTTTTCTACGCGCAACGCCCCCATCTCTGTTACCAAATTCTTTTGTTCTACTATGAGGAGGTTGTTTTGTTGCTCCGCTGCCACCAATGCATCCGTCCTCCGGAAAATGGCATTTCGGTCAATTAGCGCCATCTTCCGGCACACTCGTTTGAGGGCTCCATCATAGTTCTCGCAGATTTGGAAGAGATCGTCTGCCCGCCACACCAGATGCTGAGCCATCTCCTGGATGTCTTCTAGGGGCGACCCTTCCAATCGCATGGTTGTCCGATCCCTCTCCTCCACCTCTATCATCCGGGTCCGGGAGGGTCCGGCCTCAACCTGAGTGGCGACGGTGTGCGGTCGTATCGGCCCAACCAGTGTAAGGATGGTTGGACTCCCTTCGGAATAGGTCCGGTTTCCATCTTTACCTCCTGAACCTCTTCCTGTGGTTCCGGTGTAGGAGGCTCCTCTGATGGACTTACTAGCGGCGTCCTATTCCGCCTTTTCCTCTTCTTTAGCGGAGAGATCGGCTCCTCTTCCTTAGTGTCCTCATCGTCCGGTCCGTCTCGAGGCAAGGGCTCTTCTCCTCCGTACTGCTGAAGTTGGACTAGGTCCTGATACGCACTCTCCTCATTCGCCTTGAGCAGAGAGCGGTGGGCGTACAAATGAGACAAATATGCCAGAAGAGGACTCTGGCTCTTCTTTTCGGACCGGAGGGCACGCACTAAGTCTCCTGTGGGAATCCGGAATCCGGAAACGGATCAATAATGCAAGAAGTAGGTGCGAAAAATAAAAAAAAATAAAAAAAATAATGGTTAGAGTGTGATTTTTGGACCAGATAACTTGAATTAGGAAATAAGCGTTCCGACACCACCCGTAACCGGAACTTATCCGGATCCGGAATCCGGACTCATCCGGAACATAGGAACCTACCGTATAGGTCCCGTAGCTACGGAAGTAGGATATCGTTGATACAACGGACCTGTAGCCGTTGTCCTTAAGACCGTAGAGAGACAGTTTAGTACTTAAGCCGTCTTCCTAGGGTTTCCTCTTCCCTTTTCTGTTCTGTGTACTCGAGACTGTTTGTGTGAGTAGTTGAGAGAAAGAGTGGTGAGTTAGCAATTGAGGTAGAACTACTTTCCCTTCGTTCTCACTTAGATCTTATGGCATCCGGACCAATACGGAAGATAGCGGTATCTGCCCGGGTTATCTCTCCGGCCATTCCGGATAGCCCGGAACTACACAAACAGTTAGAGGAGGACTTGACTAGGTTAGAATGTGTCGGTTTACTACACCGACCGTGGAATCTCAAGAGTGAGGAAATGATTCAAGAGCTACTTCACGGTGTTCCGAATCAGTATGAGCTTACTTTGAGAGGACGACCAGTCGCGTGGACCGAGGACATCTGGGCGGACGTTTATCAGTTCTAGAAGAGTGGGAACGGTTTAAGCATCGAGGACGGACCGTTTTGTAGCTGGGAAGTTCACCGGGTCTGCAAACCCTAAGGACGGATTTGCTATCAGCAAGTGCAAGGACGAGAGACATAGGCGGATCCTAGAGTTTCTAATTCCGATCTTATATCCAGAAAAGCCAACGCGGGTTACCATTACGGTGGCCAATGCTATCTTTGGGGCTATGGAGAACCGGGTAGTGCACTGGGGTAGGGTCATAGCCGGAATAGTGGCTAAATTAGCGGATCACGTGACTCGAGCTAAGGCAAGTCCAGTTAGCACGTATTTATTTCATCTATACCATCAACAGGAACTTTTGAGTGCGGCGGAAATAATTCAGTATGACACCGGAAAGACGCTCCTGTCATACGGACTTTCCGAGGAGGAAACGAAAGATCCGGTCGAGTCGGAACCGGAGGAGCTTCCCGAGGAACATCTGACCGATCCGAGGATCAAGAAGAAGAAGTCAACCGATCCGGGGTCGAGAATCAAGCCACCAACAATGGAGAGGGGGGAGTCCAGCAAGGGACCTGAGATGGAAACAGAATCCGCATTTTTCAATGCGGGGCTCGAGTGGATACGTGAAGCCAAGGTACTTCACGATGGGTTGTCGGATTTGGTGATAGATACCGCGGAAGTATTGAAGGTGGATCCGGATCAGATCGTGGAAGTTGTCAAGCGACTGCCCAAGCTGGAGGATCTGAAGAAGAGGAATGAGCGGATCCAGGAGTTGGAGGCGGAACAGAACCTACTCCAAACCCGGGTGAATTGGGCGGAAGGGGAAATGGTAGCTGCGAAGGAGAAAGAGAAAGAGGCTCTCGTTCTGGTCAAGAATCTAACCGAGGCAGTCAACATCAAAGCCGACATCATCACGAAAGCTGCCTTGTTTGACTCGAAGATGATATCAGAAGGTCACATTACCGGAACCAAGGTAGTTACCATCCTCGTAGACTTCACCGCGAGAATAGAGCGAGTTTTCAAGGAGATCCAGAAGTTGCTGGTGGCCATCGACTCAAACCATGCGATGGATTTCTCCACCTTTCCGGAACTTTCTTTTGTCGTAGGTACCCCAGGGAAGCCAGTGGCGGATCAAGCAACCCGGATGGAGGGCTTGAGGGGGATACTCACACCAGCCGAGCCTTCTGCCAGTAAGATACGGATGACAGAGTTGAATTTGAGGCCAGCCTCGGAACCGGAACCGGAGTTTAGCGCAAAAACGGTTCCGGTGCCATCTAAGTTTTCAACTCCGGAAGTTCCCAAGGTACAAACAATGCCAAATTTGATGACCGGATCATTCAAGGTTCCGGAACAACAGGTTAGGGGAGATCTCATCAATCGGATCGGTGGGATGACTAATCCGGCTCGGACTAATCCGAAAGGATTTGTGCACATGCAAGAGAACACACCGGAGAAAGGAAGCGAACCCGCGACATTGGAGGATACAACACCAGAGAAGGAGAAAGAAGTCCAAGTTATTGAAGATTTTGATGAAGAGAGTGCCCACTCCACTTCCAGAACCGAAGGCGACAGCGATCCGTCTCCAGCAACGCGCCATATCCAGACTTGGGCCACAGCAAAAACTACACCAGCCAAGAACACGAAGGGGACGCCTACCAGCTAAGCGGAGAGTCGTTCAAAAAAAGGACGGAAGCCAAGACATTAGGGTTGGTAGGAGAAGAAGTATAGGATCCGGAATGGGGTTCCGAGCTTGGACCCGGTTTCCGAAATTTTAGGCGGATAGTAAGGAAATCCGGTTATCTTGGACGGCTGTTAGCAATCTTTCTGGATATTTCGGGAGGTTCAGGGATTGGTAGCCTAGATTTCCGGGTTTTCCTTTTCAGGCTTTTAGGAGTTGACTTTGGGTTTTTGTGTTAGTATTTTAAGGGCAGGCAAGTTAGTTGTCGGCCATTCCATTCCATCCTATTCCATTGGATTTTCGTGCTTTCACGTATGTATTACAATTTTCTTTTCTTAATCTAAGTCAGCCAGGATACCTTTAACTGCACTTTTGCTTAGACAGGGTCTTTTCGGTTGAGTGTATACATGGGTGTATGATCTGGTACTGGAGAAAGAGAAGGGAGGGAGAGAAGGAATCCGGATCTTGAGCTATGTATCATCTGGGGGTGAAGCTAGTGAGAATGGATGCAAAGCTAAGTAAGGGAGTGTAAGTGCAACGTGCTTTTAAACTGCCGGAACGGCAATCCGGAATAGAGGGTAGAGGTTCGTGCGAGTCCGGAACCAAGAGGGTTCTGTACAGAGTTAAGCAACCGCCAAAGGAAAGGATCTCCCGCTACTTCGGAAAGTCTGCCAACCTCCCCTTTGGTAAATTGTCTTCTCTTTGAGATTCTATTCTTTTGGGTCTATAAGTTCTGATCTGTCGTTGAAGTAAGAGAGGTGTGAAAAGTGCTCTGTGTGACCTGATTTCGAATCGGCCAACCCGGAAACTGTGAGAGAATACTCCTCCCTCCTCCTACAACTGTGTTGTCTTGGGTGTGTTGTTTAGTAGATTTAGAGTACAGAGAGGATAATTGTACAAGTGGTGAGTCCCCACCCTTTTCTAGATCAAGGGCGGACCCTCTGAGGGTAAAACAGAGGCAACAAAAACCAGTGACGGAAGAGAGACGGAACTTAATTCCGGTTGTGTCCGGATCCGGAACGGAATCCGGAATGTACTAAGTTTCCGGAATAAGGTAGTGAAGTGAAATAAGGGAGATTAAGTGAGTAGTCACAATCCGGATACTTCTCATTCAATCGATATCATACTAGAGTTCCCTGGAACGATAATTCGTGTCATCTTGCAACCATTTGTCGTTGTAAGGATACTTACGGCTAACTGCGCGTACGACATCTCCAACTAGCTCGTGGATGATGGCTGCCCAGTCCATCATCATCTTCCCTTGGAGGCTCCCCAAGATGGTGGAGGCTACCTTCGCTACTATTCGCCGCGGCTTGGTGGGATGGAGGATAGGGTTGAAAAACGCCACCACATCCCGGTACTCTAGATTCACTAGGTCAGAAACCTGGTTACCTTCCTTCGGATTGGCGGGCGCCCGGAACTCTCCCTCCATCACCTCCTGATTCTTCTCCATGACCTTGTCCGGCGCCTCCCGGAACTTGTAGACGGCCCGCCAAGTGTTCACCGTCCACTGGTCTGGTTTCGCCTGAATGGTGGTATCCAAGATACCAATTTCCGGACGAAGTATGTCCGAAACCAGGCTCTCCTCTCAGATTCCCCACGGCACTTCTAGGAGTCCGTCACACCCCATGTTGCGGAGATGCTCCCGTAGGCGCGCCAGCCGGTCCTCCTCCGTCGGAACCTCCGGAACCACCTTCATCACCGGGATGGTCTTTGGTCGAGGTACAAGTGCCGGCGCCTCGTCCTCTGAATCCTCAGGCAAGTCCTTCAACTTCCGCCGGCTTGCTCTAGAAGCCATTGTGCTCACGATCAATCCTCACACAATCTCTCCCTAAATCTCTGCTCACAACTGTCACTCCGGTAACCCTTACACGATCGCAACTCACACAGTCCCTCAGTCTACCGGAATTCTAACGAAGCGAGGAAAATGGAATACGCCGGCGGAAGAACAAAAGAAAGACGATAAGTGTGCTCGCGGCCGGCTACAGTCCCCCTCTTATATGGACCCAATGTACGGGACAGGTTTTGGCGGCAAAACCCTATCCCTAGTACGGATCCGGTTTACGGTTTACGGCCGGCGTCGTCATCCGATATCCGGAACTTTCTAGGGTTCCGGATTTTAGGTTTTTAGCCCTAATGAAATTTTTCCAGATCCGGAAATCCGGTTTTCCTAATTTGCCTTAACTTCCTAGGAGAACTCAAAAACTTTCCTTCTGAAGGAGACAATTTTTGAATTTTTCCGTCCTATGCTAGTATTATGGGTCTAGCATGTGGGATCGCATTCCCACAATGCCTCCGCAACGCTCGTTTCCCCTCTCTTCTTCGCTAGTTCAGACCGGAATTAGGACTAACTCAGTAGGCTATCGTTGTAGCATTGGTTAGGAGGAATTAGACCGGCTTGCGTGACCTGCTGGACACGACTGCGTTTCCTTTCCAGTTGTGAGGACGGTCTGTTTTCTCATTTGTAGGATTTGAAAGTTTATTTTTGAAAGTTTGATCACATAGTGAAACTTCTGATACTTTAAAATCGGAGGGTAAGAGTTAAGCTTCCTTCCTAAATCCCAATTAAGCAGATCCCTCTTCGAGAGGTTAAAATCAATATGGTTACAAGTAGAGATCTAGACCGGATGTGAATACTAGAGGTTAAGGTTAGATTTGTGGAAATGTGGATTCCGGTTACGGTCTGTAAAACGTAAATACATGTAACTACCAAAGGTATGTGAATAGAAGTGTTGGGAGAGTTACAAGGTAGTGTAAAGTTGTGGGGTAGTATACTAACCAATTAGAGAGTCTGTGTGATAAACAAGTGGGTGTTAAACCAGAATCAATCCGGTTAGTGTTGTTAGATCGGGAAGATCCGGTCTAACGTGTATTAGTAATTGTTGGACCGAAGGGATTCGGTCGTGTTTGTCCAAGAAATCAAGGAGACCAAGGGGAAGTTCCGGTCTATTGTTTTGCTTGGGTTTTTGTGTTTGTGTGTTTCGTGACCATCACTCTATCATTTTCCGGTAATTGTGAACCTAGGAAATTCGATCTTTGTGGGAACGATACTCGAGTCACTTTAAGGCCTCTTTTAAGAAATATTGAGCCTTAGAGAAGGATTTTTGCTTTCATGTGCTACGACAGGCGCCTGCGAGAGAACCTCACCAACATGGGGTGTGAGGGGCTCATAGAGGTTCTTTGGGGCATCAGGGAGGAGAGCTTGGTGTCAAATCTACTTCGTCCAGAAAGTAGTATCTTAGATACCACCCTCCGGGCGAAGCCAGAACTGTAGTCGGTTAACACGTGGAGAGCCGTCTACAAATTCCGAAAGGCGCCGGACAAGGTCATGGAAAAGAATCAGGAGGTTATGGAGGGTGAATTCCGAGCGCCGGCCAATCCGAAGGAGGGTCACCAGGTTTCCGACTTGGTGAATCCTAAGTATCGGGATGTCATAGCATTCTTTAATTCTATCCTCGACCCAACCAAGCCGAGGTGAGTGGTAGCGAAGGTAGCCTCTGCCATCTTGGGGAGTCTCCAAGGTAAAATGATGATGGATTAGGCAACCATCTGTCGCAACGTGAATTTTTGTTTCGTCCAGTTTATCTAGAAATTAGAGCAGAAAGTAATTAGGAAAAACCGGATTAGAATGCTAGTTGTAGAAAAACCGGATTCAATTCAGTTGAAAGTTTCAAATTGGTCAGGACCGGACACCCATCCGAAATCAACCTAGAAACCGGATTAGGGTTGGACCGGATGTCAAGCCGCCAAACCGGAAATGGTCATTATAACCACGGCGGAGTCTTGGGGCTATTTAAGGACCAAGCTTGCCAGTCTTACCTCTTTCATTTCCTCACGATATTGGACGCTCCTCATGTTGTTTACAGCATTTGGTACCCTCGTGTCAGGAGAGAGTGCCTTAGTAGAATTTTAGTACTTCCGGTTGAGATCGGAGAGAGAAGAAAGGAACGGGACGTGCAGCTAGGAGCGGGTGAGGTAGAATCGGTGAGAAATCCGTGTGAGGTAATCCACCCCATGTCGTTGCTACATCGGAAGAGAGCGGGGTCAGCAGGATCCGATCCGGTTGAGGTGAAACTCTGGAAGATATATCCAATGAGTCCCTCAGACGAACAGGAGAAGGCCCAACTCATAGAAGACTTAACTTCTATGGGTTGCTAGGGGTTCACTAAGAAACCTTGGAGACTTCAGGAGGAGAGAATGGTGAAGGAATTCTTGGGCAAATTGTCCAATGAGTTCGATAACACCATGAGAGGGAATCCGTCCCTCTGGACTGAGGAAGTCTGGAGAGGAGTGTACGATTTTCGTGTAGGGGGGCTTAGAATGGACGGCCGGAAGGATGAATTCATCCGAGATAAATTCCATAGCGTTCCCAACCCTAAAGACGGGTATGCAGTTGACGACTGCATAGACGATCGACACCGCCGTCTTTTGAGGTTTCTGATTCCGATCCTCCATCCGGAGAAACCAACGAGGGTAACAATCACCCTAGGGAATACCATTTTCGGCTCTTTGAGCGGAACCCGGAACATGGATTAGGCCCGGATCATTTTTGATCTGGTAACCCAGCTCATCGGGAGGGTACGAAAGAGTAGAGCTACCCCCATATGCGCGTACTTGTATCACTTGTACCATAACCACCAGCTCCTGACGAACGAGGAAGAGAAGGAGTGGAAGGCTCAGGGAGCTCTCCTGAAATATGGAGAATCAGAAGAAGACGAAGAAGTGGAATCGGTTCCAAATTCGGATCCGGAAACGGAAAAAGAGGAGGAAGAGGTACTGCCGCCAATCAAGCGACAGAAAACAACTCCTCCCCATAGGCGAGGAACACCTCCAAGTCATGGCCTGTCAACTCCGGATGAGAAACAGAAGGCTGTTATGGAGGAAGAAATGGATCCACGGGATCCATTCAATAACTTGATTGCCATTCTCTCCAGTGTCCGAGCGGATTGGAAAGTAAAGTATCTGACCCTGGAGGCGATCGGGAAACTAGTGGATGCGCCGCCAAACAGCCAGCTACCAACGAAGGTAGCCGACTGTATCACCGATCCGATCGAGTACCAAAGGCGGGAGGAAGAAGTAGTTGGACTTCAAACGGAGGTGGATACCTTGAAGGCGAAAAACTTCGGCTTGAAGGAGGAGGCAGCCGCCACGAGGGAGATGGCAGAGGAAACGCAAAGGATAGCGAAGCAGGTGAAGGACGTACTTGGAGTATCCGGGACGGCCACCAACAAGGCTAAGCTATTCGATGACGAAGTCCATAAGGAGAAGAAACTATCAGATGCTAGGATACTAAGGATTCTCACAGACTATGCGGAGCGGGTTGAGATGGCGGTGAAGGAGGCACGGATTTCAGTGGACCGGATTGAAGAAAGCAGCTAGAAATTGACGGGAGCCACGTGTTCTAAGGAGATCCATCTGTCAGAGCTCTCGCTACCAGAATCATTTTCAGATGTATTAGCCGTTGAAGAAAGGAAGGATAAGACTCCCAAGTCCAAGATGACTACACAGACGTCTAAACCAGCCAACACCCCAGAATCTGCCATCGATTTGGAATCCACACTCGATTCCGGTCAAGGCGATCCAATTCCAAAACCTATGGATGGAGAACGGAACCGAAACCTGACTAAAATCTTCGAGGGGATGGAAGCCGAGTCGAAGAGTCCTACCTTAGGGTTAGGATTGTAGATTAGTAAAGTTTGTACATACTAGAGAAGTTAGAACGGAACCGGATTCTATCCGATAGTAGAGTAAGTAAGATTGGAAGTTCAGCCTGGAAATGCGACCAGATTTCGTGACGCTTTTTGCCTTTTTGCACTTTTTTGGTTTTGTATATAAACCTGCCTTAAGAAAGGGAGGGAGAGAGAAAAGTCTTCTTTTGCAAATTCTCTTGTGTCTTTCCTTTTTGCTTCTTTGTCGTGGGTGTGTGTCATGTGAGTGTATATGATTACTGTATGATCGGAAGAGAGGAGAGCAAGAGTTGGAGTTAGAGTTGACATTTTCTCCCCTTGGTGCATTTCGTTTTTCGATTTCTAGTGTACGTGAGTAGGTAGTGAAAGAGTTGGGAGTGCACTTCAGCTCCTCAGCATGTCTAGAGTTTGAGATTCCGAGTGAAAAAACCGTTGTTAGGCTAGGCAGATAGGGAGGAATTCCCTACTTACGCTAGAACTCCTAGGTGGAAAATCCGGTTGAGTGTCCGATCTCCTGTGAGGTCTTGCTGCCATCGTTGGTAAACGGAATAACTCTAGTAAAGTGTTGGAATGGACGGGTTTCACTTGTAACCACCTAGCTTCGCACGGATAGGAAAGGTTGCCCAAGGTCGTTGTAGTATTAGAGGATCGTACGAGGAGTCTTTGTGTGACCTACAATCCGGATCAATATCCAGATTATTGTGAAGGACTAAACCGGATCCGTAGTAAGTAGGAGAGTAGAGAATAGGATAAGTGAATCTTCAGCCACTATAAGTTACTGAAGGAGTGGTGGGCCTACACTAGTAGAAAAAACTGTATCCAAAACAACAGGAATCTGTTGTTTGCTTTTGTTGTTTCGGTCGCGTTGTCCTGGACAAAATCTAACTGATATCTATTGTTTTTTTCTGTTGATTTGGTCAAAAAATAATTTAAAAAAAAAAAAAAAAAAAAAAATCCAGATTTTTTTTTCAGCTGCCCGAAAATGTCGGGCAGAAAAATTTTCCGGAATTTTCGGGCAACCGCATGCTCGACCCACAATCGTCCATGGGGTTTGAACCAAAGACCTCATGCCCAATGGCACAAGGCTCCAACCACTAAACTACCTCACAACTTAATGTACAATTTGGATTTTTTTTTTCACTTATCCATTTATGGTTTGGTGTTTTTAAACTCAGCAGACTTTGGCGGTCATTTCAGCA
Source organism: Climacium dendroides (assembly GCA_950106755.1). Taxonomy (NCBI): domain Eukaryota; kingdom Viridiplantae; phylum Streptophyta; class Bryopsida; order Hypnales; family Climaciaceae; genus Climacium; species Climacium dendroides. The sequence continues at coordinate 419,863 of CATNNA010000013.1, read as the reverse complement.
TGGTAAATGAACTTTTTTCAAAAAACTTTGAACTAAAAAAAGTTGGAGATTGAAGTTAACTTTCATCTCCAAAAAACGGTTTGTGATTTCAAGCTTCCAATCAAAAGTTATAGACAAAATTCAGAGAGGATGTTTGAAAATGTTAAACAAAATGTCCCCTCCTACCTCTCTCTGAATTTTATCTATAACTTTTGATTGGAGGCTTGAAATCACAAACCGTTTTTTGGAGATGAAAGTTAACTTCAATCTCTAACTTTTCTTAGATCAAAGTTTTTTGAAAAAAGTTAAATTACTATGCTGAAATGGCCGTCAAAATCTGTTGAGTTTAAGAAATTCTGAATTGTGAATGTTTAAGTTAAGAAAAAAAATCCACTTTACATAGAACAAGAGGCTCCAACCACTACATGGTTGGATCTCCATGTCTATTGGACATAATTTCTTTTACTTATTCACTCACAAATTAATACTTTTATTTTTTTGAGTGTTTTTTTGGTCTTTAAAAGTGCTGTTTTCATATTTTGAAGTGTTTTGGGGGAGTTTTAAGGTGCTGTTTTCGTATTTTGAAGTGTTTTTTGGGGTGTTGTAAGGTGCTGTTTCAATATTTTGAAGTGTTTTTGGGGAGTTTTAAGGTGCTGTTTTCATATTTTGAAGTGTTTTTTGGGGTGTTACAAGGTGTTGTTTCAATATTTTGAAGTGTTTTTTGAGTGTTTTAAGGTGCTGTTTCAATACTTCGAAGTGTTTTCTGGGTGTTTTAAGGTGCTATTTTAATATTTTGAAGTGTTTTTCCAGAATACTAATAAAGATTTAAAAAAACTCCAATGCCACATTTAACTACTTCTGGACTATTCATTGAATTCTGGACTATTCACTGAATTCAAAACATTGGGAGATCTTCCAATGTTTGTGTAGATTGGGAGATCTTTTGATGTTGGTATAGATCTCTTGATGTTTTAAACTGATTCCCCGATAAAAATTTAGATCCCCTGATGTTTTGGATAGATCCTTTGATGCATGTCCCAATAACCATTATGAATTCTGGACTTTCAAAAGTCCAGAAGTAGTTAAATGTAGCATTCCAAAAGTTTTTCAAAAGATTCCCAAAAATTCCAAATTCAACACAAAACTATTGATTTGGTCATTGTACTACTCAAATCAACAAAAAACTGTTGTCCATTTCTATTGATTTTTACAAAAATTCAAAAATTTGTTCAAACGATCATTACAGTGCCCAAAACAATAAAAATCAACAAAGAAATTTTTGATTTTCTGTTGATCTCGTCATGATTTTCTAGTAGTGCAACCACTCTGAAAACCAAGGGCAACCCCTCTGATGATAAAACAGAGGTTAAATTAAACCGGATAGGATCAAGAAGAATGTTGATAGATTGAAGTGGATCGGTCTACAGTAGTAACCGAAATCGGAAATTATAGCTTCCTGGGGTTGTAATTGTTATATAGACCGGATAGTTAGTAGGACCGGAATAATGGCGGAAAGCCATTTTTTAGTTTTCCGGATATTATAATGTCTTTCGATAATTGACTTGGAACCGGAATTTGGGTTTGCGTGCTAGCTTAGTCTAAATCGTTCAATAACGCTAAATACTTCACAGAATCTTGTAGGTTCGATCTTTAGGATCACTTAGTTATACTTTAAAGGAGTTTTTAGGCGTATAACAGGGAATTTACTCACCTTGTACTGCGACACCATCATCCACGAGTTAATAGGGGACTTTGTGCGTTCCCTCCGATCGGGGAAGAAGGGTCAAAGCCCACTTCCGGCGTACCTTTCCCATCTGTATGCCTAGCACTCCCTGCTTAAGGCAAATGAGGAAAGTGCCTACCAGGAGCTAGTTCAGCTCTAGTAATACGGAGGACAAGAATTTTCCCCCCGTGATGGACCGGACAAAGAAGAGACGGAGGACGAGAAGGTGTCCACTCCTCTAAAGAAAAGGCAACAACGGAATAGGACTCTACCGGTAAATCCGACAGAAGATCTTCCTACGCCGGAGTCACTGGAGGAAGAAATTCCGGACCGGAAGACGAAGACTAGACCGGCCCCGGAAGAAGTCCGACCTTCTGTACAAGGGATTGGGCCGGTGCAACCGCAAGCTGGTCCCACTCAGGCCGAGGCCGGACCCTCCCGGACCAGGCTTATGGAGGCAGAAGAGGGAGATAGAACCCACATGCAACTAGGGGGGACGCCATTGGAGGACATCACGGAAATGGCCCAACACCTTGTATGGCGGGTAGATGACCCCATGAAGCTTCTCGAGAATTACAAGGAGATTCTCAAGCGGATGTGTCGGAAGATGGCACTGACTGACCGGAACGCCATCTTCCGGAGGACGGATGCGTTGATGGCGGCGGAAAAGCAAAACGGCCTCCTAATAGAGGAACGAAAGAGGTTGGTGACGGAGTTGGGGGCTTTACGTGTGGAGAACCGGACATTGCGGGACCGAGTCCAGGAATCAGAATCCAAGTGCGTTGGATTGGAGAGCAATCTACGCACAGCCCAAGAGACGGCCCGACTCATAGAAGGGGACCACCGCCGGCAGATAGCGGCATTTTGTCAAGGCGTCGTCCGGCTCCAGAATTCCTTGGAAGTACCGGCGGACTGCATCAACAAAGCCCAGCTGTTCGAAGCCAACCTCGACGCAGTTGCTAGCTTGAGTCGGGTACACATCATCAAGTGCTTGTTGGAGCAGGCGAGACAGATGGACGCATCCCAAGCAAAGATGCAGGAGATGATGGAGTATTTGGCTCCCACCAAGTCGGAACCGGTCACTCTTTCTTCCCCCTCTGCGCAAACTTTGGTGGTTACAGAAGGCAATAACCCGGAACCCATGGTTACTGAAGTACCACCGGTGGTACCGGTTGATCCGGAACTTTCACCACCACCCGGAAGGCCAGAAGGAGTGGACTGGGGTGCCGTGGTACCCCAAGGAAGCTCGAGTCTTCTCTTCGGCATAAGAAGACCCAGAAGGATTTCCGGGGAAGTCCGGACGTTCTGATAGTCGGGACCCAGAGTGTAGACCGGGACCCCAACATCGTGGAGGTCCCGAGATGGGGACAAAGGGGTCCAAATTTGTTTTCTCCAAGGAGTAGCTGGAAGGAGATGAAGCTGAATTTGTTGAAGGACTATGCTCCTCCCACGGATCAGGATCCCAAATAATAGTGTGCAGTAGTGTAGAGTAGCGACAATACCGGAGTCCGGCCGTCAAAAGCCAGAAAAATAGGATCTAGGATTTACCGGAAATCTAGCGGACCAGTAGGAATGTTTTGTGGGATTTTTAGGATGATGTTTGTTTTGGTATAAGTAGGGTTTTGATGGTCTTTCTGGTCATTCACATCCATCCCATAGTTTTAGCATTGTATCCTTTTGAACTTAAATCCAAGTGTTTGGAAGTATCCATTCTCTTAACTTTTGTATTTGGTACATGTTTGTGAGGTGTGTGGGTCCATTCTCGCTTTTCCGGAGACTGAGAACTTACCTTGAGTAGCAAGAGTCGATTTCGTGAGTGGTTTCCGAATGTAACTAACTTGATGGGGAGATCGGCCGGATGGTTCCGATAGTAGTGTTAGTATATTACTGCTTGGATGCCGGTATAGCCTGCGAGTAGGATACGGCCTTAGGTGAAAGGGTATTTGAGAGGTTGCTAGCAACTTTCCTTATACGGGAGTTTTGCAAGACGTGCTCGAATTCCAGATTGTCGGAATTCCCCGTAGACAGCGTTAAAAGCCCCGGCGTAAGCCCAAGAGAGTACAAGGAGATCCACCTAGTCGACGGGAGGCTTAGTGCCCGGTTAAGGTTAGAATGTCATTGTAGTCCTTGACCGTCCATGCGTGACCTAGTCTGGTAAGCATTCCGGATTTGTGAGGTGACGAAACAGGAGAACACTTCCGGTCCTTGAAGAGTTAGGTTAGTATTAGTGTTAGAGATTGAGAGAGAGAGAGAGAGAGAAAGAGAGCGTGTTTCCAGACACGGTAAGCATCCGGACGGTGGATCTAGCGACTCGTCACCCAAACCCAGGGATCCCGGAAGGGGCAACTGAACGGTTTCCGGACTTTTCTGGAACCCACCCGGCACTAGTGGCCGGACCGGACCTGTAGTCCGGATTAGTAGGAAGGAGAGGAAGTGAATGCTTAGATTGGGTTATCCTATAGATCTGTAAACCTCAAGTCTTCGTGGGAACGATTCTGGAGCGGTTTACTCTAAGTGGGCCTTTGGTGCGAATTAAAGGCTACCTGGAGGAATACTGGTCCGACTAATCGCTACAAATAGAGAGGGGGGAGTCAAGTAAAGGACCGAAAGTAGAATCCGAATCAGCATTTTCAATGCTAGGTTCGAATGGATACGCAAGGCCAAGGTGCTCCATGACAGCTTGGCAGATCTGGTAATAGATACGGCGGAAGTTTTGAAGGTAGAACCAGATCAGATTGTGGAAGCAGTCAAACGACTGCCCAAACCGGAAGATCTAAAGTAAAGGGAGGACCGGATTCAGAAGTTGGAGGCGGAACGGAATCAACTCCAGGCTCGACTGAATTGGGCGGAAGGGGAGATGGTAGCTTTAAAGGAAAAAGAGAAGGAGGCCCTCTTCAAAGTCGACGTCATCACAAAAGTGGCTTTGTTTGATTCAAAGATGATATCCGAGGGCCACATCACTGGGACCAAGATAGTGACCATCCTTGTAGACTTCACTGCAAGGATAGAGCGGGTTTTAGGAGAGCTACGACAGCTATTGGCGGCCATCGAACCGAATCAGGTAATGGATTTCTCAACCTTTCCGGACTCCCTTTTGTTTCGAGTACTCCAAGGAGACCATTAGCGGATTGAGCAACTCAGATGGAGGGACTGAGAGGGATAGTCACGCCAGCCAAGCCCATTTCCAACAAGATACGGATGACGAAGTTAAATTTGAGGCCAGCTTCGGAACCGGAACATGAGTCCAGTGTAAAATCAGTTCCGGTACCATCCAAAGTTTCAACTCCGGAAATCCCCAGGGCGTAGACGATACCCAATCTTTTGAGGGGATCGTTCAAAGTTCCAAGATAGGAGGTTAGAGGAGATCTCATCAACCGGATCGGTGGTATGACCAATCCGGCTCAGATGAATCCGAAAGGGTTCTTGCATATGCAAGAGATTACATTAGAAAAGAGAAGCGAACCCGCAATACTGGAGGAGACACCGCCAGAGAAGGAGAAGGAAGTTCAAGTCATTGAAGATTCCGAAGAAGAAAGTGCGCATTCCACTTCCAGAACGGAGTGGGATAGCGATCCGTCTCCCGCAACGCGCCACATCCAGACTTGAGTAGCAACGAAAACGACTCCGGCTAGAAGCGTGAAGGGAACGCCAACCAGTCAAGTGGGCAGCCGCTTGAAGAAGGGTTGAAGGCCAAGGCATTAGAACTCTTAGAAAGGATAGTATCAGATCCGGAACGGGTTTTCGAGCGTGGGCCCTAGTTTCGGAATTTTAGGCAAGTAGTTCGGGAATTCCAGCTTTCTCAGAACAACAGTGACTGGCTTTTCCGGATATCTTGGGGGTTCAGTGATTGGTTATCTTGATTTCCAGGTTCCTTTTCAGGCTTTTAGGAGTTGACTTTGGATTTTCAGTTAGTATTTAATGGCAGGCAAGTTAGTAGTCTGCCATTCCATCCTAATCCCATCTTAGTACTTTCATATATGTATTTCAATTTTCCTTCTTAATCTAAGTCAGCTAGGGTGCCTTTAGCTGCATTTTGCTTACAAAGTTTTAGCTGGCGTATGCGATTGTGTTGTATCCTTGTACTAGAGTAAGAGAGGAAATGGAGAGGAGGAATCCGGATCTTGAGCTACAAATCTCTTGGGTGTTAAACTAATCAGGAGGAAATGCAAGCTGAATAGGGGAGTGTGAGCGTTACGTGCCTTCAAATTGCCGGAAAGGCGATCCAGATAGAGAGGAAGAGGTCTCTACGAGTCCAAAATTAGGAAGGTTCTGTGCGGAGATAAGCGACCGCCAGAGGAAAGGATCTCCCACTACTCCGGAAGGTCTACCAACCTCCACCTCAGTACGTTGTCTTGTCCTTGAAAACTTACTCCTTTGAATCTATAAGTTCTAATCCGTCGTTGTAGTAAGAGAGGTGTGAGAATTTCTTTGTGTGACCTGTTTCCGGATCGGCCAATCCGGAAACTGTGAGAGAATATCCCTCCCTCCTCCTACGTTGTCTTGGGTGTGTAGTTGATTAGGATTAGGTTGTAGAGATGTTAGTTATACAAGTGGTGAGTCCCCACCCCTTTCTAGACCAAGTGCAGTGTGGGAATGCGATCCCACATGCTAGACCTATAATACTAGCATATGACAGAATAATTCAAAAATTATCTCCTTCAAAGGGAAGGTTTTTGAGTTCTCCTAGGAAGTTAGGGCAAATTAGGAAAACCGGATTTCCGAATCCGAAAAAATTTCATTAGGGCTAAAAACCTAAAATCCGGAACCCTAGAAAGTTCCGGAAATCGGATGACGGCGCCGGCCCTAAAAACCAGAAACCGGATCCGTACTAGGGATAGGGTTTTGCCGCCAAAACCTGTCCCGTACATCGGGCCAGTATAAGAGGGGGACTATAGCCGGCAGCGAGCACACTTATTTTCTTTCTTTTGTTCTCCCACCGACATATTCCGTCTTCCTAGCTTTGTTAGAATTCCGGTAGACTGAGGGACTGTGTGAGTTGCGATTGTGCAGGGGTTACCGGAGTGAAAGTTGGTGAGCAGAGATTTAGGGAGAGATTTTGTGAGGGTTGTTCGTGAGCACGATGGCTTCTAGGGCAAGCCGGTTGAAGTTGAAGGATCTGCCTGAGGATTCGGTGGACGAGACGCCGGCACCAACGCCTCGACCAAAGACCATTCCGGTGATGAAGGTGGTTCCGGAGGTTCCGACGGAGGAGGACCAGCTGGCGCGCCTACAAGAGCACCTCCACAACATGGGGTGTGACGGACTCCTAGAGGTGCCGTGGGGGATCCGAGAGGAGAGTCTGGTTTCGGACATACTTCGTCCGGAAAGTGGTATCTTGGATACCACCATTCGAGCGAAGCCAGACCTGTGGATAGTGAATACTTGGAGGGCCATCTACAAGTTCCAGGAGGTGCCGGACAAGGTCATGGAGAAGAACCAGGAGGTGATGGAGGGCGAATTCCGGGCGCCCGCCAACCCGAAGGAAGGTCACCAAGTTTCCGACCTGGTGAATCTGGAGTACCGGGATGTGATAGCGTTTCTCAACCCTATCCTCCATCCCACTAAGCCGCGGCGAGTAGTAGCGAAGGTGGCCTCCACCATCTTGGGGAGCCTCCAGGGAAAGATGATGATGGACTGGGCAGCCATCATCCATGAGTTAGTCGGAGATCTGGTGCGTGCCCTCCGGTCCGGAAAGAAGAGCTAGAGTCCTCTTCCGGCGTATTTGTCTCATCTGTACGCCCACCACTCTCTGCTCAAGGCAAACAAAGAGAGTGCGTATCAGGACCTAGTCCAACTCCAGCAGTACGGAGGAGAGGAGCCCTCGCCTCGAGACGGACCGGACGATGAGGACACAGAAGAAGAGGAGCCAGTCTCTCCGCTAAGGAAGAGGAAAAGGCGGAATAGGACGCCGCCGGTAAGTCCGTCAGAGGAGCCTCCCACACCGGAACCACAAGAAGAGGTTCAGGAGGTAAAGATGGAGACCGGACCTGTTCCGAAGGAAGTCCAACCATCCATGCAACTGGTTGGGCCGGTACGACCGCACACCGTCGCCACTCAGGTCGAGGCCGGACCCTCCCAAACCCGGATGATAGAGGTAGAGGAGAGGGACCGGACCACCATGCGATTGGAAGGGACACCCCTAGAAGACATCCAAGAGATGGCTCAGCATCTGGTGTGGCGGGGAGATGACCTCACCCAGATTTGCAAGAACTACGATGGAGCTCTCAAACGGGTGTGTCGGAAGATGGCACTAACCGACCAGAACGCCATTTTCCGGAGGACGGATGCATTGGTGGCAGCAGAGCAGCAAAACGGCCTCCTCATAGAAGAATGGAAGACTTTGGTGACGGAGCTGGGGACGTTGCGCGTAGAAAACCGGACGTTGCGAAACCAAGTCCGGAACTCAGAAACCCGTTGTGTGGATTTGGAGAGCACCCTCCGCACAGCCTAGGAGACGGCCCGGCTCACAGAAGAAGACCATCACCGGCAGATAGCGGCATTGTGCCAAAGTGTAGTTCAGCTCCGGAGCTCTCTAAATGTACCGGCGGATTATATCAACAAGGCCCGACTGTTTGAAACTAACCTCGATGCAGCCGCCAGCTCAAGCCGGGTTCCTATCGTCAAATGCTTACTAGAGCAGGCAAAACGAATGGATACATCTCGGGCCACGATGAGGGAGATGATGGAGTATTTGATTTCCACGGAGTCGGATCTGGCACCTCAATCTCCCCCGTCAACGCAAACTTTGGTGGTTCCGGAAAGCAACAATCCGGAACCTATGGTTACGGAGGTCTCACCGGTGGTACCGGTGAATCCAAAACTTTCACCACCAGCCGGAAGGCCAGAAGGAGTGGACTGGGGAGCAGTGGTACCTCAGGGAAGCGAAGACCTACTTCCGGTGATTTTGACCATCGACTTGACAGGTGCTTCTCCGAAAGTTCACGCCGGACGAACGGTGCAGTCTTCTCCGTGTCATAAGAAGACCTAGAAGGATTCCCGGGGGAGTCCAGACACTCAGGTAGTCGGGACCCGGAGTGTAGACAGGGACACCAGTATTGTGGAAGTCCAAAAATGGGGCCAAAGGGGTCCGAATCTGTTTTCTCCGGAAAGTAGCCGGAAAGAGGTAAAGTTGGATCTTTTGAAGGACTATGTTCCTCCTAAAGATTTGGATTCCAAATAATAGTATGCAGTAGTGTAGTATAGCGGCAATACCGGAGTCCGGCAGTCAAAGCTGGAAAAATAGGATCTGGGATTTTCCAGAAATCTAGCGGACCAATAGGAATGTTTTGTAGGATTTTTAAGATGACGTTAGTCTTAGTATAAGTAGGAGTTTTAATGGCCTTTCTGGTCATTCACAGCCATCTCATAGTTTTAGCATTGTATCTTTTTCTGAGCTTAATTCTAAAGTGTTTGGAGTACCCAATCTCTTATCTTTCTTGTATACGGTATGTATTTGTGAGAGGTGTGAGTCCGTTCTTGCGTTTCCGGAACTGAGAACTTACCTTGTGTGGCAAGAGTCAATTTTGTAAGAGTATCCGGACGTATTAACTTGAGGGGGAGATCAACCGGATGGTTCCGGCAGTAGGGTTAGTGTAGTACTGCTCGGATGCCGGTATAGCCTGCATGTAGGATACAGCCTTAGGTGAAAGGGGTATCTAAGAGGCTGCTAGCAACTTCCGTATATGGAAATATTGCCGGACGTGCTCGAATTCCGGATTGCCGGAATTCCCCGTAGAACAGAGTCAAGCCCCGGCGTAAGCCCAAGAAAGTACAGGAAAAACCACCCGGTCGACAGGAGGCTCAGTGCTCGGTTAAAGGTTAGAATGTCGTTGTAGTTCTTAACCGTCCCTGTGTGACCTAATCCGGATCTTTCCGGATTTGTAAGGCGACGGAACAAGAGGACACTTCCGATCCCTGAAGAGTTAGTTTAGTATCAGCATTAGAGAGAGAGAGAGAGTGAAAGAGAGCGTGTTTCCGGACACGGTAAGCATCCGGACGATGGATCTGGCCACTCGTCATCCAAACCCAGGGATCCCGGAAGGGGTACTGAACGGTTTCCGAATTCTTCCAGAACCCATTCGGCACTAGAGTCCGGACTGGACCTAAAGTCCGGAATAGTCTGACGGAGAGAAAAGTGAATGCTTAGATTGGGATAGCCTATAAAACTGTAATCCACAAGTCCTCGTGGGAACGATTTCGGAGCGGTTTACTCTAAGAAGGCCTTTGGTGTAAATTAAGGGCTAACTAGAGGAATACTGGTCCGACTAATCGCTACATGCGGACCCTCTGAGGTTAAAACAGAGGTAACAAAAACCGTAAATCAGAAAAGACGGAACTAGGTTCCGGAGGTGGTCCGGATCCGGAACGGATTTCGGAACATTTTAAGTTTCCGGAACAAGGTAGGGAAGTGAAACAAGGGGTGTAGTCACGATCTGGATACCTCTAATTCAACCGATATCATACTAGAGTTCCCTGGAACGATAATTCGTGTCATCTTGCAACAATTCGTCGTTGTAAGAATACTTACGGCTAACTACGCGTACTACAGTCACCGCCTCTCAGGAGTTGTAGATTGAGGACTATGGTGAAACACGAAGGCAAGAACTTCAGACGTGGGAGGCTTACGTTGTCTGGACCCTAGATCCAGAGATGTCGATGAACATCTCCGCCTTCTACAACTCCACCAACTACCTCGATCACGCGCAACCAACCTAGAGGAACCAAATTGTTAGTTGTTGAAACATCTGGATCCACTATCTCCACCCCACAAATGATCCAAAGGAGGCAAATTTTAGAAGAAACGGAGCTGTCTTAAGTAATTCCCAATACCTGGTAAGTCTTCAATGTACCTCATTATCTTCGAGTCGAGGATAGATTTCCAATAGTAGACATTGTTTGCAATACATCTCAATAGTCTTGTAGAAATTTTGTACGCTTATAGTCAGTCGCTTCAAAAATATCAATCCAGAAAAGGACGGAGCGACTATCAAGACAGCAGTTGACCTGAAGTGCGAGATGAAGATTATCACGCTTCGGGACAGTCTTTTCAAGTACTAGAATGAATTTCTGACGATGCATTTGGAAGATGAGTTAGTCGAGCCAATCACTAGGCTAAAGTTTAAAGAGCTCAAGGGCTTCAATCGAAAAGCTTTCTCTTTGAAAAGAGAGCTTTTCAAGCACCTGAGCCACTTCACTGACAAGGACCTGGCTGCATACACATTGCATTTGTTCAACAAGATACCTTGCCAGAATGGGTCATACTTGAAAGTGTCCGTGTAGAGGACGAAGATTTTGGTGCCCAACAACTATGCTAGCGTAGATTGGATTGAATACAAGAAGCAAAAGAAGATTGTCCTCGAAGAGCTAATAGATATCAAACCCTCGTTGAACTTACGAGACGACAATGGAGACGTCTTGGACAACGTCTAGAGGGCATGGAAAGCAAGGCACCGATTTTCTTTGTCGATATGGGACTTCCTTCTGTTACACCCTTGAGCAGAGCTTTTTAGGAAGAGGTTGACGAATGAAGCCAAGCATCGGAGGGCAAAGGATCTTGGAGAGAAGTTCGAGGACGAACAATCTTTTTTCCAAAGGTTCATGAAGACTACCTTCAATTTCTAGAGGAGTGGCGTTGAAGGGACTGGACATTCATAAAAGGGTTCTCCTAGTCAACAAGAATTACAATTATGAGCCCCAACCTCTCAACTACGCCATTCTTGATGTCCGTCAACTTTGGAAGCCCAAAGAGATGGACAAAACACCATCTCTACAAAAGTTCTTGGAGTTCCTTGCCATGAAGTTGCAGCCAGTAGCTACGAAGGCGAGTGTATGGTTGTGGATCCTCGGAAAGCCAATTGAACGGCAAACTGCTGCACAATTTGCCAAAACTCATCTCATGTAGTTTGACTACCTTCAGTCGAGGTACATTTCCAGCCAAACGGAGCGGCTGAACAATGTGACCAACCGGTCATCGGCTCTTCAAGTGTTGCTGTTCTTTCTATTAAAAAAGAGTGACGAGCACGCTTCTTTGGTGCGGCAGAGAATAAAAGCGGAATACGGCACCTCCGATATTCCGTACTACTTGGATGCCTCCAAGAACAATGAAGCGAAGTGGAGGTTGTACGCGACGGAACTTCGAATGGAGTTCTATTTTGAGATCCTCCAAATCTTTGCAGTTTCCGAAAAAAATGTCTTGGGCATCTACGTAGGATTGAAGTGTGTACTAGCTGTGAAGGTATGCTTATCCTTGACTCGAGGATAGTCTATTGCTTTTGATCAATTTTCTAGCGTAGGCTTTGTTTTTAGATGTTTTTATGATCCTTCAATTATCCTTGACTCAAAAATATAGTCGATTCTATGCTTAATGGCATAATATATTAGTGACTATGGTGTTTAGGAAATTATCCTCGACTCGAGGATATAGAGTCTATGATCATAGTTACTAAGATTTTGACCGGATCAACGCGACCAAAACAACAAAAAAATGAAATTTTCTAGTAGTGTATGAACAATTTTCTTCATTCCAATTCCCCGTATTCTGCAAAGTTCCGCTTCTTTGTCCTCAGATCGGTCAAAGGTTCCTCGGGTAGCTCTTTCGGTTTCAACTTGACCGAATCTTTCGGCTCTTCTTCCATAAGCCCGTATGTTAAAATAGCCTTTCCAGTATCATACTAGACCATCTCTGCAACGCTCAGGATTTTCTACTGGTGGTACAGATGAAACAAGTAAGTGCTAACTGGACTGGCCTTCACTCAGGTCACATGCTCGGCTAATTTGGAGACTATTCCTGCTATGACCCTACCCTAGTAGACAACCCTATTCTCAATGGCCCCAAAGATTGTGTTGGCTACCGTGACGGTCACCCGCGTAGGTTTTTCCGGATACAAGATTGGGATGAGAAATTTTAGGATTTTCCTATGTCTCTCGTCCTTGCAATCACAAATAGCGAACCCATCCTTAGGGTTTGCGGCCCCTGTGAACTTTTTGGCTACAAAACGATCCGTTCTTGATGCTAATCCGGCTCCGCTCTTCCGGAACTGGTACACGTCTGCCCAAATATCCTCTGCCCACGTAACTGGATGTCCTCTCAAAATGAGCTCATATTGATTCAGAACCCCGTGGATCAATTCCTGAATCATACCCTCACTCTTTAAATTCCATGGTCGACGCAACAGCCCTACACACCCTAGACTAATCAGATCCTCTTCTAACTGCTTGTACTATTCTGTGGTTTCTAGGATGGCCGAAGAAATGATCCGGACAGGTACAATTAACTTTCGGAAAGGTCCCGCCGCCATAAAGCTAAATGGAAATGAGGGAAGAAAAGAAAAACCTAAGGCGGTCACTATCTCACCACTCTTTCTCTCAACTACCCACGCAAAAGACTAGCGAGCAAACAGGAATTAAAGTGAAGAAGGAAACCCTGAACAGACAACTTAAATATTGGATCATCTCCCTACAGTCATCGGGATAACGGCTACAAGACTGTTTTACAAACGGTATACTATACTCATGGCCCCGGAGGTCTACATTGTAGGTTCTTGAGTTTTGGTAATTTCCGGATTCCGAATCCGGATATGATCAGGTTACGGATTTTGCTAGAATGTCTATTTTCTGATTTGGGTTTTATTGAACTAAATTCAAGTTCTAACTAGATTTTTCTTGAAATTTTCTACCTCTTCCCACCTATTTCTCTAAAATCTAATCTGTCCTGAGATTCCAGATTCCCACAATTTTAATAAATAAAATTTTATAATTTATAAAAATTTTACTAGGAATTTCTAAGAAAATTCTAATTACACAAATATTTTTTTTTTAATTTTTAAATTTCAGTAATAAATTTTTTTCACTACTAAATGTAAAATAATATTTTTAAATGTCAAAATTTTATTCAAATAATTTGAAAAATAGTTTAATATAAATGTTGTACTTGTATCTCAATATGTGTAAAATTTATTGAAAAGAATAAAGTTTTTCAATAGCCATGGCAATTTTGAAGTGTATGTGAGAACCATTGTACTTTCTCCTTCCTACCAAGGACTTTGAAGATATCCTCTATCTATTATTCCAATTGCTCTTCCAAATAAACTTTTCAATTTTTGCTAGTTCATAATTAAAACTCCCAATCATAAAAATATAAAATTTCAAGTTCTAACTAATCCCTAGATTCCCATTGTGCCCTTAGAGGGCAAAATGGATTTCAAGTACACTCCTATAGGCTCAATATTTGTCATGATTTTATGAATCTTCTAGTGAAGATAAGAAAACACATTAGCTTTCCAAAAATATAATTTTCATTTCAATGAGAGTCTAGGAGCAAAAGTTATAGAACAAATAGTCCTTTCTTACATTAGGTAGGCTAGGAAAAAAACTTTTAAAAAATTGAAGTAAAAAACTTTAAAATTTTGTTTTCTATAGATTATATTTTTATGCACATGACAAGCCTTGATTCATTCCATTTGGATTTGGTATAAGAGAGTTATGAACAATCTTGTTTTTTGGACAGTTAGAGCATCTTCTTAGAATAACTCATAGAATTTATTTCTGACCTCAATTCTTGCCATTTTTCAAAAAAGAAGTTTCATGTGATAAGATCTCTTGCTAGAACAATCTCACCATTGAGATTAGTGTATTTCAATTTTATATTAATAATTTAGATTTTCTTTCAATCTTAAATCTACTTCTATTTAACAATTTTCTAATGAATGACAATTGAGTGTTTTTTATTTTGAATTTTTTTTAGAATGTCAACTCAATTATTTATCACATAAAATTAGAAATTCAAAATGAGTAGAGAAAAAATTATAAGTTATGAAGGTTTAAAGCCAAATAATGTATTTGAACAAGGTGCAAAAAAAATTGTTTTCATCACTTTAAACACAAATATCTTACAATCCACATGGTCAAAGTTTGTGAAATTTTTGCCACATTTTATACTAGTTTAGTACAAGTCCTATAGTTAGATATGCAAAAAAACTTTTATTTTAAAGCTTTTCTGCTCATTGCTATAAAAATGTCAGTTTTGAATGTTTTTGATGGAAAAGAGGCCGTAGGACTGTAGGGGTTGAAAATGGTGAAAAGTTAAAAGTTTATAAAAGAGTGCATTGAGGTTATGTTGTGAAGATAGTCTAAAAGAATCTCCAATGCAAAGATGGAGGAGGGATAGTATAGAGATTTTGAAGTAGACAAAGGTGGACCACATTCTGTTCCAATGACTTTTAAGAACAAATTGATCCAACTCAAAGTTGACAATCCAAACTACAAGTGAATTTTTTCACATTATAAAAAAGAGAGGAAACAAGTATGTATTAAAAAATATCTTTAATTTAAAAAAAAGATTCAATTTATTAACACATGTTAGAGCTTGAAAAAATATGAGAATTATGACTTTTCTTATTGTGAGCCAACTTGCGAGCTCTTCATATTTTGCCAAATTGTCAAGTTAGGGATGAAAAATGGCAAGACCAAGAATAAAGAGAGACCCATTCTAGTTACATTGGGACATACTTTTTTAGTTGCCCTGTCATTACACATGGTTGGAGTGCTGGGTTCCGGCTGCATTGGATCTGCTCCAAGGGATTAAAGGGTTCAGTTTTCCCTGCAAAATATTACGGGCCGCCGTTTTGAGTGCTAGGTTTGGGCCAAGGTAGGCTCGGATTCACGATAGATCCGGAGAAGGAATAGGTTCGGTGAGCGTCTTGGGAGCCTCTTGACGACGCCGTTCAAGGCCATCGAATGGATGCCTGTGTTCCCGCGACCGCGGATTCTCGCAACGGCGTTGTTTTTCTAATTTGTCAATTTGGACTGGACTAGGGACTCTGCGAGCATTCCAGTGAGTGCTGGGGTTTGAAATCTGGCGCCCGGGGTTGCTAGATTAGGTTTTATTTTGCTGAGTGACTGAAGTTTGGGTAGTTATTGTGTAGTAACTTGTTTGGCATGGTGTATAGGGGAACGGGGATTGGCTGTATTTCAAACACGACGAGGAGGGAGATAGAGTGATGATGGACTTAGGGTTCTCGCAGGAGTGGGATTTTTGGTGTAGCTTACGATTTTTTCAGTGGCGGAGAAATTTCGGTGGTTCGTTAGGGTTTCAATGTAATTAGTGGAGAGGCGAAGATGGATGTCGGGGTTTTTTCGTGTTAGCGGGTGTGATATGAGGATTTGATGTTGTGAATGTCTATTTTTGGAGGCGTTTGCTGTCTTTCAGTAGGGAATTAGAATGCGAGGCCATGCTGAGCGTCAGGAATTTCTCGCAGGTAGGGGAGGATCATGGCAGTGTCACTTGTAGAGGCACTGAACTGGAGAGGAGGCGTTTAGAATGGGACATGAGGTGGCGGTGTTTCGGAAATAGTAGGATTTTAAGTGTCTTTACGGTTGTTTTTTCTAGAAATGCGCTCGGCGGACAAGCCTAGCATTTTTTTTTTCAGTTATCGGTGTTGCTGTGTGACGGGATAATTCTCCAAGGAGTGTGGAGCTTGAATCCTATTGTATCACCTTTTGCATGGTGTTGTTGGAGTGCGAGGTCCAAAAGTGTACAGGTGAGTAAACGCGCAAATTGAGAGTGTGTAAGTGGGGGCGGCAAGGTGGCACTTGTCGCCTCGCTGGCTTGAGGCTTGATGGAGTGCAACAGAGATGAAGCAATTCGGGCGAGAGACATTGCAGAACAGAAATTTGCAATGCTGGATTTTGCGGGTGCGAAGAAGTTTATTATTAAAGCTCAACAGCTGTATCCTCCTCTGGATGGTGCTGTTCAAATGTTGGCCGTCTTGGATGTTCATATCGCAGCTCAGGTGAAACTCGGGATCAATGAGACGGATTGGTATGGCATTCTTCAGGTACCTTTTTAAATCTAAAGTACCTCTTGATTGTAAGCTTTCTCTTTGTACTAGTATCACGAAAGTTTTGCGGTCGTTTCCTTTCTGTTCGCTGGTTTTGGCAGGGAGTGGTTCTTCCGGAGGTGAGAATAGAGAGGTCCTTGACCTAGGATGCCTCTGGCATCGTTAACAGCGTGGTTATAATTGCTTAATTTGCCCGTGTCATCATTATCAGTTAATTAGATAGATCGTATCGTAACTTTGCTGGGACGGCAGTGAAGGCAGGATCAGGGTCGGTCCTTAAACCTCGTGAGCATATTGTCTCAGGTGGAGCCACTGTCGGATGATAGCACAATCAAGAAGCAGTATCGGAAGCTCGCTCTAATGCTGCATCCTGACAAAAACAAGTCAATGGGAGCGGAGGCTGCATTTAAGTTGATTGGGGAGGCTTTTGGAGTTCTTTCGGACAAGGCTAAAAGGTTTCTGCACGATTCGAAACGAGGTGGAGAATCTAGGGTTTCTCAGATGGCCTCCCAGGCAACGGAGCCACCGAAACCTACGTATTCCGCTTATCAAGCGCAATATCAAGCAACTGCGCAGACAACCACAGCTACAGGAGCTCAGGCACCTCAAGCCTCCAACACATTCTGGACGGCTTGTCCCCTCTGTCGAATGCAGTACCAGTACATGCGCACCTACTTGGGCTATCAACTTCTTTGTCAGAAATGCCACAAACCATTCCTTGCAAATGACATCAATGTTCACCCTGCAAACGGGGCGAGTGCGTTCGCGTGGCCCCGTGGGTCGTTTGGGAACAACGGTTCATTCCAGGCTGGCCCAGTTCCTCTTGTTCCTAAGAAAAACGCATTTAATTTTCATACCTGGGTACGAAATGGTGGAGTGGCACCAGGCAATGTGACTGGAAACGGATATACACATTTCCCTGGAGGTACGCCCACAGCGGGTGTTGGAAATAACGCACCAGGAGGCACTGCAGGTGTGGGTGCTTCAGCCGCAACTGCTGCAAGCCTGGTGCATGAAGCATATCGTAAGTCTCAGAGAGACAGAGTAGATGCAGAGAGGGAACTGAAGAGGAAAGAGAAAGAAAAGGAGAAACTGTTCCGGCAACAAGAGAGAGAGGCTATAAAAAAGGCTCGTGAGAATGCCAAGACACACGAGGCTATGGAGCGGTTAATGAAGAGGCGGGAAGAAGCCATAAGGAGAGCCGCTATGAAGGCTGGGACTAAGAAACGACTGAAAAAGCGGAAGAGAGACAGTGATGACGAGGACGAGGACGAAGCGGATCTTGAACAATCCAATTCAGCTCATGGGAGTCGTTCAGATTTTGCAAGAAAGTCTTCCCGTCACAGGAGGTATGTGGCGTACGAACTCGGTGGAAGTGACAATGAATTTGAAGCTACCCCAGTGGCAAAGACGCACAGCGATAGTAGGATGGAGAAGGGAAAGTCTTTGGTATGTGATGATGATGGTGGTGATGATGAGGATGAGAATGAGGATATATGGGGTGATGGTGGTAGTTTAGGTCGTAAACCTGGATTTGTAGGAGATAGATCAAAGGATCCCTTGCAGGAGCAATTGGCAGAAAGGTTCAGGAAAGAGCTTGCAGCAAAATTAGGCATTCCAACTCGTGATTCTACACGAGTCTCACGAGCGAAGATGGATGATGGATGGAGTCGAAAGGCTGTCAATACAACTGATGTTACGTGGGTGCAGCATTTGGGGAATTCCTCTGTCTGCCATGGCAAGATTAATGGTGCTGGTGGACATGACAAGGAAGCAGCCATTGGGACAAACTGCTCCTCTCCAGCTTCTGGAGAAGAAGCTATAGTTGTGCCTGATCCCGATTTCCATGACTTTGATGCAGATCGTACTGAACACCATGTGAGGAAGAACCAGGTTTGGGCAGTCTTTGACGAAACAGATGGTATGCCGCGGTTCTATTGTCAAGTGAATAAAGTAAGTCGAGATCCATTCGCCGTGGAAGCAGTATGGCTGGAGCCAGTTCATCCATTCAAAGACTCCTTTCAATGGCTGAATGAACGTGATCTTTCTATCAGCTGTGGTGAGTTCAAACTTGGTGATGAAGTTGAATTCGACTCGATAAATA
Organism: Climacium dendroides; assembly: GCA_950106755.1. Taxonomy (NCBI): domain Eukaryota; kingdom Viridiplantae; phylum Streptophyta; class Bryopsida; order Hypnales; family Climaciaceae; genus Climacium; species Climacium dendroides. The sequence goes on along the minus strand of CATNNA010000013.1, from coordinate 401,220 downwards.
TGTTTTCACATCCGATGACGATCAAGAGATACAAGAATGGATACGAGGTTTACCCAAAGAGAGCTGAAGTCTGGGCAATTTACAGAGATTACGATAATGAGCTGACGATCTCAAATGCTGTCGGAAGAGTTCAATTTCGGTATGACTTCGTATTAATCAGAAGCGATTTTTCAGCAATTACTGGCGGAGGAAGAGTGGTGAGACTCGAGAAGCTTGCAGGTTTCAAAACCCTGTGGGTTCCTAATGGAGATGCGTACCCGTTAACAGTGAAATACGACCTGCATAAATTTTCACATCGTGTACCTGCATTACTTGTAACAGAGGAAAACATCAGAGGAGTGCCCGCTGAGTGTCTGGAGCTGGACCCAGCATCAACCCCGGCTAATGCCATTGAACTTTGAAGAAGCGAAGGATGTTCGGCTTCTAATTGCGTTTTGCATGTGAAATCTGGAATGTGGACATTCGGTTTTATGGAATGGATGTCGGAATTGCATAGAATAGTCTCTTGGACGTCCTTATTCTTCTTCGATGTTGGTCCTTTCATGTTGGTTTTGATGGGATGCTGTGTAGACATCAGCGACTTTCTCTACTGATCTTCCCTTGCACCTCTACTGCACTTACACCAGGAATTTATCAAAACTGAGATTGTTGGAATAGTAGATGTAGTCTTCGATGAAGTCGTACAGCTTCTGGAGTGTTTTTAAAGTGTAGAAAATTTGAGATGCACGAACTTCGCGATTTTGCTGATCTTGAGATTTTCAACTGTATAATCCAGTTAAATATTCGATTGCCATCAACCCCTAAAGGGTCGTCGTACACTTTGCCTTCCTGTTCAGGAGTGAACTTCCTTGCATGCATGGTAATCCATGTAATTCATGAAATGTTGGATATGGATGAGAATTCTACCAAATTTGTGTCATATTTTTCAATATTATTATGGTTGTGTGAGAACAAAATATACTCATCGAAATAGGAGGAAAATTGGATACATGATTTGTATTTTAGATTCCCATTATATGTGTATTATATTTGTATGTCAGGACTCCCATTACATGATTTGTGTTTTAGACTCCCTAATATCCCTTTAGTGGGAATAGTACACCTACCATCTTGTAGTTTAGTGAGTCTAAATCTCAAATGTCTTGAAATTTGTGCGTGAAAAGAAGAACAAAATGGTAAAATTTGAAAATATTTAGAAGATGTTGGATTCATGATTGAATTAAATTTGAGTCATTAATATTTCTATTTTCAACATAATGCACAAAAATCATGAGCCATGTGGTATAGTTTGGTGAATCCAAATATGAAATGTCCTTTATTTATATGTGAATGAAGGAAATAAAAATTTGTAGAAGTTGAAAATATTTAGACAATGTTGGATTCATGACCAATTAAATTTGAAGCACTAATTTTTCTATTATCAACATTATGCACAAAAAACATGAGTTGTAGTTTTGTGAACCCAAATCTCAAATGTTTTGAAAGTCAAGTATGAAAAAAGGAAATAAAATTTATAGAAGTTGAAAATAGTTAGAAGATGTTGAATTCATGACCAAGTTAAATTTGAACTACTAATTTTTCTATTTTCAACATTATGCACAAAAATCATGAGTAGTTTAGTTGCATTGGAGGGCTTTTTTAAGCTTGTTTACCATTGCTAACAAAAATATTAAAAATATTAAAAAATTATTATATTTATTTTTTCAAAAATATATTTAAGAATTAATTTATTATTATTATTCTCATAACTTTCATCTCAATAATCAACATCAAATGATTCAACCTACATATAAATTTAGAGAAAAAATTTCATATTTTTATTTTTTTTAAAAGTAATTTTTTTAGATTTGTCCAAATTGCCTAGCCTCAATAAAAAAAACTATATATCATGCAATAAGTTTTTTTTATCATATAGTCAAAAGTTATGAAAATCGTTGGACCTTAAAGCTACTCTTTGACCACAAGTTGTGTAAAAATTTCAAATAAAAAAATAAAAAATTCTATTTATAGTGAATTGCCCAAAATATCTATAATGCCAAAAAAATGGTATGTGGGCCTTCATGGGTTAAGGTCCACTAATTGTAATCAGTTTTGAATTAATTCTGTTTTAATTAAATGATTATTTTATCTTTATCTTCATTAATATTATATTAAAGCTCATTGATAGGGTCTAACTAGGAAGGTAGGTAAGACTAAATTTGAATTGAAACACTACTTTTGATTTTGAGTTACTTATTAACTGTTAAGTACTCTAGTATTCACTGCTTCAATTGCCCCATAATATAGGTACAATCCTTACATGTATGGTACTAATTATGAGTAAAGTACTCCAATTAGTAACTAAATTGCATTTCCTATTTTTAATTCAAAATTATGCAAATCCCATTAGTTTTTAGCATTATATCCAAAAGTTTGGCAAAAAGGGCAAAATTTTTGTGAAAAAATGTAATATATATCCAAGAATTTGGAGAAACTTGCTAGACTTTTGCAAAATAATACCTTATATTTACACAAATTTGGTGAGACCATCCAAACTTTTGTGAAAAAATACACATTGAAGTTTGTGTTCAAAAGTTTGACCTTAAGAGTCCAAACTTTTGCTAATCATTTCCATAAATTCTATTGTATGACAATGCTTAGGGTTTGAAATTTAGAATTTAGGATTTAGGGTTTTAGAATTTAGGGTTTAAAGGTTCAAGGTTTAAGATTTAAAGATTTAGAATTTTGGCTTAATAAGCTAGTATTACTGTAATTTCTAACAAATTCTAATTTTTAAAAATATTTTGAACTACTTTATGGTAATTTTTTCACCCTTGTGCATATGCATGCTGTGTTTTATAAATTGGAAGCATGCCATTTAAATGTTTGGAATTCTTATTTATCCCTGACCCCCTAACCCGTAATTGTAAATCTTAGACATTGAAAATTGTAACATTTAAACCTTGCACCTTTTAGCAAACATGTAGCTCGAAACTGTCCAAAAATAAATGAACATTGGGCTCAAGTGTAGACAATGACACAGCTCCTAAATAAGTCAACCAAACTCATTAATGAGGGGCAGGGGATGGATATGGATGCTCATGGGCAGGTAGGTGGGTCATTGCAAGAAAGACCGGTTTTGTTTTAAGTTACAATGAGGGTATATCTTCTTGTCAGATTCTATAACTTTTGAAGCATATACTTCATGAACTTGAAATTTTTATTTGAGATGTCTAACTTGATGATAATAAAATTCTTTATTTTTTAGAAATGAAAAAATATGATTTTATTTTTAAAAATCAATTTTGTTAATTTGTCACACTATGAGGTTTAGGATTTTTTACTACATTAGGAGTCCCCAATTTTAATGATCTAGAGCTGAAATTTTCATGGTCTATTTGTATAGTACAAAAGCATATTCCTAGCAAAAGAAATTTGAATATACATTATTTTGCATCTTCCACATGAGTACAAACATCACTTCCATTACGCACCATTTCCAAACAATGAAGATGGTCCTAAGATCAATCTTTTGGTGAAATCTCATTACTATGAACTCTTTTTAAATGGCCAATTATTAATTTTTTTTTTTAAATTCTTGTTTTTTACAAATTAAAATGTAAAACTATAGTGACAATATCTATTTTCATGAGATTTTGCACTTTTCTAATTCTCCTATTTAGAGAATTTTTCTATACTTTTCCTTCCTAGAGAACCTTCTTCTTAAAGGTGTATACATTAAACATTTTTTTTACATTTTTTAAAATTTAATTTTCTAATTTTAAAGTCCTCCCAAAGAAAAAAAAAGAGTACCGTACAAAATGCTACATTGTTTAAATGATCTTTCTTGCAATGATTCAGGTACCTATCAGTTGAAGAGGGCTTATTCAAGCAATTTTTTAGCAATGGCAGAACTTATTGGCCCCCACTTCAAGGAAAGTGTCTCCAGAATGTAATGAATTATTTAGTGTCAAGGAAAGTGCATAGTATAGTCTCACATATGTTGTTAATTCCGATGGAATTTGAATTGTAGACTTTTTGAACTATTTCTTTTCTTGACCCATTATTCATGAGAGATTCTTTTCAATTTATCCATGGCAACTTGATGTTGCAAATGTGTCCTTTGTGCATGCTCACAACATTTAGAATTTTCATTTCATTGTTTTTCTTTGTCTCATACACTTTGCATCGTAGTGTTGTGCCTTTTGAATGTTTGGCCTGTTGTTTGCATGTGTTGCAAATTGTGAATGCTTCCATATTCTAGAAGCTTTTCATTGTGGTGACTTGGTGGTGAGTTCTTCTATGCCTAAAGTGGTTTGCAATTTAGGTTTTGTTTACTGTTTTTGTTGTTTGTTATTGTCCTTGATGACTTTTGTGTAACTTTTTCTACATTACTTAACAAGTCAATAAAACATAGAAGTTCTACTAGTTTCTTGTATATATGTAGGTGTCATTGTTTGCATTATTGTAGTAAGGTAAGGTAGTTCCAATTATTACAATGTAATTTTTGGAAACTTGTCTTGGCATTGTGCACTAATAATATAGAATTTATCGTCAATTCAAAGATAACCTATTGTCATTGAGGGAATGAATGTATTTATATTTGATTTGATGATAACTACACTAATTCCACTATTTATGATTTATTCTAGGGAACTAGAATCCTATATGTACATGTCTTATTGAATGATGCCGCTAGTGTATTTTTCTTTAAAATTGAGGATAAATGTATTTGTACAAAGGATCTAGCGTTTGGTAATCTATGTAATTATGTGTAATTATTTCACTTTTTGGTGTATCTTTGAGTCAATGATACTATTACGAGATTCTCAAGTGTTATTGATCTATATGTCACCTCTAGTTTGCGTAAGAATACCAATAAGTTTCAATATGAAGAAGATAACTTATCTTCAAGTCAAGGATAATTTTCAGCCCTTCCTAACCTTTGATTTTATGAATTCAAATGACAAAATTATACGTACTCAAATAATTAGTAGAGATTATATGCCACATTTCACTACTTTTGGACTTTAAGGAAAATTTTGGACTTTGTGAAGATATTGTCTATTGGTATATCTTCTGATAATATGAAAAATGAAGTTGGATAGCCTTTAAAAGGAAAATTACATCCCTTATAAGTGATTTTTTCTGCATGAAGAAAAATCCACCCCTAGAGTTTGGCCGAAGAGGAGTGTGTGGACTCTAACCTATATTGCCTCCAAGCAATGGACTCCTATAACCATGGATAATATTCTAGACTCAAAATTACCTTAAAATCATAATTAAGGCACCAAAAAGGACTCTAATTTAGCCCTAAAAAGTAGATCCAACACATGACACCATCACATGAAGACCACCATTTCACATGCATTGACTTCATTTGCAATTTCCACTTAATTTCCTATATTCAACCCTAAGAAATTCAATCCTCTCAAGTAATTAATAATGTACCTCCTCTTCTTTAGTCGCTTTACTTATAAACCCTAATTTTAGTGCAATTTGGATAGCGCTTCCGCACTTGCCCCAAAACAAAAAAAATAACTAACTAATTATGCATTCTTTTTAGAAATCCCCATCTCACAAGAGAAAATGATGCATGTGTAGTGACCCACTCAATCAAAACAAAGCAAGTAGGTATTTTAATCAATCATTACAGTTTTTTTGTATTCAATATAGTAGAAAAATGTCATAATACAACCAACAAGAGAAAAACAATCATCGCAGCATGGCAGCAGACACCTTGCACTAATTTAACTCTCTAGTCTTTGTCCTTGATTTAAATTGGGCAAGCCATAATTTTATGAAATGATAACTTTTCCATCTTCATCCTCCCACAAATTCAAATCATTTGATTATGCTAGCCACTCGCCATCGCTTATAAAGTTGGCAATCTTTTGTGGTGGCGATAGCTAACCTCCTCTCACTAAATTGGCCACCAGCGACTTATCCGTGTTCCAAATGAGTCAAACCTAGACTTTTTGGAAAGCGAGCTTAAAGGCACATCTCCTTACCAATTTTCATCTCTATACAAGTTTCCATGTTCCTGCTATTGCTTGCCAAAGTGAGCAATCCAAATCTCAATTCCAATTCTCCCCTCATTCTTAAGCAATTTTCCATTTGACTTCAGAATCCTCTATTTTTCATCTTTTTTCTTCCATAAATGGTGAAACCTACTCAAAAAATTGTTCCTACATGATTTCCTTCTTTAATCCTTAATAATTTCTGCTTCAAAAACTCATAAAACTCCAGAAGCTTCCAAAATACATGCACATACACAAAAGTTGCAAGAGAGAATGAACACCAAACCCTAATTTTGCCTATACCCAACTTCCTAACAATTTAAAATCCCTAATGACATTCATCCAACTCTAATTTGCTGAAAATCTACTAAAATAGTGTAAAATGCACCAATTCAGTGCAAATTGTGCTAATTTAGTGCAAATTGTGCCAGATCTGTGCACCCCCTCCTAAATTATTGCTTTTTCTCCAATTTCACTATTTTTATTCCATTTTAGTGATTCCTTCACTAATCTAGTATTCTAGTAGTAATTTTGAGTTCATGAACTTGTTTTGTGTTTTTTCATATTTATTATTTTTTGTAGTTTTCAGTTTACTTTTAGCTTCATTTCCTACTTGTAGCATTTTGGTTTTTATTTTCTATTTTTTTGGTCTTCATTTTTATGTTTTTTATATTTGGAATTTCTCTTTGGTTTCTAATTTTTCTCTAATATCATTTTCCATTTGTAGGATTTTGTCTTCAGCTTCTAACCATTCTACTATTTGACAATGTCTAATTTGATTACTTTACGACACATGCTTAAAGTCTTTTTAGTTTTAAATCCCTAGATTCTACCTAGATTTTTCCCATTATTTTCTTTTAACTACATTTCTAAATTTTTATCCTAAATTCCTAAAGTTCCTATTTCTATCTCATTAAAAAACTTTCTAATTGCGGTTCTAGCTTAATGTGAAGTACTAACACTTCTGGATGTACAAATTCAAGCATAATGTTTATATTTTTCACAATCTAAAAAGTGAACTAGTATAATGATTTACACCCCTTTAGGATACTAAATCTTGATGCAAGGGAATGATCTCCCTTAAGTGTAGGATTCTAGGTGTTGGAACAAATAAATGAATTTGGGATTATGTGAACTCCCATATTTATTGTAAAAATTACATTTAGATTTAGGATTGGGTTTATGTGCAACATCGGAGATCAAGAGGTTTCACAAGATATTTCTTAGGATATTACATACTACAAAAAATGATGAATCAAAATAATGTAATTATGAACAGTTGGTAAGGTTGGTGTAATCATAATTAGATACTGAAGGTGGATTCACCACTTTATAATCATTTGGATGCAACAAATAGGTGCCATTCAAAGCGAATGAAGGCTTTACGTTAAGTAACCCAGCTAGTCCATTTCATCTATGTATTTTTTGAGACTTACATTATATAATTGCCTTTTGGGGGGGGGAACAAATGGAAAGAGTCCTTTGCATTAAAAAAACATTATATAGATACATTGCAATATACCATGCTTTATTTAAATAAAAAAGGACACAATCATTTTTTGGGGAGTTCATCTTTGATCTTGCAACCAAACAAACCGTAATGCTACTATCAACATAAAAAGTTAAAGTGGTACTACAATGCAAGCTTCAAACAATTTGTTGGCATTACATACTATTGATCATTTGATCATGAGCACCTACATACCTAAGCCTACATCTTTTCAATCCTTAAGGTACTAGTAGAATCATGTATTTATCTAGATTTGGGTTGTCTAACTTAACATTGTTTATCTAGATGTTCAATGTAGCAACCCCATGTTTTTATGTCAAAATTGACGTCCACTAACATTCACTATAACATTTTCAATGACATAAAAATATGGAGTTGCTACATTGAATGTTTAGGTAAACAACGTCAAGTTAGACAACCCATGTCTAGATAAACACAAGATTCTTCTAGTGAGGCTTGTAATCACTATCTCTTTTCACCTCACCCCTACTATTCTTGTATCTAATTCTCTTAGTGACGTCTTCATCATCAGATGTATCTTCCAAATTGTTAGATGAGGATTGTAAAATTGTGCATCCTTTATCATATACTTCTTTGCATATGAGTGATTTCATTGGTATGCCCTTCTTCTTTTCACTTCTCAATTTTAATATGGTCTTATTAGTGCTTTTTTTAAGGAAAGGGATTTTTTTTGTTTTCCTCTTTGAAGGAGGGAGACATGCATTAAGTGGGATTCTACCCATATTTTGTCTTTTGATTGGGGTGATTGCAAAAGGCTGCATTACTCTTTTGTTTTTGCCTTTAGTACATTCTTTGACTTGTGATTTCACTACTTGAAGCTCTCTTTGAATGATTATCTTCATTGCATTCTTGGACTGTGGTAAAGGGTCAAATAATTTCATAAATTGTTGTGGTGGATGGCCATGTGTGGTCCACTTCTACAATAAAGCCAATGTTTCATCCTTCTCAGTATTGCTAGATGATGACAAAGTTTGACTTTGATTAATGGAAGGGTCCTTGTCTTTGGAAAGGTTCAAAAGCCGTTTTCTAACTCCTGAGCTTTTTGAACCATTCAAAGTTGTACTAGTGGTTTTAAATAGTGTACGTTGAGGAGAAGAAGCACAGCAAAGTGGTATTTGAGGATCCTACATAAGTTGCTTCTTGCCTTTGTCCACAAATGTTGGTCTCTTAGATCCAACTAAACATGGATCAACACTCTTCTTCACTTCATTTCACTCATTACATTCTATATTTGGTTCCCAAGTACTCTTGCTTGCCAATACTACAATTCACTCAACATTTGCATTGCCCACATTCATTTGGACCGTCACCTTACATCCTCCTTCATCATTGTATTTGTTATTTTCTTTGATTTGTGCCATTGCTTTAGATGGAGATTTCAAAATTTATTGAATTGCAATTGTTTTTAGAGTCCCATCATTAGCAATTGTTGTCCTATTTACCTCTGCTTTCTCTACAAAAGCATCCTTATTGTCCAATAAAATGTTTTGGCTATTTATAAATCTGGTTCTACCTACAAATCTTACGATCGAAGGTACATCTTTATTGTACTAACAATTGTCCTCGTCTGGTAAAAAGGCATATATGTCTTCATCATTAATTCCAAAGTCTTCATTGTCTCCTTTAGGACCATCAAACATTTCATCATAAAAATTGTTCAAGTCATTGTTTTGGGCATTTTTGTCATCCCATATGGTACCCCCATCCTCATCTTCCAAAATCCGAACTAGGGCCGTCCAAATCCTCTGACTCCATGTTCTCATGGTACTTCTTCTCATAATTTTTTTTGATACAGCTAAGACTTTTGAATTAGAATACACATACACCAAATCTGTTGCTTGTTGTGCCTTCAATTTGTTTCAAGATTTATTGTGAATAAAAGAATAGCTACTCCAATTTCGTTCACATGAAGATGATGATATTAGTTGAGCCAATATCCTCTCAGCAATTAGAGCAATGAGCTTTCCACATGCACCCTTATAATCCCATCAAGCATGTGCCGACAATATGGAATGATTTGGGTCTAACATGTTGTGGAACGGAAGTTCCCTATATTAAAAGGCTACAAATTCCTTCACCACATGCATGTAACTTCTTGATTATCATATCTTCATTATAACACACTCGCATGCATCTGTTGTATCTTGATCGTCAGCCATTTATTTATTATGAAGAAAATAGCATGGTTGTCATACTAGGCGGATGTCCGGTTTGCCCATCTGTTTGATTTTCTTGTTCGGTAGAGGTCCCATCCATCCGATGTAGTCAACATATAGTTGACTTTTTTATAAAGAAAAAAAAAGCGAGGTGGGTACCACATTGGCACCACCTCGCTACCAACTAGGATGTTGGACGCGGACTGAATCGATAGGGGCGTAGACGTTGGATAGGGCACGGACATCATCATAATAAGGTGCAGATAGGAGGTGAGGTTGTGGACATCATCTTGACAAAGTGCGGACAGGAGGTGAGGGTATGGACGTCATCCTAGCAGGTGTAGACAAAAGATCAGGGCACGGACAAGGATTGGAACAGGCACCGTGGGGACCTACTCTAAAATAAAAAGGCAAAAAAGGGAGAGGGGGGAGGGGGAGGGAAAAAAGTAAAAAAGAAGGGGAGAGGAAAAAAAGGAAAAATTTAGCACTTATACTAGAAATGGTAGTTTTGGGGGTGTTTTGGGTGAAAACATAGTCTAATACATTTAGAGGTTTTACTAACAAAAGATAAAAAATAAAAAAAAATAATGTAAAAATAAGAAAAATTTGGAATCCACTTCATAAATTAGTTAAATATCCTTTAAAATAAATAAATAAATCTTGATCACAATATTGAAATATAAAAATTAAATATTCATAACAATATTCAATACATTTTATATCTTTCAATGTAATGATATATGTTTTGTTTTATTATGATATTTTAAAATTAAAATAAAACATTAAATTGTGAAGCATTATTTATAAAATCAATAATGATCCTGTGGTTGTAGGGTCCTAAAATATTTTTTTAATAAATTTGATATATGTACTAGACATGATAGTTTTGAAGCCCTATATTGATAACTTAGTACAATTTTGAAGATGCCAAAGGACTTTACAATATGCCCATGCACTTTTCCATTCAAAGTTGTTTACTTCCTACACATTCATCGATTTATACAAGTGATACAATTGCCAAAAGGGAAGAAAAACAAATTGTGTATAATAGGTTTTATATATGAGATATTTGGCAATTGCCAAGTATACGTGCTCTTCTTTTAGGGTGACTTATCTTCTACATAACCACCACATACTAAACTTCAATAAATAATTACAAATTACTATGTATGAAAACAACAATTAGGCATAGTTCAACAATGCAGTGCCTTCTTCAATGTGTCTACAACATCTGACACAGATGCCCTTTTGTAAACATCTTTTTTCTAGAGGCTTCCTAGTTTCAGCTTCAGATTTTGATACTACTCCAGGTCTTTTTTGATAAAATATTTTGGATTCCATTCTTCTTTCCAAATTTGAGACGCTATCCATCCCATTGCATATACATGAATAGCCATAGAGTACAAGTGTGTTTGTTTCATGACCTTAAGCAAGTTTATTGAGCCCTCTTCTTTGTATATATAGAACAATTCTAAGGCTGTAAATCTTTGCAAGTTTTTCTCCCTTTAAAGCAACTCCATGGTCCAATAACCATACCTTGATGGCTCATTTTTTACAATTTGGCCAGAAAGCAACCAATCACAAATCCCTATGTATATTGTATTAACTTTTCAATCATCAAAATGGAGAGAACATTGGATTATGGAGTTATGTCGTTGTATATATAATGTGCATCATGGTATTTTCCTACAATGACAAGTAACTATAGTGCCAAGTTCTCTCGATTTCTACGATAAGTTGCAACCCATCCAAATTCCTTCTTCGTGAATCTTGTATCTTGCTGCTACACAATCTTATCCACTGGCATTGATTTATTCACTTTTGAGTTGTGTTTGGACAAGAAAGAAACTAGAAATCCCCCATTCCACCAGAGTGTATAGCCTTCCATTATTTTAAGATACAAGTACACAAGTCTAATGATGCTAGGATGCTTCACTAGACACCCCCTTGCCTCATTTATGATTGTTTGGCGCTTCTCTTTTTCATTTAGGGTCTTCAAAGCCTTTTTGGCAAAAAAAATCCAATTGGAAATGCTCTTCAATTTCGTAAGCATCACCTTCCTAATGGTCTTATATGCACCAACCGCTTTTTGTTCTGGCATGGGGATTGCTTTCATAGGACTTTCAAGCCACTTAAATGTTTCACTCACGCAATGAACGTGTATCTTGTCTTTGATTGTTGCTTTCCATGGTGCTTGTTTTTTTTTACGCAAAGAAGAATATTGCTGAGCAAACTTCTAGATCATGGTCAATTTGGAAACAAAATCTTTGTCCTCTATGTCCCAATCAATACCATCTTCTTTCTTACTTGTGTGGTAACACCAATTTACCACAATATTAGTAGTCAACGCAACCACCTGTTTATCTAGCCACTTTGAGTGCAAGTAATAATCAAAGAAATTGTTGAATCATTCAAATGCTTCAAACTCTGACTCTCGCTCCCTTCGCAAGTCAAAGGTCGATTTATGGTATCTTTCTCTATTTAGCGCCAAATATTCCTTCATCAACATCTTTGAATGTCGAGTATAAAACACAATAGCTATTGCTCTACTTTTGACCACATATTCATACAGGGGCATATAAAGATTTGGGGTCTTCTTACACCTCTTTTGGACTAATGACAAAGGATTTGATGAACCCAAGGCTACTAATGTATTTATGGATGGAAGTACCATCTCATGAATATCATCTAAACCTACAAACATTAGATGTTTATCTGATGATCCACTCCCTTCTCCTATCGTAATAAAAAATAACTTCTCCAATGGGCTTATGTTTCAATCTCTAAATACAAAATTTTTAAATTTAAAAAAATAAGGCATGGTATGTGGGCCAAGCCCTACTACCTACCAAAGTCACTTGCATAGGTCGTTGAGCAAACTAGCACGTGAGGCATAGGGCATGGACTTGGCAAGAGAATGAGGAGGGAGAGGCGGATTTATATAGTCCCTGCCCTACCTACATCTCCGCTTGCTCCCATAGTATCCCGACTTACTTTCGTAACATTTCCGCCCGCTTTCGCTTCTGCCCTGCCCAATCTACGTCCCTGCCTCTTCTTGCCCTTGTCCCCACCCACTCCCCTCCCATTTCCGCCCTGTCCACATTCTCAACTGAACATTCCCGCCTTGACCTCAATGACGTTCCTACCCCTATCTAGACATCTTTGCCCTAACCTCAATGACATCCTCGCTTCTACCTTGACGTCCCTGCCCTGATGTCCGCGCCCTGATGTCCCCCTTTGGCCTTATATAAGGCCATCCCTGCCCCATTTGTCCCCGCCTCATATATTCCTAGTCATCCATTTCTTAGTTGAGTTGATTGTGGGTGTCGTGCGAGGTCTACTTTGATTTGTACGAGGGGAATTTTCAATTTTTTTCTACAATAGCAACACCGGTAAGAATGACAAAGAAAGAATGAGACAAGACTCAACAAGCGGGAAACAAACATTGAAAGAGGTTGTATATTTTACGCAACCTTGCAAAAATTGTCTTTGGAGGTTGGGAGGGATTACTTGAGCCATGGAGTTTTGAGGATTGTGCTAATTATATAGAGTGGCGCTACATTGACAAGGCTTTTTTGTAAGAACAGCACAACTATCATTGATTCTTTCACAAGGCAAACTTAAAACATTGCATCAACAAGGCAATTAATAAATCGATGCATTAAAGTATATCAGGTGTTGTACGACCTCTCCATTGTCAAACAGAATGAAGTATATCTCTTCATTGCACAAGGTATCTATGCTAAGGTGAAGCTGAACAAGAGAGTGGATTGGTCATTTGGTCCACCTTGAAGGCTTTAGGGGAGAATATCAGAATTCCTACCTTAGCTAATGGATTAATTCCAATGGAGGTGCGGAAGTACCCCCAAGGTGAATTGGGCAAAATGAAAACATTGATTTAGCTACCAAATACATATGAGATCGAGGCCTCTTCTATGGATAGCAACTCTGATGGGTCTCATATTCTAGTTGCATTGATCCATAGAGCACAACAATGTGCCAAAAAGAAGAGGGTTCAACGGGCAACTAATGAAGTTATAGATGAAGTTCTACATGAGGTACAATTGCTTGTAAATGACGAATCAACAATAGGAATTGTTAATGTTATTGCTGCTGTGGATACAATCCAAAGCTTGAGGAGCCAATTAGAAGATTGAAATGTTGAATTGCATACTTTGTATGAAGATGTTCACAATTTGAGGGAAGAAATCAAAGAAAAGAACAATATTATTGTTCAACAATAATATGGTATGGAAGACCTTCAACACGCTTTAGAGGCTGCAAAAATAACCAATGAAGGCTGGGATGTGTGGAGTGCATGAAATTCAAAAAGATAGAAATAATATAGGAAAATAGTAATATAGTATAGAATTTTTCAAAATTTTCTTAGAGATAGGAGAAATAGAATAAACAAGTGTCAAACTTAGGATAGCAGTATTTGAAACTATGCCATACCGGAATTGGACGGAACTAAAGACAAAAACCAGAAACACTAGATTCCGATGGCCTATGATTTTTAGGTTCTTGCCTAGGAGGACTAGGAAAATGTTACGGGAACGGTCTGGAAATCCGTTTGCTTTAGGAACGTTGGAGAACCCTGGGGTACTTAAGCCCACCGCCAAGATCATTTTCTCCTTCTTTCTTCTTTTCATGTTTTCACACGTGATTAGTCGAGTGAAAGAGTGGTGAGTTAGGATTTGGATAAGAGAGAGTGAAGAGAGGTCGGTGCTGATCGCACCGGATTAGATATGGCCACACAATTACGAAAATCCGCAATCACGGCCTAACTGATTACTTTGGCCATTCCATCTAATCCAGATGATCGAAAACTCCTAGACAAGAATCTAGCTAAGATGGGTTGTCTAGATTTTATACAAAGGCCATGGAGTCTCAAGAGCGACGTAATGGTTCAGAGGCGACCCGTAACTTGGACCACGGACATGTGAGCGGAAGTTTATAGGTTCGCTAAGACAAGATACAGATTTGCATCCTAAGTGGACAAGTACACCTTTGGAAAGTTTTGAGGTCCGGATCACCCGAAGGAAGGGTACGCCATTAGTGATTGCAAGGATGCTAGGTAGAGGTGGGTGCTGGAGTTTCTCATCCCTATCCTATATCCGAAAAAGTCCACTAGATTTACGATCACCATGACGAACACTTTGTTTGAAACTCTAAAAGATAGGCCGATTAATTAAGGACAGATAATCAAGGCGGTGGTAGCTAAGTTAGCAGATACCGTCTCACATAGAAAATCTAGCCCGATCAGTCCCTACTTCTTCTACCTCTATCATCACAATGAGGTGCTGAGCGATTCGGAGTTGGTAGCATACCAAACCAGAGTCAAGGTCCTAAAGTATAATCTCATGGCGAAATACAAATCCGAACACTCGCAATTGAATCCAAAGGAAGAAGTTCTAGAAGTCAAGGAGGAACCTACCAAGCACTAGAGGAAGTCAACGAATCTGGCTTCACAAAGGAAGTTGCCGTTACTAGAGGGAGGGGAGCCCAGCCAAGTTTCGGCACCACAAGGCGAGTTGGATTTATTCAAGAATGTCATTTAGTGGTTGTATCACGCCAAGGGGACGTATGACGGGATGACAGTCACCGTCGTCAAAATCTGTGAGACACTGAGTGGTGTAGAATCGGAACGGATCATCGAGGAGATCAAACAACGACTCGGACCAGAAATTCTAGAAGAAAAGCATGGACGTATCCGGAATCTGAAGAAGGAGCATGATGACCTCAAAGTGTAGTTGACCTCAATGGAGAGGGAGTTGAATGCGGGACAACAAAAAGAGTCAAATGCTTTCCGGATCATCCGAAACCTGAAGGACACGATTCCATTCGCATTGGATGAAATGCTGAAAGTTGAGCTCATCAACGCCAAACTGATTGCAAATGGCCACATCATTGGATTGAAGGTATTCAAAATCTTGGTAGACTTCGAAGCAAGGATGGAGGCATTACTGAGGAAACTCTACGCACTTTTACAGAATATCGAGCATGACCAGACACTTGACCTATCCGTGTTTCTGGAGGTACTTGCCATCATGTTTCCGGGTTTACAGGATCTGGGACTGCAGGAGCAAGTATCGACATCGTCAGGTCTCGTCCAACCAACTTCCATATCTTCACTTTTACCGCACAACGATCAGCCGAGGAACCTTTCTGCAAGCCAGACACTAATTCCAGAAGGAGAGAAGATCCCACCCGGATCGGTTACGACTTCAACTCCAAAGCCCAGCCCGACAAAGACAAAGACTTTTAATCCGTTAAATTTGTAGAGTTCATAGGGGACCTTCAAGATACCACCCATTCCGATTCGCTGAGATTTGGTTGCCTGGATGGGAGTCATTGCGAAACCGGCGCGTTCGTATCCGGAAAGTTTCATCCACATGGTCCAAGAAGCTACGGCCCCGACTCAAAAGAAGGACGATACAATGGTGACTTTAGTTGACTACTCACTAGGAGATGACAACGTGGAGATCTAGGAAATTCAGGAATCCAAGGAAGAGATCATTCAAAGCAATGAGACGAAAACTGACGAAGAAGAGGAGGAATCCGGATCGGACAAGACTGCTCGATCCGCTCCAGCAATCAAGACCCAATACCTTCTTTTATTTTGTATTTAATCCTTGAAGGACTATTGTCTTTTTGAAGGATAAATGGCATTTCGAACGTGTATATAGTATCTATATTATGAATTTTCTTCTTATTCTTTCAAAGGCTTTTCTTGAAGATAGAGAAATTATTTAGCTTTGTGGAAATATAACTTATCTTTCAATCGGTATTGGGGAACAAATGCTATGCCTAAATAAACTGAAAAAAAATAAACAAGAGATGAAGGAAGGAGGGCAATGCAAAAAAATGTCAAAAATTTATATTTAAAATTATATTTTAGTTTTTTCTCAATCCCCATAAATTGTATTTTTTTGTATATGAAAAGCCTTGATTCATCCTATTTGGATTTTATGTGGGAAAATTATGGATAGTCTTGTTTATCAAGCAATTAAAGCAATTTTTAGAAAAAATAACTTGTATAAATTGCTTCATAAAAAAGTATGACCATTGGGATTAGAAGATTAGTGTACTTTAATACCATTTTAGAGATATTAACTCTTAAAGGACTGTTTGTCCCTTTGGGCCTCCGAGACAATTTGGGTCTACGTAGGTTTCACATGTCTCAATTTATCATGAATGTTTATGAGATTATTTGAGGTTGTGAAGTTTTTTGAGAGCTTTGTGAATATATAATTATTGTTTCAATTGGTCCCCAGGAGAAAAATTTATGGTACAATATGTCCAAAGCAAAAGTCAACAGGAAGCACGAAAAATATCAAAAAAAGTCAAAATATTTTTTTGAATATTTTTTTCACTAAAATCTTATATTTTTGTCTACATCTGAAGCTTTCATTCATTCCATTTGGATTAGTTATGAGAAAATTATGGACAGTTTTTGTTTTGTGGGCAATCTAAGCATCTTCTATTTTTTTGTAAAAATAATATGTAGGATTCATTTGTGAATGCAATTTTTACAATTTTCCAAAAGAAATTGTTGGAAAAGGTTAGATTTGCTTTTTAGAACAATCTCACCGTCGGGATTATTGTATGTCATTGCCATTTTAAAGCTATTAATGATTTAGTATTCCCTTCAATCTTTAATGTACTTCTACTTAATAAATTTTTAATGAGTGAAAATGAAGTGTTTTTTTGTTGAACTTTTTCCCTTACATTCTAAACTCTACAATTCAATATAAAAACTTAGGAAATCAAAATTAATAGTGCAAAAATTTCTAGTGAAAACGATTCAAAGCCCAAAAATCTAGTTAAACAAGTTACAAACAAACTTCTTTTGCTTATTTTGGATGCAAATACCTTGCAATCTATGCAGTGAAATTTGATGAAATGTTTTACCAAATGTTTTCAAACAAGTTAAGTACAGGATGTAATGGTTGGATTTTTAAAAAATATACTTCTTTGGTTTTCTTAAGTGAACACAATAAAAGTGGTAGTTCAAAAATGGGTTTTGATAGATAACACCCTTCGAGCTTTAGAGGTTAATAATTTAGGGGTTAAAAACTCAATTTTTTTTTTTTGCCAAGACTTTCAACTAAATTCTATATCGTAATGATTTTAGATTGAAAACATGTCATATGGCAAATTATGAGATTAAAAATTTTAAAGGATGAGCAAACCACACGGTGGACGGTCAAGCGTTTGCCGCATCAGATGGCTTCAACAAGGTGGACGCTATGCCGTCTGCCTACCTCGACGGACGCCTGAATGGAGCCGACGATTGGATGATTGATCGTGCACTTTGATGGACGATCGATCCAATGGACGTTCGGGTGTTCTTCCAAACGTCCGCTGAGCCATCTGCTGCGTGGAGACCATCCGATTTGGCAGACAGCCTAGTGTCTGTTGCATTGGACGGCCCCAATGAGACGGACCACGTGTCCATCCATCTGCCTGGCTACGACTGCTCATCCTCCACCACTTGTCTGCCTATTCGCAACCACGTGTCCGCTCATCTGCGATCGCCTACCCATCCGCTGCCTGTCGGAAAACAACGTTTTGCAAATGCCTAGGGACGTCCACACCTGAACATCTACGTCCGTTGGACATCTGTCCATGACATTGGACGGACCTGAGAAGTTAGACAGTCAGCCATCCACCACATTGGATGGCCTCCGTCCGACCAATGGCGTGGACAGGAGGAGGCCATCGGCCTCACATGAAAGGGATATGGAACTGTATGCCCTTCACTTCTACCTCCCTCTTGCGGCCTCATTTGTAAGAGAAAATAGATTGCTTGGTGATTTGACCTCCAGTGGCTCCTTTGTTTGGGATAGTAGGAGTTTCTTATATAGGGGAATTCTTGTCAATTTTTTCTCTAATGTTTGACGTTTATCACGTTTTCACTTTCATACGATCAACAGGATCAAAGAGGGTGCAAAGGAACAAGTGTCCAAGATTTAATGGGATTGGAAAAATATATTGAAGAGTTGTTTAGAGATTCTTCTATTCCAAACTCTATTAATGCTCTTGTATCTTATTGAAACATCAAAAAAGGTTGGGGTTTTTTTCCAAGTGTTGGAGGATGTTTAATTGTAGCATGTGAACATTTTTCAAGATCAATCTGCTAAACAAATCCAACTTCTCTGATGCCACAATGCACTCTAAAAACTTAATTAGTAATAAATTTGCATCACCGGATGAGACAACATTTCTTGTATCCTTTTGGAAAGCAAAAAAATATACGAGACTCTTGTTACAATTTGTATACTCGTGAAATGTTTTTTTGCTTTCCAAAAAGGATCAGGAGATGTTTTCCCATCTGATGCTGTGGATATATTGGCAATCATGTTCTTAGAGTGTATTGTGTCATCAGAGAAGCTGGATCTACCTATCAATTATTGGAGTATGTTTACATACCACATTTGAACATTCTCCATTACTTGAAAAAGAAGATTGAGCTTTCTTGATGCTACAGTAAACTCCAAGAGTATTAGTAGAAATATATTCACGTCTTCAAATTAAATGAAAATTCCAATTTCACTTAAAAATGCAAAGAAATGATATAAATCCTTGCTGAAAATTGTATGCACTTGTATGAGATTGTGAGTGTATTCGTGAAGGATTTGCGTGACCAATTGATATTCTCAAAACTTTTGTCAAAGTTCAAAACACATTCTCATATGCACAAAGGAAAATTCTCATTATATAATCAATGTCAATGTTTCACTCAACACGTGCTATTTTAAGTATTTGACCTCAAGGACAACAGTCCAAGACTTATTCTTCATGAAGTGTTTAACCCTAGAGGACCAGGCAAGATCATTTTTCTTTGAAATTCACTAAAGACATTCATTTCTGCTACGTTCAATCAAAGAAAACCCAAATTTTTTTATTAAGAATCTAAGTATAGGATCTTCTAACTTATTTGTCTAAGATCACATGGTAAAAATTTCAAGAAGTTTGACTGTATAGATTGAAAGATATGAGCATTCAAAGTTGGGAAAGAAAATTTTTTTTAGCTCTATTTTGCAATTTCAGATGACTTTGATTGCCATTTATGGAATTTTTTATACTATAGACTTTTTAATTAAATATATCTTGTATTGAAAAATACAATTGAGAGTTCAAAGAAAGAAATGCAGGAAAAAATATTTGCATTTCCTTTCTTTAAAAAATTGTTAGGTAGAAGTAGGTTCAAGATGGACAGAAGACCAAAATCATTAATAATTCTTAGATAGGATTGTCACACAATAATTTCAAAGGTAAGTATCTTTTAGGAAGAAAGTTTAACTGTATCCAACAATTTAAAAAAAAATTATGAATGTTGCATTCAAATATGAATTATAGAAATTTTTTTTGATTGTATGAGAAGGCGAAAAAAGAAGATTATTTATAATTTTCTCATAACAAAATCAAATGGAATGAATCAAAGCTAAAGATGTAGACAAAAATACAACTTGGAAGGAAAAAAAATTGAAAATTTAATTTCAATTATTACTAAATTTATTTTTTTGGCTCATCGAATTCAAATTTGGACTTTGTATGCTATAACTTTTGCTTCCAAGCACCAATTGAAATACAAATTGTATTCCTAAGGAGCTAATCACTTTTGCTATTTTATGTAAAAGCTTCGAGAAGTTTTATTTAAAATTGAGATCATAAGAACTTGTCCAAATTCTTAATTGTCTCTTGAGGGGACAATGGTCTATCTATTTAAGGCCATTAGCACAACAATTGGCCTCCTCATTTGGCCTTACCAAAGGTGCATGTAAAAAATTTTCCATGAAATTTGAGGAATTTATTATTAGTCAATTAGCTCAGAAGATCAATAGGACATGCATGTCGGAGGCATACTACCATTTGCAAGGTCATGGAGGCGGTTCACATGTAAAGTACGAACATAAGGCCTTAGCACAAGTCTTTCAACTCTACTAAGAGTAACTTTGTGTAGATGTCCTGATGGTCATAGTAGTTTGGTGTTAGTGATTTTGCGATTTACTTTTTTGTTCCATTGGCTTATACCAGATGAACGTTTCCGTTGGTCCATATTGAACTTTAACAATATTATATATAACTATAGAAGTATACATTATGCAATATTTGTAAAGACAAAGACATATAGAGGTATACGTGTGGATTACGTAGTTGAGTAGTATATACAAATTATATACATCACTTTTATCACCAATGAATGTCAATGTAGTTTTAATTGAAGGTAATTGGAAAGTATGTTTTAATCGATAACAATTTTAGAGTTTCTAAAAATCTCAACGTCATTTGCCATTGTATGTTTGGAAGGAAATCTCAAAATCATAAGATTATTATAAATGTATTTTTTTCAAGTATTAATCAATAGTTGTTCAATTAACAAGCTTTTGTTTTAAATTTTCATTCCAATGATTTTAGGAGTACAAAGTAATTGAAGTATAAGTAAAAGCTACCTATTTGGCTACTTGGCTATTTGTTACTAGAAAATTTTATCTTCTACATCTCTCCTAAGTTTTAAATAATCGTTGAAAAAAAATTCAGCCACCTCGCCTTGCCCTCTTCAACATCCCGTCCGCTTGTTCATTTGTTCACTTTGTCTACCCCATCCATCCATTCACCCATCTACTTTGTCCGACCCATCGGCTCATCCACTTTATCCACTCCATCCGCTCCGTTCACCCGCCTCCATCCATCCCGTCCACCCATCCATCCGCCCATTTGTCCACCCCACACATCCACATGTCCACCATGTCTGCCTCATCTACACTATCTATCCACCCATTTACTCAATCCGCCCACTTGTTCGCCTGATCACTCATCCACTAGATGGGGTAAAGTACAAATTCTCTATGTCCCTGGATGTTCAAGAATTTGCGGATGTTGATGCTAGACATCTATCTGCATGTCTAGACGTCCCAACATCTATACTACCCTGATTACAAATAAAAGTGAGGAAGAGGTGTCAAGCCCAAGTTAGGAACTACCTCTTGTACCACTCTACCAACTAGTGCTATGACAAACCATATGTGTAATGTCTCCTCTAGGAGAGCTACCCTTCTCTATATGCCTATTGGTTTTGCTACAAATAGCATCTAACTAAGAACAACCTATAGTATAAGTTCCTACAACATGTTACTAAGGTTGTAAAATGTTGTAAAACATCAACATGTAATCCTAAACATGCAATCCTAAACATATTACTCACTTACTTGAACATATAAAACATAGAATTCTTATAATACTCATTGCATAATCACAAAGAATAAGCAAAGGAAATAAGTGATGCACAAAGTGACCCAAATTTTTTTTTCCCTTTGGAATTTCAAGTTCTTTAATTCATTGATACACTTTACAATAAAAAGTGTGGGCAAGGGTAGAAACATTCCTAAGTACATTTACATAATGCATTTTTACTCTCTAGTTTATTTATATAAAGTTCAAGAATATATTTTGGTAAAAGTTGAAATTAATTTTCTTCTTGATTACATTCACATAATACTAATTGGTCTCTAATTTATTCATATATTGTTTGAAAAAATGTTTTGGCAAAGACAAAAAAATAATTTTTTCAAAATTACATGCATATAATTTGTGCTTGCACTTAAATGATGTGAGATGCAATTACCTTTGAATTAAATAGAAAACAAACAAAAATTGATGAACTAGAGCATGAAAATTTCACTTATAAAATGTAAGAGTATTCAACTAAGATGTTTGTAGATTTGAAATCATCCTTTGCAAAACACATAAAATTAATGCTAAATGAGGGGCAATAAGTCTTGGACCTTATCAAAGGTAATGAGTCATCATTGCAATCACACAAGGTTTGCGCAACACTCTAAAAACGAGAAAACAAACACATCTTCGTTGAGTTGCTTAGATGACCTTTTGACATTGTTTTCTATGACAGTTTCCAATGAGTACCTCACATATTTCAATTTGAAACTTTAAATGAGTCATAGGATGATATGAGAGATTATAGTCCTTGCATTTGTTCAAATAAATGGTATATATGTTCACTATGCTCATGTCCACAAGGAAAAAGAAAACCTATTGCTACTATTTATGCAACCAAATTTGATATGTATAAGAAGCATGCAATTGATTTGCCACATTAATACCCCACAAATATATTGTGTATTTGAGGTGCATAGAAGACATTTGAATGTTGTTTTAAAATGATCCATTTTTCAAGGTTATAATACCATTAGAAATTGATACAAAAATTGAATGGGTATGACATGTGTAGAAATAAAGACTGGCTTATCTTTCTATAAGATTGAATTCATTTGTTTAAACTTGTACATGCACTACTCTAAGGTTCTTTGTGTATATTGATTGAATGTCTTCATATCCTTTAAAGTGTCTAAAAGGCCTACTTGATTTGGTTGAATAGCATAAGTTCCTCTCTCAATAAGTCCTTGAATAAGGCAATGGACAAAAAAAGATTGTACATAGTTATACATGATCCTTGCCTTTATTTAAAGCCATAGCTAGTCATAACTAGTCAAGCTTCTCCTCTAACCTCCTCTCATAGTGTCTAAGTCTCCTATAAGATTTTTATCACAATAGATCTTAAAATTCAATACAAATTTTGAGATAAAGTCTATGAAATACCAAGCCTTCAAAACCCACTTTTGAAGATTTTGTCACATAAACTACCATGTTAGATAATATTTGCCTTTACAACAAATCATCATTTTGTTTATGGTTGCAAACTTCCCGAATTTTCATACTCTATTGCAATTACTTCTAATCATATCAATCAACCACTTCATTAGGCCCATCTTGCTATAACTTGGCATTGTTGTATCCCTCATGTACTTACTTGAATTATAATGTACAAATACTTCTTCAATAGTACAAATCTAGACCTTGACATGAGGTCTAAGATAGTTGAGTAATGGAATAAAGAGCCTTTCTTGTGCTAGTAAGTTTTTGTGTTGGACTAACATTTTGCAAGTGTTTTGTCTTTTGCTAAACCTGGCAACAATATATAGGCCCTCCCTTTGATATCTTGTTTTTATAAGCAAAGTTGAAGACTATAAAAGTATGTGTCAATTCTAATGGCCACTACAATTTCTTTAGTATTCTAAATTCATTGTTGCCATAGTAGTGATTGGAAGACAATTTCAAGCCTTAAGATGCAACAAAGATTAGCAACCATGACAATAATTGCTTTGACAATGGAAAACAACAATTTGAAGGGAGAAAGTCTTCTTGTAAAGAATTGAAAAAAGACATATTGGAAGGACTCTACATTGGAAGGATGTATAAGGGTGTTAGGTAATCTAATCCTAGAATTACTTTAGGTGGTGGTGTAGGACTATGAGGTGGTGTGAAAGGATCACTAGATGTAGCTGCAAATTTTAAAAGCAATTTGTAGCTCTTCTTCATTAGTAAACCACCCCAAGGAATCTACAAGACAGTAGAAAGAACTAACATTAGAGATTGAAATAGCATGCATCACAATGAGGAGAAAGTTGAAAGAAGGCATTTACATCTTTGTTCTTCATAATGGATCTCTTTTTAGTCATGGCTTCTCAACTTCTTGTCAATGAAGATGAAATCTTCCTTTGGGTTTCAAAGTTCTCCTTATCAGATCATATATTGCAATAAAATGGTGTTCCAACTTAGAATGCCTTTTCTTCTACACTTCCTTGTACATTGAGGTAAACAGGTAAGAGGATCATTGCAAGAAACACTAATTGTTTTTGGTAGTGTTTTCCAAAATCGTTTTTTGTCCAAGCTATAACTTTTGAATTTTAAACCTAGTGCCAAAAACAAAAGTTTTGTTTCTAGAGTTTTTGATTGTAACAGTATCCCTTAATTTTTAAATTTAAAAAAAAAAAATTTAATATTTAAAGTCAATTTTGTTAATTTGTCACAAAATTAGATTAAGTGGTTTTTTATACTAGAATTCTAGACATTTTAATTTGTAGAAAATAGGAATTTTTTTTTCAAAGAAATTAAAAATTGGTCATTTGGAAGTACAAAATTTGTGATGAGACTTGACAAAAAAAATAGGTCAAAACCATCACTAATGTTTTGAAGTGCATGCGCAAAAGAGGCCAAAAAAAGTCTATTTGCACAAATGTGGAAGACATAAAATAATATATTTTTAAAGACCATTTGGTAGGGACATATCCACCTACTATAAGAATGTACCATAGAAATTTCAACTAAAAGTCATTAAATTGAATTGCTCAATAGTATAAAAAAACATTAAACCTAATTACAATCAAAAATTCTAGAAAGAAAAATTTTGTTTTTTGTTTTTGGCATTAGGTTTAAAATTCAAAAGTTATATCTTGGACAAAAACCGGTTTTGGAAAATACTACCAAAATCGGTCAATGTTTCTTACAATGACCCAAGTGATAATTGAGTGTGAGGCAAAATTTAGTGAAATTATATGTGCATTGACTTGTGGAGGTGCTAGAATTAATTCAATGGGAAGATTGTTGGCTTGTTTTCAAGAAATGGGTGGTGTTTTTTTAGCCCATGTAGTTATGCATTTATTGACTTGGCTTCAATTTGAAGGAAAAATAAGGCAATTTGTATCTTGGCTTTGCTTGATTTAGGAAATTTCACATTTTATAACTCAATTGTCATTGACATTTGACAATTCATCATAGAAATTTGACAATTGCTTTAAATGATAAGATTTTTGGGATGGAAAGTTATTGCCATAGCTTGTGGCTTTGCTCTAATTCTAGAATGTTACAATCTTAGTGACTAGAGATCATGTTTCTAAACCTAAGTGCAATGGAATTTGGAAACCCTACAAATACCCCCTTCTTGCTCCCATTGTAAGAAGTTAGAATTTTTCAATGTCTAAGTTGATGGATTTTAGTTGATATCAAATGTAACAACATTTATATCAACAATATGTTCAACACAACATCAAGATATTACATTGGATGTCATTTTTGATACAAAATATGACCTATTACATTTGACATCACTTAAAATTTGTCACCTACAACATTAGTTTTTTTATAGTGTCCATTGCCATGGCTGTCCATTGCAGTTGCACCAACCTTTGCCACTACATTCTTGTTGTGTTTGTTTTGCACCCAACTCCCCTCTCCTCTCCTTTCACGCCCTTGCACCCTACAACTTACTAATTTCCCCCTAAACCTACTGAATCCCCTCTTTTGCTCTCTTTCTCACTCTTTAATTGCTCCCTAAGCACTTTAGACCGTCTCCATTGCCCTAACCTTATGCACCTCTTTGCCCTTTATAATTGATTTTCTTCAAATTTTAAAAAGTCAATTGTGCCCGCTCTTCTCTTGATGTATAAATTGCATAAGATTTGCGATATCTTTTGAATGATAAAACCAATTATTATGAAATTTTTTTCTCCATGTTGCCTTTACAAACTTGATCTTTTAAAAAAAATTCAATTAATTTGAAAAAAAAATCAATAGTCTCTTGAAGGGGGACTTTGGGCCTTTAGGTATTAAGTGAGAAATCCTTTTGTTGGACAAAAGATGAACTCTTCTTGATCGTTTCATTCAATCTCAAAGGCTACCTATTATAGAAATATTACAATCGTGATTGATATAGCCACTAGGGAGTGCTCTGAGCTTAGTTTTGAATTCATTTTTTTAAAGTTGAGGTAGCCCCTTCTAAGGTCAAATATCCATACTTTAAATTGGATTGTTTGTTTTGTTTTGTTTTCTTTTGTTTGTCACATTGAGATCTCTTGAACCGTACATCTCCCGGTCATGTGCTTGGTACCATTGGAAAGCTCTTGACAAGGAGGGGTGCAAAAACTTTGTTTCATGGTGTTCCAACTTATGATGTGAAAGTTATTGATTTTTGAGGTTTTTGAAGTTTTTAAGAATTAAAAAAATACTTTTACTTTGATTTTGACTGTGGCAATGGCACAAGGCACACTAGTCTATATCTTAAATCAGGCTATTTGTTTTGTTTGTTTTGTTTTATTTGTTTATTTATCACGTTGAGATCTGCCGAACCGTACATCCCCTAGTCATGTGCTTGGCACTATCGAAAAGCTCTCAATGAGGAGGTGTGTAGAGGCTTTGTTTTGTGGCATTCGGATGCATGGTGTGAAAGTTATTGAATTTCAAATTTTTTATGAATAAAATTTAAAAGAAAATATTTTTACTTTAATTGTGACTATGACAACGGCACATGGCATACTAGTCTATACCTTAAGTTTGGCTATTTATTTTATTTTGTTTGCTTGTTTGTCACGTTGAGATTTCCTAGACCATGCGTCTCCCGGTTGCATGCTTGGTACTTTTGGAAAGCCCTCGGTGAGGAGGGGTGCACCAGCTTGGTTTCGTGGCATTCGGACACGTACGGTGTGAAAGTTATTGAAATTTGAAGTTTTTATGAACTAAAAAATTAGAAAATTAGAAAATTTAGAAAAATTGGAATTTTTTTTACATTCTTGGTATGGTTGGAAAGCCCTTGAAGAGGAGGAGTGCATGGGTTAGGTTTGGTGACATTTGAACCTACGGTTTGAAAGTTATTGAATTTTTGAAGTATTTTTTGAATTAAAAAATTAAAAAAATATGTGTTCTTGATATGGTTGACAAAATACATTTATTGAATACTTGAAGCATTTATTGATAATAATTGGGCCAACGGCACAAGGCTACACCATGCTTCACAAAAGCACGACGTAAAGAACCTCGAAACAGAGAAAGAAACCTTTCCTTACTCCTCAGCATCGAAGTGCAGTGATGAATGAGATTCCATGGATGAGAGACCTCAACAGAGTCACCTGCTGAGGCCTGTGGACCGGTCACCCTATCCTGTCCCTTGGCTTTTTCTCTCTTTCACTTGCATCGCGTATCCGTCTCCGACTTCGGATGTTTCGCTTCTGTCTGCTCGATCGCTTGCCGACTTAGCAGTTTGGTTCGTCATTTCTGCCGCGTTTCGTCTCATTCCTTTAAACCTCCGTTTGAACTGCGTTTTTGAGCCTGTTTTGAGTTTTTTCTACCATCTTTTGAGGAAGGTAGCGAGTATCGCGTGATTACGACGTTGATAGCACTCTTGTGCATCTGTCGGTGACCTGTGTGATTTATGTTGCTGATTTCTGATTGGTGGAAGCTTTGGAGCTCCTCGAACGTTGATCGTTCGCCTTTGCAAGAGCATTAGGAATACTGCCTCTACTGGTTCGAAGAGAAATTATTGAGGTTTCCTGGAATTATTTTAGGCTGCCCTATGTGTTGATTCTCGGAGTGAGAATTGAATTTGGAGAAAAGATACTACGGGCGAATAGGGACGAAAGTGGAGTGGTGGACTTGTTATTTCTGTCTCCAGCTTCCATTTTGTGGCTTTTTTGCAGCAAGACGGACAGGGAAAGGACTTTTAAGATCAACAGGGCGTGATTAAGTGTGAGCATCTCGAATACATCGTCAAGGAGTGAGTTCTTCGTGCAATTGGCATGTCGCTTTCTTGCGTCTGGCGTTCTTGCAGGCCTCTGGTCTCAGAAAGCTGGATTATATAAACTGAGTTTGCAGATGCTATCCATCGCGGTGAAGGCTGTGTAGTCAGACTGGCTCCATAGCGGTTTTGTGCTTTAGGGATCTCATTGTTTTGCCGTCCAAACACAACTGTGCTTTTGATTACGGTACTTGGAATCTTTTCCTCGCCCTCTCTTATTTCCGCCAAAATTTTCACTCATAGTGTTCTCGGCGGCCGAATGTAGAATGTATGGCAGTATGGCAGTATGGCAGTATGGCAATGTCCCGTTTGGCCTTTTTCTGTGTCTTGTCGATAATCCATGAGACGCTTGCGGTTCAAGAATTGAATCTCCGGGTGTACAGCCCAGGGTGGATGATCTGTTCATTATGTTCTGGAACGCTCCTATGGATTTGTTACACTGTCTTTGCATGTCGTAAGGTTGAAATTGTGGATTAACACTTTCTGTGTGTGCAAAGCAGATCGCATTCACATTATCCCGTGTCTTGTGAGCATCCTCCTGCCTGCCTTCTGCCGTGAGTGAATTGAAAGTGATGAACTGATACCGCAAGCAAACCACACGCAAGCCTGATAGTGACGAAGCCACCCCGACTAGGACAGATGGCCGACAGCTATGGTCACAACGCAGGGTCGCCAGAGAGCAGCCCGCATTCCGACAACGAGTCCGGAGGTCATTACCGAGATCACGATGCCTCTGTAAGGGAGCAGGACCGTTTTCTGCCCATAGCAAACGTGAGCCGGATTATGAAGAAAGCCCTGCCATCCAATGCAAAGATATCAAAGGATGCGAAAGAGACTGTGCAGGAGTGCGTATCGGAGTTCATCAGTTTTATCACTGGTATATGTTTTACCCTGAGTCGGGTTGGCAGTTGACTTTAGAAAGTGATTTGAAGAAGAAAATGTTTAGTAGGTTTACAGAACGGTCTGTTGCTTGATATAGTGACTCGATTTCACCCATCGGCATTTCTCAATGTGCACCTTCAATTCTTGTACGTGGTTTGACTCCGCAAAGAAGATGCTCCTGTTTTGGCTCGTTCTGTAGGGTTCAAATTTAGCATGTCCTCATAGCGCTGACTCCAGGTGAAGCGTCCGACAAATGTCAGCGGGAGAAAAGGAAGACGATCAACGGTGACGACTTGTTGTGGGCCATGAGCACACTCGGTTTTGAAGACTATGTGGAGCCTCTGAAGGTGTACTTGCACAAGTACCGCGAGCTGGAAGGAGAGAAGGCTTCCATGGCCAAGGGTGGAGACCAGTCAGGAGGGAAGGAAAATAGTCAAGGAGGGATGGGGTCGATGGGCATGCCGGGCGGAATTAACGGGATGAACGGAACTATGAGCGGGAATATTCATCAGCATGGGATTCCGGTGTCAATGCAGATGATGCAGCAGCAGCCGTACGGGCAACAGACTCCTCCGGGGATGATGTACTCGCCTCACCAGATGATGCCGCAGTACCAGATGCCGATGCAGTCTGGTGGGAATCAGCCTCGTGGAGTCTAGGAGGGTAGGAGGTTATGGTGGTCCTGTTGATGCTGGCGAGGGATTGGGTCGTGTGGAGCGTTGGCGAGTGTAAAATGATCGTAGAAGAAATGATGCCGTTAAAGCTTTGGACAGAGGGGGGGATTGATAGGAGCGCACAGGTATGGCGGAGCCTTCCTGTAAGACGATTGCCCATGCTGATTTTTGCTTGGGCTTGGCATCATGAGCGGGGTGAAAATTGTGCTTGAATTCGCCGAGATCTCAACCTTTTCCTTGTGAGAAGGCTCTGTAAGAGAGGACAGATGAAAATGTAGCGGTCGGGTTCTTTTATATAGAGAATGACAGTAAGTTGGCTTTGGTCTTATTTTTATTTGAAGTTTTTTTTATCAGGTTAGATATTGTGGGCTGGTTGTGGAGTGGGAAGAAGAATAGACTGCTGTTGTGGAGGGAATGGATCTGGCAGGTTGTGGGGCTTTGCATTCAGGTTAGCACCAATGTGTTTTTAATTGAGTTCTATACAAGAAGCTGTAATCGTCTAGTGCTGCTTGCAAATTATGAACTCAACGTTTGTGGCTGTAGTTAGGTGCACAGTTTCATCGACAATGGTTCTCGGATGTTTTCATTATCGGATCCAGGAATGTCATTAGGCTGTGCAGCAGTATATTGTTGGTATGGTCGTATTTTTTCAGGAATATGGTTCTGCTTGTACCCTCTGGTGTTTTATGATAGTGGATTGGTCAAGTATAGCTATGTGCGATAGCCAGTTCATACTTGGGCACCTAGTGTTGCATATTAGGGTTAATTGTACAGGTTGTCCCTAGTTGTAACAGGGGTGTCTGAGGAAGGTTTAACCCCTAAAGTCGCAAAAGCCCCCCCTACAGGGGACTTTGGTATTTTGGGTAGGTTTGTGTGATCTCAATTTTTGAGATAGTTTTTTTCAACTTTTTTTGAAGATATGAAATCACATTAGCTTTTTTGGAATATAATTTTTATTTCAATCAGTGTTTGGAAACAAAAAGTTATGGCACCATGAGAGGCAGCCCAAAAAAATCACAAGAAGTTGATTTTTTTTTTTTTCCCCCAAGGATTATATTTTTGTTTACATTTGAAGCTTTGATTCATTCTATTTGGACTAGTGATAAGAAAGTTATGTATGATCTTATTTTTTTGACAATCTAAGCATCTTCTTGAAAACATAACTTGTAGAATTTATTTTTGAATAAAATGTTTATAATTTTTCAAAAAAATTGTTAGACAAGGTTAAATTTGTTTATTAGAACAATCTCACTATTGGGATTGTTGTGTTTGAATTTCATTTTAGGAATCTAATTCAAAATTGGTATTAATGGTTATCACTTCATTTTTGAATCTATTTTTACTTAATATAAATAAAAATTGAGTGTTTCTTTGTTGAATTTTTTTTCCTAGATTTTCAACTCAATTCATCAACATAAAAAATTAGAAAATTAAAATTAGTAGTGAAGTTTCTTTAAATTAAAGCCAAAAAATCTAGCCAATCAAAGTGTTTTATAAATTTGTTCTCTTCACTTTAAATACAAATATCTTGCAATTCATGGGGTTAAAGTTTTTGAAATTTTTCTCATGCATTTTTATACTAGTGTAGTATAAGATCTTACAATTAGATGTATAATTTTATTTTAATTATTTTTTTTGCTCTTTGCAATATAAATGGCAATTTTGAATAGGTTTTGATGGAAAAAGGCCTTGGGACTTTAGGGGTTAACTAAGAATAGTACAAAAGAAACATAGTACCAAACTATAAAGTATTGTATCTATAGTACCATACTATTGGATTGATAATTAAAATATATTATTTTGATGGAAATTTGACATTCTACCTTATATTATGCTAAAATACAATTCTATATACAAAATAATTTGTAGTTTCATGATATTGATCCCAAAAATCCAATGAGATCTAAAAGGATCTAGTTCCAATAGTATGGTACCATAGATATAGTATTAAAAAGCTAAATACTATTGTAACAAAACATAGTAAATGAAAATTGCATACAAAATTGAGTGTGGATTTTTTTGATACAATTTTGTACATATCCACTATGTACACATGCATAAAACCATGGCAAAAAAACCACATTTGATTTTGAGTGCAATTTTCTTTTACCACATTTTGTTATAGTGTACTTTAGTATTTTTTAAAAATTTATTCTTGTAGATGAAGATGGATAGAATGTCAAGTAAAGATGTACACATCACCACTGAGTTTGGTATGAATGGCCATCACCATCAATGCAAGTCTGTTGTATAGAGTCTATATTGAGGACTTGCGGAGGAGATCTATACAGACTATTGATTCTCGTTGAGAGTGAGTATTTGCAATCAGCCTTCGTGCTTGAAACCCTAATCTTGACTCTTGGCATGGTGGATTGCTTGGCAACATCACCTTTTCGTAATTTTGTTTGTTTCGATGGTTTGCAATATTGTTGTGCATGGTTTTGTTGCATATCGTTAGATATAGAGTATTAGGATATTTGGTATGTACTTGTAATTGTAACAATAAGATTGGAGAGGGTTTCAATTGGAGAATATACTAATTTGGCACAATTTCTCTTTGTCTCCATTATTGTTTTGGATTTTGTGTTCTGTTTTTTTTTCAACTTTTGTATTTATGTATATATTTTGCAATTGATTGGATTTAGGGTTGAAGTACATTTGTTTTAAAGGTTAGTTTTATGGAGAGCCAAGAAATTGTGACCTATCGCATTTGGCAAAGTAAACTAGGTGCCAATTAAAAGATCAAGGGTCTGCATATAGGCAGATACGATTGAGCAACAAAAAAAGTATGAAGCTCGAAAGCAAGCTCATATACTTGCAACAGTATTGAAGCCAATGTTGTTGAAGTATGCACTTGTGAGATCAAACATGGCTCTCAATATATCCTTTACAACATAGATGAAACCTTACAAGATTTTACTTCTACTGAAGATTGAGGTTGTGTAATACAAAAAGTTTTCACTTATGCATGATCCTCGAAAAATTTGATGAGCATTTCTTTTCATCTAGTAGGGTCTCAGAGAAGGATTTACTTAGACATTGTTAGTAGAATAAGGCATTTTCTTTCTAAGATCGAAGCTGCCAAAATGGTTTATAATTGGATACAAAACATGCCATATTTACTCTAGTTGTTAGTGGAATCTCCAATTCTTCCTTGTACAAACAAGCAAGACTTTTAGAAGCCCATCTATGAAATATCACACTAGCGAAAGCTTGTAGAAAGGTTATGGAAGCAAGTGTGTGCTCAAATGGACCTTGTTTATAAGAAAACAGAAGTCAGATGTTCACGATGAGAAAACAAAAGCACTAGTTTTTATGGTGGGCATGCGAGACCCATAACAATCCAAATAGAAAAGAAACCACTTGGAAGGGATTATGGGATGGAGTCATTGATACAAAGCCAATACAATACTTGACGAAACCCTAAGTAATGCAGTTCAATTTTTTTTCTTTGACTTTTAAAATTGATAGGGTTACTAGGTGAATTGAAGGTTAGAGGTGACCTGCATTTTGAATGTGGTGTTAATTTCCTAATTTTCTATATTCTTAAATGTATTAGGTCAATGTTCTATAGTCTTAGAGGGTTTTATAATTGAATGTTCTTGTGATTGGAAATCTAGCTTCTTTCTACATCTCAAGCGAATATTCAATGGAGTAAAATTTTAATTTATTAGTTCTACATGATTCTATTGTAAGACTCTTTGTTTATTCCAAAGGTTGATGTTATACTTTATGAATGGTTTACTTTGTAAGATATTTGATTGATTTACTTTATAAAATATCAAGTGAATTTAAAGATTACTTCGTAATTGAATGACAAATTTCAAGGTCTACTATAGACTTTTGGGTGATTTGGGTCCTCTTTGTAATTGAATGTCAAATTTTAAGGTCTACTATAGAATTTTGGGCATATTTGGGTCCACTTTATGATTAAGTGGACAAGTTCAAGGACTAAGGCGGGATACAGGGCAAATTTAGGATTCATTTATTGATTAAGTGAGTAAGTTTAAAGACTAGCATGTTATATTGGATGTATTTAGGATCCTTTTAGATCAAGTGGTGGATTGAAGGTGGGGTACTAGATGAGTTTGGGTCATTTTTGTGAGTTGTGACCAAAAAATTGGGAAAAGATCTACTTTGTTGGATATTGAATGGATTTAAGATTTTTTTGGTGATGAAGTATGTGAGTTTATAGACTAAAGTGTGATATCAAGTGCGTTTAGAGTCCTTTAACGTAATATTCATTAAAATGAGAGTATTCCACCGAAATAAGAGTTATAGAAGTCTAATTTCATTCAAAAACGGAGAAGAAAATTCCTTAAACAATATTCAAATCATACAAGAATTAAAATAAAATGAACACAAGTAGGAATCAAATATCAGAACTAAAAGGTAAATTTTCATATTAACCTTTCACTTGTACACCATGAGTTGTTCTATACATCTCCAACTATGTATGAGTAGGGGTAGTGACAGTATATTATAGGCAACAAACTATAAAGGCCAGTAATGTAGTTAATTACATTGCACTGTGTACACTGTAAAAGCTATGAGTGTGCTTTACTCGTGTTTGTAATATGCACATTGAGCTTTAATGAAGCATGAATGTATGACTCTACACTATGAACAAGTACTATACGTGTCATTTACTCTTGAGCTCCACGATTGCTTTTGTCATTTTTGGTCCATGGTTGTACTTGCTTGTAACCCATGAGTCTGGAAAGCCTTTGTACTTCCTTAAACATCTAATCCCATGGATAGAAAAAAAAAAAGCGCATGCTCTCGGTGGTATACTATTCTGTATATTGGGCCATCCAATTCTAGATACAAGGAGTCCTGTAAAATGAGGCCGTCACGCAAACGACCTTCTTGTGCTAAACCTCTAGTAATACCATAGTCAACATTTCTACATCTGAGGAAGGACCCATGTCCTCACCATACAATTTCCGATGTGTTGCTCTATCGTAGGGTGAAGGCGACATCGAGGTAGCAAAAACATCGCTAGCTAGACTTCATGGACAAAGGATAACATGATTTTGGAAGATGTGGAGCTTAACCTAGGGGACTATCCGCCATCCCATCATCAACGGGCTTTAGGGAGAAGTCCATTGTCGAATTTGCAGTGGCAACTGAACACATGAAGTTTATTGTATTCACAATTAGGTTCTGTTCGTAGTTGGAGAACGAGTCAGTTGATGCAACGCATAGAAGACTAGTGTGCCGAACAAGAGAAGACGATGTTCCCAAATTCTAAGAAAAAAAAGAGATTAGAACAATTAAAATTAAAAAAAAAACTATAACTGTAATTACATTTATAAGTAAACTCCAATAACAAATATGCAGTTTAGAAAATCCTAGCTATCGAATGAGGTCGACTCAACCTAAATTGGAGGAAGAAGAAAATACAAAAAAGGTATTCATAAAAAAAAACATATTATAGAAATTACATGTATTTCTAACCATACATGCAAATATACGAGCCATTAAGGTCAAGGCAAGCTGAAATTCATTAGGAACTCAAAGAACAATCCACATGCCAATTAGCTCGACTCGACCTAAACTAAAGCAATAATTAAACTACCCTCTTGTAATGCCAATTAGACGATAACACAGTCATTGCATTGATGTGGTTGATAAACATGCAATGAAATGTAGTGCATTATCGATACACTAAAGACACTCAAACTACATCCATAAGACTATTGTATATGCCACAATTTCTCTCGTCATACAACATCTTCCGCCCAATCTTCCTTGCAATACTGTTGCGAAAAGATTTCAAGCCTTCATCTCGAGTTATGTGAAGTCGCCTGAGCCAGGGCAAAAGGACCATGTCCAAATATGAGTTTCTAATACCATTACCCTTGGGAGACCAGTTGATGGGGAAAACGACGTTCTCTGACTTGTTCATGAAGTGCTTCATAGGACTGTCGTCAACTATGACAGTATTCTCTCGAAGAAATTGTCCATTGAATTTATTAAATAAGGTGTTTTCATCCTTCACGAACAAGTCCTTGGTGGTGCTTGGCTCCCTAAATGTGACTATCCGGCCTTGTTCTTCACACTTGAGTGTTGTGCAAGACTCCTGCCTGAGTATAATGCGAGGCTTATTTAGACCGACAAAAAGATACTTGACAATTTTTTGAATGGTAAACTTCTTCATCGAGCTCCAAATAGAAACGTGTGTTATCAATCCTAGCTCAGGAAGAATATGAGCACAATTCGAGCAATCAAAGACCACCTTTGACCCCACAATTGCAAGAATTGTGGCATAGTGTAGTTGGTCTGCATTCTTGATGTGTATGGCTGTGAGCGCTTATTTACCCACCTTTGGTAAATCAGCAAATACAACCAGGTTTTTTTAGTTAGTTTTATCCTATGGGTGTTCTAACGTCGGTCCATTGTGCCTTTCAAGCAATGGATCTTTCTAAGTGTCTTAAATGTCCTACACTTGCAAAACAATTCTTGTTCAATTCCAAACTTTAGTTTCTAAAAAACACTTGAGATTAGTGATAAAGCAAAAGCTTCACCGTCTTTTAGAAAATCATCAAAGTTCTACAATAATCGTAGGACTTGAAGTCAAAGCTCCGTCGTATTTTCAAAAACCACAAAAAATACTTAAAAAACAAGTACGTGTTAGTATAATCACGGTTACAATGTATGTTAGTACAAGTGTTAGTATGACTTTCAAATACGCGAGTTAATACGATAGTGTTAGTTCACAAAATATTTTAAATCAAACACTAGAGGCTCCCCTAAGCGGCATCGCCAATCACAACAGAAGAATCTCTAGGATTAGTACAAAAACTCCAAGCTCCAAACTAGTATACAACTAGATTTTGAGAGTTTTGTTCCAACCAAAACTTCTCCAAATGACACAAAGAAGAAACACAAACTATGACCCAAACTAGTCCACAGCTAGACTTTGAGAGTTTTGTTCCAACCAAAACTTTTCCAAATGACACAAAGAAGAAACACAAACTATGGCCCAAAAGGCCAAAACTTAGAAGACCATGAGACTACAAGAGAGATGGAGTGAGTGAAGAGGAGAGGCCTTATATACCTTCCTCAAGTCCCCCAAACCAATAAAGACTTGGAGTGCACTTCAAGCAATCCTATCCCTTTAGATTTTCATCCTAATTCTAATTTTTTAACTTTCTACACTAGTCCAAGCTTCTAACTTTTGGAGAAATGCTCCAAATCACAAATGGATTGCGCCATTGGCTTCAGAAGGCCATTTTTAGTTTAAAGGAACTCCACACCCTTTTTTCATCCGTCAAAAAACCACCTAAAGCTAGCGCCAACTGAAAACCAAAAAGGGATAAAAACCCAATATTTGGAGGTTGACTTTTTTAAAGAAATTAATTAGACTAGGGTCTTAAGTAGGCTTGGGGGAGTAAGAAAAGACCTAATTTGGGCCCCATTCCGATTCTGTATGCTCCCGATACGCCGGTCAACCCCTCCGTAATATTTAAAATTGTCGATTCGGAGAGGATCTTCCTAGTTGTAGGTCTTCTGGCTATCAAAATGTCTTGAAACTTATCGGAGCATGTTATTAGAATAAAAAAATCTAACTTAATTTTTAGTAAGATTTTACCGTACCCATGGTAAATTCTATGAATTTACCATTCTGGATTTGGGCGGTTGACTACTCAGAAAAAGATCTTTAGAAGATCAGAAAAAACCGAGAATTTTTATGGAACTTCTCATGAAATTTCACAAGGGATGTGCAAACTCATTTTTCCATTTTGTACATCTAAGGAAGGAGAATCAAATCCTGCTATCTCCTTTAACTTCCGGTAATTAGGGAATCTTCCACATGAAAGGGAATCTTGGAGAGCCGATTCTTCGTTGGACTCCTGGCATGTTTCCCACCTTAAATCACCGTACTTAGGTTTTAGATGCCCTCCTCTTGTCCGTCTTGAATTTTCTTCACCTGCAGGCTAACAATTGGGGTTTCTACTATTTTGCCAATGGAATGGGAAACTGAAACCTATCTTTGGAAATTTATACTAGGGTTCTCACCTAATTCCCTTGGACCAGTTTGGTTAAGATTTGTCACTAAAAGGCAGGTTCTGACAAGTTGGGCAATTTTTATTAATCATGATTATTTTGTACAATTTTTAGATTTCTACCCTATCTACATACAGGATTTGGTTACAAATAGCAAGAAATGCCCCATCTAGGACCAATTGCTATATTGGTATGTAACATCTCCATTCTGGTTATTCACTCTTTTTTGGGCTTTTTGTATATAAAACTATATTGAAAATTAACAAAATCCAAAAAAAACAATTCCTAAGTCATGAGTGACCAAATCAGTACTCACAACGACCCATCCCTTGTACTTGGCATCTTCACAGACACACAAGATTCCATTCAAGTCCATGACAACATTCAGCCACTTTTCGGCAACGGTCACCTTGGAAGTCAATGGAATCTGAACATCCTTTGATGTATCTCCACGTTCAGATGGGGGAACCGATCCCTGCTATCAAACAAACAAATGTGTAGCCAGTTACTAAGCTGCACTAACACATTTTGAAACTCAAAGAGAAAGGCAAAATCCATACGTTACAGACTATGAATATAGAGGTACCTATTAGCGCAGAGATCAAGGACGCTTCGACAGTAGGTTACCTTTTGCCTCAAAGACAATGTTGGTCCAATGGGGTTCGAAATTTCAATCTCCAGAAGCTCATCATCTGGAACAGAAACATCATCATCTAAGTGCATGGACTCAGATTCCGATGCACCCCCACTTGTAGCTTCTATAACGCCACAACCAAATGCTGGACTTTGTACATGCTGTATAGGAGCAATAGATTTTGGAAGTTCATTTCGTCCAATTGAAATAGCCAAGAGAGGAGGTTCTGCAATTCAAGAAGGGCCAGACAAATAAGACTTAAATTTTTTATTGAAAATCCGTATAATTGAGTAATAAAATTGAATACAAAAAGTCATCACCTTACAAGAAGATATGGATTAGTCAAAAAATTGTTTTCTATCAAAAAGTTCTGTCTCCCACACTAAGGGCCTCTATCTTAGTACAACCTATGACACAAATCAATTCAAGTCAAGCAAATTCTATACAAATGACATCGAGTGATTGTGTAGTCAACCTAATGGTGCATTCTGGCCATCTAATACATCACTCTGATAATCATCAATGGTGTCGGCGGGATCCGCAGGCATCTTCAGGCTAGACTCCATGGTCTCTGAAGACTTGTCACCATCAACTGGAACTCATGCTATGTCTTCGTCATCGAGTAGAGGTGCGGGGGTCAAGGGGCACTCCTCAACAGGAGGAGGAGCTGGAGGATCTGCAAAGTTTGCAACAGAAGTGAGAGAGACAAAATGCACCCTACTCAATCGTGGAGTGGTGGATAAGCCTGAGGATCCACTCATTGTTGGTCCTATTAGCGCTCCCTGCAGTAATAGCTGCTGGTCAACCTGAGACGGCTGCACGGATGGTAGAGGCATGGCTCCACCAAGACTATTGATAATGGCCTTGAGTTAAGAGTCGTTCTTCTGTAACATAGCCATTATAAACTATCGCAACTCCGCCATCTCTTTGACTTGCCTGTCAAATATCATCTGGTCTTGTTCCCGCCTCCTCTTAAACTTTGCAATTTCCGCCTCTTAGTCCTCATTGGCTTGCAATCTTCCCCACTTTCTCTTGTCTCTAGAGGCTTGAGACGGCATGGTAGACAAATTAGGTGGTTGATCCGACGACGTTGAGGATCCCCAGATGTTTTGTGAGAGGATCATTGGAGGGGTGCTCCATTCCATGGGAATATCGTTATTGTCATCACCGTCATCCATTGCCCCATTGCTGTCTAAGGACTCATTCACCATGGCTGTAGATGACTTCCGATCGGATGGCATACTTTCCTTTTCTGGTTGCCTTTCTTTTGTGCTTTGATGACGACGGTGTATTTGACCCCAATGGTCGGCGTGGGAATTTGCCCTTATCAACAAAGTATCCCTCTAGAAGAAAAATTGTTCTTATTCCATTTCTTTGTAGTGGTTGCAATTTCAGTCTACTGGTCAGACTCCACCGAGTCCCTCACAACAAATACATTAACCCCATTCATCTACAAAGTCACACACAACGTTATAAGACTGCAATGGTATAAAAATTTCCAATCGAGGATACAAAGGTATATCAAGTAATGTCAATAGTACTCTAGGTCAAGTCAACCCGACCTGAAGTTGAGGCAAGGGCACTCAATGCCACTGGTCAGATCAAGCCAACCTAAGATACAACTCACTACAGTTAGTGCTACAAGTCAGGTCAACCCAACCTGACTTATATGACCTTATGATTATTGAATTACAAGAACGAAATACATGTTCATTACATTCAGGTTGAATTGACCTTAATCATAGCCAAAACATATTAGTAATGAACTTCATGGAATTAATGTTGCTCAAGCTTACCATTGCAGTATAAGTGAATTTCAACCCAACGAAGAATGACATTATGCTTTCTCCAGGAGCGTAGAATTTCTTTACAAAATTGAGAAAAAACTACATCTGTAGCTCAATATTGTGAATTCTAAACTCTAGCTCATTGTAAGCCCCAGACCTCGTGAATGTTTCACTGTTGGGAGCATCATAGGATGACCTCATCTTGACCGTGTTGGTGTTGCTTGGACTCTACAAAATGGTTAGATAAATTGGTTCCACCGCCTTCTTGCTTCGGGCAGACAAGTCATTCATATGCTCATTGGGTGAGGGAATGTAGTTAGAAAAACTCATCAAATACTCCTTCAAAGCGGAATTGCTGTCTATGAAGTGGAGTGCCTGCGTTTATTTAGTGAGATTGGAACAAATGAGCACCCACAC
The DNA here is from genome assembly GCA_950106755.1 of Climacium dendroides. Classification (NCBI taxonomy): domain Eukaryota; kingdom Viridiplantae; phylum Streptophyta; class Bryopsida; order Hypnales; family Climaciaceae; genus Climacium; species Climacium dendroides. The sequence goes on along the minus strand of CATNNA010000013.1, from coordinate 360,697 downwards.
CGGAATGTCCTCAAGAAGGGGTTGACCCTTTTCTTAGAAGGATTCGACAACTGCAATGAAGTATGGATCGGCAGGCATACACTTAGACTTTGACAGCATAGTCGGGGTGTAACGCAAGTCCCACACTCCAAGCTTGATGTCCTTGACGTTCTCTGTAGTGAGCACACCTCTAGGCCAATCCTAGTGCGCCTTATACATAACGTCATATGGACAATAGTATGCAGTGGACTTTGGCGGCACAAAGTTGTTCCTCAATTGTAGGAAGACCCGGAAGAACTCAACCATGTACATTGACATCTCCTCAACGCTCTTTTTCTTCGCTCTTGACTGCTTTGCCTCCATCTAATATTTGTTCCCTAGTTGCTCTAGCAGCACGTTCATGATGGTGCTCATGAAGTTCCGACTTCTTTTAAACTCCCTCCACTTCTTGTGGTTCAGCTCATTCGAGGAGGTCATGAGTCCAAGGCTTGCATCTAGGAGGTAGAGCTCCATCTTCACCTTGTGTTTGCGCTTCCTTCTCTCTATCCACTCCCTAGTAATGTAGCAACTCTCCTATGCAGTAGAGAGAAGTGTGATTGTGACCTTTGGGTACTCTTTGTTCTTGCTTTCTGGATTTTGATGTAGAATATGTTCGACCAACTTCGACAAGTCATTGAAGGAAAGGTTTCCGAGCACTTTGAAAAACTCATGCGTCAAGTTTCCTTGCTCAGGCTTCCAGGTCGCCTTCTTGTTGTACTTCAATCTTGTATTGGGGTCTATCAACTCCCCATGCGCAGCGCTAGAGATGACCTCGCTCCACAAGTTATACACATCGTTTGGAATTGTGATAATCTTGAGCTTATTTCGGATCTTGAGCTTCTCTTTAGCGTCCTTGCCCTTTGTAGTCTTCTGTGCCTTTAATACATCTAGTAGAGCAAATTTCTTGTACATTGCCAATGAGAATTCCTACAACATAATTTTGTATATCGCAATCAATTCCGACCTAAACTACAGATTTCACCTTTAACGTCAAATGCACCTTCTCGTTCTACTTACTTCAAATATCTCATTCATTATCACGTGAAGAAGATCAAAATATGATCAATTGTTGCAAGAACACTAGGTGCCAAACAACATACACAGATCAGGTCAACTCGACCTGAATCTCTTACCATGAATTTCTTCTTGTTTGCTGTACTCTCAACGTTTTGCCTAACATTGGACATTGTCGCGATTGGGGCAGCTTCTTTGGGATTGCGTGGCCTCCCTATGAGTTCCTACACTTTTCTGGCTCCTAGGATGTTTGTTGACCATGAGGTCTTCAACGCCACAAAGTGGTTGACCCTATTGTAGTACGCCGATATGTCGCGTAGTTTTTGGGCATCTATGGACTAGACCATGTAGCAATTCCATTGACGAAAATTCTTGACAATCTCTTCGTCAAGGTTTTGGTCCACTACCATTTTGCTAGCAGTCACATTGTACTACCCATTGATGATGAATTTTTTTTTAATTTCAAGTGCTAGCCAGTCCTTTGGCTTTGGCTTCTTGGAGCAATCCACTGGCATGACATATAGAGTTTGTTTTGTGGACTTATTTGGCATTTCCCAGAGGTAAGTTATCATGTCCTCTACGAGCTTCATCTCATGGCTACGGATGTTTAAGTCCTCTGGGGCTTTGATGAGCTTCTCAATGGAAATTGTCTTTTTATCCTCTAGGCCAAAGATGTAGGCGTCAGTGTAGTGCTTCTAGTAGGCCTTGTATGCTTCCACGGACGCAATGTAATCGTGCGACTTTTGGCGTCATACACTACAACAAAAGCAGTGTTTTATGGCTGCAAAATATGACTGCAAAATATGACTGCAGTGAGTCGTAAAATCAAAAAATACGACTCACACAGAAATCACTGTAGATGACTCGGAATATGACTGACTCCAGTCGTTTAGAAGTAGTTGCTTCAGACATTAGTCATATTGGTAGTCATATTTTCCGAGGGGTATAAATACCCATTTTTAGCCATAGTATGCCAACATGGCGTATACTTTGACTTTCCTAGGGGAGTCTTGACTTTTTCTTGAGTTGCTCGGGCAAACAAAAAAATCTTACATGGAATATGACTGCAGTGAGTCATATTTTTGGATGACATGGAATATAACTACAGTTAGTCATATTTTTGGATGACATGGAATATGACTGCAGTGAGTCATATTTTTGAATGACATGGAATATGACTACAGTCAGTCATATTTTTGGATGACATGGAATATGATCACAGTCAGTCATATTTTTGGATGACATGGAATATGATCACAGTCAGTCATATTTTTTGATGGCATGGAATATGACTAAGGTGAGTCATATTTTGCAGTAATGTAGAATACGACTCTCGTCAGTCATATTTTATGGATTATGACTTCTGTAAGTCATATTTTTGGCTTCATGAAGTTGCAAGTAGCTTCCAATGTCTTTGTTTCAACTTTTGATGCCTGCATATACAATCAAAAGAAATGAGAGGTTAGTTTTTAGTGATTGAACAACAAAGCCTAACCTTCAAAGATTTACAATCAACACAAAATATGTAGCTCAAGTTTAGGATAGGAAGAATAAGATTGATGATGGAGGAAACAAGAAAAAAAATATAAGTACTAAGAGATAACAAGAATCAAAAGTTAAAATGCAATAAGGAATAAGAAGCAACAACTAAGCAACAACTAAGACACAATAAGAAACAAGAAGCAACACAAAACAAGAAACAACAATTAAGACACAATATGAGGCAACAATTAAGACATGAGAACAAATAAAAAGCAACAACTAAGATACAAGAAGAAACAAGAAGCACCAACTAAGACATGACAAGAAACAACAAGAAATGAGAGTATAGATGCAACAAGAAAAAATAAGAAGCAAGAAATACAAAACAAGAGGCAAGAACTACAAAACAAGAGGAAACAAAAAAACAAGAACTAGGAAGAAGAAAGAGTTCAAATGCAAGAGAAAGAAAGAATTTAGATACAACAATAAGAAACAAGAAGCATGAACTAAAGAGCAATAAGAAATAAGAGTTAAGATGCAACAAAAAGCAACAAGAAGCATGAACTAAAGAGCAATAAGAAATAAGAGTTAAGATGCAACAAAAAGCAACAAGTGAGAGCTAAGAGACAATAAAAAGTAAGGAAGAAGAGCCACAAAAAGTGATGGCTAGGGTTTCAAAACCCTAAAAAGTGGCGGCTAGGGTTTCAAAACCCTAAAAAAATGACGGCTAAGGTATCAAAACCCTAAAAAAATAGTGACTAGGATTCAAAATCCAAAAAAGTAGGTGACTAGGATTTCAAAATTTTAAACAATGACTTCTCTATATTTTTTTGGAATTGCCCAAATTTTTCTTGAATTGCCCAAAACAAAAAAAAATCACTATTATATGAAAATATTAGTGATAATATGACTCAATGTTCCCAAACATGTTCCCAGCATTTCCAAACATGTTTCCAACGTTCCCAAACATGTTCTTTACGTTTCCTATGAAGTACTTTGGTATTTCTAATGGCCGTATAGTATACACTTGTGAAGTACAAGGCGTAAAAATAACTGGCAGTCATATTTTGTAGTCATATTTCTCCCCAAAGTGTTGGCCTTCAAGAATATGACTGCAAGCAGTCGCCAGTCATCCTCAGTCATAATTTTGCAGTCATAAAACACTGCCATTGTTGTAGTGATAAGGGAGCGGGACCTCAGTTACCGCGGACACAAAACTCAACTCCCCTAGTAAAACTGCATTAGGGTCTTGTGCTGTTGCTATTGCTGTTGAGGTTGATGCCATTTTACTTAGCTTGAGAGTTGGTGGAGGAGTTGTGGACTGCTTGGACTTTCTTGTCCCCCGACTCTGTTGGGTTCCAAGTGTACCCATTGAGCTCTGTCCCTCCACGTTACTTGGAAACTCCTAGGAGATAGTTGTAGCAGTCATGTCTTTTTTCTTGAGCTCACGTTTCGTCTTTAGAATTGTGAAGTCGTTGAGGAGTGTCTTTAGGCGAGAGTATAGGACCTTCCCTATTGCCAATTTCCCGTCTTTCGTTTTCAAGTAGTTGTGGTCAACTTTCTTCTCAAGGTCGGGTATCTCTGTTCTATACTTCGTTGGTTCCAACGTCGAAAGGAAGTGCAATATGTTGATGGCACATCTTGAGGAGTCCAAGTGAATAGTGAAGTGGTACTATTCGTTTTCAAGCTTTCCAATTACAACTATAACACAACAAATTTTCAAGAATGGACCATTGTCGTGAGCGACGTCTTTTATTTTCTCATCAAATGATATATTGAAGAAATGGCCCGTATCTTTAAACTTTGCAGCGAAATTGATGAGGTTCTTGAATGGAATCATGTAGAGACTCCAACTCTCAATCTTTTCGGGATTTTTGAATTCCCAGTAGTCTCCATCATTGTCAAAGTCGTCCCCTTCCTCTTTGGAGGATTTGTGGGCATAGCGTATGTAGAAGGCCTCTAGCTTCTCGATTTGGTCATCCATTTTGCATTCATTTTTTAGACAAGATGGTGTTACTTCAGGAGTTGTTGCTTTATTGATTCAGATCGATTCAACTTGAGTTTCATGCATGGAGCTTTTAGATTTCATTTTCTATGTATTCCATCTAATTTGATTCGGTTTGGTTTGCTTCGTACACTTCAGGTCGAGTCGACCTGAAGTTCTAGTTGATGTATGCAAATAGTTTTATTATAGTGATGGCCTTGTCGTACGCGTAGTTAGCTGTAAGTATCCTTACAACGACGAATTGTTGCAAGATGACACGAATTATCGTTCTAGGGAACTCTAGTATGATATTGTTTGAATTAGAGGTATCCGGATTGTGACTACACCCTTAATTCCCCTTCGTTTCACTTCCCTACCTCGTTCCGGAAACTTAATATGTTCCGGATCCGGACCACATCTGGAACCTAGTTCCGTCTTTTCTGATTTACGGTTTTTGTTACTTCTGTTTTACCCTCAGAGGGTCCGCCCTTAGTCTAGAAAGGGGTGGGGACTCACCACTTGTGTAACTAACCTCTCTACACCCTAATCCTAATTAACTACACATCCAAGACAATGCAGTCGGAGGAGGGAGGAGTATTCTCTCACAGCTTCCGGATTGGCCGATCCGGAAGTAGGTCACACAAAGAACTTTTCACACCTCTCTTACTACAACAACGGATCCGAACTTATAGACTCAAGGGAATAGGTTTTCAAGGAGAAGACAACGTACCAAGGGGGAGGTTGGTAGACCTTCCGGAGTAGCGGGAGATCCTTTCCTCTGACGGTCGCTTATCTCTGTGTGGGAATCCGGAATCCGAAAACGGATCGAGAATAAAAGAATTAGGTGAGAAAAATAGAGAAAAATCAAAAAAATTATAGTTAGAACATGATTTTTGTGTGAGATAATCAAGATTAGGAAATAAGCGTTCCAGCAAAACCCGTAACCGGAACTTATCCGGATCCGGAATCCGGATTTACCTGGAACACAGGAACCTATCGTATAGACCTCGTAGCTACGGGAGTAGGATACCGTTAGTACAATGGACCTGTAGCCGTTGTCTTTATTTCCGTAGGGAGACGATTTAGTATTTAAGCTGTTTGCCGCGGGTTTTCCTCTTCACCTTCCTGTTTTGTTTTTCTGAGACTGTCCGTGTGAGTAGTTGAGAGAAAGAGTGGTGAGTTAGCGACTGAAGTAGGGTTACTCTTCTCTCCTCTCGTTCTTACTTAGGTCTTATGGCATCCGGAGCGGTACGGAAGGTAGCGGTATCTGCCCGAATTATCTCTCCAGCCATTCTAGACAATTCGGAACTACACAAGCAGTTAGAGGAGGATTTGACTAAGTTAGGGTGTGTCGGTTTATTACACCGACCATGGAACCTTAAGAGTGAGGATATGATCTAGGAGCTACTTCATGGTGTTCCAAATCAATATGAGCTTACTCTGAGAGGACGGCTAGTCACGTGGACTAAGGACATTTGGGCGGATGTCTATCAGTTCCAGAAGAGCGGAAATGGGTTAGCGTCAAGGACGGACCATTTTGTAGCTGGGAAGTTCACAGGGTCTGCAAACCCTAAGGACAAATTCGCTATTAGCGAATGCAAGGACAAGAGACATAGACGGGTACTAGAGTTCCTCATCCCATCTTGTACCTGGAAAAACCTACATGGGTTACCATTACGGTGGCCAATACTATTTTCGAGGCTATGGAGAACCGAGTTGTGCACTGGGGTAGAGTCATAGCTAGGATAGTTGCTAAATTAGCAGATCATGTAACCCGCACAAAAGCAAGTCCAGTTAGCACCTACTTGTTCCATTTATACCATCAACAAGAACTTTTGAGCGCTGTAGAAGTAATCCAGTATGACACCGGAAAGGCCATTATGTCATACGGACTTCTTGGGGAGGAAGCGGAAGATCCAATTGAGTCGGAACCAAAAGAACTCCCCGAGGAACACTTGACTAATTCGAAGAACAAGAAGAGGAAGTCATCCAATCCGGGGTCGCGATCCAAGCCACCGGCGATGGAGAGGGGGGAGTCAAATAAAAGACCAGAAGTAGAAACTGAATCAACATTTTTCAATGCTGGGTTCATGTGGATACGCAAGGCCAAGGTACTCCATGACAGTCTAGCGAATCTGGTAATAGATACAACAGAAGTTTTGAAGGTGGAACAAGATCAGATTGTGGAAGCCGTCAAGCGACTGCCCGAGTCGGAAGATCTAAAGCGAAGGGAGGATCGGATTCAGGAGTTGGAGGCGGAACGGAACCAACTCCAGGCCCGACTGAATTGGGCGGAAGGGGAGATGGCAACTTCAAAAGAGAAAGAGAAGGAGGCTCTCGCTCTTGTCAAGAACTGTCGCAGCACAGGGTAAGTAAAATTCCCTATTATGCTCACAAAAACCTCTTTAAAGCATAATAAAGTGACTCTAAAGATCCCAAGAGACTCTGTGAAGTGTTTCGTGTTACTAGGTGTTTTGAGGAAAGTTTCTTAATTCCATTATTCTAGGTTATACCTCTCTCACCCTTTTTTCCAAATACTGGATGATTTCCTGATTTTCTTATAAACTAATCCGGTCCAGATTAACACTAACCCAAATCAAATTTAATTGACAACCTTCAAGAACCAACCCGGAATTCACACTTCCGACCAGATTTCGTACTACTTTAATCGAGGGCTTCCTTTCTTCAACTTCTATTCTGGTTCTGTTTAGCCTCTGTCGGCACTTCAGAGGGATCTGTCACTTATTTTCAGAGAGGTAGACACTCCTCTCTTTCTGGTTTTTATAATGATGGAAAATTCACTAACCCAATCTATTCTCCTATCCTAACAGGATCCGGTTTGATCTTTCACAACAAACTGGAAGTAATCTCAGCCTGTAGGTCACACAAAGATCCCCTGTACAACCCTCACTTACTACAACGACCTTACTATCTTTTGCAATCCGTGCAAAACTAAGGTGGCTACAAGTGCGTCTACCCGTACCAACATAATTTAACGTTCTTCCGTTTACTTCTTCAGATGGTGAGACCTCTCAAGTGTTCAAAGGCTAATCTAGACATTCCATCTAGCACCTCTAGCACAGTTTGAGGATCCTTTCTCTTACTACCTAGCCTAGCACTGGTTATCTCACCCGGAATTATAAATTTTAAACCCACTGAGGTGTCTTGACTCACTCCCAACACTTACAACCTGTTCACATGCACTTGCAATCACAACAAGGCAACAAGGGGAGAAGATCCTCTCACACTCTGTTCATCTATACTCAATCTCTCCCTTCCTTATCCGGCCAATCTATGGGAAGATAAGGAAAACAAGAGACAATAAACAAGAGACAGCATATGCAAGAAGGAAAAACTCCCAGTCTCAGTCTTGAGACTTGAATTATATACAGAATTTACAAAAAGGTCTCCCCGGAAATCTGGCACTTATCCGGCCGAGATTTTCGGATCTGAACTTTTCCTAACTTTTCGAAACAAGGTTTGGTCTAACAAAATTTCCTATTCTCTAATTTCTGACTACCTATCCCTCCTGAGGGGGTCCACCACTATCTGGAGTAGCTATGGGGGAGAGCTCACTCAAATTTCTACTTTTATCTCCCCCTTCCGGAATTCGCTCCGGTTCTACAGGAGAAGTCACTCCTGTCCTCGTCCGTGGGGCTTCTGAAGTAGAAGTTCTTCCAGCCTCCTTCTCTTTCGATATTGGAGTTTCAAACTTCCCCTCCAATATCTCTACTTCATCGAACTCTTCCGGGATCGAAATCCTAGATAAAGAGACTAACCAACTTTGGATTTTCCGGACGCTATCCTCTAATTCCTTTGCGTCCTTCCGGAATTCCTTCATCGCCTCTTCTAATTCCCCGACGAAGTCAGCCAAGATGCGAGCGATACGGGTACCCGAAGGTTTCGAATCCTTATGTATCCCCTCATCAAACAATTTGGCCTTCGCCATTACCTCACCGGATGTCCCTACTATTGCCGTCATCCAATTGATTGCAGTCCTAGTCTCCTCCTACAAGGACATTGTGGCCTTCACTTTCCAATCCGCTCTTACTGTAATGAGAATCTGGATTAGGTCGTTGTATGGACCCGTCAGGTCCATCAACTGGGACAATGGAACAGGTCTCGGTCTGACCGCTTCTACCGTCTCCTGCTTCTTCGGGATGACCGGTTCCACTACTTCCGGTCCCTTATCCTTCCGAAGCCCCGAAGGGGACCCCCTCAGACTGGGCGTCCTCTTCATCCTTCGGTGGAGAGGAATGTCTTCTTCCTCCTCTTCCTCCTCTTCCTCTTCTTCCCAATTCCTCTTCTTAGGGTTCTCACCCTTTTCCTCCGGTTCCGTCTCGGATTCCTCATCCGATCCTCCACACGTCCAGAGAGCCATCTGCGCCCTCCACTCCTTGTTTTCCTCCGATGTCAGGAGACTCTGATTCTTGTATAGGTGGAAAAGGTAGGGGCTTACCGGAGTAGCCCTACTCTTTCCCACATTGGAGACTAAGACATTCACCATCGTTTGAATGAATGCTGCCCAATCCATCCGCTTCTCTCCGCTCAGGGTCCCAAAGATCGCATTTTCGAGCGTGGAAGTCACCCGGGTAGGTTTTTCCGGATGTAAAATCGGGACCAGGAACTCCAGTAGTCGCCTGTGCCGCACATTGACGCAGTCTTCGATTGCGTACCCGTCCTTGGGGTTAGCTGCTCCCCGGAACTTTCCACGCACAAAGTCTCCCTTCCGGCTGGCCTGTTCCGCGCCGCCTTCCTCCAGCTCGTAAACTTTCCTCCAGATCTCCCTGGTCCACATGGGTGGAACCGGCAGAATAGTGTTGTCAAATTGGTTAGGGGCTCCTTCGATGAGCTCCCTCACTATCGCCTCGTTCCGAAACCCCCAGGGTTTAGGGCGAAATCCATCTCCTCACCAATTTACTACCTTACTTCCCTCCTAACCGCATGTTTCGTTCCTCTCTTAGGCGCACACACACATAAGAATGCACACACACACATAAGAATGCACACACATAGATTAAGGTGCAAGTGTGTGTGCGCACACTTGCACCTTAATCTAATCTCTACTCAACGTTTGAGCACAAAGAAAGCACACACACATAAGAATGCTCAAACAATTGAGAACGTAAGGGAAGGCTAGAGTTCTCAGATGCAAATGGATATCGTTCGCAGAGCCATGAAGGATTTTTGCATTGCCATTTTCTCCTTGATGACTACGAAGGAGTTCATCAGGAGCGTGATCTTCGTGTAGAGTCTGCTTCCCGTTTGTGGACTTCCATCCATATTGTGGTACTCGCCATTGTCTATTTTCCACTCCAACTCCTTGATCTCTGAACTGTATGGCGTCGGCTCTAGACTCTCCAAGAATGGCGATATGTTGAACCAAATCTTTTCTGAATTCAAGAGTATTGTGAAGTGGTATTGATTGCCCGCTGGGAATGCGTTGTTGGTGGTGACGTAGTGAATATTGATGTTTGGGAATTTCTCCGTGGACACCTGCTTCACTTTCTCGTCGAACGAGATCGGGAGATATGCCTTGGAATTTTGGTACTTCATATTGAAGTGCATGTTGTCTGTATAGGGCACCATCTTCAGACACCACGCGTCCACCTCTTTTGGGTTTTTGAACTTCCACCAGTCCCTTTCAATCATATTCTTGTCTACATTTGGACTTTCCTCTTTGACATCAACACTATACTCAATATTTTGAGAGGTTTAGGGCCTCTCATAATAATATTTTCCATTTAGGCCCCAAAAAAGTGAATTGTAATGTTAGCCAGTTTAGGTGGGCAAATACTAACTTTGCTAGTTGTAATACACAATTTCCATTAAAATGAGAGTCTTTTTAGTGATGGACTGATCAAATACATGAAGTTTGCTTTAGGGTATATGTTCTGATTTATATAAGTGAAGAGAATGACATCTTTTGAACACCAAGTCATAAGCTCCGCAATTGGTTGTAAGGGGTTGTTCATCTCATTGAAGCGGTCCGGGTTCGATTCCCATTGGGTTTGTATGAGCGCATGAGAGAAAAAACATGACTTGGTGCTACTAAGTGAGCTTTGCCGGCAGGAAAGTTGTAACAACCAACCGACCCCCTACCTAAAATGTGACAAGTGATTTACATGTTAACCAAATAAATAGTGGATATATCCACTACATTATTTTCTCCAATAGCAATGTAATTTCAAATAAAATATATTTAGTGATAAACAAATAAGAAAATGAATTAAAAAATAGAGAAAATATAGCTCAAGAATATTAAAAAAATATATATTAAGACTATATTTAAATTCCATTGTTTTGTAAACACAAAACATACACTTGAAAATAGTCAGTATCAAGCAATAAAATAAAATCAATCAACTGAAACCTATATCCTCTAAAAAAAATTGAAACGACTATCATCTATTATAATATTAAGGGTCCAACACTTATGCAATGAAAAACAACTTCATATAAGATGTAGAAATAAAACAATACCCTCCATATGAATGTCATAGTTAAAATGCATCCAATGTATGTACATGATTTCTCCATATCATGTATATGAAGCCAAACTTTGGTTGATGATTTCAATTTGAACTGTAGGGATCTTGATTCTGCATTGGCGAGTACCTCTTCTGTTTTGAGACTTCCATATTGTAATCAAAGCGTTTGTTGTCTCCCACACAGGTTCTTCAGTTTCATCAACCCTCCAAAGCAAACCTCTATCACTATCCCATCCTTCATAGAAGTCTTGACCTTCTTGATTGCGTGATGTTGGCCGAAAGTATTGAATGTGCACACAGTTTGGTTTCTCGGGGTTACAGTTTGGATCAGACAATGCTCTGGCAATCCAAACCGGTCTGTTGTCACCGTCTGCAAGGCGAACTGCCACAAAATACCCTTCATATAGATCTCGAGCCACCCTAAAGGATGGTTGTGGACGATTCCTCAAGGGCCCAACATAAGGCTCATCCTCTCCATGCTCCTCGAGATCTTTGCCATCTTGGTCTAAATGATCAGCTTCTGTCACTTGAATACGAATAGTTGGCTAGAAACCGTTTTTTAGAGCACTAGAAGTAGGAAGTGGCTCTTGAAGAGCTGCCTTTACACCATGTCAATAGCGCACCACATTCTCATAGCGCCTACGATGTTCTCCACTCACGTTTGCTTTGCACAAGTCGTCCCAATAGTTTATGAATCCTGATAAACCTTTGACAATGTCATTGACACCTTTCATTGGATTGAGTGGTACTGGTAAAGGCACACCACGTGGCCACAGACTCCGTCCTTCATCGTCTTCTTTCCACAACTTAATGGCTTGACCTTGTCTGCCTAACCAGTTTTCATCCGTGCACTTCAACTTGTACTTCATGACTAGGCATCCAACAGAATCTAGGTAGAACTTCACTTGTTGCGGTCTTGTGTATCCCACAAGGATTTCATCACCATCCATCCATTTTCCTACAATGAAACGCTTGAAATCAGGCACCTCCTTTATGAGGTGAGGGATAGTAGGAATGGACTCAACATCCATGAATGACTTCATGAGTGCCGGGATTGTTGGGAAGTTCTCCTTCTTCAACAGTATGCTCCATCTTCCAAACAATGCGTCAATGTTGTTGTGTGTGTGACCAACAATCATGAAGTTGACATACACTTCTCTGAAGATCTTGTTAGCAACAAGTAGAGACCAGAAACAGAAAACATATCTATTCTTGTTGTCGCCGGTGGCATTGTCCATTTGCACGTTCAAAATAAGAGGTGAAGGTATTGTTGGAACTGCATTCATTGGAGGTGGTGGTAGTGACGCGTCACACATTTCTTTATCCTATAGCACTACCCTAAATAAATTTGAAGACCCTAACCCAGAAAATAATTGCCAAGAAGAAGACTTCGATGGCAATTCCAAATCCCGCAACAACTTTGCCATAGAACCAATTGTATAGTTTGAATCGTGTTTCATTGGATTGAGTGGTACTGGCAAAGGCACACCATGTGGCCACAGACTCCGTCCTTCATCGTCTTCTTTCCACAACTTAATGGCTTGACCTTGTCTGCCTAACCAGTTTTCATCCGTGCACTTCAACTTGTACTTCATGACTGGGCATCCAACAGAGTTTAGGTAGAACTTCACTTGTTGCGGTCTTGTGTGTCCCACAAGGATTTCATCACCATCCATCCATTTTCCTGCAATGAAACGCTTGAAATTAGGCACCTCCTTTATGAGGTGAGGGATAGTAGGAATGGACTCAACATCCATGAATGACTTCATGAGCGCCAGGATTGTTGGGAAGTTTTCCTTCTTCAACGGTATGCTCCATCTTCCAAACAATGCGTCAATGTCGTCGTGTGTGTGACCAACAATCATGAAGTTGACATACACTTCTCTGAAGATCTTGTTAGCAACAAGTAGAGATCAGAAACAGAAAACATATCTATTCTTGTTGTCGCCGGTGGCATTGTCCATTTGCACGTTCAAAATAAGAGGTGAAGGTATTGTTGGAACTGCATTCATTGGAGGTGGTGGCAGTGACGCGTCGCACATTTCTTTACCCTGCAGCACTGCCCTGAACAAATTTGAAGACCCTGACCCAGAAAATAATTGCCGAGAAGAAGACTTCGATGGCAATTCTAGATCCCGCAACAACTTTGCCATAGAACCAATTGTATAGTTTGAATCGTGTTTAAAGAGATCCAAACCATAATGTGCGTAACGCACATCTCCATGACCATGAGCAATCATGCTAGTGATAGACACATGCAATTTCACAAGGCCATCAAGCTCCTTACTCCTGTGGGAAAAGACTGGAGAAGCAGTCTTTGCATGATCCATCTTGTCGTGCATAATTGTGAGGCATTCGTGTGGAAAAACTACTGAACGGTGACGGTTTGCATAATACAACTCCCGATGAGCTCGTGCAATCTCAACGTGCCTATCCAACTTCCGAGAATACTTCAATTCATTGTGAGACCCACTTATAGCACCCTTCTTGAGGTCTTGCAATTTGTCACATGTGCCACATCGCGCAAAATTATCTCCAGGCTTCTTCACCTCATACTCCAGGAACTTACAGCACCTAATCTTACTCAAGTTTGAAGCTGACACCTCACTCAGTCCAAAAACAGCATTGACATCATTGAGTTCTTTCATCTTACCCTTCCACTGGAAGGTAGAAGATAGGATCTTGGCCACAACTTTCTCTCCTGACTTCAGGGGCTTTGTACGATGAGGCATGTGATCTGCTTCTTTCTCCGAAATGCACTTCAATGTTGCTATAGCTTGTTGAGTGTGTTTCCTCGGCTTCATCGTTCCCTTATTGCCAAGGTCCATTGCCTCTCGACCACGCCTCATGTACGATTGGTAGCGATAGAATGTGGCCTCAGGGACCCTAGCTATATGCATTCACGCTCGCATACATACTGGTGTGTTGTCAATTGACACCATTCGTCTACCATGCTCGTCAACATGCACTTGCCTGTGCACATCCATTTTCATGTAGGCCCTGTATTTGAACGTGGAGTTGCGATACATGCATTCACGAAAGGCTCGAATCTTATCCCTAGGAAATGGCTGAACACAGTTGCGACTACAACATAATTTGGTAGACATTGCATGGATGGAATCTTGAATAAGCAATTCTTTTGATTTCAAATTTGCCTCGAAGGACGCATTTTGGATGATACTTGTGTATGGTCTCGAAGACGTCAAAGAGGGAGGATTCAAGAGAGCCTGTTGGAGATAGTTGAATTTGTCCCTAGCCTCATGGTCTCTAAGGCTAGCTCCATGACAATGGACAAGATGAATAGGCCAAGCCAACAATGAGCACACTTGTTCCTCTTGTAGGTCCTCTTCGCTATGCGTTTTGGAGATGTGGATCGCCACGTGGGTGTCACCAAGAGGGCCATTGGCACCCAAAACAAGATCAGAGTTCACACTGTGACAAACACCTTCATCCACAAGCACTCCAGCCTCATTGTACAAGGTGACAACTCGAATATTCCAAAGCCGACGCGGTAGACCTTCGCATTCCAGGACCCCAACATTCATTGCTGCAACATTCTGAAATTTGTCTTCTGAAGATGCCATAAAATCCTCTTCATCATGTCTGAATTCACTGGATTCAGAACCCGATGACATGTCCATGTCATCAGGGTCATCTATAGTATCCATGGATACCTGTAAAAATGCAATGTGAAACAGGGTGAATTGCAGCATAGATCATGCAATTTCATTCCTGTTCAAGTCGACCCGACTTGAATGATCAAATGTTATAGCTACATCTATGACACCAATGAACCCATTTGCTGAAGCCTAGGTTTCAACTGCAATTGACATCATTAAAATTCCTTATAAATTCAGATATATGTAGTTCAATTTTCAAGTCGAATCGACCTGAAGTGCATGACCCCTACTGTCGTAGCACAGGAAAGCAAAATCCTTCTCTAAGGCTCAATATTTCTTAAAAGAGGCCTTAAAGTGACTCAAGTATCGTTCCCACGAAGATCGAATTTCCTAGGTTCACAATTACCGGAAAATGGTAGAATGATGGTCACGAAATACACAAACACAAAAACCCCAAGCAAAACAATAGACCGGAACTTCCACTTGGCCTCCTTGTTTCTTTGGACAAACACGACCGGATCCCTCTAGTCCAACAGTTACTAATACGCGTTAGACCGGATCTTCCCGATCTAACAACACTAACCGGATTGATTCCGGTCTAACACACACTTGTTTATCACACAAACTCTCTAATTGGTTAGTTTACTACCCCACGGCTTTACACTATCTGGTAACTCTCCCAACACTTCTATTCACATACCTTTGGTAGTTACATGTATTTACGTTTTTCAGACCGTAACCGGAATTCGCGTTTCCACAGATATCACCTTAACTTCTAGTATTCACATCCGGTCTAGATCTCTACTTGTAACCATATGGATTTTAACCTCTCGACGAGGGATCTACTTAATTGGGATTTAGGAAGGAAGCTTAACTCCTACCCTCCGATTTTAAAGTGTCAGAAGTTTCACTATGTGATCAAACTTTCAAAAATAAACTTTCAAATCCTACAAATGAGAAAACAGACCGTCCTCACAATTGGAAAGGAAACGAAGTCGTATCCAGCAGGTCACGTAAGCCGGTCTAATTCCTCCTAACCAATGCTACAACGACAGCCTACTAAGTTAGTCCTAAATCCGGTCTGAACTAGCGGGGAAGAGAGGAGAAACGAGCGCTGCAGAGGCATGCTAACCCTTACTCTTTCCAGAGAGTACCCCTCCTCCGTACTCCTTCCGAGTCCATTCCTAGTCCACACTAGAGATCCCTTCTGCCTCCATCCACACGCACTAATTCAATAGTTACTGCACCGAATAAACTCAGCATCCGCATACACCTTGTATCCACTTACACTCACTTTCCAGCCTGGACTTCCAATACACAGACAAGTGTCAAGTACACACAACTATGATTTGTTTCAATCACGCCAAGAGCAAACTCCCAGGTACTCATGAATATAAGAAGGTAAGATAAAGATGCACACTGGGACCAAAGAAGTCCCGGATTTAAATACTAAACTACTCCCTCAAAATCCTAACCTAAAAGTAACACTCCAGCCAATCAGGGCTCAACACGTTTCATTCCCTTACTAATTTATAGCCCTGTTGACTTTCACTCAAACTCCCACTACTTCCGCTAAAAGTGGATCTCAGATCCTATAATTACGGACCCGGTCACTTTCCAACTGCTAGTGGCCGTGTCACTCAAAAAGTAAACTTCCTAATTATGTACAACTATCCAAAAACTTCAGATTTTCACCATCCTATCCTCAAAAATTTACCCTACGTAACTTTCTAAGTTTTTAAATTCTTCACAGCCGGCTTCTTTCCGATTCCGGTCTTCTGTCCCTGGCGTACCTTACCCCGAGCGGCAAGCTTCTTCTTCTTGGATGCTGCAGCCTTGGTCGCCCGAGTCTCTGCCAGTGCTTGATCCGGGTCAGAATACGGCTCCGAGTCTTCCTCAGTACCGGATTCTTCATCCTTGTCTTCTTCTTCTTCTTCTTCCTCCTCGTCATCGTCCTCTTCTTATGTGTCATAATTGGAGGCTTTTTCTTCTGCGTGGTTGGTGTAGGCGGAACATTGGCCCTAGCACTCTGAGGAGTGGTTTCCTCAATCGGTCTGCCCTTCCCGGATCCTTGTCCCTGTGATCCGGTCTTCCTTTCCTCCATTGACCCAGTTTCGCTTCCCAAAGCTAAATTGAGTAGGGTGGAAGGAAATACCTTCTGTATCTTTGTAGGATGAGTCGGAGAGACTGGAGATAACTCACTTAGGTCGATGAACTTGGTGCTCAGCCCTAGTTTGGGCATGTTCTTCTTCTCAGATGGTTGCGATCCAGATCTCGTCTTCTCGTCAGCTGCGGCCTTCACCTCCTCCGGTAGTTCCCTCGCCTTGCTTGTTGTCTCTACTTCTCCGGTCTTCTCTTCCTCAACAGCTTCTACTGCTCGCACTGCATTAAAAGTAATAACAGTTACTTCCCCTAGTAGGGAAGTCATTTCTTTAGGCTCTGACCGGATGGAAGAGCTTGGCACGTCCTCCACCTTGTCCTTCGCCTGTACTTCTTCTTCGGTGACCGGAAGGGGTGCTGGTGCGAGTTCCGGTTCCGTTTCCGGTCCCTACTCCCGCTCTCTTCGTCCTTCTACCTCCTTCATCACCTCGCGCAGTGGCTCCACTATTGCCTCCATCTTGCGGTGGTAGGACACTAATGCCATCATCAGGTTGGCTGGAATTTGCTTTCCGGTCTCCATCACCTTCTCGTCAAACAACATTGCTTTGTTGATGACTTCGCTCGGATTGCCGATGAACTCCTGGATCGCCTGAAGGTTCTTTGCGGCTATCTTGGAGAATTTCTTCTACTGGTCCATTTCTTCTCTCTTCTCCTCCAACTCCCTCGTTAGTTGGTCCACCTTACTCGCGGCTTCGCTCAGTTCTTTCTTCACCGCTTCTTTCATCTTCCGGTCCAGTTGGGCAACGAGCTGCTGCGGCTGACTGATCTTCAGCAGCTGACATAGTTCTTGAATGGTCTCCTGGTTCATCCCGTACTAGACCCGGAACTCACTGAGTTCCCTCACAATTCGACCTAGGGGATCCTGGTTCTAGACCGGATCAACTCCCTTACTACCCTCTCCTATTTCTGAGTCTTTCTCTTTCCGGTCCTACCTCCTCCACTGAGACTTAGCTTCCTCGACTAGTATAGTGTCTGCCTCTGAATCTTCCTCTTCTTGCCCAGCTTCCTCATCCGGATCTTCTATATCGAATTCTGACATGGCTTTGGCCGTATCATATGAATCTATCTCTCTATTTGTAAGCCAGCCATGTGCTTGATACAAGTGGTAGAGAAAAAGGGGTTATAGGGGAAGGCTTAGACTTCCCTATACCTCCTACCAATCTCTTGATCTGATCTCTCATCACTACGCCCCAATCTACTTTCCGGTCACCCGACAGTGCACTGAAAATAGTGTTCGCTAGGGTGACCGTAATCCTGTTTGGTCGCTCTGGACTAAGGATGGCTGCTAGGTACTTCATTAAACATTTCTCCCTACCATTTATGTACTCTGCCACAGGGAAACCATCCTTCTTCGTTGGGGGATTCTGGAACTTACCCACGTAGAAACAATCCGTCCGGGAAGCTAGTCCCTTGTCCGTCTTCTTGAAATCGTACGTCTCCCTCCACAGCGTTGAAGTCCAGTCTTCAGGCCGGCTTCTCGACGTCCCCTTCCACTTCCTTAGCGGCGTGTCGATTACCTCCCTCACGATCTCCTCGTCTTTCAAATTCCATGGCCGGGCTAGAAATCCCTCATGCCCCATCTGTCGGAGGTCTTCTTCTAGCTCCGCTTTCTCACGTGGATCCACTGGTACCACCGGCTTCACCATGCGCAAGGATACAGCTACCTCTTCTCTCACCATCGTGGGTTGTTCTCTCAAACCCTCTCAGTGATCGGAATCACTCTTTGGAGTCTCACAATCACTCGCACTTTAGTCTTCCTATTCCGCTCAAGGACCCTCCTCAAAAGTCGCCTCACCAGTACACTCCTAACTCCATACTCATACGTGAACTTCTAAGTGAACTCTCCTCTCGAGACTTGTCTGTCCTTAATCCGGTCCGTAAACTAAGCCCGTAACTTCTTCTCTTTGGCTGACATATAAGTACACCTCGAATGCTCCTCATCAATCTCTTCTCAAGGTAGCTTCCGCGCAAAAGGAGGTCTGAGCTACTTGCCCCTCCTATTTCTAGGGCTGCATTCACTCGGGCCGTTACAAGTGACCGTTTTCCCCAAAATAGACTCGCTCTCAAGTATGGTCTAGAACTAGGTAGGCACCCGTTACACCCGGATTGCTTGTCTTCCGTTTCCGGTCTCCGGTCTTCTATCTTCTTCCGATTTCTGGTTTCTAATGAAAATCACTCTGACCTACTCCTGACTTATCTATGCCGTTTCCGGACTTTCGGTTTCCGATTTCCGGTTACTTTTGTTAACACTATTATCTATTCTAAAGTAACCCTCTTCCGGTATCCGGTCCCTAACTACTTACGGTCTACTTTTCTAAAGAAAAACAAAAAAATAGGGAGTAAAAAGAGCTCTATTCCCCTTATTTCCCTTCTAAACCTAAAGACTGGATTTCCGTGCTCCTTCACCTACCTTGTCTAATTTTCGATAGCCAAAAAAATAAACGTAAGAAAACTGAGTAGTGAGTACATTCTTGAACTTCAGCTCGGATCAACCTGAAGTGTCCCTTGTACTTTGAGAGAATGAATCCATCTTCATCTGTTCAATTCGACGAGATATCCCTATTCTATTCCTATAAAAATCTCGAACTTCTCTAACTGATGTCTGTACTAGGAGTACCCACACTTCAGGTCGAACCGACCTGAAATGAGGACATGTAGTGAGCCGAATCCCATCTGCACACTATTATCACTACGTATAGAATTCTTGGTGACTAAATCTGTGAATATCGGGAATGTCAGAAGGACGTCTACGAGATTTTCACTTGAACGAAATTACAATTAAAGATACGGTTTAGGTCGACTCGATCTGAAATGCCATGTACATCATTTCATTAACATATTTGATGACAGAGCTATTCAATCTACATAGGATTCGTTTTAAATTACTATAATTACTATCATATGGGTCAGTTCAGGTCGACTCGACCTGAAGCACATGAACGAATTACTAATGTAGACAATCTTACATTCAGGTCGACTCGACTTGAAGTACATTAACAAATGATTCATGTACACAAGTTTGTATTCAGGTCGACTCGACCTAAACAGTTCCGGATTTCTCGGACACTGTATTAGCAGTCTCCTATAAACGTGAACTCGCATTCTGGGTTTCTCAGCGAAATAATCGGGCGCTGTACTCTCAGAATTCTACAACTTAAGTGTCGAAAATTGAACATTGAATACAAACCTTGTCACTAAAAATTGAGGAAGTCCAGAACTGATAATCATACAACTCAATTTTCGGGAAATGAACATTAAAAATACACGCACTCTGCCATCTTCAGCAACTAGGAACTCGACAATAGATGGCAGCACTGAAAGAAACATTATACACACTCACAAAACTACTATGTGCTTACAAAGTAACTATGTGCAATCCATTGAATGAAAATGTTTGAAAATGCTAAAGGCTTCTAACCTGAGGACATACCGAAGGCAACAAGCACGTTCAACGAGATCCTCTAAGCGCAATACTCCGACACTCCAAATAGTAGAAGTACAGAAGTTGATAGAGTTCAGTAATGACATGAGAGAAGTGAAATCTCGCATGAACGTCAAATGCATTTGCAACGGAGAAGGAGAGTGCCCTAATGCGCGCGGACGCAACGACATTCAAAACAATTTTGGCGGCAATGTGTAGGCGCGAATGGAAAGGCGGGAGCTGTAGGAAGGAATTTGAAAATCCCGAACTCCTTCCGCAAATTCCTTTGGGTTTTGATTCCCGCCTAGACTGTTCATGACAGAAATAGCCACTAATAGCTATTAAGTACTTATGAGGTTGCTTTATTGCACCGTTAAACACTAATTTCTAGATTCTATTTCTAACAGAATCTAGGCAAGAAGTCTTCATTGTCTTTTTTTCTTTTGCAATTTCTAGAAGTCAATTTGATTTTGGTGAAGTTAGGGTCTGTTTGTAAATTTAGACAAACACAACCTTTTGCACCACCCAATTGATTGCATGTGATTTTATCAATAAGGGTTTTGCTGTTTAGAGTTTAGGGTTTTCAGGGTTTAGGGTCTTTAGGGGTTAGGGTCTGCGGTTTAGGTATTTTTGTAGTTTACTAAATCATTTCATATCATGTTTTTGAAATATTGAACAAATATTAATTTAGAAGTGAATTCAAGGTTTTTTTACACAGGAATTATATTGCATGCGCTTTCAATTTCTGAGAGCAATGTTCGCAAAATTAATTTTTCCATGAATCCTAATTATTTTGAAGATTTGCAACTTGTATGTTATATTTTTGTACATGCTTCCACGTCAAAACCGATACAAATTAATGATTTTGTTTGTATGAAATACTACATCATTTTTAGAGTCTTTTTTCTCAAACCCATTTCACTTGAAAAAGTGTGGGGAAGCAATAGGTTCCTCTTAAAATTAATTTTTCCATGAATCCTAATTATTTCAAAGATTTGCAACTTGTGTGTTACGTTTTCGGACTTGCTTCCACGTCAAAAATGATACAAATTAATGGTTATGTTTGTATGAAATGCAACATCATTTTTAGAGTCTTTTTTTTCAAACCCATTTCAATTGAAAAAGTGTGGGGAAGCAACAACGACACTAGCATGCGAGCCTAGAGCGGCAAGCTTGTGAGTTGCAAGCGTAGGCCTTACAAGCGTGGAGCCCAAAAAATTGAAATAAATAAAAATAAAAATAAAAATAAAAAAAATTCCAAAAAAAGACTTGTATTTTTTATTTATAGTAAATTTTGGGACCTATGACCAATGCACCTATAACCATGAATTTTATTAAGAAAAAATTGTTTCAGTAATGATCATTTCAAATGTGAAAATTCCCTGAAACATTAGTATATATTTAGTCATGTAGTTCCAAATCTATAATGCAAGTATGTATGCAATCACCAATCATTTATAGGAAAAAATATAATTAGTTTAGCAAAGAATACTCTAAAAAATATTTGGTGGACATTACCTAGCCTCCACTATAGCTGCTCTAGATGAACTCTTAAGACTTAGCTCAATATAGAGATTGTGCCCAACGGCATAATTTGGGGCCTCACGGGATTCGAACCCGGGCCATCACATTACAGTCTCATAGACCTCTCGCTAATATACTCCAACTTAATGGAGTGATTACTAAAGTAAAAAAAATAAATATGATACACATAAGACATCTTCCTAGAAAATTGGTAAGCAACCAAAAAAAAGAAATAACATGGAAAAGTAAAGGAAATGAAAAGGAAAAAAAGGGGAGTAGAACTTAGTAAGCAAGGTACTAAATGATACAAAATAGAAAACTAAAATGAAATACAAGTACGAGTGGAGAAAAAAAATAGTATGGATGTAGGCTATGAAAAACATAAAAAAACATACAAGTGTATGATGAAACAAATGAAAGTCAGTTTCAAGAAGAATGGAAACACCAATGGGAAAAAAAGGGGAAACAAATCAAAAATACAATTCAAAAAAAAGAAATGCAAACAAAAGAAGAACGAAATGAAAATGTCATTCATATTCATATTTCCATAACTACATTATCACTTTCAATTGTAGTTTTGAAGCCTCCATTTTTCTTTTACTTTCCATAACTTCAATGGTATTTTAAATATATTAATATAATACCATTGAAATACATATGAACTTCTACACATGCCTATTGTGGCATAGTGATTATTCCTGCTCAAAGTAAAAGAAGTTTCAACTCATTGAAACTGTAACTTGGTGCATGAATGAATTTATCCTCATGCACATCCATCTTGCAAAAATATCGATACAAGTAGTATAGGTGCTTGCAATTCACATACTGTTGACGTCCTCCAATAGCTGAAGTAGACATGTTCACAAAGTCTGGGCATGTGCAGGACGGGAATATACCCACTGTTACTCGATACACATTTTTGTTCTGATCTATCCCAGTCTCCAGAGATATGATTGCACCTAGTTCCGGCAAAGGAAGTAAGGGCACTCCCAAAATTTGACCTCTAATATTGCCTACACTTTCCCACTTATTGCGTTGTTTTGCAGTTGGTGCATTTGCTATTCGCCATATGGTTCGATTGTTCCTCACTGTAGGATACACATCTGCATTTGTTGGCGGGACCTCATCATACACAACACTTTCAAATATCTTTGACATACTAAATAGGCGACATGGTGACAATGTAGGTTATTCTTGCAACCGAAATCTAGCATGTTACAACAGCAAAGTCTCATCTCGATTAAGGTGTGTCCCTGTCAAAATAGGCCAAATCTCTGGCACATCCGGCCAATCTATTACCCACTTACGCTTTGAACCCTTCACACATCGTTCAACATCATTAGTACAGAACCAGAAGCCTGCAAATACTTCTCGTTTAGTCCCATAATCTTCTTTTTTACCACGATAAGTTGGAGCTGGTGTTCCCTTCCGTCCTCTTGCAATTCGAGCAGTGCACTTGATATTCGACCCTCGTTGCTGAGCTTGACACTTAGCATTAGATTTGTGGCTGATCCTTGCAATGTGCCACTTCGATGTGTCACAGTCGCTTTCAAATGCAATTGTCACATGGTCATACCTATTAGACTCTGGCTCTTTCCCTTTGCCCTCTGAAGAGCTTGTAGGAGGAATAGTGGACCTCGTTCGAACACGAGGTTGAGAGAAATTTACTTTATTTGGTCGATGTGAGTCTCATGAATCACCAATTGGAACGTCCAATTTCCTCTTTGTGCTTCCAAAGATCTCTTCTCCTTCCAAATGTGGTATGCGAGTTCCGATTCCTTTAGAACCGGGTAGGAAATTCAACGCTTCTGCCATTTTCTTAGGATCTCCACTTCGTCGTGCAGCTCTCAACTTCAACTCCCCCTTCGATGGACCGGATCCAGATGTATGTCCTCTCAAATATGCACGGTAGTTTGTCATTTGCATCCATGCACGGATGCTATCATCACACGTGGCATCAAACAAATTGTTTCCTCGGTTGCCAGACATTTGGAGCCACTTGTTATGAACTGTCTCTGATAGATTGCACAAAGGCATGTCCGC
Organism: Climacium dendroides; assembly: GCA_950106755.1. Taxonomy (NCBI): domain Eukaryota; kingdom Viridiplantae; phylum Streptophyta; class Bryopsida; order Hypnales; family Climaciaceae; genus Climacium; species Climacium dendroides. The sequence goes on along the minus strand of CATNNA010000013.1, from coordinate 336,940 downwards.
CATTTCCTCCAAACTCAAATTCTACAAATATATCCAATAACCAACATTACTTTTCATAATTACTTTCATTCATGAAAGCTATAAAAAATAGTGAATACCATCAACTAAGTTCATATATAGTTCAGTTGGGATGAAAGACATTTATAATAACTAAATTTATAAAACTATATATTCATGCTTAACTAAATACGTCAACAATTATAGAACTTCACAACAAACCTCAATTTCTTAATGAAAGGCATCCCTATAATTACCTTCTGAAACAAAACTAGGTATACTGTGAAGGACAATGGAAACACCCTCGGATTTGACGGTTATTTTCATGGTCCACCATACCACTCCTACTTTGGATTGCAGGTATGATTTTCAAAAATAATAATAATATAGACATAGCTATTAATGAATTTCTAAAAGTGCTTAAGATTTGCATTTCCCTAGTCACATTTCAGTAGAACTTCTTGGTATGCTAAAAAATTCACATACAATAAAGGAAATCTTTTCTTACCATTTGCATGAAGCCTCCCTATTGTCGGTATCTGAAATGCCAAAATGCCAGGCAATGCTCCAAGTGATGAAGTGCATCTTTAGTGGCAGCTCCCGATGATAACCACCATGATCGAATTGCTAGGTAACGTGTCTCTGCCTCCTCCATAGATTTAGCATCTTTATATTGTTTGCAAAGTGCATTGTGTTGTTGCTGGAAGGCTTCCTTGATGTACTTTTGAGTGTGTTTTTGGAGAGAAGTACTCCAATGAAGTAAGCACGTCCTCTCCCTATTTTCCATTTTCTCATTCCCAGATCCACTTCCGTAGATAATTCGAACTGCATTCCAATTGGCCATAGCACTGTCTACCATGAACCCTTTGAAGTTTGAGTGATCTAGTCCATGTTTTGACATTACTGCATTCAATGACCTCCAAAATTGCACTTGAATCTCCGTATCTTTGGACTGCATATCGCATATTGCAATGGTCATGACCTTCTTGTACTTAGAATCGTACATATGGCAAGCCATTGTAGTCCATTCCTTTACACGCTTCACGTGGTCAAACATCGTCCATGCATTTTGCAGATTCCCCCTTGGTTGCATGCGCTTCACCAAATCTACTCCACTACCAGGTCCTTTAGTGAGCATCTTGAAAATGTATACTTTCTCCTTTCCTTGTCCAGGGAAAACGCTATCATGAATGAACTCAAACTTTGAGTCTCTCTTCATGGTCATAATGTTGTCTATGACTCCTCCTCTATTATTTGAGCAAAATGAAGAAATCACATTATGAATGTTTGGACTGCTCAAATATTAGAAACGATCCATCACTTCCTCCAATTCCTCACCTTCCAACATCTTCTTCTCTTCATTTCCGCTGTGGAATAGATAGTTTGTAAAGAAGTCTTTGCTTGTTGATAGAGCAATTATGGCAGAATTTGAGGCCGTCGGTGTTTTGGACACCTACTCTGCAATCAACTCACAAATCTTCTCTGCAGAATCTTTGTACATGCCCTTGGCAACAGGGTGAGCATGATGTCCGAAATGAATAGCGGCCCTAGTCATTTTCACATTCTCACTATAGCAGTAGTACATCCTAGCATCACAAGTGCTAAGACACATAGGTGTTTTTCTACAGAGTTTGCAAACTAGAGTACGGTCTTTGGAAGGAGTCTCCCCTACTGTGAAAGCAAAGGTTGTTGTACCAGTCCACGCAGTTTCGTTGCGTTTTGAAGCCCTCTTCAGATAGTCACACTCTGGATTCACACAAACAAGATGTCCAGCACAGTATGACTTACGGAATTTCAACTTGTCGGAGTTGTGGATGTTAGTTGTCACCAACTTGCACCATGGGTGTCCATCATATCTCTTATCCATTCCTTCTAAATTCTTGGCTGCTGATGAAGAAGCAGATGAACGACATGGAGGCAACTCAAATATGACATTTCCATTGAAAACGGGTGGAAGAAACTACACATGATGGTGCTTCATGCTATTCAAATCTGTCGTTGACAACTCGTTCCTTGAGCGATGCATTCTGCCTAATCTTCTCAGAGACTCCATTATGCTTTCTCGATTGACTACGTCTGGATACAACGGAGGACGAGACAAGTCAGTCTGATCTAGACTACATGACAAGGTCTTTGACACTGACTTCACCAAGGCACTTTCGTCCGCTGTATCTTTCATAGTACATGCCTTTCTTTGTAACGCTAAGTCGGGAGATTCTGCTTCTGATTCACTAGACAACTCTATGATGGTTTCTAACTTCTCAATTTTCACTGGTTGAAGAATTGTATTTTCAAGAAGCATTGGAGATACTTCATGAGGAGGACTAGGTGAAACCATATGAGTGACGTATGGCATATCTACGCTGGAGTTATCAGAGTGACGACTTCGAATCTCAGTTGATGGAACTACCATAGACAACGGCAGTCCATAAGCTCTATAGTTTCCAATAGAGAGATACCAACAATGACCTTCTTCTACAGACTTCACAACTGGAATTGATTATTGCACTTCTCCTGAATTTAACATTCTTTCTTCTTCAACATAGATGGAGGATTCCACGAATCTGAAGCGGACATGCAATAGATGGCTCAATACTCTAGCATATCCACCTTCCTCTACTGGAAATACTAAGGGAATGTCATGACCATCTACACAAATGCAAGCCATGATACAATCTTTGCTTAAACACAATTGTCAGAATCAAAGAGAGTACTCTTTAGTGTTCTAACTATGAACACTCACTATCTTATAGTGCATTTGGATGCATATTGATTTTACCATAGACCTACTAAAAATACAGTAGGATAGTACGAAATAGTTAAACTTCAAATGTACAGGACACTAAAAATTCCCTTGAAACTTCTCATACATCCTAATAGCAGTGCCCCGCAGTAAAACATTTATTGATGTTGGCGGTTATGCCTGCTACACTCACACTATGTATAGAAATACTTGCGCACCAATTACATAAAATAGAATAATTAGCAACTAAGCCTACTAGACTTAGGCTTTCTGCAATAGAAATATTTGTGCACCACTTATATGAAATAGAAAAACATTGCACAATCACACTATATATAGAAGTACTTGCGCACCAATTACATAAAATAGAATTATTACCAACTAAGCCTAGTAGACTTAGGCTTCCTACAATAGATATATTTGTACACCAACTATATGAAATAAAAGAATATGAGTTCCATTGAGGTATAGAGCACGTAAATTTTCCAGAGTTCTCATTCTTATTTTTACCCCACTCATGATACGTCTTCAAAATTCACACTTCATAGTAGGTTCAAGGTCTAATCCAAATTTGTACATGTACTTTGTAAGACTATAGTTGTTCCATGTTTGGACTACAATCAACAATTGTAGGCACAAATTCCATATGTTCAAGGGAAATGATTCTCACACAACTTTTGTGTGAAAGAGAAAACCACAGTGTCAATTGCCACTCTCTGAATTCGAGATCAAATATGTTGAAGCAAGCTTTCAATTTTGTTTGTATAGAGAAAAGTATGTACTATTTTAGTTGACTCAAACCTCACTGTTTTCTTTATACAATTTCGGAGATAGAAAGTAGAAACAAATTTTGCAAATGATTAGCTGCACTTCTTGAAGAATTAACTACAGAAACAAACAGAGTAGCCGATAGGATTTTTGTGGAGGATATGAAGATTCTATGAACGCCATTTCATAATAAGAAAATGGTTAACCCCTAAACGCCGCCAACGCCATTCTGTGGCGTTTGGATGACAGTACGGTGAGCTATACAGTGACCAGAAGCATTTTTTCATCCATATTTTTCCTCTTGATCTTTAATGCTGGGTTATGAAGAGCATGCAATTGATTTTGTAGTCTTGTCAGTCTTTGTCTTCATTTACATGAGAAGTTAGTAAAAGAAACGGATCACAAAATATATTATTTTAGTGCATTTTGGAAAGTTCTTCCTCATTGTTTTAAATCTGAAATTTCTCCACAAAAATTATATTTCTTGAGTTTGAGCCCAACTAACATAATGAAGGTCATGTACTCTACTTTCTACTCCAATTTGATTTTTTGAAAAATTCCTAATATTGAATATTTTATTGCAATTTGAATTGTGGATGTTATTTCAATTTCTATAAATTCTATTTTTAGAGTGATACAGAAATTGGGTTCACACCATGATGTTTGTCACTATAGTATACACACATGGTGAAATTTTCAGATTTTCTGAACTAATTTTCTACTTCATGTGATTTTTCTTCACTTTGTTCTTCAAAAATTCTCAAAAAAATCAATTTAAACAAAAAAATCTAGAATTTTAGTGAAGTAGAGAAGATATATAATGTCATCTCTGGAAAAAAAATATATAATTTTTCATGCATATGTACTTGCGAAATGGAAGCAAATTAAGTGACATACAATAGAATTTGAATCAATGGTCATGGGTCCGCCAATGCAAGATCGATATATTGTATGATGGAGCTGCTTTTGCAATTACTACTTCTCTGTCATACTAGAGATTCCTTGAAGGGCAACCAAGCTCATTTACAGGTGGGAAAACCTTTTCCTTAATATCTGTAGTTTCAAAATTTAATATTGGGTATACCCTACAGACAAAGGCGTTAAAAAAAAGGTGTCATCTGATGCTGTCCACTTGCTAAATTCGTAGTCCACGAAAATTCCTCTGTGCCATTCCGCCGCCTGTACTCCATGTGAGTCTATGACAGCATCCTAAATTGGGATTCTGGTGGACATACGAAAATGCAGGAGCAGATTTGAACGGAATTTTTGAAATTCCAAATGCGTTTACGGAGGTCCATTTCCGGAAGGTACCCGAAGTCCTTCGTTGGCCTACCATCCTATCGCTCAAGGTATAAGTTTGGTGTCGTCAGCGCATCGTCCATTGTTCTCTGCCTCCTTTTGTCGATGTGGCCTGCACTGAAGCTGAGGCGTCAGCGCATCGTCCATTGTTCTGTGCCTCCCTTTATCGATGTGGCCTGCACTGAAGCTGAGGAATACAGCTGCACGTCACTCGTATCGCCCCTGGTAAGTTCAAAGGTTGGGGAGTTGCGTATGCTGAGGGCGCAGCAGAGAGTTGAACTGCCCAACTCATTTTCTGTCATTTCTTTTAATTTCTGACCGCACGATTATCATTGAGGGGTTAAAGATGTGATGAAGCTCCTTGAAGTAGCATGCATATTTGATTGTGCAGGATAGGGTAACCTTCGGTGGTTTGTAGTCTGCGGTAAGTTTTAGCGTGGGCAGAGATATTCATGAAGTTTTTGTTCAGCTGAAATTATCGTTTCATTGTCTTGGCATTGACAGAAGCAGAGAAGAACATCTTCGACTCCATCTTCCAGACATGCGGAACACCAGAAGACGCTAGCGACTAGAAGTGGAAGACATCGAGGCATTGAATTTAAATGAGCACCAGAACATGCAGGTTAGTGACTTCAATCCCAAATTTAAAATCAGGTCCTGATCCAATCACGCTTCCTCATTTCTGCAACTGTGCCAAAAGGCCGACGGATGCGGCGATTGTGAACAGGGGTACTAGCGGCATCAGTCTTTTCGATCACGTGGATTGACTGGGCCTGTGATCGACATGGACTGTGCTTCAATCTTTGATGGACTCCAGTCGAACATGATAGGTCTATTTTTCCGATGATCAGTTCCAGACTTCCAAGAACAGCGATATTCTGGTGCTAGATTAGTATACCCAAGTTTAGGAATGCGGTCTTATGTCTGATCTTCTTGGAGGCAGCGCTTGCACGGCAGAAGAAGAATTTTGCAGGAAATCAGTAAACTAGACGAGTTTAGAAAGTTGAATATTTAAACGCCCTTATGGCGAGAATATCGCTTCTAGAACTTTCTCAAATAGCAGCTGCGTTGCCAGATGAACTAGGATTCTAAAAACTCCAGAAGTAAGCGTGTTCGGTATTCCATCGTAAACAGATAGGTGACTTCCTTGAGCAATTTGGCTTCCTAGGCATCTTTTGAGAGGGCCAAATTCATACCGCAAGTTCCCTGTAACATGGCAGTTGGGAGGAGTTTCTAGATTTTGATCAAAAGTAGCTTGTGGGAAGTCAGTGGGTCTGAGTGAAGGAATTTAGAATTCTGTAAGTTGTCGTATGAAGACACTTCCACGTACAGGTGTCACGGGGATTAGAGATTCTTCCGACGTCGGATTAGTCGAAAAGAAAAGCACGCTGAGGTTCGGAGCTTGACATGCACTCAAATTGTTTCCGAATGTGCTGGACTTTGTTTCAGGCTACCTGCAGCCTCACCAATTTTTTACGGTGGTCTGCCAATTACTTCATTCTCCAAGTCTTCTGGATTAGTGAACCCATTCAATTGTGAGGAAATCGGAGTTTGAATCAGGAGCATGACTAAAAATTGGGGTACCGCAAGGTACCTCGGGGAACCCTGTCAGATCCGACGGTGCTCCTCAGGGTACCTTGCGGTACCCCACTTTTCAATCTTGCTAGACTGTAGACGGTAGGAAGTCATCTTTATGCATGATACAGTCGATCTTTGCAGACGCTCAGGTAAGTGAAGAACCAATTCGGGATTCCGGTAATGGCATGCGGAAATTACTGCGCACAAGTCTGTGTGGATTCAAGGAGGCAAGAATAAAATAGAAAATGTGAACTCTTCATGTACTTGGTTAGGCTTGCACAGAAGGAACTTCAAGCCGTTACCAAAGAGGACGTGTGAAGTCGGCATAAGGAAGTAGTAGCAAGACAAGAAACAGGGGTAGCGTGAGCTACCCCAATTTCTCGTCTTGCTGTCAAAAGCCTCATGGTTAGTCTAAGACTGTTTGCAACCGGCCAAAATACTTAGTAGACTTCGACTTCTACAGTTGTTCTTCATTTTTTCAGACTGTCTGGAATTTTGGTCATAATTACAGAATTTATGAATATTTGGTATTCCAAGTTCAGGTATTTTTAAAATGGAAGGAATAATTCTAACAACTATCTGAAGAATGATCAATGTAACAAAATTGTAACTAAAATAATAAAATTTCAAATATGAAAGATTTTCGCCATTTCTGCTTATTCTAATTGTGCCCATGAGGATTTCAATTCTAAGTTGTAAGGGTGGTCAATGCAAATAGATAATCACATTTGGTCAACAAGACCAATAATGGGGGTACAGTAGTGTACAGTGGGTAAGGTTGTCGGATCTGACGCCATTTGTGGAGGTATCTTGTTGTACCCCTATTTTTGGTCTTGCAAATAATGAAATGGCTTAGGGAATGATGGATTTTCCATTTTCATCTGTAGAGCAGCTTATATTGTCAGAAAAATTTCAAATCTAAATAGTTCATTTAGGAATTGTCAATTTCATATTAATTTATTGTATATGGAAAGTTCTAGGAAGCAATTTTGCAATTTAATTTTACTAAATAAAATCAATAAATTTTGGAATAATACATTCTTTTCTTAATACTGATTCTTTCTTCCTACTTGTTATTCATTTATTCTTCTTATTTATTATAGAATGTTTTAATTTATTTTCACTGACATTGACCTACCTCATTATTATAATGCTTCTGCAGACGCATAAAGATGAGAATCTCAACGAGCAAGCACCTTTACCGTTGGCGACCAATGTGGCAACCCGCATTGTAGATGATGCGGGCACTTCAGGCTTTAGGACTCCTACAGACAAGAACGCCAACATCGGCAGTCAGTCATTACCTCATGAAGACAATGACTTGGTAAGCCTTGGAGACATTCTTGATGCTTGTGATCGAGCAGTTGATGAATTAGAAGAGCCTTGTTGCAGTAGGTTCAGTGACCCCAACAAAAGGAAACGAAAACAACCAGTGTTCTCTCCTGAGAGTTCTGAGACTGAATACAGTAGTTCTAATTGTCAAACATCAATCTCCATTTCTAGTCCACTTACTCCACTAGTAGAGGATACTAGAGATTTTGCTTGCATCTCTGGTTTGGGCAAGCACGAAATTGTCCTCATCCACTTCAGTTTTGACTTGGATGCTAGTGTAGAAGTTGATTGAAATTGGAAGGAGTAGATAACATTCTGGTGCTTAGTATGAATGACTAATGTATTACTTAGTCATTGGTGATATTATATATTTTTTCATTATGTATTACTCATACAATCCTTTGTATTGAGGCTTTTCTTAAAATATTGGTAAAGATTTGGTTTGCAAATTGCACTTGCAACTTCATAAGGACTTCATTGTATTTGCCGATTGCCTTCAAAAATGTACATGATCTGGCAGATGGAGGAGTCACCAATTAATCTGTCACAGCCAAAGGAAGTTCATTCAACTCCACCTACCAGTGAAAGAGGTCAGCCAGAAATTGGCACTCAAGAAGAAGGAGATGTTGAAGTGAATGATGTTGAGGAGGAGAAGGAGAAGGAGTTGCTTGAAGATGAACTTCGACGGCTGTAGAAGGTAGACTCCGTGGCTACCATTGAGAGTTTGAGGATGAGGCCTCAAAAGTACTCACGAATGCGCATACCTTTGTGCAGATTGGTACCTATGCTAATGGTCAGACTCACCCTCTCTTGTGATCTTGTAAAACTTGAATAAGAGTTTGTTCATGGATATAGGGATGGAGCCACATTTTTTATGTGTCCACAACAAATGAGGCGGGGGAGTCTTCGAAATTCTCAAAAGATGAAATAGATGCCTGGGGTCCTTTGTGGAAATCAGAAAATGACATCTTCAATGATTACTTAGATTCTGTGCCAGAGTTGAGTCACTTGAAGAACTACAGGTTTTTTGTTTGTGACGGAAATCACCGTCGCTTGGCATGGATGAATCATATCTCGAGGCTGCATGTAGCAGATCGGGCTTGGCACATTTCAGTGGATAGCATCATTTTGGACACAAGAGGGAGAATAGAACTCGTCATGCATATTATGCATGACATCAACAAGTAAGTAGGAGTACATCATATGATGTTCTTTTATTGTTTATTATATATGGCTTTTAATATTTTGAGGTTTAATTTGTTTAATGTGTATTATATATACTTATTGAAGAATATAAATTGTAGGTCGACGGAGGATTCCCATGTGAAGACCAATTTGGTTCACACTCTTTACCGTATTTAGAAGTATGGGCTTCTTCCCATGGAGAAGTTCAATGAAATGTTGAGACCATCTGAGAGGAAATGCTGTGGTATTCAATCAGTGAGAAAAACATGGTACTCAATGCCAATAGAGGTCTTCACAGCATTTGTTTTCCGGGTGAGAGTCAAAGTGCTATAAGAATTTTACATATCTTTTATTTTATGTCATTATTAGATAGGAAAGGTTGAAGAATGTTCAATTTTTGTGTAATTGAAATTGTGTTCATGTTATTCTATAGCAAGAGATAGCACAAAGAGCAGATGCCGCAGTACGAAAGTACAATGAAGTGACAACACCTGAGGATAAAAGTAATGAAAAGGTGGCTAATGCCATGAGGGTTGGAGCTAAGGAGAAGGCGGCGAAGTTGAACGTGAAAATGGGAAAATTGCTTGCGGTGGCAAATCCTACTCACGGTCCAGGATTTTTGGAAGAGGTGATGAAGAATTTTGATGTAAGTATGAGTTGTCAAATTTTTTGTTATTATGGTTTATTTAATGTTGATAAAATTCTATTTGACTTTGAAGGTTGAAAAGCATTGGACTATGAATGAGGTTCCTGAAATGACTTTGGAAAAGCTCCAAATGATAGCTACTTGTAATACCTCTCCAGCACAGAAGACAAAGTTGTTGAAGTGGTGGAACTCATCCCTGCCTTCACGGGATGCTAGACGTTTCCCTCCAAAGTCAGTTTCGGAAGATAAATTGAGGCCCTTCCTCAATAAATGGGTTTGGTGGGCTGGGGTAAGTGTTTTCATGTTTGAAATGTCAAAATCTTGAAGTGCTACATTGTAAAGTTTTGTTTTTTCATTTATACCAAACAACAATGAAAATGTATTGACAAGAATATAATGCAGATTGAAGATATTGCGGTAGAGTACTTCGACAATATAGTCAATAAGGATGGCCTCAAAATCAGTATGGCAGCCCCGCTTCAACCGGAGTATCTTCCAGAGTATATAGAGGGATGGAGAAGGAAGATTTGGGATCAAGGATTTGGCCCGGCTTTGAAGGGATCGAACCCTTTTAAGAAGTCAGATACCTTCTCGAATTTTGATGGATCAAATGACGCTGTTCATAGAGTTGTTTTCCAGTACGTCCATGTAAATATAAATATCATGTTCCATTCATTTCTCTGAAGGATTTGTATATATAGTTACTTGTTCAGTGAATGTGTGTTATTTGTAACAAGGAATTCGGCTATATGATTGTTACTAATTTTTTAAATGTTGTTATTGTAGGTATTTCAAGTACGAGCTTTTAGGGAAGAACGCCATCCCTAGGGAGGATCTTCCTCCATTTCTAACCACATGGTTGGACCGGAGTTCTGAAGAGTGTATGTACACGTCAAGCCAACTGAAGACATTCACGACGGTTCATCTTAGTGGTGGTGCGTGGTATCTAGACTGTCCGTTGACATTCACTCATCCATCAGAAGTAGAACTTCGAAAATCACTAGATGGTCTTGGCGTCATTGATGTGGATGTTTCCGAATTCAACAACTACACTGATCAACAGAAGAAGAAAGCAATTGCAAGGAGAACGGTTGCTGACAAGAAGAAAGAGAACAAAGAGAAAGAGATTCGTGAGAACAAGGAGAAAAAAGAAGCGGAGCGTCTTCTCAAGTTGGCAGAGAAGGAGAAAGAGAAAGAAGAGGGCAAGGGAAAAGGCAAAGGCAAGAAGAAGGAAGAAGGCAAAAAACAAGTACCGGCCTCTTCAATGGTTGATCAAAACTTGCACATGCAAAGTGGATCCCAAAGTGGATTGAAGAAGAAGGCGATACTTCCAGATTTCGCAGAGGACATCATCATACAAGGTACTCAAGTCATAATTCTTGGTGATGATGCAGACGTCACTTCAGAGGAATTGATCTTAAACGTCTCTATTGTCGACGTGATGGAGGACATGGAGTCCGAGGTGCCTACATGCTATACTGAAGTGACAACCTTTTTGAAGAAGGTAACCACGATGTTCTGCCTAAAACTAAGAATCCTTTTTTTTTGGACTTGTGAGACAAAGTTGTATGAATAATTGATTGTTTGCATAAATTTGTTTTTGCAGTTGGCACTAGGGAAGCCCTGTATGTACGTAGGTAAAATGAGCTGAGCACCTTTAGTGGACCTCATCTTCTTTGACTGCCAAGAGAATTTACCTGTGTCGGATGTATGTACTCCAGAGGAAGCAATACCTTCATGGAATTCAGATCCAGAGTACGAGGCCATTCAATCGGCCTTCTTCTTTGCAGATATGCACTTACAAGACCATGGTTGCATGATAGTATTTCAATCATGGTGTACCGATTCAAAGGGCATTATTGCAAGATTGTGCAAGTCTTATCCTTCACTAGTGATGAAAAAAGAATGGTTGGACATCAATCGTATGCACTTAACTTCAGCTGTGGATGACTCGGAAACGGTTAGTGTTTTCAAATATTTTCATGATATTAATGGAAATTGACATTTACAAATGGTTTTATTCTTTTTTAATATATAATTTTTTATGACTGTAGACTTTGAAGTTTGGAATAACTCTCTTGGTGAAGGACCTTGGTGATAAAGAGAAGTTGAAGTTCTCTTTGAAGCGGTCACAAGCAATGCAGAAGGCGAAAGTAGACCTACGCAAGGATGATACATTAATTAACTATACAACTGAAGAGAGCATGTTGGTTAATCCACAAACCAAAATTCCATGGCGAGGGCTTCGTGAAAAGGATGCTAGGTTCTTCCAATTCCTTATAAAGGGGACAACTGAAGAAGGCAACTTGGTTTTGGACTGCACAACATCCACTGGTTAGTTTTCATTTTAATAATTATATTTTCATATATGTATTCACATAGTGATTCATTGATATGAATTGCATTTTGTAAATTGTAAGTACATCAATTACAGCATGTCGCGGCACAGGACGACACATAGTGGCTTTAGAGGAGGACAAGAGTGTTTTTCATGGCGTCCTTCAACCCATGAAAAGAAACACTCAAGAAGATGTGATAATAACTAAAACGCAAATGCAAATGTTGGTTGCATCTTCACAAGATCCGGACGCTATGACTGTGGTTCCTCGAAAATTTCCTCGCCGAACTAAACCTAGTAAGTAAGTTTTTCATATTTTTGAAGTGTTATTTGACATCTTACTTCTTCTATTTTGTGACTCTAATATTGTACCTATTTTTTGTAGGCATCAGAAACTGATGTCCGCAGATGCATTGAGGAAGAGACGCAAAATGGTACTAAGTCCAGAAAAGTCTTTTGATCTCCCAATTTATGCTGAGCAATTAGCATCAGCATTTGCAAACTTTGGTAGCTTAGAACCAAAACGTAGAAAAGATACATATGCTCTTAATGTTTTGCAATTCATAGATGCATCGGCATCAGAGGCAAAAGAGACTTCAGAATCTGAGAGTAGCTTGGCGTCTGCAACTGAGTCTACTACAATTTAGATTTATGAGATTGACATATCTCATGAGTCAAACTGTTATGTTTTTATTTTCAATATGATTTGATTTGATTGTGTGTTTTATGGCTACATCTTTAGTATGATTCATTCTCCTTCAAAATTTTACAATTTATGTTTTCTATCAAAATTAACTCTTGAATGTCGGGCTGGTTACCGTAGAAATCAGTGATTCTGGAACCCTGTGACATTATTTACTTTAAAATTACCAAAAGAACTTATTAGGAGTCACAATACTGTAGAAGACCTCTCTTTTCCATCCTTAATTATGTGGATGAATAATTGCAATTACGTCCTACATATGAGATTCTTTTCTCATTCATTAGACATTTGACGTCCTCCACGGCCTTTATAGATTATACACAATTGGTTAGTGCAATTTTTTATTTCATTTAAGTTTGTAAGTAAGTTAAATTTTTGAAGAATGAGCTCACATCTTCAGAAAAAATTAAACACTTACATCCACGGTCATAGGTCCTCCACATTTTCTTAATGAAAAAATTTTCCTGCTCATAGGCTCACAGGCTCACGGACTCATGCTCACAAGCTCGCCTGCTAGCAACCTAGGGGAAGCAATAGGGTTCTCTTAAAATTAATTTTTTCCATGAATCTTAATTAGTTCAAAGGTTTTGAACTTGTATGTTATGTTTTTGGACATGCTTCCACGTCAAAACCGATATAAGTTAATGGTTTGGTTTCTATTAAATACAGCATCATTCCTAGAGTATTTTTTTTGAAACCCATTTGAAAAAATGTGCGAAAGCAATAGGGTTCTCTTAAAATTAATTTTTTCCATGAATCTTAATTAGTTCAAAGGTTTTGAACTTGTATGTTATGTTTTTGGACATGCTTCCACGTCAAAACCGATATAAGTTAATGGTTTGGTTTCTATTAAGTATATTCCATATTGAAAGATTGATTTAAACTAGAAAAGCCCTACAATCACTTCAAAAATAAAAATGAATTTCACATGTTTATATGTTAATAAATGAATGCATATTTTATTTTTTGTATACAAGACTAAAGTGCCTTAGTTTGATTTTAGTTAACCCCTAAAGGACCAAGGCCTTATTTCTGCCAAAAAACACTCAAAACTGCCATTTCTGTAGCAAAGAGTAAAAAAATTTGAAAATTATTTTTTTTGCACATCCAACCGTAGGATCTTATACCTTACTAGTATGGAAATGTGTGGAAAAAATTTCAGAAATTTTGACCACATAGATTAAAAGATAATTGCGTTTAAAGTGAGAAAAACAATTTTTTCAGCACCTTGCGGGACTGGATTATTTGACTTTGAACTTTTTTAACTTAAATTTTTTGCACTACAAAGTTTTGAGCTTTAAATCCTTTTTGTGGGAAATTGAGTTGAGAGTCTAGAGAAAAAGAAAATTTTAAGAAAAAACTTAATTTTCATGCTTAAAAAAATTGTTAAGTAGAAGTAGGTATGAGAATGAAGGAAAATCTAAATTATTAATATCTTTAAGATGGAATTAAAATGCACTAATCCCAATGGTGAGATTGTTTTAGCAAGCAAACAAAATCATGTAAAAAAAAATTTTCAGAAAAATTGTAAAAATTGCATTCAGAAATGAATTCTATAAGTTATTTTTTCAGGAAGATGCTCTAACTGCCCGATAAACAAGATTGTCCATAACTTTCTCATAATAAGTCCAAATGGAATGAATCAAAGCTTCCCATGTAGAAAAAAATATAATATACAAGAAAAAAAAATCCAAAAATTCAAAATTCAAAATTTTGAATTTTTTTTTTGCTGCCCGGACTGCCCCCCGTCCCCTACTTTGAGCTTATTTGGTCATAACTTTTGTTTCCGGGCACCAAATGTGAAAAAAATTATATTCCCACAGAGCTCATTAGTTTTTCTATCTTCAAAAAAAGTTTCAAAAAATCATGACAAAATTTCAGCCCGTAGGTACCTGCCCGAAATCCAATTTGTCCCCCGAAGGGACAATGGTCTTTTAGGGGTTAATTAAATTGTCCTCTATAGTAGTCTTGGGCCCTCTACTGATGACTGTAAACAAAAGTCATGGGTATTTTACTCTTCATAGTACTTTCGGAGAATTAATTTCTCTTTCAAAGTTATTTTGGAATGGAAGTCTCTAAAAAATGTCCAACTTCTGGTTTTAAAAAAAGAAAGGTCAATGGGCACCTCGTCTTGGAGCTTACTCACCTAGGTCTCTCTAAATAATCAGCATAAATATTTGAACTTCACTCTCACATAATATGAAGTGCAAAAACAATGGGAATAAAGTTCACATGAATTCCAAGTACTCACATATTTTAGAAATTGTTTGGGAATCGTTTATCTTATTTTCAATTTAAGTTTTATGACCTTTATGTCTTCAGATATTTAAAGTATATAAAGTTCATTTTAAGCCTCTAGGCCACATGACTAATAGTGAGCAAAATTTGTAGTGATTGTTTTTGTGTTATTTCAAAGTAATCAATAAGAATTTGTATATAGAAGTAATTTGATGGCTAGTCACTCCAAGGTTCATCGTGAAGAGTGCTAGGATGGTGAATATTTATAAATAAGCTAAGAATTCTACCGCCATAAAGAAATTCATATGTATAATTCAAATCATAAATGAAGTTTCTCTAAAAATTTATATTGAAATCTTTAGGAACAAGAGAGTGGTCTGAAGGTCTTTGACCAAGGTTGTCAATTAAGTTTTTATATGGAATTCATAAGTGCTCTTTCAGTTTTTTTAGAATTACATCAATTATGTTACACAATAAAAAAGGGGTAATCACTACAGTCAGTGCAATTCATCTAAGGAAACTATTAGTCAATCGCTCTTACAGTATGCACTTAATGCCTAGAACAAAATTGCAACTAATAATGATCGAATTTTTTTTGTTAAAATAGGAGGTCTCTAGCAGTAGATAGTATACAAATGAAAGTTCATACACCTTACTAAAGCCAATGATTTAGACAGTGAAAAAAAGAATGATTTCCAAATGCAGAAATCAGTATTTAAAGATTAAAAGGTAAAGGATTCACTTCCAATTCCCGTTAAAAAATTTAGGAATGAAAATATGTATTCTACATAGGTTTTCATGTGAGGAAGCTTTTAGGTAACATTGGGATTGAATTTGAAGGATTGACTATCGTGGTTATGTACAAAAAATGTTACGTTATTCAAAGGAAGTTTTGTGATATTCATGTTTGTAAACAAACTTTTTAGTATTTTTGTTTCGATAAACAAACCAAATTTTGGGAAAAAGGGTATCTATTATTATGTTGAGGCTACAAAAAGGGACATATCATGGTCCAAGTACTTGAGACGGGTATTGAAGATGGTCGGGTACCAAAGGCGGGTATTGAAGAAGGCTGAGTACCTAAAACCACCGGGAAGAGGGCCTGGTACCAAAAACCACTAGGAAGAGCCAAATAAAACCTAGACCGCCGAGTATTTGCCCTGGAAATCTAGGGTTTGGTGTCCGTGCATTTTTGTGCATGTCCGTTGTTTTGTCGTGCACCTCTGCTATTCCCTCGTGAATCTCCATTGTTCTCTCGTGCATTCTGCTAATTATCATGCATTCCGCTGTTCTTTGGGTGCATTTTCGTTGCATCTTTGTTGTTTGTGCATTTCGCACTTGCCGGCAGTTGATGCGCATTTTTTTTAGCACGGGCGTCGTGAAAAAGAGGACCTTGTTTTCCGCATTGATTTGTGTGTGACTTTGGAGTTCGATTCGATTGGGGGGACTTGAAGTTGTGAAGAAGTGGACCTCAGGGCAGGCGTCATGAAGAAGCGGACCTTAGAGCATTGTTTTCTGTATGATTTTGGAGTTTCATTCGATCGGGGGGACTTGAAGCTGCTGGGTGGTGCTGTGTGTTTGCTTCTGAAGGAGGTGCAGCTTGATCTCAAGGACGTGCAGCTTGAAGTAGGGTTTGGGGTGGAGGTAAAAACCTGACTCCATTCATCACTGTTGTAGGTGTGCAATGGTTCTCTTGAGGCGTGTGATCTTGCTGTTTCTTTTCTCAATTCCTCCAAGGTCTGTCAGTTCTATGCTCAACGACACTAGAATTTCGCGCAGTAGGAGTCTTATTTTTGCGTTCTGAATTTTTGTTACTGTGAATTTCACAATTGTCCAAAGGAGGCTTGATCCACTTGGGAGAGTCTTTCTTCGAGAGTTTGTGTCCAGTAAAGCAGACCATCTTCGAGAATTTGTGTTTGTGAGCCATGGTTATGGCGTCTACTGATGCAAGGAGGTTTCTAGTGAAGTCCAGGTCGGTCTTGGGAGTGCTCCTGTTCTTAAGATTAGAGTCTTTGTTCTTCTTAGGGTACTGATGTAAAAGTGACACTTCTGCTTCTTTGGACACTTAGGGTTTGGGATTGGTTTTCTTGCTTTGTATTTACTTTGTATTGGGAATACTATTGCATTTCCTCTACAGTATTGACTTCAAAATAATGGAGGAGGTACTTTCACGACATTTCATGCTTCGTATACATAAGATGTTATTGTCTGCGTTTCTGCATTATTGGATTTCAGATCTTGGATTATGCCGGATTGTACACATCTCCCTTGGTCTCGATGGAATTTTAGATGTGCATGACTCCAACTGAATCAAGTATTGTGTGAATCTTAAGTGTACTTGTGTGGGGATTGTATTGTGCCAAAGCACTTTGCCGAGGTTCTGAAGAGCAAGGTTGTGTAACCTTATTCTACTAACACAATATTCAATATTTTGAGAGGTTTAGGGCCTCTCATAATAATATTTTCCATTTAGGCCCTAAAAAGTAAATTGTAATGTTAACTAGTTTAGGTGGGCAAACACTAACTTTGCTAGTTGTAATACACAATTTCCATTAAAATGAGAGTCTTTTCAGTGATGGACTGTTCAAATACATGAAGTTTGCTTTAGGGTATATGTTCTGATTTATATAAGTGAAGAGAATGACATCTTTTGAACACCGAGTCATAAGCTCCGCGGTTGGTTGTAAGGGGTTGTTCATCTCATTGAAGCGGTTTGGGTTCGATTCCCATTGGGTTTGTATGAGCGCATGAGAGAAAAAACATGACTTGGTGCTACTAAGTGAGCTTTGCTGGCAGGAAAGTTGTAGCAACCAACGGACCCCCTACCCAGAATGTGACAAGTGCTTTACATGTTAACCAAATAAATAGTGGATATATCCACTACATTATTTTCTCCAATAGCAATGTAATTTCAAATAAAATATATTTAGTGATAAACAAATAAGAAAATGAATTAAAAAATAGAGAAAATATAGCTCAAGAATAAAAAATATATATATATTAAAGACTATATTTAAATTCCATTGTTTGGTAAACACAAAACATACACTTGAAAACAATCATGCAGTATCAAACACTAAAATAGAATCAATCAACGGAAACCTATATCCTCTAAAAAAAATTGAAATGATTATCATCTATTATAATATTAAGGATCCAACACTTATGCAATGAAAAACAACTTCATATAAGATGTAGAAATAAAACAATACCCTCCATATGAATGTCATAGTTAAAATGCATCCAATGTATGTACATGATTTCTCCATATCATGTATATGAAGCCAAACTCTGGTTGATGATTTCAATTTGAATTGTAGGGATCTTGATTCTGCATTGGCAAGTACCTCTTCTGTTTTGAGACTTCCATGCTGTAATTAAAGCGTTTGTTGTCTCCCACGCAGGTTCTTCAGTTTCATCAACCCTCCAAAGCAAACCTCTATCACTATTCCATCCTTCATAGAAGTCTTGAACTTCTTGATTGCATGATGTTGGCCGAAAGTATTGAATGTGCACACAGTTTGGTTTCTCGGGGTTACAGTTTGGATCAGACAATGCTCTGGCAATCCAAACTGGTCTGCTGTCACCGTCTGCAGGGCGAACTGCAACAAAATACCCTTCGTATACATCTCGAGCCACCCTAAAGGATGGTTGTGGACGATCCCTCAAGGGCCCAACATAAGGTTCATCCTCTCCATGCTCTTCGAGATCTTCACCATCTTCGTCTAAATGATCAGCTTCTGTCACTTGAATACGAGTAGTTGGCCAGAAATCATCTTTTAGAGCACTAGAAGTAGGAAGTGGCTCTTGAAGAGCTGCCTTTACACCACGCCAATAGCGCACCACATTCTCATAGCGCCTACAATGTTCTCCACTCACGTCTGCTCTGCACAAGTTGTCCCAATAGTTTATGAATCCTGATAAACCTTTAACAATGTCATTGACACCTTTCATTGGGTTGAGTGGTACTGGTAAAGGCACACCACGTGGCCACAGACTCCGTCCTTCATCGTCTTCTTTCCACAACTTAATGGCTTGACCTTGTCTGCCTAACTAGTTTTCATCCGTGCACTTCAACTTGTACTTCATGACTGGGCATCCAACAGAGTCTAGGTAGAACTTCACTTGTTGCGGTCTTGTGTATCCCACAAGGATTTCATCACCATCCATCCATTTTCCTACAATGAAACGCTTGAAATTAGGCACCTCCTTTATGAGGTGAGGGATAGTAGGAATGGAATCAACATCCATGAATGACTTCATGAGCGCCAGGATTGTTGGGAAGTTTTCCTTCTTCAACGGTATGCTCCATCTTCCAAACAATGCGTCAATGTCGTCGTGTGTGTGACCAACAATCATGAAGTTGACATACACTTCTCTGAAGATCTTGTTAGCAACAAGTAGAGATCAGAAACAGAAAACATATCTATTCTTGTTGTCGCCGGTGGCATTGTCCATTTGCACCTTCAAAATAGGAGGCCAAGGCACTGCTGGAACTGCATTCATTGGAGGTGGTGGCAGTGACGCGTCGCACATTTCTTTACCCTGCAGCACTGCCCTGAACAAATTTGAAGACCCTGACCCAGAAAATAATTGCCGAGAAGAAGACTTCGATGGCAATTCCAGATCTCGCAACAACTTTGCCATAGAACCAATTGTATAGTTTGAATCGTGTTTAAAGAGATCCAAACCATAATGTGCGTAACGCACATCTCCATGACCATGAGCAATCATGCTAGTGACAGACACATGCAATTTCACAAGGCCATCAAGCTCCTTACTCCTGTGGGAAAAGACTGGAGAAGCAGTCTTTGCATGATCCATCTTGTCGTGCATAACTGTAAGGCATTCGTGTGGAAAAGCTACTGAACGGTGACGATTCGCATAATACAACTCCTGATGAGCTCGAGCAATCTCATTGTGCCTATCCAACTTCCGAGAATACTTCAATTCATTGTGAGACCCACTTATAGCACCCTTCTTGAGGTCTTGCAATTTGTCACATGTGCCACATCGCGCAAAATTGTCTCCAGGCTTCTTCACCTCATACTCAGGGAACTTACAGCACCTAATCTTACTCAAGTTCGAAGCTGACACCTCACTCAGTCCAAAAACAGTATTGACATCATTGAATTCTTTCATCTTACCCTTCCACTGGAAGGTGGAAGGTAGGATCTTGGCCACAACTTTTTCTCCTGACTTCAGGGTCTTCGTACGATGAGGCATGTGATCTGCTTCTTTCTCCAGAATGCACTTCAATGTTGCTATAGCTTGTTGAGTGTGTTTCCTCGGTTTCACCGTTCCCTTATTACCATGGTCCTTTGCCTCTCGACCACGCCTCATGTACGATTGGTAGCGATAGAATGTGGCCTCAGGGACCCCAGCTATATGCATCTACACTCGCATACATATCGGTGTATTGTCAATTGACACCATTCGTCTACCACGCTCGTCAATATGCACCTGCCTGTGCACATCCATTTTCATGTAGATCCTGTGTTTGAACGTGGAGTTGCGATACATGCGTTCACGAAAGGCTCGAATCTTATCCCTAGGAAATGGCTGAACACAGTTGTGACTACAACATATTTTAGTACACACTGCATGGATGGAATCTTGAGTAAGCAACTCCTTCGATTTCAAATTTGTTTCACGAGGCGCATTTCGGACCATACTTGTGTATGGTCTCGAAGATGTCAAAGAGGGTGGATTTAAGAGAGCCTGTTGGAGACAATTGAATTTGTCCCTAGCCTCATGGTCTCTAAGGCTAGCTCCACGACAGTGGACAAGATGAATAGGCCAAGCCAACAATGAGCACACTTGTTCCTCTTGTAGGTCCTCTTCGCTATGTGTTTTGGAGATGTGGATCGCCACGTGGGTGTCACCAAGAGGGCCATTGGCACCCAAAACGAGGTCAGAGTTCACACTATGACAGACACCTTCACCCACAAGCACTCCAGCCTCATTGTACAAGGTGACAACTCGAGTATTCCAAAGCTGACGCGGTAGACCTTCGCATTCCGGGACCCCAACATTCATTGCTTCGACATTCTGAAATTCGTCTTCTGAAGATGCCATAAAATCCTCTTCATCAAGTCTGAATTCACTGGATTCAAAACCCGATGACATGTCTATGTCATCAGGGTCATCTATAGTATCCATGGATATCTGTAAAAATGCAATGTGAAATAGGGTAAGTGAATTGCAGCATAGATCATGCAATTTCATTCATGTTCAGGTCGACCCGACCTGAATGACCAAATGTTATAGGTACATCTATGACAAGAACGAACTTATTCTGTGAAGCCTAGGTTTCAACTGCAATTGACATCATTCATTAAAATTCCTTATAAATTCAGATATATGTAAACACTATTTTCAGGTCGAATCGATCTGAAGTGTCTGACCCTTGTCTTGTATAATTTTTGTCAGCCGAAAATATAAATGTAAGAAGACTGAGTATAATCCTGAACTTCAGGTCGGATCGACCTGAAGTGTCCCTTGTACTTTGAGAGAATGAACCCATCTTCATTTGCTCAATTCGACAGGGAATTCCCAATTTTATTCCTTTAAAAATCTCGAACTTCTCGAACTGAAGTCTGTGATGGGAGTACCCACACTTCAGGTCGAATCGACCTGAAATGAGGACTTGTAGTGAGCCGAATCCCATCTGCACACTATTATCATTATGTACAGAATTCTTGGTGACTGAATTTGTGAATATCGGGAATTTCAACAAGACATCTACGAGATTTTCACTTGAAGGAAATTATAATTATAGATACGGTTTAGGTCGACTCGATCTGAATTGCCATGTATATCATTTCATTAACATATTTGATAACATAACTATTCAATCTACCTAGGATACGTTTCAGATTACTTCAATTACTATCATATGGGTCAGTTCAGGTCGACTCGACCTGAATTGCATGAACGAATGACTAATGTAAACAATCTCACATTCAGGTCGACTTGACCTGAGTTGCATGAACGAATGACTAATGTAGAGAACCTCACATTCAGGTCGACTCGACCTGAATTGCATGAACGAATGACTAATGTAGACAATCTCACATTCAGGTCGACTCGACCTGAAGTGCATTAAAATTACTCATGTACCGTTGTTCGTATTCAGGTCGACTCGACCTAAATAGTTCCGGATTTCTCGGACATTGTGTTGGCAATCTCGTAGTAACCATGATCTCGTGTTCCGGGTTTCTCGGCGAGATAATCGGGCACTGCACTCTCAGAATTCTGCAACTCAGATGTCGAGAACTGAACATTGAATAAAGACCTTGTCACTAAAAATTGAGGAAGCCCGGAACTCATAATCGTGAAACTTGATTTTCAGTAATAAACGTTGGAAACACACGCACTCTGCCAACTTCAGCAACTAGGAACTCGACAATAGATGGCAGCGCTAAAAGAAACATTATATACACTCAGAAAACTACTATGTGCTTACAAAGTAACTATGTCCAATCCATTGAATGAAAATGTTTGAAAATGCTAAAGGCTTCTAACCTGAGGACATACGGAAGGCAACAAGCGCGTTCACCGAGATCCTCGAAGCGCATTATTCCGACACTCTAGATAGTACAAGTACAGAAGTTGATAGAGTTCAGTAATGACATGAGAGAAGTGAAATCTCGCATGAACGTCCATGCATTCGCGACGAAGAAGGAGAGTACCCTAATGCGCGTGGACGCAACGACATTCAAAACAATTTTGGCGGCAATGTGTAGGCGCAAATGCGAAGGCGGGAGCTGTAGGATAGAATTTGAAAATCCCGAACTCCTTCCGCAAATTCCTTTGATTTTTGATTCCCGCCTACACTGTTCATGACAGAAATAGCCACTGACAGCTATTAAGTACTTATGAGGTTGCTTTCTTGCACCATTAAGCACTAATTTCTAGATTCTATTTGTAACAGAATCTAGGCAAGAAGTCTTCATTGTCTTTTTTTCTTTTGCAATTTCTGGAAGTCAATTTGATTTTGCTGAAGTTAGGGTCTCTTTGTAAATTTAGACAAACACAACCTTTTGCACCACCCAAGTGTTTGTATGTGATTTTATCAATAAGGGTTTTACAGTTTAGGGTTTAGGGTCTTTAGGGTTTAGGGTTTTCAGGGTTTAGGATCTTTAGGGTTTAGGGTCCTAGGGTTTAGGGTCTTGGGTTTAGATATTTCTGTAGTTTACTAAATCATTTCATATCATGTTTTTGAAATATTGAACAAATATTTAATTTAGAAGTGAATTCAAGGTTCTTGTACACACTAAGGAATTATACTGCATGCACTTTCAAATTCTTTTTATAATGTTCGCAATATTAATTTTTCCATGAATCTGAATTATTTCGCAGAGATTTGCAACGTGTGTGTTATTTTTTCGGACATGCTTCCATGTCAAACCGATACAAATTAATGGTTTGGTTTGTATTAAATACAACATCAATCCTAAAGTATTTTTTTGGAAACTCATTTGAAAAAGTGTGGGGAAGCAATAGGGTTGCCTTAAAATTAAGTTTTTCCATGAATCCTAATTATTTTGAAAATTTGTAACTTCTGTGTTATGTTTTTGGACATGCTTCCACGTCAAACCGATATAATTTATTGGTTTGGTTTGTATTAAATACAGCATGATTTTTAGAGTATTTGTTTTGAAATCCATTTCAAATGAAGAAGACAGTGTAGGAAAGCTATAGGGTTGTCTTAAAATTAAGTTTTTCCATGAATCCTCATTATTTTGAACATTTGCAACTTCTGTGTTACGTTTTTGGACATGCTTGCACGTCAAACCGATATAATTTATTGGTTTGGTTTCTATTAAATACATCATGATTTTTAGAGTCTCTTTTTTTTAAATCCATTTCACTTGGAAAAGTGTGGGGAAGCAATAGGGTTCTCTTAAACTTCATTTTTCCATGAATCCTCATTATTTTGAAGATTTGCAACTTGTATGTTTTGTTTTCGGACATGCTTCCACGTCAAAACGATATAATTTATTGGTTTGGTTTCTATTAAATACAGCATGATTTTTAGAGTCTCTTTTTTTTAAATCCATTTCACTTGGAAAAGTGTGGGGAAGCAATAGGGTTCTCTTAAACTTCATTTTTCCATGAATCCTCATTATTTTGAAGATTTGCAACTTGTGTGTTATGTTTTCGGACATGCTTCCACGTCAAAACGATATAATTTATTGGTTTGGTTTCTATTAAATACAGCATGATTTTTAGAGTCTCTTTTTTTTAAATCCATTTCACTTGGAAAAGTGTGGGGAAGCAATAGGGTTCTCTTAAACTTCATTTTCCCATGAATCCTTATTATTTCGAAGATTTGCAACTTGTGTGTTATGTTTTCGGACATGCTTCCACGTCAAAACGATATAATTTATTGATTTGGTTTCTATTAAATACAACATGATTTTTAGAGTCTTTTTTCTAAAACCCATTTCACTTGGAAAAGTGTGGGGAAGCAATAGGGTTCTCTTAAACTTCATTTTCCCATGAATCCTTATTATTTCGAAGATTTGCAACTTGTGTGTTATGTTTTCGGACATGCTTCCACGTCAAAACGATATAATTTATTGGTTTGGTTTCTATTAAATACAACATGATTTTTAGAGGATTTTTTTTTAAAACCCATTTCAAATTTTCAATTGACAAAGTGTAGGAAAGCAATAGGGTTCTTTTCAAATAATTTTTTCAATGAATCCTACCAGACGCATTCATCATCATAATTTCAATCATTCATTAGAATTTTTATGTATTAGACTAGCGGTTGGCACTTACTTTGCTACACGTTAACTATATTACTTTCATCAAATTCTTATGTGATAGAATGTAGATTAATAAAGTATTTATAATCTTTAAATGAAAATATTGACATTCTCATACAATACTTTTTGGATATTCATATATTGTGCAATAGAAAGTAATTAAAGAAAATCTTTATATCATAATTTTTTTTTTGAAATCTTTGTAAATATGAAAACATTTGCAAGGACAACACCACTTGATGAATTTTTTTACTTACAAGCAGTGGTGACCAAAATTGAAGAATGGAAATGCAAATTTGTCAGATTGTAAAGACTTTGTAAATACTTTATTGTAGAATTCAAAATTGCTTTTATCTAACAAAACTTCAAATCATTTGGTAGTAGGAAAACAAAATCAAAGAATTGTGGAAGTAAAATGAAGTATGAAGCCAAGAAATATGAAGCCTCCATAATATCACTTTACCTCTGTAATATCACCTTTTTACACTCTGTGCTATTATAGGTCAAATAGCCGTTGAAGCTTTATAATATCACACAGTGTAAAAAGGTAATATTACAGAAAGCCTAGTGATTTTAGTAGTATCATAGAATGCAGAGCAAGAATTTTAATAAATATTTAAATGAAAATTACTAAAATATTCATATAATTTATTTAAGAAATAAGCATATATTGATATAATCAATAGTAATTTAATGAATGATGAATGAAATACATGAATCAAATAGTGAATATGGTAAAAAAATACACATACATTAAAATGCATTAGAAATTTGATTCAATTGTTACTAACATTGGCACCTGAAAAAAAAAATTTCACAGAAGAACTTGTAAATCTCAAAAGCTTCGTGAACGGTGTGAAAGTCGTGCATTTTCGAGTTATTTTTGGTTCTAGAAAATTAGAAAATTATTTTTTCTTATATTTCGGTTGCAATCTTAGTACCGTCGGAAAGCTCTTGACAAGGAGGCGTGCACGGGCTTGGTTTTGTGGCATTCCGCCTCACGGTGAGAAAGTTGTGCATTTTTTAGTTATTTTGGTCACAATTTTGGTATCGTTGGAGAGTTCTTGGCGAGGAGGGGTGCACAGGCTTGGTTTCATGGCATTCGAACTTACAGTTAGAAAGTTATTCATTTTTGAGATGTTTTTGTTTTTTAAGAAAATTTAAAAATTACTTTTATTTTTGTTTTCATTGTGGCAATGCCACAACGCACTCTAGTAGTAATGCAAAAGAAGTATAAAGCTGGTTTTAGTACGGGTTCCATAGGCGTGTCCGGGTACCGGTTTGGGCGAATCCGGGTACGATTTCCTGAGGCGGGTCCGGGTCCGGGCAGGTACAGGTTCGGGCGGGCGGGAACAGGTTTGGGCGGGCGGGTATAGGTTCGGGCGGGCGGGTACACGTTCGGGCGGGCAGGAACAGGTTTGGGCAGGCGGAAGCAGGTTCGGGTGGGCGGGAACAGGTTTGGGCAGGCGGGAACAGGATTGGGCGGGTTCGGGCGGGTTCGTCGCGGGATGGAGAATTCGGGCTGATTAGGGTTCGGGCGGGTTCGTTGTGTTTTGTTGTCTGTGTTTTGCTCTGTCGTGTTATGTAGTGTGAGTGTGTGTTTTTGTTTTGTTTTCGTGTTTTTTGTTTTTCATTTTTCATAGTAGAGCAGAGGTGTCGGATTGTGGGATTGGAGGAGAGTGAAGGAGCAGGATTTTCCATGCTCACAGCGGAAGGTGGAATCTGGATTGCTCATTGAGAGAGCTGCGCGATTGCAGAAGACATTGTGGGTTGGAGGAGAGTGAGGGAGCACGGTCTTGCAGCAGAAGGCGCCGGTCTTGTAGCAGAGAGCACAGGATAGTTACATACCCGGAAAATTACCCCCCTGGTATCGCCCTTCTCTCTGTGAGCTTCGTAGTACTCTATAATAGCTTTTGGATCTCTCTCGTCCATATGGTACTGCACAATACGTCCTATAAAGAGAGAGACAAAGCTGCACAACTCCCTATGATGCTCTTGCCACATCCAATTCATGCAGCTTGTGAATTGTGCTTGAATTGCTTGCTTGAATGAATTGGTACTCCGGAGAGTGAGAGAGAGAACTAACTCCGTCTTGCAGTAGAGGAGCACTCGGGCGCTCGCAGCAGAGGGCGCCGAAGCACAGGGCGCAGCAGCAGCGTTCGCAGGAGCAGAGGTCGCTTGCAACAACAGAGGTGCCGGAGCACAGGGTGCAGCAACAACGGTTTAGGGTATCAGGTATCCTTTCTTTCCTTGCTCTGTTCGATATGTGCTTTCGACCTCGCTTGAGAGAAAAAATTTGAATTGCGTACTCTGAAGGATTTCATACGCAAAACCCTGAACCCTAAAACCCTGACAGCGGACATCGCAAATTGGAATCGGGGCTTAGAACGAGATAGATTCCCTTGCTTCAGCAAATTGTAGTAATGGAACTGAATCGATAGCACAATCTCCCCATTGAGTTCCAACGAAATGCTTAGGCTTACGTGATGTGCATTCTTACGAGATAACTCGACATTGCCCTACATCAAATCTGCATTGTGAGGCTGATCATATTTGCTAGCTCTGGATTTGATGCTTGGTTAAAGTGCGTTTGGAAGTGGATTGTAACTCAGCATAGGTTCAGAGGGAAGCATTCATTTTGATCATCGAAGATTGATCAACGGTGATTGGAATTGTTCACCTACTGAAGTTCTGTTGAATTGCAAGGGCGCCTTGTTTCGAAGCTTGCCGTACTTGCAGTGATGTAGTTTTTTGTGGAAAAATGGTCTTGAATTCAAACAAAATTGAGGATGAAATCGCATTGTGTTGGGTGCCCAAAGAATCTTGTTGAAATTCAATTATTGTGGATAAGAGTTGTGTATTGTGTTTGGAGGTATTTGCTTTCTGATAAGAGTTGTGTATTGTATTTGCTCCCACCAGATTGGATCTTTCTTTGTAATTGATGGAAGGAATGTGGTTGCTTGGAATATGTTTGCAGTTTGTTTCTTGGCATTTGGTTTGCAATGTAAGTTTTTTAAAATTGGTTTGTTTTTTGCATTTCAGATTGACAATTGTAGCACTGGAGTTACAAGATTGTGGAGTCCATAATAAGCAGCTACACTGAAAGTAGGAGCTAAGTTGAGGCTGAAGTTGCATAGCGCTTGCTTGTAGAAACTCAGGTATGTATTAATTTCAATTCTCTTGCACCATCTGAGCTTTGAATAGTGATTTCTGTGTATGTATTAATTTCAATTTTCTTGCACCATCTCAGCTTTGAATAGTGATTTCTGTGATTGTTGTAAAGCTAGCTGCAATGTCCAATGGGGTTTAACTTGCGGGATGTATCGTGTGCGTACGTTCCTTTTTTAGTTCTCTTGAGGTTTGTTGTTTTCTGTTAGAATTCATGGTTTGGGAGTTTCTAGATGGAAACATGCTTGTTTGGGATGTTGTAGGTTTGTACAATGACTTTTTGGTTTTAGGTTTAGGTGGTCTGCTGGTTTGAGATGTTTTTGATTTCTTTGGCTTTTTTCAACTCCTGAATTTGCTGAAAATGTGGATAATATTGCAGGTTTTGGAGATTAATCCATCTGCATTGCATTTCAAGGTCCTCATTTTTCAATTCCCGAGGTGAGTTATAATGTACAGGACTTTGTTTAGGGTTTAGGGTTCAGAAAATGGCATTCATTGTTTAGGGTCCAGTACTTCAGTTCCAAGGTTTGTTTAGGGTTCAGTGCTTAGGGGCCAGGGTTTCTTTAGGGTCCATTGCTTAGGGTTTAGGGTTTCCTTAAGGTCTAGGAATTAGAATTCAGAATGTCACAAAAAGAAATGACTAGCCACAACCACACAAATTCCCCGGATTCAGCCCAATACTACCCGGGTATCATCCTGTCATACTAAATTCCTAAACGTACCACGAATATAAAGCGCCTGAATGAAACTGCAATTCAGGTTGCATCGACCTGAATTGCATATCCCTTCAAACACATATCCTAGGTCCGGGCAAGTTCCTTGAAAATTTTCAGATGAGATTAACCTGCATTTCAGGTCGGTCCGACCTGAAATGTACACCTACTAGCATTTTCTGTACAAAAAAGGCAACTAAATGGAAGGGAATTGCACTAACATGTCAGAAGACAAATAACAAAGTCGTCCAAATTGAATGTAGATCAGGTCGGTCCGACCTGAACTGCAAGGAAGACCCTCTGCAATCTGACGTGTCAAATAATTTGTAAGACCAACAAATAAATTACTATCACAATATTAGACACCTATTTGTAAACAAGTTGACTAATAAATGAATTCATTAACGTACCGGTAATGTACGTCACATGACCCACACTACAATTCAGATCGATGCAATCTGAATTGCAGAGCCCCATAAATCATATCCTCTCCCAAATCTCTCCATTTGTCCGTGCTATTTCATGGACAATGTTGACATGAGATGAACATGCATTTCAGGTCGGTCCGACCTGAAATGTACACCTACTAGCATTGTTAGTACAAGGGAAGCAACTGAGTAGCAGACATTGTCACTAACATCCTAGAAGAGAAATAACATGATCGTCAAAATTAAATGTAGATTAGGTCGGTCCGACCTGAATTGCAAGGAAGACCCTCTACAATCTGGCACAGCAAATACGTATTCCCTTCACCAACATACATATTTATATGACTATAATAGACACCTAGTATAATTAACAAATTGACCAAAAGACACATTTCTAATAAACATCCATTTACCAACAACAAACATGACAACACTATCGCATGCAATTCAGGTCGGACCGACCTGAATTGCCAGTTCCAAAGTAAGAACAATACGTACTAGGACGATCCGATAACATTAATCAATAACATTGAGGCCATCACAATAGCAGAAATATTTGCATATTCCGACTAGAACTTCACGTCCAGTCGACCTGAAGCGTATGAAGCAAAACGAACCAAGTCCAAGTAGATGCGACACATAGAAGATGAAATGTAGAAGCTCCATGTAGTGGCATTTAGGTCGGGTCGATCTGAATCAACATAGCAACAACTCTTATTCTAACAACATCCCGTTTGAAAAATGAATGCAGAATGGATGACCAAATTGAGAAGCTGGAGGCCTTCTACGTACGCTGTGCACACGAATCCTCTGGGGAGGAAGGGGACAACTTTGACAATGACGGAGACTACTGGGAATTCAAAAATCCCGAAAAGGTTGAGAATTGGAGTCTCCACATGATTCCATTCAAGAACCTCATTTGCTTCGCTGCAAAATTTAAAGACACGGACCATTTCTTCAACATATCCTTTGATGAGAAGATAAAGGACGTTGCCCACGACAGTGGTCCATTCTTGAAAATTCGGTGTGTTACAGCTGTGACAGGACAGTCTGAAAGCGAGCAGTACCACTTCACTATTCGCTTGGACTCCTCAAGATGTGCCTTCAACATATCGCACTTCTTGTCAACGCTGGAACCGACTGAGTACAGAACGAAGATTCCCGACCTTGAGAAGAAAGTTGACCACAACTACTTCAAGACAAAGGACGGGAAGTTGGCAACGAGGAAGGTACTATACTCTTGCCTGAAGACACTCCTGAGCGACTTCACAATTCTGAAGACGAAACTTGAGCTGAAGAAGAAAGACATGACTGTCAGAACTGTCTCCCAGGAATTTCCAAGTAACGTGGAGGGACAGAGCTCAATGGGTACACTTGGAACCCAACAGAGTCGGGGGACAAGAAAGTCCATGCAGGCCGCTACTCCAGCACGAGCTCCCAGGAAAAGGAAGTTTGCATCAACCTCAACAGTGTAAGACCCTAGTGCAGTTTTACCAGGGGAGTTGAGTTTTGTGTCCGCGGTAACTGAGGTCCCGCTCCCTTATGACGCCAAAAAGTCGCACGATTACATTGCGTCCGCAGAAGCATACAAGGCCTACTGGAAGCACTGCACGGACGCCTACATCTTTGGCCTGGAGGATAAGAAGACAATTTCCATTGAGCAGCTCATCAAGGCCCTAGAGGACTTAAACATCCATAGCCATGAAATGAAGCTCGCGGAGGACATGATGACATACCTCTGGGAAATGCCAGATAAGTCCACAAAACAAACATTGTGTGTCATGCTAGTGGATTGCTTCGAGAAGCCAAAGCCGGAGGACTGGCCAGCACTTGAAAGGAAGAACTTCTACATCATCAATGGGCAACACAGTGTGACTGCCAGCAAAATGATGGTGGACCAAAACCTTGACGAAGAGATTGTCAAAAACTTTCGTCAATGGGATTGCTACGTGGGGTGGTCTATAGATGCCTAGAAACTACGGAACATATCGGCGTACTACAATGGCGTAGAAGCCCTCGTGGCGTAGAAGCCCTCGTGGTCAACAAACATTCTGGGAGCCAGAAAAGTGTGGTAACTCATGGGGAGGCCACACAATCCGAGGGAAGCGGCCCCAATAGCGACAATGTCCAACGTCAGGTGAAACGCTGAGAGTACAGCAAATAAGAAGAAATTCATGGTAAGAGATTCAGGTCGAGTCGACCTAATCTGAGAATGTCGTCTGCCACCTAGTGTTCTAGCCAGCATAGGTGATGTATTGATTTACTTCACGTGATAATGATTGAAGAGTTCGAAGTAAGTAGAACGACAAAGGTGCATTTGACGTTCAAAATGAAATGTGTAGTTTAGGTTGGTCCGAGCTGAATAGAGAGCTCCAAATTGACCGTGACATACAAAATTGCGTTGCAGGAGTTCTCATCGGCAATGTACAAGCGGTTCGCTCTACTAGATGTATTAAAGGCCCAGAAGATTGCAAAAGGCAAGGACGCCCAGGAGAAGCTCGAGATCCGAAACGAGCTGAAGATAATCACAACTCCGGACGACGTGTACAACCTGTGGAGCGAGGTCATTTCTAGTACTGCGCATTGGAAGTTGATAGACCCCAATACTAGACTGAAGTACAATGAGAAGGCCACTTGGAAGCCCGAGCAAGGGAATCTGACGCATGAGTTCTTCAAAGTGCTCGGAAACCTTTCCTTCAATGACTTGTGGAAGCTGGCCGAACATATTCTACATCAAAATCCAGGGAGCAAGAACAAGGACTACCCAAAGGTCACAATCAAGCTTCTCTTTGTTGTACAAGAGAGCTGCTACACTGCTAGGGAGTGGGTGGAGAGAAGGAAGCGCAAGCACAAGGTGAAGATGGAGCTTCACGCCCTAGACGCAAGTCTCGGGCTCATGTCCTCCTTGAACGAGCTGAACCACGAGAAGTGGAGGGAGTTCAAATGAAGTCGGAACTTCACAAGTGCCACCATGAACGTGCTGCTAGAGCAGCCAGGGAACGAATACTGGATGGAGGCAAAGCAATCAAGAGCAAAGGGGAAGAGCGCTAAGGAGATGTCAATGTACGCGGCTGAGTTCTTTCGGGTCTTTCTGCAGCAAAGAAACAACTTTGTGCCCCCAAAATCCACTACATACTATCGTCCATATGACGTTATGTATAAGACGCACCAGGATTGGCCTAGAGGCGTGCTCATTGCAGAGAACGTGAAGGACATCAAGCTTGGAGTGTGGGACCTGCGTTACACCTTGAATGTGGTGTCAAAGTCTAAGTGTACGCTAGCCGATCCATACGTCGCTGCAGTTGTCGAGTCTTTCCAAGAAAAGGGCCAGCCCCTTGTCGAGGACATTCCGGTGTGGGTGCTCATTTGTTCCGACCTCACCGAGCAAACGCAAGCACTTCACTTCATAGACAGCAATCCCGCGTTGAAGGAATACTCCATGAGTTTTTCTACCTACATGCCCTCATCCAATGAGCGTATCGGTGACTTGTCTGCACGAAGCAAGAAAGCGGTGGAACCAATTTACCTGACCATCCTGTAGAGCCCAAGCAACGCTAGGATGGTGAAGATGAGGTCTTCCTATGATGCTCCCAACACTGAAATATTAACGAGGCCCAGGGCTTACAACAAGCTAGAATTCAAAATTAACAATATTGAGCTACGAATGGAGTTTTTTCTCAATCTCGTGAAGAAATTCTGCGCTCCTGGAGCAAGCGTAATGTCATTCTTTGCTGGGTCGAAGTTCACGTGTGCTGCGATGGTAAGCCTGAACTCAATGAATTCCACAATGTAATGTTTTGGCTATGGTTGAGGTCGATTCGACCTGAATAAAATGAACATGTATTTCTTCTTGAAATTATAAGGTGATAGAAACCAGGTCGGGTCGACTTGACTCGTAGCATTGACTAGAGTGTGTTCCTCCATAGTTTGGCTCGACTTGACCGGTGCCATTGACTGCCCGAGAGTGAACTTCAGGTCAGGTCGACCTGACCCAACCTACTGTTGACGTTACATGAAATACCATTGTATCCTCGTTAGGGAATTTTCATACTATCGTAATCTGATAGTATGTGACGCTGTGTGTGACTTTGTAGATGAGTGGGGTTAATGTGTTTGCTGTGGGGGACTCGGAGGAGTCTGACCAGTGGATTGAAATTGCAACCACTGCGAAGAAACTTTATAAGAACGATTTTCTTCCAGAGGGATACTTTGTCGATGAGGGCAAATTCCCGCGCCGACCATCGGGGTCAAGCATGCCTTCGTCATCAAAGCGCAAGGGGAAGTCAACTGGAGAGGCAAGCACGCCGTCCGGTCGGAGGTCATCTGCAATCATATTGTGTGAGTCCTCCGACAGCGATGGGGCAGCCGGTGATGACGACTACGACGATGACGTTCCCATGGATCGGAGCACCCCTCCAATGATCCACTCTCAAAGCATCCGGGGATCATCAACGTCGTCGGGTCAACCACCTGACACCTCTGCCATGCCGTCTCCAGCCTCCAAGGAGAAGCGGAAGAGGGGAAGATCGCAAGCCGACGACGACTATGATGTAGAAATTGCAGAGCTGAAGAGGAGGCGGGAACTGGATCAAATGATGTTTGATAGGTAGGCCAGGGAGATGGCGGAGTTGCGACAATTTATGGTAGCAATGTCACAAAAGAACGACTCCAAACTCGAGGCCATTATCAATAGTTTTGGTGGGGCCATGCCTCTAGCATCCGTACAGCCGTCTCAGGTTGACCAAGTGCTTTTGCTGCAGGGAGCGCCAGCAAGACCAACGATGAGTGGATTCTCAAGCTTACCCTCCACTCCACGATTGACTAGGGTGCCTTTTGTCTCTCTCACTCCTCTTGTAGGTTCCGCAGATCCTCCAGCTCTTCCTCCTACTGAGGAGTGCCCCTCGACCCCTGCACCTCCACCTGATGACGAGGACATGGCTTGAGTTCCACTTGATGGTGGCAGGTCCTCAGAGACCTTGGAGTCTAGCCCGAAGATGCCCGCGGATCCTGCCATCGCCATTGATGATGATTAGAGTCATGCATTGGATGGCTAGGATGCACCATCAGGTTGACCACACAATCACTCGATGCATTTGTATAGAATTAGCTCGACTCGAGCTGATTTGTGTCATAGGTTGTACTTAGATAGAGGCCCGTAGTGTGGGAGACAGAACTTTTTGATAGAAAACAATTTTTTGGCTAATCCATATCTTCATGTAAGATGATGACTTTTTTGTACTGAATTTTATTAATCAATTATATGAATTTTCAGTAAAAATTTTAAGTCTTGTTTGTCTGGCCCTTCCTGAATTGCAGAACCTCCTCTGATGGCTATCTCAATTGGATCGAATGATCTTCCGAAATCTATTGCTCTTGTACAGCATGTACAATGTCCAACATTTGGTTGTGGCATTATAGAAGCTACAAGTGGAGGTGCACCGGAATCTGAGTCCATGCACTTAGATGATGACATCTCTATTCCCGACGCTCAGCTTCTGGAGATTGAAATGCCAAACCCCGTTGGACCGACGCTGTCTTTGTAGGAAAAGGTAACTTCTTGTCCATGCGTCCTTGATCTCTGTACTAATAGGTACCTCTATATTTATAGTTTGCGACATTTGGATTTTGCCTTTTTTCTTGAGTTTCGAAATGTGTCAGTGCAGCTTAGTAACTGGCTGCACATTTGTCCGTTTGATAGCAAGGATCGGTTCCCCAATCTGAACGTGGAGATACGTCGAAGGATGTTGAGATTTCATTGACGTCCAGGGTGACCGTCGCCGAGAAGTGGCTGAATGTTGTCCTGGACTTGAATGGAGTCTTGTGTGTTTGTGAAGATGCCAAGTACAAGGGGTGGGCTGTGCATGTCGGGAATGCAGACCAACCGCACTCCGCCACGATTCCTGCAATTGTGGGACCGAAGGTGGTCTTTGTCCGCCCAAATTGCGCTTATTTTCTTCGTGAGCTAGGATTGATAGCACACATTTCTATTTGGAGCTCAATGAAGAAATTTACCGTTCAAAAAATCGTTGAGTATCCTTTTGTCGGTCTGGATAAGCCCCGCATTATACTTGGGCAGGAGTCTTGCACGACGCTCAAGTGTGAGGAACAAGGCCGGATAGTCACATTCAGGGAGCCAGGCACCACCAAGGACCTGTTTGTGAAGGACGGGAACACCTTGTTTAATAATTTCAATGGGCAATTTCTTCGAGAGAATACTGTCATAGTTGACAATAGTCCTATGAAGCACTTCATGAACAAGTCGGAGAACGTCGTTCTCCCCATCAGCTGGTCTCCCAAGGGTAACAGTCCCGGCGACTCATATTTGGACATGGTCCTTTTGCCCTGGCTCAGGCGACTTCATATAGCTCGAGATGAAGGGTTGAAATCATTTTGCAAGAGTAGTGTGGGGAAAATTGGGCGGAAGATGTTGTATGATGAGAGAAATCGTAGCATGTACAATAGTCTTATAGATGCAGTCAGAGTGTCTTCAGCGTACCGATAGCGCATTGCATTTCATTGCATGTTCATCAACCACGTCGATGCAGTGACTGTGTCATCGTCTAATCGGCGTTACGAGAGGGTAGTTTAGTTATTGCTTTAGTTCAGGTCGAGTCGTGCTGAATGGCATGTGGATTGTTCTCTGAGTTCCTAGTGAACTTCAGCTCGCCTCGACCTTAATGGCTCGTGCATTCGCATGTATGGTTAGAGATATACGTAATTTCTGTAATATAATTTTTTTATGAATACCTTTCTGTATTTTCTTCTTCCTCCAGTTTAGGTCGGGTCGACCTCATTTGATGGCCAGGACTTCCTAGACTGCAAATTTGCTATTGGAGTTTACTTGTAAATGTAATGATAGTTACAATTTTTGATTGAATTGTTCTAATCTCTTTGTTTTCTTAGAATTTGGGAACGTCGTCCTCTCTAGTTCGGCACACCAGTCTTTCGTGCACTACATGAGCTGGCCCTTTCTCCGACTACGGGCAAAATCTAATTCTGAGTACAGGAAATTTCATGTGTTCGGTTGCCACTGCAAATTCGACAATGGACTTCTCTCTAAAGCCCGTTGATGATGGGGTGGTGGATAGTCCCCCGGGTTCAGCTCCACATCGTCTAAAATCATGTTCTCCATCGCCCATGAAGTCTAGCAATGCTTTTGCTACACCGATGTCGTCCTCACCTTGCGATAGAGCAACACAGCGGAAACTATATGGTGAGGACGTGGGTCCTTCGTCAGATGTTCAAAGAAGTATGAGGGCTTTCCAAGCTCATGGGTTACAAGCAAGTACAACCACAGGCTGAAGATGACAAAGGCAATCGTGGAGCTCATGAGTAAATGACATGTATAGTACTTGTTCATAGTGTAGAGTTATACATTTATGCTTCATGAAAGCTCAATGTGCATATTACAAAACAGTTCAGCGCTCAAGTAAATCACACTCGTAGCTTTTACAGTGTACACAGTGCAATGTAATGAATTACATTACTGGCCTTTATAGTTCGTTGCCCGTAATATAGTGTCACTGGCCCTACTCAAGCATAGTTGGAGATGTATGGAACAATTCATGGTGTACAAGTGAAAGGTCAATATGAAAGTTTACCTTGTGGTTCTGATATTTGATTCCTACTTATGTTCATCTGATTTTAATTCTTGTATGATTTGAATATTGTTTGAGGAATTCTCTTCTCCGTTTTCAAATGAAATTAGACTTCTGTAACTCTCATTTCGGTGGAATACTCTCATTTTAATGAATATTACGTTGAAGATCAAAACCCTAAAGGAAGCTTTTTATAATCTGGAAACCTAATCATTACTTGTTTCTGCTTTTCCGAGCCCAGATCCCAGATCCGTTCCTCTGGCTTTGGATCTGGACTGGATTCGATTCCGATATCCGCTCCATCTCTATTTCGGTTGGTGACTGCTTGTTTTCCTAATAATTCTAACTTTGAATTTTTTCTCTTCTTCTTGTACCGATCTGGGCATACTATTTTTGAATTTCGTGTTTTAAAACACGATAGAGAAAAAAAATCAAAAAGTTGGGTTGCAACACAAAGTTTAAAAAAATTTCAATAAATAGACTCAATTGCATATGTAAAAGTAGTTGGAAGGCAAAATAAGTCCAAGTTGTCCGTTAGGAATTTTCCAAAGTTTAACACTAGGAATGTTAGAAGAAAAGGTAGAAAAATTAGAATAAGGAATTAGGTAAAAAGTAGGCAAAGGTAGGGAAAAAATAGCAAATTTAGATTAAAAAGGCCCTAAATAAAGTTTGGCAAAGTAACCAAATTAGGCCAATGGTTAAAATCAATCTTAGGAAAAAGTAGGAACTAGGAAATAGTTGCTATAATAAAAATAATATCCAAAATAGATTAGTAACTTTAAAAACTATGTAGAAAACAATTGAATAGAGGAAAAATCCCCAAATAGTGAAGGAATCGCAAAAATAGTGAATCTATATAAATTTAGAAGCCAAAAACAATAATTGTAGAGGTCCTACGTCAATTTAGTGCAATCCACATTAAATTGATACAATCCCCACCAAAATAGCATAGTCTATGCTAAATGGGTAGGTTTTTCACTAAAATAGTATTTTTTTTCAATAAAATAGCATTAGAAAAATGTCATTAGTAAATTAAGCCAATTAGATTTTTTTATTAGGGAATTTTTTTTTTTTTTTTTTTTGGTTTCTTTCTCCCTTCACTCTCTAGAAAAAAAATGTGTTTTTTTGGAAGAGTGTGGAAAAAAATTGGCGAACAAAAACAAAAGAAAATTGTTAAAATAAAGAAGGAAATGAATTAGGATGAAGAATCAAACAATTTTTTGAGTAGGTTTCACCAATTTAGGAGGGGAAATGGGTGAAAATGCTAACTGGAGGAGGTCAAATTGGAAATTGTTTGAGAAAAATGAAATTAGGATTTTGAGGATTTGGCAAAGATTGCCACCTTTGGCAAGTTATTGTAGACGATTGGTCCAATCTATGAAGCTGAAATACAGAGGATGAGTGAACCTTGAAGTGAGATTTCCAAAAAAATCTTACTTGACTCATTTGAAGCTAGCATGAAGAATTGGTGGTGGTTTTTTATGTGAGGAGGTTAGTAGCTGCAGTAGATTAGGAACAACAACTTCAAAGAGCTATCATAGGGAAATGATAGCAAATTTGAAGTCAACATTTTTTGGGATGATGAAAGACAAAGTTAACTTTCCAATGCAATTAGATGTGTGCCATTTGAAGCTTAGGAGAGGCAATGGCAACTAATTTTCCAACAGGAAGTCTACTACCCCTAAGAAGGGGTTCAATTGGAGGTTTTGATGTAATTTTTCATCTTAGTCATTGAATGCTTGCAATTTTCATTGCATATGACTAGAAAAGGTGGTGAATGCAATGGTTGTAACATGGAGTGCTTGAGAATAGTTGATTATGCATTTCAATTAAATTTTTAGGATTTTAGGACAAGTGTGGAAGTATGTCGCAACACAGGGTAAGTGAAATTCCCTATTATGCTCACAAAAACCTCTTTAAAGTATAATAAAGTGACTCTAAAGATCCCAAGAGACTCTGTGAAGTGTTTCGTGTTACTAGGTGTTTTGAGGAAAGTTTCTTAATTCCATTATTCTAGGTTATACCTCTCTCACCCTTTTTTCCAAATACCGGATGATTTCCTGATTTTCCTATAAACTAATCCGGTCCAGACTAACACTAACCCGAATCAAACTTAATTGACAACCTTCAAGAACCAACCCAAAATTCACACTTCCGACCAGATCTCGTACTACTTTAATCGAGGGCTTCCTTTCCTCAACTTCTATTCCGGTTCTGTTTAGCCTCTGTCGGCACTTCAGAGGGATCTGTCACTTATTTTCAGAGAGGTAGACACTCCTCTCTTTCTGTTTTTTATAGTGATGGAAAATTTACTAACCCAATCTAT
The DNA here is from genome assembly GCA_950106755.1 of Climacium dendroides. Taxonomy (NCBI): domain Eukaryota; kingdom Viridiplantae; phylum Streptophyta; class Bryopsida; order Hypnales; family Climaciaceae; genus Climacium; species Climacium dendroides. Next base: position 298,101 of record CATNNA010000013.1, on the reverse strand, counting down.
TCTCTTATCCTAACAGGATCCGGTTTGATCTTTCACAACAAACTGGAAGTAATTACAGCTTGTAGGTCACACAAAAATCCCCCGTATGACCCTCACTTACTACAACGACCTTACTATCTTTTGCAATCCGTGCGAAACTAAGGTGGCTACAAGTGTGTCTACCCGTACCAGCATAATCTAACGTTCTTCCGTTTACTTCTTCAAATGGTGAGACCTCTCAAGTGTTCAGAGGCTAATCCAGACATTCCATCTAGCACCTCTAGCACAGTTTGAGGATCCTTCCTCTTACTGCCTAGCCTAGCACTGGTTATCTCACCCGGAATTATAAACCTTAAACCTATTGAGGTGTCTTGACTCACTCCCAACACTTACAACCTATTCACATGCATCTGCAATCACAAGAAGACAACAAGGGGAGAAGATCCTCTCACACTCTGCTCATCTATACTCAATCTCTCCTTTCCTTATCCGGACAATCTTTGGAAAGACAAGGAAAACAATAGACAATACACAAGAGACAGCATATACAAGAAGGAAAAACTCCCAGTCTCAGTCTTGAGACTTGAATTATATACAGAATTTTACAAAAAGGTCTCCCCGGAAATTCGGCACTGATCCGGCCGAGATTTTCGGATTTGAACTTTTCCTAACTTTACTATAAGAAAACCTTGTTTTACGTGACAGATTGACATCAAAAGGAACGGATTTTAGGTGATATCAAAGGTGACATCAAAAAAAAAAAACCATGTTTTTATGTCAACAACGATGTCCATTGATGTTATATTCGACATCATTGTTGACATAAAAACATGGGTTTGTTTTTTTCAATATCACCTAAAATCCGTTCCTTTTGACATCAATAAATTTTGGTTTCTTATAGTGTTTCCAGAACGAGGTCCGGTCTAATAAAATTTTCTACTCTCTAATTTCTAACTACCTATCCCTCCTGAGGGGGTCCACCACTATCTGGAGTAGCTATAGGGGAGAGCTCACTCAAATTTCTACTTTTATCTCCCCCTTTCGGAACTCACTCCGGTTCTACAGGAGAAGCCACTCTTGTCCTCGTCCGTGGGGCTTCTGAAGTAGAAGTTCTTCCAGCCTCCTTCTCTTTCGATATTGGAGTTTCAAACTTCCCCTCCAATATCTCTACTTCATCGAACTCTTCCGGGATCAAAATCCCAGATAAAAAGACTAACCCACTCTGGAATTTCTAGACGCTATCATCTAATCCCTTTGCGTCCTTCCGGAATTCCTTCATTGCCTCTTTTAATTCCTCGGTGAAGGCAGCCAAGATGCGAGTGATATGGGTACCCAAAGGTTTCGGATCCTTATGTATCTCCTCATCAAACAATTTGGCCTTCGCCATTACCTCACCGGATCCCCCTACTAATGTTGTCATCCGGTTGATTGCAGTCCGGGTCTCCTCTTGCAAGGACATTGCGGCCTTCACTTGGTCGAGACTAGCATCCAAGTCCTTCTGGTAGCTTTGGATTTCTCCTCGCAACCGGACCACCTGCTCGTCTATCTCCCGCTGGTTGATATTTTGCTTCAACAACCTATCCTCCAACTCCTTCACTTCATCCGGATTGCTGATGCAGTTCGCCACGGCTTCCGGCAGGGAACTGGTCGGAGTGCTTCCTACCAAATCCGCCACCTCACGCAACGTTGTGGTCTTCACTTCCCAATCCGCTCTCACTGTACTGAGAATCCGAATTAGGTCGTTGTATGGACCCGTCAGGTCCATCAACTGGGACGATGGAATGGGTTTCGGTCTGACCGCTTCCACCGGCTCCTGCTTCTTTGGAATGACCAGTTCCACTACTTCTGGACCTTTATCCTTTCGAAGCCCCGAAGGGGACCCCCCTCAGATTGGGCGTCCTCTTCATCTTTCGGTGGAGAAGAATGTCCTCTTCCTCCTCTTCCTCTTCTTCCCAATTCCTCTTCTTAGGGTTCTCACCCTTCTCCTCCGGTTCCGTCTCGGATTCCTCATCCGATCCTCCACACGTTCGGAGAGCCATCTGCGCCCTCCACTCCTTGTTTTCTTCCGATATCAGGAGACTCTGATTCTTGTATAGGTGGAAAAGGTAGGGGCTTACCGGAGTAGCCCTACTCTTTTCCACATTTGAGACTAAGACATTCACCATCGTTTGAATGAATGCCATCCAATCCATCCACTTCTCTCCGCTCGGGGCCCCAAAGATCGCATTTTCGAGCGTAGAAGTCACCCGGGTAGGTTTTTCCGGATGTAGAATCGGAACTAGGAACTCCAACAGTCGCCTGTGCTGCGCATTGACGCAGTCTTTGATTGCGTACCCGTCCTTGGGGTTAGCCACTCCCCGGAACTTCCCACACAAAGTCTCCCTTCCGGTTGGCCTGTTCCGCGCCGCCTTTCTCCAGCTCGTAAACTTTCCTCCAGATCTCCCTTCGATGAGCTCCCTCACTATCACCTCGTTCCGAAACCCCCAGGGTTTCCCTAGGAACGTCGCGCAACCCATGGCGGAGAGGTCCTCCATCAATTCGACTCTCTCCTGCTCACTACTGGGCTCTAAAGGAGCCACTTTCCTCACTCTAATTTCTATGCTTTGAGCGCTCGCTGGTCCTGATTTCGACTACGCTTTAACTACGGCATCCGTCTCTCTTTTAGATCACTACCTCTCTTCTCTCCTAGCCACACGTCCCATTTCCTCACACACTCCCCTCGACTGTGGCCGAATCGCTCAATGCGCTCCCTTTCCCTCTCTCTCTCTCTCTTAGTTTCTGAATTTCCGCCTTGCTCACGCACTCAATTCTATTCTAATCTCTGCGCCTGTGTAAAGAAAACAAACGCGCTCACTCACAACTCTCAGACTTTGCACAATTCACACAAAAACACACTCAATTTGCAGACACAAACTCAAAGCACTAAGAGCGCGCCAAGTACGCCGGTGCTCCCAGGTACAAATGACAGACAAACCCTAAAACAGTCTCTTTTATACCCCGAAAACCTCATCATTCCTTTTTTTCAATTTTCCGGACGTGAATCCTGGATCTGTTCCTCCGATTAGGGGACTAGACCGGATGCGTTTCCGATATCCGTTCCGCTCCCAAATCTGGTTCATTCAGGGCTTATGTTTCTAATCTTTCTAACCCTTAGCTTTTCTTTCCTCTTTCATGCTAATCCGGGTCTACTCAATCCGGATTCCGTGTTACATAACACGATAGAGAGAAAAATTATAAAGTTAGGTTGCGACAAAGTACTGCTTTAATTGGACCAAAGTTAGGGTTTAGGAGGGTATTGTTTAAAATGAAGGAACTAACTTACATGTCATAAGAGAGCAAATTCTCAACCTTGAAGTGAAAATACTAAACAGAAAGGATAAATGTAAGACAATGCATGTCAATGGAAGGATTTGGATACATCGAGATGTATTGGAATTAGTTGGAAAGACCCAATTTAGGGCCATTTTGAGCTTTGAATGACACCTTTGAAGTAGATTTGCACTAGGTGAGGTCCTAATCTATTCAATTGTCCAATTAGGTAATGGAAAATGGTTAAAAAGGTTATTTTGGGTAAATGAAAAGGATTGCTTTCTCTACTTAATATACTCATCCTTGGCTCAATTTTGGAGGTGGAATTTGCCTTCACATTGAAATTCACTCACAATAGCCTTGTAGAAATATGTAGTGTGTCTGAGAAGTGAATTAGAACAATGACATTCTAAAGATTGTTTGCATAGTGATTGAAAAATTTGTAGTGTAGATCACTTGCTAGTGTGTTCTACTAAAGAGGGTTGTTCCTCTCTTCTCATAGTTTCCTAGAAGAGATTTGAAATGAAACAAGTCTTAACCAAAAAGGGACTTGATTTAAAGAAATTTTGTCTTATTTATTAGACTATTTCATTCATTGAATTTTTAATCAGAGTACTTGAAGCCTAAGTTGCAATTTTTTTTGTCTAATATGATTTTTAGATAGGTAGAAAGATACATAGTTTGAAAAGAGATTAGAAAATATACCAAAGATGGTATTGTCTATGTGATTAATTTTGCAAAGAATTATAATTTTGAGGTGCAAAACAAATTACAATTAATGCATTGGTACAACTATCAAGTTTTCATTCTAGTTTAAGTTTCTTAGACTAGAAAACCTAATCCAAACCTTCTTGATCCTAGTATAAAGACATTGATGAGGTCTAAATTATACATTTTGGTTGACAAAAGTTACAATAGGTATTATGTACAACATTGCTTGAATTTGCATAAGAAGAGTTTAATTTGCATGAATCCAGCTTCTATCCATTGAAGCAACATTGGATTTGGTCAAATGACTACACTAATTTGTTCTAAAGTAAGTTCTTTGGTACTATAAGGCCATATTCATTAAATTGAGACAAAATGGTCATTTTGAGACTTTGAAAACATGAGTGTGAAGCCCCATGGAATAAATCATTGTTGAATCTAAAGATAAATAGAAGTCCACTTGCAACATTGATGGGAAATTTTTCATCTTCATTCTCAAAATGCCTTGAATTGAGAAAGAAGAATTTCATTAATAAATGAATAGATGACCAACAATTTTCCACATGGTGTGCAAATTAATAACCCAACATAGAAATGTGAATCTATATACAATGGTTGGTCTCCATTTATTTGAAGTTTGAATCTGTAAGATGATTGTAATCGTAAATTGCAATGTCATCTGAAATGAAACAACCTATTTCCTATTGATTTCTTGTGGTGTATATAAAAATGAAGAGGTTTACTATGCCTTAGCACATTACCTTTCTATATTTTTTTGACTTTCTATTTATTATCATTCCATTAATAGTAAGAGAGGTACAGAAGCCACTGGCTTCAAAAACTTGACTCCCTCATCTATGCATCAATACTGGCTATACAATTGTTCTTTGTAGTCTCCAACACTTGTAGCATTGCCTAGCCTCTCAATATATCTCGCGTCAAAAAGGAAAGCACTGGCTACCTCCATTGTCCATAATTTGAGTTCCAACCTCCTCCTACTTCGACTTGTGAATGCTATGAGGACCCACTAAAGTGGAAATAGATCTCAATCTTTGAGGAGGTGGTCTTTGGAAAGGTAGAGCTATATCGACACTATTTATGCTCCATATTCCACTCCCAGTTGATGTTGAGTTTAGGGCCTGACAAATATCTTTATTATACCTTTGACAATAAAGATTATAAGTAGATGGCAGTCGTCTACTTGTAAATGATAGCGATAGACAAGGTCAACTATCCTCAACTCAAAGACAACTATCCTTGAGATGAGGTAAATCAATTGCAGTTGATGACTTAAACTATGCACTCCTTGAATGATCCCTTAGAACATTTGTTGAGTGGATTCCATTTACTCGGTGAGTAGGAAGTGCAGGTGAGGTTGGTACAACATTCTCGTCTCAAGTATGTTCATGATTATTGCAAAGAGGGAGGTCCAACTTCTTGCTAGTTGTGGCATCCGTCCGCGGAGTTGGTAAGAACAACCCTCATTGAGTTCAAAATGTTTGCTTTAGTGAGGATGGGGAGCAGATGGGTGTCCTCACCGGTCCTCAACTAGGAGGATTGTTGACCACCTTGTCTTCCGCGTTCCCCTTGAAGAAGTCTGTCGCAGTACAATGTAAGTAAATTCCTCGTTATACTTCCAAAAATATCTGTAGAGCATAACTAAACGACTCTAAAGATCGAACCCGCAAGATCCTGTGAAGTATCTAGCCTTATTAAGTGATTAAGCTGAGTTAGTGCCCAAAACTACTTTCCAGTCCTATGTCTAAAACCGGAAATACTACAACACCCGGTGTGGAAATTTGAAATCAAAGACAGATCAAGGTTAAGAGAACTAGGTAGAGAAAATAGAAAAAAATCAAAAAATTATAGTTAGAACGTGATTTTTGTGTGAGAAAATCCAAAATAGAAAATAGGCGTTCCGGCAAAATCCGTAACCGGAACTTATCCGGATCCGGAATTATCTAGAACGCAGGAACCTATAGTATAGACCCCGGAGCTACGGGAATAGGATACCGTTAGTATAACGGACTTGTAGCCGTTATCCTAATTATCGTAGGGAGACGGTTTAGTATTTAATCTGTTTGTCGAGGGTTTTCATCTCCACGTTCCTGTTTTGTTTACTGAAACCGTCCATGTAAGTAGTTGAGAGAAAGAGTGGTGAGTTAGCGACTGACTTAGGTTTTCTTTTTCTTTCCCCTCATTTCTATTTAGGCCTTATGGCATTAGGATCAGTTCGGAAGGTGGTCGTATTTGCCCGGATTATTTCTCCGGCTATTCCAAACAAGCCGGAACTGTACAAGTAGTTAGAGGAGGATTTGATCAAGTTACGGTGTGTTGGTTTGTTACACTGACCATGGAACTTTAAGAGTGAGGATATGATCCAGGAACTACTCCACGGAGTTCCGAATCAATATGAGCTCACTCTAAGAGGGTGGCCAGTCGTGTGGACGGAAGACATCTGGGCGGATGTGTACCAGTTCCGAAAGAGCGGAAACGGGTTAGCATCAAGGACGGACCGTTTTGTAGCTGGGAAGTTCATAGGGTCTACAAACCCTAAGGACGGATTCGCTATTAGTGAATGCAAGGACGAGAGACATAGGAGAGTTTTAGAGTTCCTCATCCCCATCCTGTACCCGGAAAAACCTACACGGGTCACTGTTACGGTGTCCAATACAATTTTGGGAGCTATGGAGAACCGGGCCGTGCACTGGGGTAGAGTCATAGCCGGGTTAGTGTCTAAATTAGCAGAGCATGTAACCCGTGCAAAGGCAAGTTTAGTTAGCACTTACCTGTTCCACTTAAACCACCAACATGAACTTTTGAGTGCGGCGGAAATAGTCCAGTACGACATCGGAAAGGCTATTTTGTCATACAGACTTTCTGGGGAAGAAGTGGAAGATCCGGTTGAGTCGAATCCGGTAGAGCACCCCGAGGAACCTCTGACCGATCTGAGGACAAAGAAACGGAAGTCAACAGATCTGGGGTCACGAGTCAAACCACCGATGATGGAGAGAGGAGAGTCAAGTAAAGATCCGGAAGTAGAATCCGAATCAGCATTTTTCAATGCTGAGTTCGAATGGATACGCGAAGCCAAGGTGCTCCACAATAGTCTGGCAGATCTGGTGATAGACACGGCGGAAGTTTTGAAGGTGGAGCCGAATCAGATTGTGGAAGCAGTCAAACAAATGCCCAAACCGGAAGACCTAAAGAAGAAAGATGATCGGATTCAGGAGTTGGAGATGGAGTGGAATTAACTCCAAACTTGATTGAATTGGGCAAAAGGGGAGATGGCAGCTCCAAAGGAGAGAGAGAAGGAGGCCCTCTCTCTTGTCAAGAATCTATCCAAAGCGATCGACATCAAAGTAGACGTCATCACGAAAGCAACTTTATTTGATTCAAAGATGATACAAGAGGGCCACTTAACCGGGACCAAGATGGTGACCATCCTAGTAGACTTCACGGCAAGGATAGAGCGGGTTTTAGGAGAGTTACGACAGTTGCTGGCGGCCATCGATCCGAATCAAGTAATGGATTTCTCAACCTTTCCGGAACTCCCTTTTGTCTCGGGTATTCTAGGGAGACCATTAGTGGATCGAGCAACTTGGATGGAGGAACTGAGAGGTATACTCACGCCAGCCAAGTCCACTTCCAGCAAGATACGAATGACGGAGTTAAATTTGAGGCCAGCTTCGGAACCGGAACATGAGTCCAGTGTGAAATCGATTCCAATATCACCCAAAGTCTCAACTCCGGAAATCCCTAGAGCACAGACGGTACCCAACCTTTTGAGGGGATTGTTCAAAGTTCCAAGACAGCGGGTTAGAGGAGATCTCATCAACCGGATTGGTGGAATGACCAATCCGGTCCGGACGAATTCGGAAGGGTTTGCGCACATGCAGGAGACTACACCAGAGAAGAAAAACAAACCCACAATATTGGAGGAGACATTGCCAGAGAAGGAGACGGAAGTTCAAGTGATTGACGACTTCGAAGAAGAGAGCGCGCATTCTACTTCCGGAACGGAGGGAGATAGCGATCCGTCTCCTGCAACACGCCACATCTAGACTCGAGCAACAACAAAAACGACACCGGCCAAGAGCGTGAAGGGAATGCCAACTAGTCAAGCGGGTAGCTGCTTGAAGAAGGTTCGAAGGCCAAGGCATTAGAATTCTTAGAAAGTGTAGTTTCGGATCCGGAATGGGTTTCCTAGCGTGGGCCCAAGTTTCGAAATTTTAGGCAAGTAGTTTGGGAATTTCCGGTTTTCTTGGGACAACAGTGACTAGCCTTTCCGGATATCTCGGAGGGGTTCAGTGATTGGTTATCTGGATTTCTAGATTTTCTTTTCAAGCTTTTAGGAGTTGACTTTGGATTTTAAGTTAGTATTTAATGGCGGGCAAGTTAGTGGTCTGTCATTCCACTCCAACTCCATTTTAGTGCTTTCACGTATGTTACTTCAATTTCTTTCTTAATTTAAGTCAATTGGGGTACTGCTAGCTGCACTTTGCTTATGGTGTTTTAGCAGGTGTATGCGTCTGTGTTGTATCTAGGTACTGGAGTAAGAAAGGGACGAGAGAGGAGGAATCTGGATCTTGAGCACCAGATCTCTTGGGTGTTGAGATTATCGGGAGGGGATGCAATCTGAATAGGGGAGTGTGATAGTTACGTGCCTTTAAATTACCGGAATGGCAATCTAGGTAGAGAAGTAGAGGTCCCTACGAGTCCGGAACGAAGGAGGTTCTGTGCAGAGATAAGCGACTGCCAGAGGAAGGATCCCCGCTACTCCGGAAGGTCTACCAACCTCCGCATCAGTACGTTATCTTTCCCTTGGAAATCTACTCCCTTAAGTCTAGAAGTTCGGATCCGTCGTTGTAGTAAGAGAGGTGTGAGAGTTTTTCTGTGTGACCTATTTCCGGATCAGCCAATCCGGAAGCTGTGAGAGAATACTCCTCCTTCCTCATACAACTACGTTGCCTAGAGCGTGTTGTTGATTTAAAGAGCAGAGAGGTTAGTTACACAAGTGGTGAGTCTCCACCCCTTTCTAGACCAAGAGCGGACCCTTTGAGGGTATAACAGAGGCAACAAAAACCATAAAATAGGGAGATACTAGGTTCCGGAAGTAGTTCGGATCCGGAACAAAATCCGGAATGTACTGAGTTTCCGGATCAAGGTAGGGATGTGAAACAAAGGGAATTAAGGGTGTAGTCACGATCCGGATACCTCTAATTCAAACGATATCATACTAGAGTTCCCTGGAACGATACATTTGTGTCATCTTGCAACAATTTGTCATTGTAAGGGTACTTACGGCTAACTGTGCGTACGACATCCGGAAAGCTGAGGAACAGTTTTCTCCCACTGTTCCAACCCTATCAACTAGCCAGTCCGTATATTGCCACCACTCCAGAATCCTACAAATTCCGATCCCAGGTACCTCTATAGATCAATCTGTTTTGGTCTATCTACATGTATCCTTAATCCTGTCCGGTTTAGTTTAGCCTCTGTTTCACCATTAGAGGGATCGTCGCTTGATTTTAAGAGTGGTAGGCCCACCACTCCTTCCGTAATTTATAATGGCTGAAGAACCACTATCCTATCTCCTAGTCTTCTAACTACTACGGATCCGGTTTGGTCCTTCACAACAACCTGGATATCAATCTGGATTGCAGGTCACACAAAGACCCCTCATACGATCTTCTTATACTACAACGACCTTGGATACCCGTTCCTATCCGTGCGAAGTTAGGTGGTCGCAAGTAATCCCGTCCGTTCCAACATCTACTAGAGCTATTCATTTTACCAACTAGGGCAGTGAGACCTCACAGGAGATCGGACACTCAACTGGATTTTCCACCCAAGAGTTCTAGTACGACTAAGAAATCCCTCCTTATCTGTCTAGCTTAACAACAATTTTCTCACCCGGAATCCCAAACTCTAGACGTGCTGAAGAACTGAAGTGCACTCCCAACTCTTTGCTACCCATTCACATACACTTCAAATAAGAACAGATCACCAGGGGAGGAAAATCACTTGTAACTCTACTTCTGCCCTCCTTACTTCTTATTATAAGACCTTAACACACACACGGAAGAGGCACATAACAAGAAAGCAAATAGAAATCACAAGGGAGTTTGCAAAAGAAGACTTCATCTCCCCCTCCTTTTCCCAGGGACTGGTTTATATACAAAATCCTAAAGTTCAAAAAGGCAAAAAATGCCACGGAATCCCGTTGCATTTCAGGCTGGACTTCCGGTCCTACCTACTACTCTACCGAATCAGAACAGGATCCGGATCCATTTTAAACCTCCCTAGTATGTGCAACTTAGCTATTTCACAGTCCTAAACCTAAAGTGGGACTCCTTATATCGGCTTCCATCTGTTCGAAGACTTCACTCAGGTTCTGATTTTGTTCTCTATCTGTAGGTTTAAGAACCGGATCGCCTTGGCCGGAATCAGGCGTAGACTCTAGATCAATCGCGGACTTTGGGGTGTTGGCCGGCTTGGATGCTTGCTCGGACTTCTTGGACTTCGGAGTCCTATCCTTTTCCTCCTCGGCAACTAATTCATTTGGAAATGATTCCGGTAGGGAGAGGTCTGAGAGTTGGATCCCCTTGGAGCATGTAGCCCCTGTTAGGTTCTGGCTACTCTCTTCAATTCGGTCCGCTGATATCCATGCCTCCATCATTACTATCTCAACTTGTTCGGCATAATTCGTGAGAATCCTCACTATCCTAGAATCAAATAGTTTCTTCTCCTACACCTCCTCGTCGAATAGCTTAGCCTTGGTGGCGGCCATCCCGGATACTCCTAGGGTGTCCTTCACCTACTCAGCTACCTTCCGAGTCTCCTTCGCCATTTCCCTAGTGGCAGTTGCATCCTCCTTTAAGAAGAAGATTTCCGCCTTCAAGGTATCCACCTCCTTCTGCAGACGGATTATCTCCTCCTTTTACTTCAAGAACTCAACCGGATCAATGATGTAGTCTGCTACCTTCTCCAGCAATGTGCTGTTTGGTGGCGCATCCACCAGCTTCCTAATCGCATCCAAGGTCTAGTTCTTGACCTCCCAATCCACTTGAACATTGCAAAGGATGTCTATTAAATCGTTGAATATATCCCGCGGATCCAATTCTTCCTCAACGACAACCTTTTGTTTTCCTTCCAGAGTTGACTTGTCGTAACTCGGTGGCATCCCTCGCCCGTGGGGAGGCGTCATCTTGTGTGGCTTTATAGGCGATAACAGACCCTCTTCTTCCTCTTCTTCTATTTCCAAATCTGATCCAGGAACAGATTCCGCTTTGTCATCTGTCTCCAACTCTCCGTATTTCAGAAGGATTTTTTGGGTCTTCCACTCCTTCTCCTCTGAACTAGTTAGGAGCTGGTGGTTATGGTACAGGTGGAAGAGGTAAGGGCATATTGGAGTAGCTCTACTCTTCCCCGTTCTCCTAATGAGCTAGGCAACTAGATCGAAAACAATACGAGCCTAGTCGACGTTTTGGATCCCGCATAAGGATCCAAAAATCGTATTACCGAGGGTGATTGTTACCCTTGTCGGTTTTTCTGGATGGAGGACCGGAATCAAGAATTGAAGAAGGCGACGGTGCCGGTCATCTATGCAATCTTCGATTGCATATCCATCCTTTGGATTGGGGGCACCCTGGAATTTGCCTCGGATGAATTCATCCTTCCGGCTTGCCATCCCTAGACCCCCTACCCGGAAGTCATACACTGCCCTCCATACTTCTTCAGTCTAGAGGGTTGGATTCCCTTGCAAGGTATTGTTGAATTCATTAGACAGCTTGCCCAAGAGTTATTTCACCATCTGTTCCTCTCAAAATCCCTAGGATTTTTCTACAAACTCTTGGCAACCCATAGAAGTTAAATCTTCCATGAGCTGGGCCTTTTCCTATTCATCGAAGGGAATAACCGGAACTACCTTTCAAAGCTTCACCTCAATCGGAACGGAGCTAGTCGATCCCGCTCTCTTCCTATGCAACAGCGACATAGACGTAGGTTGTCTCTCCTGAATTCCTTACCGATTCTACCTTACCCTCTCCTAGCTGCACGTCCCGATCCTCACTTCCCTCTCCGATCTCAACCGGAAGCAATGTCGCGCATTATCAAATTCTACAAGTACGCTCTTATACGTCACTATACAACTACTACACGAAAGCACGAGGTGTTGGAAACAACACAGGGAGCAGCTAAAGTGCCAGAAAATGAAAAAGCGGTAAGACTGGCAAGGTTAGTCCTTAAATAGTATAGGACCCCATACTGGCCATTATGACCTTTTTCTGGTTTTGATGGCTTGACATCCGATCTAACCCTAATCCGGTTCGTAGGTCAATTTTGGATGGGTTTTCGATTCCAACACTATATTCAAAATTTTGGGAGTTTTCCACAGAATTGAGAGTTCATAACTAACAACTTCAAAATTTCAGGAATCAAATAAGAGCAAAAATGGAAGAGTAGAATGTCAAAATACACATTAAAAGCATTTACTGGTAGTGAAGCTAGCCTGGAAATAGGGAAATTGAGAGCAAATACGCTCAAATTTGCACACTGCAACTGTATTACCAAAATTCAGTTAATCATTTACACACATTTTGTCGGATAAATGCACAATCTAAACAAAAGATGTGGTAATTTCACTACTTGTTTCACTTAAAAATATATCACATAGCAATGGCCAAATACTAACATGTACTCCTCTATACGCTAACATGTTACTAACCTTGGACCCACTTAGGTCATATAACAAAAATGTACATGTATTATGAACAAGTGTCAACTACGTAATGTATTCTTGAGCTTCTTTAATGCCTTCAAAATTTTAGGGCCTCGACTGCATCCCATCCTCACACATGCACCTACCTAACGCATGTGTTCTCTCCGCTGCGCTTCGAGTGACCTCCGCTCCCATGTGTCCCAAGTTGGAGTCGACGATTCAGTGTACGATGACGTTGCAACTTTTCTCTTCAATGTTTTTGATTTACACAATGTATGACGATGTGGAATTAGAAGCTGAACACCCGTGGGTTCATGAATTACAGCATCCACGGCATCTGCCATTTTGGTTTTCACTTCCGGTGTAGGCATTGGATCATTTGCATCACCGTAAAGTTTTCTTTGCGTTCCTTTCTCAGAAGCAGTTGGTGACATGGACAAACCAAGGACTGCCCTCGAGCGCAAAGGAGATGGCGAGCAAGAAACAGGCAAGTGCAGATTCTTGTCCGGAGGACTATTTACCACTCTGTCCTTGATATGCTTGATAGAGAAGTTCATGGTGGAATTAATTGTCGGAGTTGAACAAAAGAAGTTCCCGATGCTTAGTATTACGTATTGTCCATAGTTGAGAATGGGGTCCTCGGACGTATGATAACAAAGGACTCCATTTAGCCATGAAACATTTACCATCTGCAAAGAAACAAAAATAAAATCAGTCATAGGAAATTCAAACATTATAAATATATAAGGGTCAAGAGAAATTTTAGCAAGAGCATTCTTTGTATAGAAAAAATACACTTGTTCCCAATTACCTTTTAGCATGAGTCGCGCTAAAATGAAACATAGAACACGACAGAATGAGCGATTCAAGTAGAGTATACGTTCGCCTTGTAGAAGCCGCACACCTTCAAAAAACAAGCCTAATTAACTACAACTGGCCCAAGCAAGAGCTCCATAAGCTCGTCATATTCCCGAGGATTTCATTCTTCGCACAGCATTTTTCTTCCAATCCTCATATTCCTATCCTCTCTAAAGGATTGGACCAAAGTGGTGATTGACGTGCAGTTGTTGGAACCAAGGAAGTAGGACCTTCATAAGAAATGTGTCCTTGTGACCATTTACTTTGTTAGTCGAGGAGTTCAATAACAGTACATTCTCAGGCTTGGTTTTGATGTGTTTGTGTGGGTTGTTGTCGACTATAATTGTGTTTTCCGGAGTAAAAGTCCCATGAAAATCAGAGAAAAGGGTTTCTAGGTTCTTAAGAAACAATTCCTTATTTGTTCCAGGTTCTTTATAAGCGACCATCCTACCGGATTTATCCCTCTTCTTAATTGTCTTGCACGAGTTTTGTCCGAGAACAAGGGAGGGCTATTTTCCATCTCGAAAGAGGTGAATACAAATTCCATCGGCCGTAACTTTTTTCATAGAGCTCCATATAGTAATTTTAGCAATCTTCTCTAGCTTGATCAAGAACTCCAAGCAATTTGGACGAACATATACTGCTTTTGGTTCGATAATTGCAGGGACTAAAGCAGAGTGGATCTGAAGCCTTTTGATAGTGCTTGATTGAAGTGTTGGATTTCGCGTCCTTGCAGCAACATAAAACGCCATTGAGGTCTAGGACGATGTTCAACCACTTCTGCGGCACCCTAGACCTCAATAACCGAGGCACGCTCTCCGAAGTTCCCTCACGCACTACTGTAAGATCCGACCCCTACTAACAAACGTGGAAATAGGAAGGTAGTTACTATCGGCAAATGGGCTAAATTCGGACGTCATGCAGAATGAAGCCATTTTTGAAGAACAAAAACTAAAGAAGTTCAATCACGTCACAAACAATCATATGATGAATTACCTTCTTGGGAATTGAACTTGAAGGCTGATCATGAAGTTTGTCGCAACACAGAGTAAGCAATTTCCCTATTATACTCATAAAAATCACTCTAGAGCATAACAAAATGACCCTAAAGATCGAATCCACGAGATCCTGTGAAGTAGCTAACCCTAACAAGGAGCTAAACCCAGTTAACCCTTAAATTTTAATTTCCGGTTCTACCTTTGGAAACCGGGACATCCAAAACCAACTGGAAGACTATGACCAAATTTTATCCTAATTCCGGTTTCATTAGTTTTCCGGTTTATTGGCTAACTTCCCAACTCCGGACCCTACCACTTCCGGTCCTAAGTGTCCTTCTAGGCGGATCCGTTCCGGTCCACCTTTCTTACCCGGTTTAGTTTTGCCTCTGTTTTACCATCAGAGGGTTCGCCGCTTGCTTTTGAAAGTGGTAGGCCCACCACCCCTTCTGTGACTTATAGTGGCTGAAGACCCACTCTCCTATCTACTAATCTCCTAACTAACCCGAATCCGGTTTGGTCCTTCACAGCAATCCGGATCACAAGTCACACAAAGACCTCCTGTACGATTCTCTCATACTACAACGACCTTGATGCTAAATTCGTTCCGTATGAAGTTAGGTGGCTACAAGTGCACCCTTCCGTTCCAACCTCTACTAAGTTTTTCCGTTTACCAACAACGGTGGCAAGACCTCACTGGAGTCAGGATACTCAACTGGATTTTCCACCCAGGAGTTCTAGCGCACCTAAAGAATCCCTCCCTATCCACCTAGCCTAATCAATGGCTTTCTTACCCGGAATGCAAAGCTTCTGCAAATGCTGAGGATTTGGAATCCACTCCTAACTCTTTATGACCCACTCACATGTACTTAGAACCGGAAAGACACATCAAAGGGAGAACTCTACCAACACACCCGTACATACCCTCTTACTCCAACTCCGTATACTCCTGCCAATACTCGGGAAAAAACACACACAAAGCTAGATCAATGGAAAGTACGCAAAGAAATGCCAAAAGAAATGCCAAAAGAACTCTCCTAGTCTCCAGCTTAGAGACTATTTTATATACAAAAAGCAAAAAGTGAATACACGATTTCCGCCTCTGAAGGCGTTGACAATCTGGTTCTACCTTATCCTAACCGGATTCTATTCCGGTTCATATTCTATCAATCCAGTTCCTGCTTTATAACTCCTACTTCTACAACACTTCCTATTCTGCCTCGTATACTCGAGATCCGATGGTAGGACTCTCGTCAGGTCTCTCCAACTGCTCGAACACCTCAGTTAGATTCCGGTTCCGGTTCCCATCCGGAGGTGGAACCGGATGCTCTTCATCAGTTTCCGGGGAGTCTAAGTCGATCGGCTGCGGTCCGGTCGAGGGCGTCTTCTTATGTGCCCTGCTTGACTGAGGCGTCTTGTCCTTTCCTGGTTCCTGAGCTGCCTCTTCCGGAAACAAGTCCGGAAGTGAAAATTCAGAGAGCTGGACTGGAATCTCTGTCAACTTCTGGCTGCTCTCCATGATCTTGTCCGTTGACTCCCGTGCCTTGGACAGGAGCTTCTCCATCTGCTCCTCAAAATCGGTGAGGATGTGCACCACCCTTGTTCCGGATATCTTCTTTTCCTTATGCACCTCCTCTTCGAACAGGCGCGCCTTGGTGATCGCGGCTCCGGGTCCTCCGAGCACGTCCTTCACCTCCGCGGCCAGCCTCTTCATTTCCTCCGCCATCTGGGTGAAAGTACACTAGACCCCATACACTTTTGGCAAAATTTTAGTACTTTAAAAGTACAAATTTACTAAAGAAAGTGAAATAGAAGGTGGAAAAACAAAAAATTTCAAATTCCATCACTTAGCCATTCTAGAACTAGCCAATAGACTCTAAAATCTTAGAGTTGATTTTGAAATTGCTCACTTTTCACCAACTTATCCATTCCCAACTAAAATAATACTATTTTTTTAGATCTTTGCTACAAGAATGATGTGATTGTAAATTCAACAATAAATCCTAATAGAAGATCTATTGATGTCTATTCTGGAGAAAGGAAATCAAAATTGAAGTTTCCTGAGACCAAAAATTTTGTACTTTTTCACATGATTGAAGTACAAAATTGACTGTGACTTCTTATAAATAATTCACAAAAGTACAAATTTAACACACTCAAAGAAGTTTTTCAACAAATCTTATAATGCATATGCAAACTAGACATATCTAGCATCAAGAAAAATAAAACAAAAGTTGTAAAAATGACCTTTAAGTATGAATAACACCTTGTAGAAAACCACGTTCTTTGAGAAAATTGAATTGTGACATGAAAAGTACAAGGGTCTAGTGTACACTTACCCATCTCCCTTCTCGCGGTGGCGTTCTCGAGCAAGGCGAAAAGCTCGGCTTTGAGGGTGTCAACCTCATCATGCATTCGCTTGCTTTCCGCTTTTATCTTCCGAAGCTCATCCGGATTGATGATACTCTCAGCTACCTGGAGTGGCAGTTGATTGTCCGGTTCCGCTCCAATCAATTGCGTGATCTCCCCGATCGTCCGCTTCTTGATTTCCCAATCCGCCTAGATTCCGCAGAGTATCCCAACCAACTCGTCGAACGGATCTCTGGTTCCTGATCCGGTTGGCATATCCGGTCCAGCTGGAGCCTCTTCTTTGCGCGGCCGGGGTTGAACCGAAGGCGTTCTTCAATTTTGGTTTGGCGTGGTCTTCTGCCTCTTAGAGGTGAATTGCAGTTCCTCTTCTTCCTCTTCCTCTTCTTCCTCCTCCTCCTCGGTTTCGTTCCCGGAATCCGCTTCCTGGTCAGACTCGGATTCACCATACTTCATGGTCCGCTCCTGGGCCTTCCAAACCTTCATCTCCACTTCCGTCAGCAGTTCCTGTTGCTGGTAGAGGTGGTACATGTAAGGGCACAGTGGGGTAGCCCTACTTTTTCCCACTCTTGTAGTAAGCTGGGATACCAGATCGAAGAAGATCCGGCCCCAGTCTACTCTCCGGTTTCCGCACAGCGCTTCGAAGATTGTGTTACCCAAGGTGATGGTCACCCTGGTCAGCTTTTCCGAATGCAAGACCGGAACAAGGAATTGGAGTAGGCGACACTCCCGGTCATCAATACAGTCCTCTACCGTGTAGCCATCCTTCGGATTCACAACACTTCCGAACTTGCCCTAGATGTAATCATCCTTCCGGCTAGCAAGCCCGAGTCCTCCCGTTCGGAATCCGTAGACGGCTTGCCACAAATCCTCGGTCCACTAAACCGGATTCCCTCTTAGGGTATTATTGAACTCGTTCGATACGCCACCCAGAAGCTCCCTAATCATCCTCTCATCCTTGAAACCCCAAGGTTTCAAGGCTAATCCTTGACAGCCCATAGATGCTAAGTCATCTCTGAGTTCTCCCTGTTCTGGTTCCTTGGTCTGCATGACCGGAACCACTTTCCTCAGCTTCACTTCACTCGGAGGTGGGGTGCTAGAGCCTAGTCTCTTTCGGTTCAGCTGCGGCATGAGGGCAGCTCTACCCGGATTCACTCTCTTCTGACCTAACAAGGGAGCGCTCACACTCTGGTCTTCCGCTCCACCTGCAAACCAACCTCCTTGCGCGCTCACACTCTCAGCCTCTCACTGTTCCGTATCCGCTCGCGCTCAAGTCTCTCCCACTCGCGCCCGGAGGCGATCTCTCCGTCTCACACCTCTCACTCACTACCGGACCCTCTCGTACTCTCAGCTCCTCGCCGCCGTAAACGGAAATGATGAGGTGCTAAGATAGGAAACGACAACACGTAAAAACCAAAGACCTGAAATTGGGCAGGGTCAGGCCTTATATAGTCCTGACGCCCTGGACTGGTCATTATGACAGGTCGGACATCCGGTCCGGTCCTTGTCATCCGGTTCTCTTCAATCCGGTCAAGGAGAATCCGGTTGGAATTCCCTTCCGGTTGGAAATCCAATCCGGTCCGCTTCTACCTAGAACCGGATTAGTTCCGTAAGGTTCTCTTGTGACTATTTTTGATTTATCTCCCTCCCTTTAGCTGGGTCCGGATACCTGTTTCTAATTTCCGTTCCACTCAAAAGGTAAACAAAAAAAAATCAAAAGTATGAGTTGTCACAAAGTTCAGCACCAATTGCTATAGAATTAGCACTAAAGTATCTTCATCCACTTCTAAGAATTCAGGAACACCTACTGAATCTCTATGCTCATCCCGCAAATGTGGGCTCTTAAACAATTCATTTTTTGTGGAAGGAAAAATACAAAACTTAGGACAAACATCCATATTCACAAGGGCCAGAATTGAAGACTGTGCCAAAGACTCTCTGCCAGAGATATATTACATTTTCAGAGATGATTGTCTTTTACAACACTAAAATCAATCTAGCAGAGCCAAAACTAAGACTAAGGCGGCTAGAGACGATCCGGTAAATTTTGCGTACTACATCTATATACAAAACTAGACTCAAACTATATTATACATTTTAAGCACGAGTCGCGCTAAATCGACAGAAGACAATGTAGGCTAGGTGTTTATTGGGCAAAACCTGTAGGTTGATCTCAGGTGGGCAGGGCATCACTTCTAGGCTCTACCTCGGAAGCATCCCTGCACAAGTTCTACCCAACGTCCAATTGTGCCGCGTCAGTATCTTCCACATCGACGCTAGCTTCGTGTTGAGCTTCGGGAGGAGAGGGTTCACCAGCAACATCTTCAAACATTGGAGAAGCAGGTGATTCTGTTGGAGCGTTTGGAGGCAGTGGAGGCACCGACTACGTCAGACTCGATGCGTTGTTGATGTTGGAGCCAGAAGGCGGTTGTCGTACACGCGGTTAGCCGTAAGTATCCTTACAACGACGAATTGTTGCAAGATGACACGAATTATCGTTCCAGGGAACTCTAGTATGATATCGTTTGAATTAGAGGTATCTGGATTGTGACTACACCCTTAATTCCCTTTGTTTCACTTCCCTACCTTGTTCCGGAAACTTAGTACGTTCCGGATCCGGACCACATCCGGAACCTAATTCCGTCTCTTCTAATTTACGTTTTTTGTTGCCTCTGTTTTACCCTCAAAGGGTCTACCCTTGGTCTAGAAAGGGGTGGGGACTCACCACTTGCATAACTAACCTCTCTGTTCCCTAATTCTAATCAACAATACACCAATGTGGGAATCCGGAATCCAAAGACGGATCAAGATTAAGGGAGTTAGGTGAGAAAAATAGAGAAAAATCAAAAAAATTATAGTTAGAACGTGATTTTCGTGTGAGAAAATCCAAACTAGAAAATAGGCGTTCCGGCAAAATCCATAACCGGAACTTATCCGGATCTGGAATCCGGAATTACTTGGAACGCAGGAACCTACCATATAGACCTCGGAGCTATGGGAATAGGATACCGTTAGTATAACGGACCTGTAGCCGTTATCCTGATTAACGTAGGGAGATGGTTTAGTATTTAAGCTATTTGCCTTACACTTGTGTTTTCCGTCTTCCTAGCTTTTTGAGAATTCCAGTAGACTGAGGGACTGTGTGAGTTGCGATCGTGTAGGGGTTACTGGAGTGAATCTTTGTGAGCAAGAGGGGTAGGGAGAGATTGTGTGAGGTTTTCCTGTGAGCACGATGTCTTCCAGGGCAAGCCGGCGCAAACTGAAAGATCTGTCTAAAGACTCAGACGAAGAACTTCCGCCGCCGCCGCTTTGGTCGAAGATGATTCCGGTGATGAAGGTGGTGCTGGAGGTTCCTACCGAGGAGGATCGGCTAGAACGCCTACGACGGAACCTCACCAACATGGGGTGTGAGGGTCTCATGGAGGTTCCTTGGGGCATTAGAGGGGAGTTTAGTGTCTGATCTACTTCGTCCGGAAAGCGATATCTTGGATACCACCCTCCGAGCGAAGCGAGAACTGTGGTCGGTTAACAAGTGGAGAGCCGTCTACAAGTTCCGGGAGGTGCCGGACAAGGTCATGGAGAAGAATCAGGAGGTTATGGAGGGCGAATTCCGAGCGCCGGCCAATCCAAAGGAGGGTCACCAGGTTTCCAACCTGGTAAATCCGGAGTATCGAGATGTGATAGTGTTTCTTTACCCTATCCTTCACCCAGCCAAGCCAAGGCGAGTGGTAGCAAAGGTGGCTTCCGCCATCCTGGGGAGTCTTCAAGGTAAAATGATGATGGATTGGGCAGCCATTATCCACGAGTTAATAGAGGACCTTGTGCGTTCCCTCCGGTCGGGGAAGAAGGGTCAGAGCCCTCTTCTGGCGTACCTCTCCCACTTGTATGTCCAGCACTCCCTGCTCAAGGCGAATGAGGAGAGTGCCTACCAGAAGCTAGTTCAACTCCAGTAGTACGGAGGAGAAGAACCTTCTCCTTGTGACGGACTGGACGATGAGGAGATGGAGGACGAGGAGCCGGCCACTCCTCTAATGAAGAGGCGACGGTGGAATCATATTCCACCGGTAAGGGTGACAGAGGATCCTCCCGCGCCAGAGCCACTAGAGGAAGAAATTTCGGACCGGAAGGCGGAAACCAGACCGGCTCCGGAAAAAGTCCGACCTTCTGTACAAGAGGTTGGACTGGTGCAGCAGTAAGCTGGTCCCACTCAAATCGAGGCCGGACCCTCCTGGACTAGACTTATGGAGGCAGAGGAAGGAGATAGAACCCAAATGCAATTAGGGGGAACGTCGATGGAGGATATCGCAAAAATGGCCCAGCACATTGTATGGCGGGCGGATGACCTCATGAAGTTTCTTGATAATTACAAAGAGACCCTCAAGCGGGTGTGCCGGAAGATGGCACTGACTGATCAGAATGCCATCATCCGGAGGACAGATGCGTTGGTGGCGGCGGAGAAGCAAAACACCCTCTTGATAGAGGAACAAAAGCGGTTGGTAACGGAGTTGGGGGCTTTACGGGTGGATAAACGTACATTACTAGATCAAGTTTAGGAATCAGAATCCAAGTGCGTTAGATTGGAGAGCGATCTAAGCACAGCCCAAGAGACGGCCAGAGTCATAGAAGGGGACCACCGCCAGCAGATAGCGGCACTGTACCAAGGTGTGGTCCGGCTCCGAAATTCCTTGGAAGTACCGGCGGACTGCATCAACAAAGCCCGGCTGTTCGAAGCCAACCTCGACACAGTCGCCAGCTCGAGTCGAGTATACATCATTAAGTGTTTGCTGGAGCAGGCGAGACGGATGGACGCCTCCCGGGTAGATATGTGGGATATGATGGAGTATCTAGCTCCCGCTGAGTCAGATCCGATAACTCTTTCTTCCCCTTCTGCTCAAACTTTGGTGGTTCCGGAAGGTAATGATCCGGAATCCATCGTTACAACAATATCACCGGTGGTACCAACCAGTCCGGAACTTTCACCACCACCCGGAAGACTAGAAGGAGTGGATTGGGGTGCCGTGGTACCCCAAGGAAGCGAAGATCTCCTTCCGGTGACCCCAATCATTGATCTTACGGGTACTACTCCGGAGACTCAAGGGGGCCGAGCGATACAATCTTCTCCTCGTCATAAGAAGACTCAGAAGGATTCTTGGGGAAGTCCGGAAGCTCCGATAGTTGGAACCCGGAATATCAATAGGGACACCAACATCGTGGGAGTCCCGAGTTGGGGAGCAAGGCGTCTGAATGTGTTTTCTCCAAGGAGTAGCCGGAAGCAGATCAATCTGGATTCATTGAAGGACCTTGCTCCTCCCCCAAATAAGGATCCCAAGGAATAGTGTGTAGTAGTGTAGAGTAGCGATAATACCGGAGTCCGGCCGTCAAAAGCCGAAAAAATAGGATCTAGGATTTTCCGAAAATCTAGCGGACCAATAGGAATGTTTTGTGGGATTTTTAGGATGATGTTAGTTTTAGTTTAAGTGGGGTTTTGATGGACCTTTCTGGTCATTCACATCCGTCCCATTATTTTCAGCGTGTATCTTTTTGAGCTTAATCCAAGTGTTTGAAAGTGTCCATTCTCTTATCTTTTGTATTCGGTACATGCTTGTGGGGTGTGTGGGTCCATTCTTGCTTTTCCGAACACTTAGAACTTACCTTGAGTAGCAAGAGTCGACTTCGTGAGTGGTTTCCGGGCGTCACTAACTTGATGGGCAGATTGGTTGGATTGTTCCGACAGTAGTGTTAGTGTACTACCGCCTGGATGCCGGTATAGCCTGAGAGTAGGATACGGCCTTAGGTGAAAGGGTATCTGAGAGGTTGCTAGCAACTTCCGTGTACGGGAGTTTGCAAGACGTGCCCAAATTTCGGATTGTCGGAATTCCCCGTAAACGGATTTAAAGCCTCAACGCAATGCCCAAGAGAGTACAAGGATATCCACCCGGTCGATGGGAGGCTTAGTGTCCGGTTAATGTTAGAATGTCGTTGTAGTCCTTGACCGTCCTTGCGTGACCTAGTCCGGTAAGCATTCCAAATCTGTGAGGTGACGAAAAAGTAGGACACTTCCGGTCCCTGAAGTGTTAGTTTAGCATCAGTATTAGAGGCAGAGAGGTGGAGAGAGAGGGAGAGAGCGTGTTTCCGGACATGGTAAGCATCCGGACGGTGGATCTGGCTACTCGTCACCTAAATCCAGGGATCCTAGCAGGGGCAACTGAACAGTTTTTGGACTTTTTTGGAATCAACCCGGCACTAGTGGCCGGACCGGACCTGTAGTCTGGATTAGTAGGAAGGAGAGAAAGTGAATGCTTAGGTCAAAGTTATCCTATGAATCTGTAAACCTCAAGTCCTCGTGGGAACGATTCCGGAGTAGTTTATTCTAAGTGGGCCTTTGGTGCAAATTAAGGGCTAACTAGAGGAATATTGGTCCAACTAATCACTACAGCTGTCCACGTGAGTAGTTGAGAGAAAGAGTGGTGAGTTAGAGACTAAATTAGGGTTATTTTTCTCTCCTCCCATTCTTACTTAGGTCTTAGGCATCAAGAGTGGTACGGAAGGTAGTTGTATCTGCCCGGATTATCTCTCCGGCTATTCCAGACAATCCGGAACTACACAAGCAGTTAGAGGAGGATTTGACCAAATTAGGGTGTGTTGGTTTGTTACACTGACCATGGAACCTTAAGAGTGAGGATATGATCCAGGAACTACTTCATGGAGTTCCGAATCAGTATCAGCTCACTCTGAGAGGACGGCCAGTCACGTGGATGAAGGACATCTAGGCGGATGTGTATCAGTTCTGGAAGAGCGGAGACGGGTTAGCGTCAAGGACATACCATTTTGTAGCCGGGAAGTTCACAGGGTCTACAAACCCTAAAGACGGATTTGCTATTAGCGAATGCAAGGACGAGAGACATAGGAGAGTTTTAGAGTTCCTCATCCCCATCCTGTACCCGGAAAAACCTACACGGGTCACCGTTATGGTGGCCAATACCATTTTCGGGGCTATGGAGAACCGAGCCGTGCACTGGGGTAGAGTCATAGCCGGGTTAGTTTCTAAACTAGCAGAGCATGTAACTTCGCACGAAGGCAAGTCCAGTTAGCACCTACCTATTCCATTTATACCACCAGTAGGAACTTTTGAGCGCTGTAGAAATAATCCAGTACGACACCGAAAAGGCTATTCTGTCATACGGACTTTTTGGAGAAGAAGCGAAAGATCCGGTCGAGTCGGAACCGAAAGAACTCCCCGAGGAACAAGGAACAAGAAGAGGAAGTCAACCGATCCGGGGTCACGAGCCAAACCACCGGGGATGGAGAGGGGGGAGTCAAGTAAAGGACCGAGAGTAGAATCCAAATTAGCATTTTTCAATGCCGGGTTTGAATGGATACGCGAGGCCAAGGTACTCCACTACAGTCTGGCGGATCTGGTGATAGACAGGGCGGAAGTTTTGAAGGTGGAACCAGATCGGATTGTGGAAGCCGTCAAACGACTACCCAAACCGGAAGATCTAAAGCAAAGAGAGGACCGGATTCAGGAGTTGGAGGTAGAACGGAATCAACTCCAGACCCGACTGAATTGGGCGGAAAGGGAGATGGCAGCTTCAAAGGAGAAAGAGAAGGATACCCTCTATCTTGTCAAAAACCTATCTGAAGCAATCGACATCAAGGCCGATGTCATCACGAAAGTGGCTTTGTTTGATTTGAAGATGATATCGGAGGGCCACATCACTGGGACCAAGATAGTGACCATCATCGTAGACTTCACTGCAAGGATAGAGAGGGTTTTAGGAAAGCTCCAACAGCTACTGGCGACCATCGATCCGAATCAGGTGATGGATTTCTCAACCTTTCCGGAACTCCCTTTGGTCTCAGGTACTCCCGAGAGACCAGTAGCGGATCGAGCAGCTCGGATGGAGGGACTGAGAGGGATACTCACGCCAACTAAGCCTACTTCCAACAAGATACGAATGACAGAGTTAAATCTGAGGCTAGCTTCGGAGCCGGAACATGAGTCGAGTGTGAAATCGGTTTCGGTACCATCCAAAGTCTCAACTCCGGAAATTCCCAAAACGCAAACGGTACCCAACCTTTTGAGGGGATCATTCAAAGTTCCAGGACAGTAGGTTAGAGGAGATCTCATCAAACGGATCGGTGTAATGACCAATTCGGCCCGGATGAATCCGGAAGGATTCTCGCATATGTAAGAGTCTACACCAGAAAAGAGGAGTGAACCCACAATACTAGAGGAAACACCGCCAGAGAAGGAGAAGGAAGTTCAAGTCATTGAAGATTCCGAAGAAGAAAGTGCGCATTCCACTTCCGGAACAGAGGAGGATAGTGATCTGTCTCCCGTAGCGCGCCACATCCAGACTCGAGCGGCAACAGAAACGACTCCAACCAGAAGCGTAAAGGGAACACCAACCAGTCAAGTAGGCGGCCGCTTAAAGAAGGGTCGAAGGCCAAAGCGTTAGAACTCTTAGGAAGTATAGTATCGGATCCGGAACGGGTTTCTGAAGCGTGAGTCCAGGTTCCGAAATCTTAGGCAAGTAGTTCGGGAAGTTCCAGCATTCTCGGGACACCAGTAACTGGCCTTTCCGGATATCTCGAGGGTTCAGTGATTGGTTGTCTGGATTTCCGGGTTTTCTTTTCAGGCTTTTAGGAGTTGACTTTGGATTTTTAGTTAGTATTTAATGGCAGGCAAGTTAGTGGTCTGCCATTCCATCCTAATCCCATCTTAGTACTTTCACATATGTATTTCAATTTTCCTTCATAAATCTAAGTCAGCCAGGGTACCTCTAGCTGCACTTTGCTTATAGAGTTTTAGCTGGCATATGCATTTGTATTGTATCCTTGTACTAGAGTAAGAGAGGAAAGGAAGACGAGGAATCCGGATCTTGAGCTCTGGATCTCTTGGGTGTTAAGCTAATCAGGAGGGGATGCAAGCTAAGCAAGGGAGTGTCGCAGCACAGGGTAAGTGAAATTCCCTATTATGCTCACAAAAACCTCTTAAAAGCATAATAAAGTGACTCTAAAGATCGAACCCAAGAGACTCTGTGAAGTATTTCGTGTTACTAGATGATTTGAAGAAAGTTTCTCAATTCAATTATTCTTCTTTATCCCTCTTCACCCTTTTTCCCAAATACCGGATAATTTCCTCCTCTTTCTATAGACGGATCCGGTCCAGACTAACACTAACCCGAATCAAAATCGATTGACAATCCACAAGAACCAAACCGGAACTCACACTTTCGACTGGATCTCGTACTATTGTAACCAAGGACTTCCTTTCCTTAGTTTCTATTCTGGTTTTGCTTAACCTCTGTTGGCTTTTCAGAGGGATCTGCCGCTTATTCTCAGAGAGGTAGGCACTCCTCACTTTCCGGTCTTTATAGTGATGGAAAATTCACTCAGCTAATCCATCCTCCTATTCTAACAGGATCCGGTTTGATCTTTCACAACAAACTAGAAGTAATCCCAGTCTATAGGTCACACAAAAATCCCCCGTACGATCCTCACTCACTACAACGACCTTACTATCTTTTGAAATCCGTGCGAAACTAAAGTGGCTACAAGTGCGTTTGCCCGTACCAGCACAATCTAGCGCTCTTCCCTTTACTTCTTCAAATGGTGAGCCCTCTCAAGTGTTCGGAGGCTAACCCAGACATTCTATCTGGTAGCTCTAGCACAGTTTGAGAATCTTTTCTCTTGCTGTCTAGCCTAGCACTGGCTATCTCACCCGGAATTATGAACTCTAAACCTATTGAGGTGTCTTGACTCACTCCCAACACTTACAACTTGTTCATATGCACCTGCAATCACAAGAAGACAACAAGGGGAGAAGATCCTCCCACACTCTGCTCATCTATATTCAATCTCTCCCTCCCTTATCTGGCCAATCTTCGGGAAGACAAGGAAAACAATAGAAAATATACAAGAGACAACATATGCAAGAAGGAAAAACTCCCTCGTCTCAGTCTTGAGACTTTAATTATATACAGGATTTTACAAAAAAGGTCTCTCCGGAAATCAGGCACTGATCCGGTTGAGATTATCGGATCTGAACTTTTCCTAACTTTCCGGAATAAGGTCCGATCTAACAAAATTTCCTACCTTCTAACTCCAAACTACTTATCCCTCTTGAGGGGGTCCACCACTATCTGGAGTAGCTATAGGGGAGAGCTCACTCAAATTTCTACTCTTATCTCCCCTTTCCGGAACTTGTTCCGGTTCTACAGGAAAAGTCACTCCTATCATCGTCCGTGGGGCTTCTAAAGTGGAAGTCCTTCCGGCCTCCTTCTCCTTCGATATTGGAGTTTCAAACTTCCCCTCCAATATCTCTACCTCATCGAATTCATCCGGGATCGAAATCCCAAATAGAGAAACTAACCCATTTTGGAATTTCCGGACGGTATCCTCCAATCCCTTTGCGTCCTTCTGGAATTCCTTCATGGCCTCTTCTAACTCTCCGGCAAAGTCAGCCAAGATGCGAGTGATGCGGATACCTGAAGGTTTCGGATCCTTATGTATCCCCTCATCAAACAGTTTGGCCTTTGCCATTACCTCACTGGATGCCCCTACTACTGTCGTCATCCGATTGATTGCAGTCCTAGTCTCCTCCTGCAGGGACATTGCGGCCTTCACTTGGTCGAGACTAGCATCCAAGTCCTTCTGGTAGCTTTGGATTTCTCCTCGCAACCGGACCACCTGCTCGTCTGTCTCCCGTTGGTTGATATTCTGCTTCAGCAACCTATCCTCCAACTCCTTCACTTCGTTCGGATTGCTGATGTAGTTCGCCACGGCTTCCGGCAAAGAACTAGTCGGAGCGCTTTCCACCAAATCTGCCACCTCGCGAAGCATCGTGGTCTTCACCTCCCAATCCGCTCTCACTGCACTGAGAATCCGGATTAGGTCGTTGTATGGACCCGTCAGGTCCATCAATTGGGACGATGGAACGGGTCTCGGCTTGACCACTTCCACCGGCTCCTACTTCTTTGAGATGACCAGCTCCACTGGTTTCGGTCCCTTGTCCTTCCGAAGCCCTGAAGGAGAGCCCCTTAGACTGGGCGTCCGCTTGATCTTCCTTCAGTTGAGAGGAACGTCCTCTTCCTCTTCCTCTTCCTCTTCCTCTGTCCAATTCCTCTTTTTAGGGTTCTCACCCTTCTCCTCCGGTTCCGGGCTATCCGGTTCCGTCTCGGATTCTTCATCCGATCCACCGCACGTCCGGAGAGCCATTTGAGCCCTCCACTCCTTGTTCTCCTCTAACGTCAGGAGACTCTGATTCTTGTATAGGTGAAAAAGGTAGGGGCATACCAGAGTAGCCCTACTCTTTTCGACATTTGAGACCAAGACATTCACCAATGTCTAAATGAAGGCCGCCCAATCCATCCGCTTCTCTCTGCTCAAGGCTCCAAAGATCGCGTTTCTGAGCGTGGAAGTCACCCGGGTGGATTTTTCCGAATGTAGGATCGGAACCAAGAATTCGAGCAGTCGTCTATGCTGCGCATTGACACAATCCTTGATGGCGTACCCGTCCTTGGGGTTAGCCACTCCCCTGAACTTTCCGCGCACGAAGTCTCCCTTCCGACTGGCCTGTTCCACGCCTTCCTCCAAGTCGTAGACTTTCCTCCAGATCTCCCTTGTCCACATAGGCGGAACCGGTCTAAGAGAGTTGTCGAACTGGTTAGGGGCTCCTTCGATGAACTTCCTAACTATTGCCTCGCTCTGAAACCCCCTAGGGTTTCCCCAAGAATCCTGCGCATCCCATGGCGGAGAGGTCCTCCATCAATTCTACTCTCTCCCGCTCACTACTGGGTTCTAAAGGAGCCACCTTTCTCACTCTGATTTCTATCCTCTGAGAGCCTGCCTGTACCTGATTTCGACTGCGCTTTAACTACGGCATTCGTCTCTCTTTTAGATCGCTACCACTCTTCTCTCCTAGCCGCACGTCCCGTTTCGTCACACACACTCTTCGGTCTCAACTGAGTTGGTCAATGCGCCAACCTCACACAACTCTCGCGGTATTCTTATAATCTCAACCATGCTCACGCAAACAAATTCTCTCTAATCTTTGCGCCCGTGTACAAGAAACAAACACACTTACACCCAACTTTGTACAATTCTCAGAACCTTGCACAATTTGCACAAACACACTCAATTTGCAGATACAAACACAAAGCATTGAGAGCGTGCCAAGTACGCTGGTGCTCCCAGGTGCAATTGACAGTCAAACCCTAAAACAATCTCTTTTATACCCCGAAAACGTAATCATTACTTTTTTCCGATTTTCCGGATGCGAATCCTGGATCTGTTCCTCCGGTTATGGGACTAGACTGGATTCGTTTTCGATATCCGTTCCGCTCCATAATCCGGTTCATTCAGGGCTTATGTTTCTAGTCTTCCTAACTCTTGGCTTTTTCTTTTCCCTTTCGTGCTAATCCGGGTCTATTTAATCCGGATTCCGTGTTTCAAAACACGGTAAAGAGAAAAATCAAAAAGTTAGATTGCGATAGGGAGTGTGAGCGTTACATGCCTTTAAATTGCCGGAACGGCAATCTGGATAGAAAGGTAGAGGTCTCTACGAGTCCAGAATTAGGAAGGTTCTATGCGGAGATAAACAACCACCAGAGGAAAGGAACTCCCGCTACTCCGAAAGGTCTACCAACCTCCACCTCGGTACGTTGTCTTCTCCTTGAAAACCTATTCCTTTGAATCTATAAGTTCGGATCCGTCGTTGTAGTAAGAGAGGTGTGAGAATTTCTTTGTGTGACCTGTTTCCGGATCGGCCAATCCGGAAACTGTGAGAGAATACTCCTCCTTCCTCATGCAATTGCGTTGTCTAGGGTGTGTTGTTTATTTAAAAGTGCAGAGAGGTTAGTTACACAAGTGGTGAGTCCCCACCCCTTTCTAGATCAAGGGCGGACCCGCTGAGGGTAAAACAGAGGTAACAAAAACCGGGAGTTAGAAAAGACGAAACTAGGTTCCGGAGGTGGTCCGGATCTGGATCGGATTCCGGAACGTACTAAGTTTCCGGAACGAGGTAAGGA
This sequence comes from Climacium dendroides, assembly GCA_950106755.1. Classification (NCBI taxonomy): domain Eukaryota; kingdom Viridiplantae; phylum Streptophyta; class Bryopsida; order Hypnales; family Climaciaceae; genus Climacium; species Climacium dendroides. The sequence continues at coordinate 268,129 of CATNNA010000013.1, read as the reverse complement.
AGTGAAACAAGGAGAATTAAGGGTGTAGTCAAGATCCGAATACCTCTAATTCAACTGATATCGTACTAGAGTTCCTTGGAACGATAATTCGTATCATCTTGCAACAATTTGTCGTTGTAAGGATACTTATGGCTAACTACACGTACGACAACTCTAGACAACGCAGTTATATGAGGAGGGAAGAGTATTCTCTCACAGCTTCCGGATTGGTTGATCTGGAAGTAGGTCACACAAAGAAACTCACACCTCTCTTACTACAACGACGGATCCAAACTTATAGACTCAAGGGAGTAGATTTTCAAGGAGAAGACAACGTACTGAGGTGGAGGTTGGTAGACCTTCCGGAGTAGTGGGAGATCCTTCCTCTGACGGTCGCTTATCTCCGCACGGAACCTCCCTAGTTCTGGACTCGCAAGGACCTCTACCTCTCTACCTGGATTGCCATTCTGACAATTTGAAGGCACGTAACGCTCACACTCCCCTATTCGGATTGCAACCCCTCCTGACTACCTTAATACCCAAGAGATCTGTAGCTCGAGATCCGGATTCCTCCTCTCTCGTCCCTCTCTTACTCTAGTACACGGATACAACACAAACGCATACACCAGCTAAAACTCCGTAAGCAAAGTGCAGCTAGTAGTACCCCAGCTCACTTGGATTAAGAAAGAAATTGAAATAACATACGTGAAAGCACTAAAATGCAATTGGAATGGAATGGTAGACCACTAATTTGCCTACCATTAAATACTAACTTAAAATCCAAAGTCAACTCCTAAAAGCCTGAAAAGGAAACTCGGAAATCAAGATAACCAATCACTGAACCCCTCCGAGATATCCGGAAAGGCCAATCACTGTTGTCCCGAGAAAACCAGAAATTCCCAAACTACTTGCCTAAAATTTCAAAACCTGGGCCCACGCTTGGAAACCCGTTTCGGATCTGAAACTACACTTTCTAAGAATTCTAATGCCTTGGCCTTGGAGCCTTCTTCAAGCGGCTGTCCGCTTGATTAGTTGGCGTTCCCTTCACGCTCTTGGCCGGTGTCGTTTTTGTTGCTGCTCGAGTCTGGATGTGGCGCGTTGCAAGAGACGGATCGCTATACCCCTCCGTTCCGGAAGTGGAATGCGCACTCTCTTCTTCGGAGTCTTCAATGACTTGAACTTCCGTCTCCTTCTTTGGCGGTGTCTCCTCCAATATTGCAGGTTTGCTTTTCTTCTCCGGTGTAGTCTCTTGCATGTGTGCGAACCCTTCCGGATTTGTCCGAGCCGGATTGGTCATTCCGCCGATCCGGTTGATGAGATCTCTTCTAACCCACTATCCTGGAACTTTGAACAATCCCCTCAAAAGGTTGGGTACCGTTTGCGCTCTAGGGATTTCTGGAGTTGAGACTTTGGGCGGTACCGGAACCGATTTTGCACTAGACTCATGTTCTGGTTCCGAAGCTAGCCTCAAATTTAACTCCGTCATTCGTATCTTATTGGAAGTAGGCTCGGCTGGCGTGAATATCCCTCTCAGTTCCTCCATCCGAGTTGCTCAATCCACTAATGGTCTCCCTAGAATATCCGAGACAAAAGGGAGTTCCGGAAAGTTTGAGAAATCCATTACCTGATTCGGATCGATGGCTACCAGCAGTTGTCGTAACTCTCCTAAAACCCACTCTATCCTTGCCGTGAAGTCTACTAGGATGGTCACCATCTTGGTCCCGGTTATGTGGCCCTCTTGTATCATCTTTGAATCAAACAGAGTTGCTTTCGTAATGACGTCTATTTTGATGTCAATCGCTTCGGATAGATTCTTGACAAGAGAGAGGGCCTCCTTCTCTCTCCTTTGGAGCTGCCATCTCCCCTTCCGCCCAATTCAGTTTGGTCTGGAGTTAATTCCGCTCCGTCTCCAACTCCTGAATCCGATCACCTTTCTTCTTTAGGTCTTCTAATTTGGGTAGTCGCTTGACTGCTTCCACAATCTGATCCAGCTCCACCTTCAAGACTTCTACCGTGTCTATCACCAAATCTACCAGACTGTCGTGGAGTACCTTGGCTTCGCGTATCCATTCAAACCCGGCATTGAAAAATGCTGATTCGGATTCTACTTCCGGATCTTTACTTGACTCTCCTCTCTCCATCATCGGTGGTTTGACTCGTGACCCTAGATTTGTTGACTTCCGCTTCTTTGTCCTTGGATCGGTCAGAGGTTCCTCGGGGCGCTCTCCCGACTCCGACTCGATCGGATCTTCCGCTTCTTCCCCAAAAAGTCCGTATGACAAAATGGCCTTTCCGGTGTCGTACTGGACTATTTCCGCAACACTCAAAAGTTCCTGTTGGTGGTATAAGTGGAACAGGTAAGTGCTAACTGGACTTGCCTTTGCGCGGGTTACATGCTCTGCTAATTTAGACACTAACCCGGCTATGACTCTACCCTAGTGCACGGCTCGATTCTCCATAGCCCCCAAAATTGTATTGGCCACCGTAACGATGACCTGTGTAGGTTTTTCCGGGTACAAGATGGGGATGAGGAACTCTAGAACTCTCCTATGTCTCTCGTCCTTGCATTCACTAATAGCGAATCCATCCTTAGGGTTTGTAGACCCTGTCACTAGAAGAAATCAAAATTTTCGATGTCTAAGGGAACGGATTTTAGGTGACGTTGAAGAAAACAACCTATGTTTTTCTGTCAACAATTATCTCCATTAATGTTCCATTGGACATCATTATTGACATGAAAAATACAGGTGTTTTTTTTCAACGTCACCTAAAATTCGTTCCCTTTGACGTCGGCTGTTTTTTTGAATGTCACCTAAAACAAGGTTTTCTTATAGTGAGTGGACTTCCTAGCTACAAAACGGTCCATCCTTGATGCTAACTTGTTTTCGCTCTTCCGGAACTGGTACACATCCACCCAGATGTCTTTTGACCACGCGACTGGCGGCCCTCTTAGAGTGAGCTCATACTTATTTGAAACTCCGTGGAGTAGTTCCTAGATCATATCCTCACTCTTAAGGTTCCATGGTCAGTGTAACAAATCGACACACCCTAACTTAGTCAAATCCTCCTCTAACTACTTGTATAGTTCCGGATTGTTTGGAATAGCCGGAGAAATAATCCGGACAGATACGACCACCTTCCGGACCACTACTGATGCCATAAGGCCTAAGTAGAAATGAGGGGAGAGAAAAGTAACCCTAATTTAGTCGCTAACTCACCACTCTTTCTCTCAACTACTCACATGGACGGTTTTAGTAAACAAAATAGGAATGTGGAGATGAAAACCCTTGGCAAACAGCTTAAATACTAAACCGTCTCCCTACGGTAATCAGGATAACGGCTACAGGTCCGTTATACTAACGGTATCCTATTCCCGTAGCTTCGGGGTCTATTAATACTGTAGGTTCCTGCGTTTTGGATAATTCCGAATTCCGAATCCGGATAAGTTCCGGTTACGGATTTTGCCGGAACGCCTATTTTCTATTTGGGGTTTTCTCACACAATAATCATGTTCTAACTATTATTTTTTTTATTTTTTTTTATTTTCTTTACCTAGCTCTCTTAACCTTGATCCGTCTTTGGATTTCGGGTTCCCACAGCTGTCCTTGAATCTGCAGCATCTTAGTTCCCGGAGGTGGAGGTAGCGTTGTGATAGGCTCAATACCAACTTTTAGCATCAAAAATTGGAACATCTCCCTATTTTGTTGGGCTAGCTCACGGTTGGTTTGGGCCTCCGACCGCATCCACTCCTGATTATATTTGTGCAGTTGCTAATTTTCAGCCCTTTCTCTGGCGTTGGCCTCCCTCATCTCTCTCAATGCCAACTCCATTTGCTGTTGCTGCAGCGCCACTTGCACTTGGATGTTGGCCAGCGATACGGCAGTCTACGCTGAAATTTCCGCCAACTGTTCGCGATACTGGTAATCGTCTCGCGCTTCCTCTTCTTGTGTGGCCGCCCGGTGGGAGTAGGAGTCTTCGGCGTTCCAGCCAGAGGAGGTAACATGGAACTCTCCTACAACCCAGGGACATCTACAGACGAGCGGCTCGTTGGTGTCAGCATGTCGTTGAGTCCTTGAGCCCCCTCACCTTCATATTGCTCCTCCCCCTCGTCTCCATATTCTTCATCCTCCTCCAGATCTTCAAATGTTTGATGCACCGGAACCTCCATGACAGGCTACTCACTTATTTGTGAGTTTGAGCTTGATCTCAGCTTTCTCTTGGATGATGATGGTACTGAGCTTGGTCCTGCATCGCCTGCCATGGAGTAGCCACTCTTGTAGAAGTCTGCTATGTCCAGCGGCATAGCCTTCGTATAGACACTTTCCCAATCCCCTGACTGTTGAGCTAGTCCTGTAGCATAGACATTGACATTGCTCATTTGAAATATAGATTAGAGAGTTCAGTCAGCCAGCGTCTATGAGAAACAACACATTCAGCGCGACTCGCACTAAACAAGCATTTTCCTACAATGTACAAACTAGAGAGGCGAGGAATTCAAAAATCTTGACAAGGACTGATTACAACAAGTGCAGTTTTGCGCGAGTGGCGCTAAATTTAGGTTCATGTGCTTACCACTACTGCGCATGTCAGCTTTCCTCCAGTGTATGCTAAAAAAATGGCCATGCTAGACTTGCAGAATGTCTTCACAATCCAAAGGTAAAACTCCATCCTTAGCTCTTTGTTGTGAATGTAGTATTCCAACTCGCTATATGCGCGTGCCTTCATGTACCGGGCTGTTTTTGGACAATCGAACATCGCTGAAATGCGGATGATGTTTTCCTTGTTACAATTCTGCAGGAAGATAAGGAACACTCTTTGGGAGTTTTCGCTGCAAGATGATCTCCTAAGCGGTCATTCTTCCTGGCGGTGTAGACAGAGTAGGAAATAAGAATGATAGGTATTTAAGACCTGATCTGATTCCACAAACTTTAGCGCTTGAGCTTGCTCCTTCTCGTCTCCACAGATGAAGAGCCAAGATGGAACATCATAAGTGTCGATTTCTTCGTAGCGTCCATGGACATCAACACTTCAATGAAGTAGGAGGTCTCGACGGTACATTTGTCCTTCTTTTCAATCCCCGGCAAATCAATGAAGTCAATGACCCCAAACGTGATGCTACTTTGTGCCTCCTTAGTCCACACCTTCTTCGGCCACTCCATAGTCCGATTCCCGTTCCACTCGTAAGGCCGATAGTGGGCATGAACTGTCGGCTTCTCGAATTTTTCTTTGTGATCAAGAAACACCTTTAAGAAGTTGAAGGCGTCCTGAGACAGGTCAGTGACCGTCTTGTTAGTGGCCGACTCGTTCTTTGCCCTCCCGAAGTATGCTTTGCCCGGCCTATCCAGCAAGACGTCCATGGTTGCACTTGAGAAGTGCCGCTCTTGTTTGAAGGCCTTCCAATTGTCGCTGATGATCTCATTACACGCGTTCATGAGACCGAGCTGAGGTTTGATGTTGTGCAGCTCCCTAATGACCAGGTTTTTTTTGTTTCGCCGCTCACACAAATCATTTGTGCTAAAGCAGTCTTCCTTGATAGTGGAGATACCTTTCATTGTCACCTTCGGATACAAATGAGTCCGTTTCCCATTAGACATGTTGAGCAAATGATTAGCTAGTTTCGCTAATTCATCATAGCTCAAGTTCCCCAGATGTTTGAAGAACTCCCGATTCAATAGGCAGCTTTCGGGGTTCCAATCCAACTTCTCATTGAACTTCAAGTCCGAGCGTCGTGATCAGTCGGAATTCATTCGTCAACTTCAACATTTCATCTTTGGCTTTTGTTTTTGCAATCTTGAGATTCTTTACAACATTGATCATTGAGATTCTCACAAACATCGTTCTTTTAAACGCTTGGCAAAGTAGTACATGAAGGAGTTAGCAAGGATTTAAAACTTCTCTATAATTTACTTTGATTCTAAGAGGCTGGGTGTAGAAGTAATAGAGAATCGGACTTTTTGATTACTAGGAAAATAGTTTAGAGCGACTCGCGCTAAAGTTCTTACCAGGAAGTTTTCCTTCTTCGCCTTATTCTCCAACGTATTTTTTGCAATGACCAAGCTTTTGCCTGACTTACTCCCAATGGACTTCGTAGGCGTTGGATTCTCTGGTCTGCCCATATCTTCCCAGACTTGACAAACTCTTAGTATATTAGTCGTCCAGGACGGTTGAACTGCCACAAAATGGTTTGTTCGATTATAGTACGCGGAGATGCATCACAACTTCTCAATGTCTTCGAACCACACAATAAAGCAGTTCCATTTACGGAAATGCTCTCGCTTGTCCTTGTCTATGTTGTAATTGTCATCAAACATGTAGTGGCTGGCCTCAACACTATGCTGCCCGTTTATTATGTAGAAGTTTCCGATCTCGATATCCGCCCATTTTTCAGGCTTTGTGGTACAACCAACGGGCATGACACAGAGTGTTTGTTTGGTACTCTTATCTGGGATGTTGAGGAGGTAGTTCACCATGTCCTCCACGATTCTTGTCTCCTTGAATCGGATGTTAAATGTGGTTGGAGGATCGATCAACCATTCAACTGAGAGATATCAATCTCTTTTTTGTTACCAACCGGTAAGACGTAAGCGTCTTCACAGGTACTCCAGAACTTCTTGTAAACCTGATTTACATGCTTGTAGTCAGGTTTCCTATCCGTCGCACGCGAGTGTGGCACGTTTGCCATCTCGTTCACGTAACATGCTTCTGAAACTTCGGCAGTTTCAGGCTCTTTCTCTGCTACTGCCTTCTTTATTGAAGACGTACCAGTCTTCTTTCCCTTCTGCGTCTCTGTCTTCGAAGGCATTTTCTGCATACTCTTCTTTCCGCGGCTGGCACCTAGCTCCTACTTGACATTCTGCTTGGAAGCCTCGTTGGCGCCCCTTTGCACGGCCTCCTTGGAGACTAATCGGGATCTGTTACCTTCATTTTGCATCTCCAACTTGCCCTTCAGTGTATGGAAATCGTTGAATAGCATCTGGATTTTAGTGCAAAGCTTCTTCCAGACCAGGGGGGTTTCCATTTGCGTTGTGTCACTCGTTATTGTCGAGTTTTTTCTCCAGCTCTTTGATCTCATCACGGTACGGAGTGGGTTCAAGGCTAGAAAGGAATGGGCTTAGATTGAACGGTATCAAAACCGAGTAGTGTCGCAACCTAACTTTTTGATTTTTCTCTCTATCGTGTTCTGTAATACGGAATCCGGATTGAGTAGACCCGGATTGGCATGGAAGAGGAAAGAAAAGCCAAGGGTTAGAAAGACTAGAAACATAAGCCCTGAATGAACCAAATTTGGGAGCGGAACGGATATTGGAAACGCATCCGGTCTAGTCCCCTAATCGAAGGAACGGATCTAGAATTCGCGTCCGGAAAATTGAAAAAAAGGAATGATGAGGTTTTTGGGGTATAAAAGAGACTGTTTTAGGGTTTGTCTGTCATTTGTACTTGAGAGCACCATCATACTTGGCGCGCTCTCAGTGCTTTGAGTTTGTGTCTGCAAACTGAGTGTGTTTTTGTGTGAATTGTGCAAAGTCTAAGAGTTGTGAGTGAGCGTGTTTGTTTTCTTTACACGGGCGCACAGATTAGAACATAATTGAGTGCGTGAGCGAGGCAGAAATTTAGAAAGAAAGAGAGAGAGGGAAAGGGAGCACCGCGGTACTTGTGCATTGAGCGATTCGGCCAAGGTCGAGGGGAGTGTATGAGGAAACGGGACGTGCGGCTAGGAGAGAAGAGAAGTAGTGATCTAAAAGAGAGACAGATGCCGCAATTAAAGCGCAGTCAAAATCAGGGACCAACGAGCGCTCAAAGGATAGAAATTAGAGTGAGGAAAGTGGCTCCTTTAGAGCCCAGTAGTAAGCGGGAGAGACTCGAATTAATAGAGGACCTATCCGCGATGGGTTGCGCAGGGTTCTTGGGGAAACCCTAGGGATTTCAAAACGAGGCAATAGTGAGGGAGCTCATCGAAGGAGCCCCTAACCAGTTCGACAACACTATTCGACCGGTTTCGCCCATGTGGACTAGGGAGATCTGGAGGAAAGTTTACGAGCTGGAGAAAGGCGGCGCGGAACAGACCAACCGGAAGGGAGACTTTGTGTGGGAAGTTCCGGGGAGTAGCTAACCCCAAGGACGGATACGCAATCGAAGACTGCGTCAATGCGCGGCACAGGCGACTGTTGGAGTTCCTAGTTCTGATTCTACATCCAGAAAAACCTACCCAGGTGACTTCCACGCTCGGAAATGCGATCTTTGGGGCCCTGAGCGGAGAGAAGCGGATGGATTGGGCGGCATTCATTCAAACGATGGTGAATGTCTTAGTCTCAAATGTGGGAAAGAGTAGGGCTACTCCAGTAAGCCCCTACCTTTTCTACCTATACAAGAATCAAAGTCTTCTGATATCGGAGGAAAACAAGGAGTGGAGGGCACAGATGGCTCTCCGGACGTGTGGAGGATCGGATGAGGAATCCAAGACGGAATTAGATAGCCCGGAACTAGAGGAGAAGGGTGAGAACCCTAAGAAGAGGAATTGGGAAGAAGAAGAAGAGGAGGAAGAGGACATTCTTCTCCACCGAAAGATGAAGAAGACGCCCAATCTGAGGGGGGTCCCCTTCGGGGCTTCGAAAGGATAAAGGTCCGGAAGTAGTGGAACTGGTCATCCCAAAGAAGCAGGAGCCGGTGGAAGCGGTCAGACCGAAACCCGTTCCATCGTCCTAGTTGATGGACCTGACGGGTCCATACAACAACCTAATCCGGATTCTCAATACAGTGAAAGCGGATTGGGAAGTGAAGACCACAACGTTGCGTGAGGTGGCGGATTTGGTAGGAAGCACTCCGACCAGTTCCCTGCCGGAAGCTGTGGCGAACTGCATCAGCAATCCGGACGAAGTGAAGGAGTTGGAGGATAGGTTGCTGAAGCAGAATATCAACCAGTAGGAGACAGACGAGTAGGTGGTCCGGTTGCGAGGAGAAATCCAAAGCTACCAGAAGGACTTGGATGCTAGTCTCGACCAAGTGAAGGCCGCAATGTCCTTGCAGGAGGAGACCCGGACTGCAATCAACCGAATGACGACAGTAGTAGGGGCATCCGGTGAGGTAATGGCGAAGGCCAAATTGTTTGATGAGGAGATACATAAGGATCCAAAACCTTTGGGTACCCGTATCGCTCGCATCTTGGCTGACTTTGCCGGAGAGTTAGAAGAGGCAATGAAGGAATTCCAGAAGGACGCAAAGGAATTAGATGATAGCGTCTGGAAATTCCAGAGTGGGTTAGTCTCTTTATCTGGGATTTTGATCCCGGAAGAGTTCGATGAAGTAGAGATATTGGAGGGGAAGTTTGAAACTCCAATATCGAAGGAGAAGGAGGCTGGAAGGACTTCTACTTCAGAAGCCCCACGGACGAGGACAAGAGTGACTTCTCTTGTAGAACCGGAGTGAGTTCCGGAAGGGGGAGATAAAAGTAGAAATTTGAGTGAGCTCTCCCCCATAGCTACTCCAGATAGTGGTGGACCCGCTCAGGAGGGATAGGTAGTTAGAAATTAGAGAGTAGAAAATTTTGTTAGACCGGACCTCGTTCTGGAAAGTTAGGAAAAGTTCAAATCCGAAAATCTCGGTCGGATCAGTGCCGGATTTCCAGGGAGACCTTTTTGTAAAATTTTGTATATAATTCAAGTCTCAAGATTGAGACAAAGAGTTTTTCCTTCTTGCATATGCTGTCTCTTGTGTATTGTCTATTGTTTTCCTTGTCTTTCCAAAGATTGGCCGGATAAGGAAGGGAGAGATTTAGTATAGATGAGCAGAGTGTGAGAGGATCTTCTCCCCTTATTGTCTTCTTGTGATTGCAGGTGCATGTGAACAGGTTGTAAGTGTTGGGAGTGACTCAAGACACCTCAGTAGGTTTAAAGTTTATAATTCCGGGTGACTTAACCAGTGCTAGGCTAGGCAGTAAGAGAAAGGATCCTCAAACTATGCTAGAGCTACCAAATGGAATGTCTGGATTAGCCTCTGAACACTTGAGAGGTCTCACCATCTGAAGAAGTAAACGGAAGAACGTTAGATTGTACTGGTACGGGCAGACGCACTTGTAGCCACCTTAGTTTCGCACGGATTGCAAAAGATAGTAAGGTCGTTGTAGTAAGTGAGGGTTGTACGAGGGATCTTTATGTGACCTACAGGCTGAGATTACTTCCAGTTTGTTGTGAAAGATCAAACCGGATCCTGTTAGGATAGGAGAATAGATTGGGTTAGTGAATTTTTCATCACTATAAAAACCAGGAAGAGAGGAGTGTCTACCTCTCTGAAAATAAGTGACAGATCCCTTTGAGGTGCCGACAGAGGTTAAACAGAACCGGAATAGAAGTTGAGGAAAGGAAGTCCTCAATTAAAGTGGTACGAGATCCGGTCGGAAGTGCGAATTCCGGGTTGGTTCTTGTAGGTTGTCGATCGAGTTTGATTCGGGTCAGTGTTAGTCTGGACCGGATTAGTTTATAGGAGAATTAGGAAATCATCCGGTATTTGGGAAAAAGGGTGAGAGAGGTATAAAGAAGAATAATGGAATTGGGAAACTTTCCTCAAATCACTTAGTAACACGAAACACTTCACAGAGTCTCTTGGGTTCGATCTTTAGAGTCACTTTATTATGCTTTAAAGAGGTTTTTGTGAGTATAATAGGGAATTTCACTTACCCTATACTGCGACAAGTAGAGGCAAATTGCAAAATGGTAACGGTCCTTCCAATGTGTGCCAGCTTCAGTTGTCATGCACTTGATTTTTATCATCGAATGTCCATCCATTTCTACATACTTGACATTTTTGTGAAAGGACAGCTGAAGATGGCACTGAGCGTTCTTGAACTTGTAAGAAAAACAGATCTGGTTGATGAATGGAATCATGAAGAAGCTCCAGTTCTCAACTCTATCTAGTTCTAGGAACTCCTAGTACTCGCCTTCGATGAGATTATTGTCAACATTTTTGTCGTCCTCTCTAGCTTGCACTTCACATCTTCTGAAGTACATTTCAAGAGCCTCAATTTGATTTTCCATCCTGGATTGTAGAGGAAGGTTAGTTCATGTAAGAGCATTATAGTTGGTTCATGTTGTTTAGCGCGACTCGCGCTAAACTTTGAATCTCATGAATAACATTCTGGTTTGAAGTTCTTGGACATTGATTAATCTGTAGGACTGCTTTTAGTATCACTTATCATTCTAGCTTATGCTGAGTAGCTGTGACCTTGAGCTTGATTCGATTTGGTCTTATCTTTCCAATAGTTAGATGTTACTTGTTTACGTTTGCAACTCGCGCTGAGCGTTTTTGAGGTTTTTAATTTTCTTGTTGAAACGTTAGCGCAACTCGCGCTAAAGATGTAATTTACGCGACTGTATTGTATATTTCTATACAATATTGCGTTTCAGGCCTATTATTGGCGAGGTCTTTTTAAATTTGGCTTCGTGAGTTTATCTGTTTTTGACTTGTTTATTAATTAGATACTGTAGCGTTTTCTTGCTTTAGCACGGCTCGCGCTAAAGATAAAATTTAGTCTCTAGATCTAGTTTTTAGACTACACCATGCGAATTTTTTTATGTTTAAAATGACTAGTACAGCGTAGTTTGGATATAATTTAGCGTGGCTTGTGCTAAGAATATTGTGGAGTATATCGGCTGCAGGCTTAGGGTCTCCTTGTTTGTTAGCACGAGTTGCGCTAAACTATTATTTAGAATTTTTCATCGGACTCCGATTTTAATGTTGTAGTGGCTTCTTAACTATGAATATTGTCTTAGACACTTTAGCGCAACTCGCGCTAAAGCTTCAATTACGCACATGATTGAGAGCTTTGTGTACTATGAATCTAGTGTATTAGTATATTAGTGTATTTGTGACTTTTGTAGAGGGAATGAATCTGGCATTTTAGCACGAACCACGCTAAAATGACTGGTGGGCGCTGTGACCTGCAGTTTTTTAGGGTATGGGACATTTACGGCATTATTTTGTGCATTTAAACTTTAGGGTTTGGTTTCAACACCATTGTTCCAAAAGAAATGTTTAATGCGAGTTAGATTAAGATGCAAGCACAAGAAATAAAAGACTGGGGATCTAAGAAATGGTACAAGAAATCAAGAAAATATTTTTGCATTACCTAGACCAACAATTGCTATAGTGTTTACAAATAGAGATGAAGACAGATAGCTGTCAATAAAAATTACCTGATATTCAAGCAAAGATGTGCCCTTCGCTCGCCTTCCCAAATATTTGAAATCCGTCTGATACCCTTAAGCTTCTGAAGCCCTATTTCATGTAACAAACAAATGCTCTGAATATAACACTCAAAGGTATGCAAAACTAACTTCTAGATTTGTGCAAGGTTGTCACTTCAAGATGAAACAATTCTGCGTACACCTTGAGTTGGTGATTCGTGGACAAGTAAGAAACTATCCGACCTCTAAGAGGTGAGAGGAGAGAGGGGGAGAGGGGAGAGGTTCAGTGTGAAACACTGTACCCAAGTCCAAAATTTAGTGGACCCGAAATTTGCTATAACAAGACGAGAATTTGTCCAAGGTGAGAAGTGAGAGGTGAGTCACTCTCGCAAAGGCCAAAATTTGTGCAGTTTCTAATTTTTGAAAGGTCTTAGGGTCTATCCGAGCTGCATTCCTATAACCTTATTTCTGAATCAACGAGTTCATAAAGTTTTGAATCAACCATCTCATTTGAGTTTTAATCCTAAACCCGCAGGACATAAGCATGAACCCCACATTGTCTCTCCCGGTCATGAAATCGTTTACTCTGCATAGACTATAATTGACAATATCTTCACCATAAAAAACAAGGCTAAACGTGGACAAACATATCTGACTTATCCCGTGAAGATACTCTGGAAGTTGTGCTTCAAAAAACTTTGCACCGAGCAAAATGAAGTGAACACGCTGAAAAAAAACCCAATATTACCTCTGCGTTCTAGCCGCTGCAATCCACGAACTACAAACCAGAAATGCAAGAAGGCACTTCAAGCGCACTAGCACTCTCAGATAGTGTCTAGCCTCAAAATTGCGCTCTCTTCTCAGAAAGTTGAAGAAGAACAACGAACCAAAAATGTAAAAAAGCACTTCAAGCGCACTCGCACTCTTGGACAGTGTCTGGCCTCAAAATTGCACTTTCTTCTTAGAAAGATGAGGAAGAACTACGAACCAAAAATGTAAGAAGGCACTTCAAGCACACTCACACTCTCGAATAGTGTTTGGCCTCAAAATTGCACTCTCTTCTCAGAAAGCTGAGGAAGAACTATGAACTAGAAATGTAAGAAGGCACTTCAAGCGCACTTGCACTCTTGCACTCTCGCACTTCAAGCGCACTCGCACTCTTGCACTCTCGCACTTCAAGCGCACTCGCACTCTCGCATTCGCACTGTCGGCCTCAAATTTGCACTCTCTTCTCGTAAAATTGTGGAAGCTACCAAAAAAACGATTTCCTTGCCACCGAAATTGATGTACCACTAAAATCTACAATCATCTATGAGCACATTGACGGAAACACAATACCCTAAAACCCGAAGATTGCATCTAGCTTTGAAGCCCCCTCAATCCACGAACTAGCACTGAAACCTCTCCCCGCACTCGCGCTTCAATTGCAGCCCGTGCAATCAATCCTCTCCACCCGCACTCACACTTCAATTGCAGCCCGTGTAGTCAATCCTCTCCACCCGCACTCACACTTCAATTGCAACCGCACCGAATCCTCTCCACCCAAATTGACACTTCAATTGCAGCTGCACTAAATCCTCTCCACCCGCACTCGCGCTTCAATCTCACCCACACTTGCACTTCAATCTCACCCGCACTTGCACTTGAATTGCAGCTGCACTCAATTGTCTCCACTTGCACTGACGCCTAAACCCTAAACTGCAATCAACTATACAGACAGAAGCAAAAGTTCTCACGGGAGCCTAATCCCTAAACACGGAAATGAAATGAAATCCTGCAACTGAATTGAGCATGCAAACCCCACCAAATCCTAAACCCATGTTCGTAGTGCCACGTCGTAGATGTTGATACCCTTACTCCGTTGTGAAGTCGATACCCTTACTTGGCTATGAAGTTGATACCCTTACTTGGTTGTGAAGCTGAGACCCTTGCTTGGCTGTGAAGTTGATACCCTTATTTGGTTGTGAAGCTGATACCCTTACTTGGCTGTGAAGCTGATACCCTTACTTTTCTGTGAAACTGATACCTTTACTTAGCTATGAAGTTGATACCCTTACTTAACTGTGAAGCTGATACCCTTACTTAGCTATGAAGTTGATACCCTTACTTTGTTGTGAAGCTGATATCCTTATTTAGTTGTGAAGCTAATACCCTTACTTAGTTGTAAAACTGATACCCTTACTTAGTTGTGAAGCTAATACCCTTACTTGACTGTGAAGTTGATACCCTTATTTAGCTGTGAAGCTGATACCTTTACTTAACTGTGAAGCCGATACCTTTACTTAACTGTGAAGCCGATACCCTTACTTAGCTGTGAGGTCAGGTTGGCATGATACCTAGACGAGATTAAATTCTAGAGTAGGTTGAGTTTCAAAATTTGTAAAAGAAAACCGCCTTGTTTGTGCACACATCATGTTGGCTTGCATATTTAAGGTACAAATACATATTCTTAATAACTTAAACCTTTTAATATACATTAGCATATTAAGGTACATAATTTAGAAATAGGTAGAAGAAATTTAGTTTCGTTTCATGTTGCAATATTGCCATAGAAGTATACGAGTAAAATCTAAAAAGATATCAAAATAATTTTCAAAGTTCTATATTGAAAACCTTATTAAAATAAATTGCATGTGAAAAGCATCGTACATTTATAGACTACACGTACTACTATTAATGGTTTGCTTGGATTTCTTCATATTATGTAGAAATGTTCATGAACTGAGTCATATGAATTTAGTGTTGTAGATTGCAACATAAAATGTCAATGAAAAAATTTTACATAATTATTGGATAATTTTTTGTAGGACTATTTATAAATGATGAGTATAATACCTAATTCAAATTCATAATAAAACCTGAAGCAAAACTGTGACCCAAAAATAATTCATGGAAGTGGTCACTATGGATAGAATTGAACGTGAAATTATAAATTTGCACCTCAAACCTATCTAGTAAGTGAATGGCCGGGTTAAAAAAGAAAGAAGTAAGGGGATGGAATTGGAAGTGGAGTGAAAATAATTTTGGCAACTTTGGATCGCAAATTGACTATATGAAATAAATAAAAATTAGAAGTGATGGTCCTGCTGAACTGAGTTTTCATAGAAATTGAAGAGAACTGGCCAAAAAGTAGCCCTACACTTTAGGGTCCACATAACCAAGTCAAGCAATTCATCTTCAATTCCAATGTAGAACCCATAATTTTGATGTAAGAATTTCATGCCAATCAATATTTATATAATTTAACAAACCTTAGGGAAGCCTACATCTTTTAGAAGTACATATTCTACATTGTTACATTGAAAAATGACCTTCACGTATAGTACATGAAAAATCTGCTTTTATTGCACAAATTTGATGAAGCACAATAAACAATCGTGGTAGGTGGATGTAGGGATGTTAAAAGAAAATTTCATTGACTATAAAAAGAATAATAAAAAATATCAAGCTTTGAAATTGAAAATTTATTCTCTTTTTATGCTATTTTTGAGGCACACTACTTTTTGTTAGATGAATTATGAGTTGTAGTGCACAACATTGCAACAAACAAGGCATTATAGAAAATTTGAAAATATAATACATAAAATATGTAGAAGTTTGAAATAGGTGGAACACTTTTATATCACGATTGAAAAAATAATTTTTGAGGAGGGGGCTGTGGTGGTTCACAAAACTATGGTGATCGATGGGCAAGTACATATTTATTTCTCGAACTTTTAAAATAGCTATGTTATTTTTTGGGGAGGTTCTAACTTTTAAAATACTATACCTTTTTTGGGTGTAAAAATGCATATTTTCTTATGTAGGAGAATTAATAAAATGTTTTTTCAAAATTTTTAATTCTAATATCAACATTTTGTATGCAAAATACATGAGATTGTCTCTCAATTTGTAATTAATATGTAAAACTAATATCATTTCTATAAGACAAAAATTACTATTACAATCATAAAATGCACGCAATACATGGAAGTAAAGAAGTACTTGGATGACTCTTTTTTTGCTACCCTTTTCTTTAGTCAAAATTTGTTTTATAGGGCACAAGAATGCGTATTTAAGCCTGTACTAGTCCAATCATGAAAATGTGGCACACATTTATAGTTTTTAGGGTAAAAAAATGATGAAATTAGTTACATGAGGTCATCAGCTTTAAAGGAAAAAGGCTATGGATGACAAACTTTGCAATGATTTTAAAAAAATAAAATAAAATGTGAAACTGTTTCTGAAATTACAAAAACATTCCCCCTTTTGAAGTGTACAAAATTTTGCTAGTTTTTTACCTTATAGACTTCACGTATTATTTTAATATGTAGTTATGTTTTTATCTAAAGAATTAGTAAATCACAAACTTAACCTTCAATTTATAGATCAATATACAACAAAATGATTCAATTTCTTCTTGCATATGATGATTAATTCTATTTAATTCCTTCATCTCATTATGCCTTAAAGTCAAACAATCAATGAGTCTTCATTCTTATTGTGCTTCTAAAATATGACCTTTGCAAAAGATGTTTATAATATTAAGGATTCCAAATAATAAACCAATTAAAAATTTTAGAATGAATTTTGCGGTTGCATGTGGAGGTGAATTCTTTTTAAATCACGTGATTCTGTATGCTTTCAGAAAAGACCAAGTAATTTTTTTGCCACTTGTTAGAATTCATTTCGAAAAATTAAATGAAATTCTAATTAAACAAATTAGATGTGAAACAGAAATTCAGAACTTCATGCATGAATTAGTTGTTCCATATTGTGGCAATTATTTCCCGTACACATGAAGCTCAAGAAAGCAATGAACAATATCTGAAATTTTAGTTTGCACGTGATAAATCATATTCATCATTTTTATATGATATGGATTATTTGTACCCTAAACCCTAAACCCTAAATCCTAAACCCTTTTTTTTGTTCAAAACTAGTAAACAAAATACGGACGGTTGTTGTATGGCATAAGTTGTATGGAAAAAATAAACTTATGCTTAGGAGAAAAAAGAAAAAAAATGCAAATCATTCGTATCTATAATTGAACAATTTTTGTTATAGATACGGAAAAATATGATATAATACTTCGATTATGGGTATTATATAATTAGGACAAAGAAAAGAGATTTTAACTTCACATTATTTCTTGTCCCACCCTCCCGCCCATTCAGCCTCTATTATTAATAAATAGAGGTACGTATGTACTTACGTAACTAATACTTCAGTTTCAGTAAAGACCAAGCAAATATACTAATCCAAATTAGTGGGTAATGATGGAATAACCAAGCCCAATTAGTTACAACAGTAACTAGCTTAAAAGACTGACCTGGCAAGGACGGGCATGCGTATCCACATGTAGAAACTTCTGGACTGCCCAGTCAGCGGTGAGAATTGCGAGAACAGGACGGGCATATGTATCCGTAGGGACAAGCTGTCGGGTAGAAACATCTGGACTGCCCAGTCAGCGATGAGAACAAGGAGAACAGGGAGAAGTGTATGTAGGGAGGCAAAGATGTGCTGCCGTGTGAATTGCCGCAAGGATGTGCTACCAACCTGTCGCAGCACAGAGTAAGCAATTTCTCTATTATACTCACAAAAATTACCCTAGAGCATAACAAAATGACCCTAAAGATCGAACCCACGAGATCCTGTGAAGTAGCTAACTCTAACAAGGAGATAAACCTAATTAAACCCTTCAATTCTACTTTCCGGTTCTACCTCTGAAAACCGGAACGTCCAAAACCAACCGGAAAACTACGACCGGACTGTATCCTACTTCTGGTTTTACTAGTTCCCTGGTCTCTGGACTAACTTTTCAATTCTGGACCCTGCAACTTTCGATCCTAAGTACCCTCCTAGGCGGATCCGGTCCGGTTCACCCTTCCGTACCCGGTTTAGTTTTGCCTCTGTTTTACCATTAGAGGGTTCGCCGCTTGCTTTTGAAAGTGGTAGGTCCACCACTCCTTCCGTGACTTATAGTGGCTGAAGACCCACTCTCCTATCCACTGATCCTCTAACTAACACGGATCCGGTTTGGTCCTTCACAGCAACCCAAATAGCAATCCGGATCACAGGTCACACAAAGACCCCTCGTACGATCCTCTCATACTACAACGACCTTGACGCTGATCCGTTCCGTATGAATTTAGGTGGCTACAAGTGCACCCGTCCGTTCCAACACCTACAAAAGTTCTTCCGTTCACCCATAACGGTGGCAAGACCTCACAGGAGTCAGGATACTCAACCGGATTTCCCACCCAGGAGTTCTAGCGCAGCTAAGGAATCCCTCCCTCTCCGCCTAGCCTAATCAACGGATTTCTTACCCGGAATGCTAAACTTCTGCAGCTGTTGAGGCACTGGAATCCACTCCTAACCCTTCATAACCTACTCACATGTACTTAGAACCGGAAACACACATCAAAGGGAGAACTCTACCAACATCTCCGTACCTACCTTCTTACTCCAACTCCATGCACTCCTGCCAACACTCGGGAAAATTACACAAAATTAGGTCAATGGAAAGTACACAAGGAAATGCCAAAAGAACTCTCCCAGTTTCCAGCTCAGAGACTGTTTTATATACAAAAAGCAAAAAAAAGTAAAAAGTAAATACATGATTTCCGCCTCTGAAGGCGCTGACAATCTGGTCCTACCTATAAATCCTAACCGGATTCTTTTCCGGTTCCTATTCTATAATTCCTATTTTTACAACACTTCTTATTCCGTTTCATACACTCGGGATCCAATGGTAGGGCTCTCGTCAAGCCTCTCCAACTGTTCAAACACCTCACTTAGATTCCGGTTCCGTTTCCCATCCGGAGGTGGAGCCGGGTGATCTTCCTTAGTGTCCGGGGAGTCTAAATTGATCGGCTGCGGTCCGGTCGAGGGCATCTTCTTCTGTGCCCTACTAGACTGGGGCATTTTGTCCTTTCCCGGTTCGTGAGCTATGTCTTCCGGAAACAAGTCCGGAAGAGAAATTTCAAAGAGCCGGATCGGAATCTCTGTCAACTTCAGGCTG
This sequence comes from Climacium dendroides, assembly GCA_950106755.1. NCBI lineage: Eukaryota > Viridiplantae > Streptophyta > Bryopsida > Hypnales > Climaciaceae > Climacium > Climacium dendroides. Next base: position 248,971 of record CATNNA010000013.1, on the reverse strand, counting down.
CTTTCGACGATCCGGTCCGCTGACTCCCATGCCTTGGATAGGAGCTTCTCCATCTGCTCTTCAAAATCGGTGAGGATGTGCACCACCCTGGTTCCGGATATCTTCTTGTCCTTGTGCACCTCCTCTTCGAACAGGCGCGCCTTGGTGACCGCGGCTCCGGGTCCTCCGAGCACGTTCTTCACCTCTGCGGCCAGCCTCTTCATTTCCTCCGCCATCTCCTTTGTCGCGATGGCGTTCTCGAGCAAGGCGAAAAGTTCGGCCTTGAGGGTGTCCACCTCATCATGCTGCCGCTTGCTTTCCTCCTTCATCTTCCGGAGCTCATCCGGATTGATGATACTCTCAGCTACCCGTTGCGGCAACTGACTGTTCGGTTCCGCTCCAATTAATTGCGCGATTTCCCCGAGCGTCCACTTCTTAACTTCCCAATCCGTCCGGATTCCGCAGAGGATCCCAACCAAATCATCGAACGGATCTCCTGTTCCCGATCCGGATGCCACATCCGGTCCGGTTGGAGCATCCTCTTTGCGCGGTTGCGGGTGACCCGGAGGCGTTCCTCGATTCTGAGGCGGCGTGGTCTTCTGCCTCTTGGAAGGGACATACGGTTCCTCCTCTTCTTCTTCTTCCTCCTCCTCGGTTTCGTTTCCGGAATCCGCTTCTTGGTCGGACTCGGATTCACCGTACTTCATAGTCCGCTCTTGGGCCTTCCACACCTTCAGCTTCACTTTCATCAACAGTTCCTGTTGCTGGTAGAGGTGGTACACATAAGGACACAGTGGGGTAGCCCTACTTCTCCCCACTCTTGTAGTAAGCTGGGACACCAGATCAAAGAAGATCCGGCCCCAGTCTACTTTCCGGGTTCCGCTCAGCGCTCCGAAGATCGTGTTAGCCAAGGTGATGGTCATCCTGGTGGGCTTTTCCGGATGCAAAACTGGAACCAGGAACTGGAGCAGGCGACGCTTCCGGTCATCGAGGCAGTCCTCTACTGCGTAGCCATCCTTCGGATTTACAACACTTCCGAACTTGCCCTGGACAAAATCATCCTTCCGGCTAGCAAGCCCGAGTCCTCCCGGCCGGAATCCGTATACATCCCGCCACAAAGCCTCGATCCATTGGACCGGATTCCCTCTCAGGGTGTTATCGAATTGATTCGATACGCCACTCAGGATTTCTCTAACCATCCTCTCATCTTTGAAACCCCAAGGTTTCAAGGCTAATCCCTGACAACCCATCGACGATAAATCCTCCCTAAGCTCTCCCTGTTCCGGTTCCTTGGTCGGCATGACCGGAACCACTTTTCTCAGCTTTACTTCACTCGGGGGCGGGGTGCTAGAGCCTGGTCTCTTCCGGTTCAGCCGCGGCATGAGGGTAGCTCTACCCGGTTTCGCTCTCTACGGTCCTACAAGAGAGCGCTCACACTCTCAGTCTCCCACGGTTCCGTATCCGCTCACACTCAATGTCTCACCCACTCATGCCCGGAGGCGATCTCTTCGTCTTACACCCCTCACTCACTACCGAGCCCTCTTGTACTTTCCCTCCTTGCCGCGGTAAACGGGAAAACATCAGGCGCTAAGACAGGAAACGACAACACGTGAAACATCAGAGACCTAAAAATGGGCAGGGTCAGGCTTTATATAGTCCTGACGTCCTGGATTGTCTTTATGACCGGTCGGATATCCGGTCCGGTTCTTGACATCCGGTTCTCTCCAATCCGGTCAAGGAGAATCCGGTTGGAAATACAATCCGATCCGCTTCTACCTAAGACCGGATTAGTTCCGTAAGGTCCTCTTGTGACTATTTTTTATTTATCTTTCTCCCTTTAGATGAATCCGGATACCTATTTCTAATTTCTGTTCCACTCAAAAAGGTAAACAAAGAAAAATCAAAAATATGAGTTGTCACACAACCCTACCCTTGTCGGATAGCCCATCTGTTACCGCACAAGCTGGTACAGACTGCAATTACAAGTTCTCGTGCAGGTTCTACAGGTTGGGTAATTAAATCCCATACTGCCATGCAAGCACATAAAACCTGATTAAGCACCAAGGTCATACATCAACCAATGCTAAATCAAGGTTATTGTTACAATATTGCTTTACTAATTACTATTGGAGTCTACGGGAATTGGAATGGTTGCATTACAAATTGACAGAGCCTTTTTTCCTTTCTGTTCTTTTGTTATGACTTAATTGTTTGCTGTATCTTGTATGGATTAATGCTTTATTTTGACTCTATAGGATTTCATGACTGCGATAACAAGCTGCAAGTGGACTTAAGACACCTTGTCTACGAACTAACCTCACATTGCTATGTTGGGTTGATTCATAGGGACAGGTGAGGTCCACTACTTTGAGGACTATTTTGTCAATATGGAGCTTCCATCAACTACAAATAACCAACTTGGAGATATTCAATTCAAGTCTATGTTATACACATATTTTTGTGATTAGACTAGAATTGAGACAGACATGAGGAATAGCTTAGAGGTAAACAAATACTATACTAAATCTAGGATATTGCTATGTAAGATATGTTGATACAAATCTGATAAAGATAGGAACGGCCTTGAGAAGGGATGTTCCACCCACCCTCCCAAGGGTCCCCTAAACCCTAAAAAGTCTGAAAAGAAATTTACTTTGCACTATAAAAAATAATACATGTTTTATACCATACAATATTTATTCACTTTAAAAAGATAAGGAATTTCTATAATAGTGTACATGTATTAACAAGGAATAAAATCCAATTAAAAAAAGAACTCAATGACATTCCAAGAAACCTAGAATCCTCTTAAAATAAGCAAAAGTTTGTAGTGCGAGCTGAAAAGTATTCCCGAAAACAAGTGCAAAAAAGGCGAATAATTTAGGATAAGGCTATAAATTAAATTTCTGCCTTGCCGTTCGTGACTGCATCCAATGACGTAATGGCAAAAGCCAAGCTGTTTGATGAGGGGATACATAAGGATCAGAAACCTTCAAGTACCCGCATCGCTCGCATCTTGGCTGACTTTGCCGGAGAATTAGAAGAGGCCATGAAGGAATTCCGGAAGGACGCAAAGGGGTTGGAGGATACCGTCCGGAAGTTCCAGAGTGGGTTGGTCTCTCTATCCGGGATTTCGATCCTGGATGAATTCGATGAGGTAGAGATATTGGAGGGGAAGTTCGAAACTCCAATATTGAAGGAGAAGGAGGCCGGAAGGACTTCCGCTTCAGAGGCCCCACGGACAATGACATGGGTGACTTCCCCTGTAGAACCGGAACAAGTTCCGGAAGGGGGAGATAAGAGTAGGAATTTGAGTGAACTCTCCCCCATAGCTACTCCAGATAGTGGTGGACCCCCTCAAGAGGGATAGGTAGTTAGGAGTTAGAAGGTAGGAAATTTTGTTAGACCGGACCTTATCCCGGAAAGATAGGAAAAGTTCAGATCCGAAAATCTTGGCCGGATCAATGCCAGATTTCCGGGGACACTTTTTTGTAAATTTTGTATATAATTTGAGTCTCAAGACTGAGACGAGGAGAGTTTTTCTTCTTGCATATGCTGTCTCTTGTGTATTTTCTATTGTTTTCCTTGTCTTCCCAAAGATTGGCTGGATAAAGGAGGGAGAGATTGATTATAGATGAGCAGAGTGTGGGAGGATCTTCTCCCCTTGTTGTCTTCTTGTGATTGCAGGTGCATGTGAACAGGTTGTAAGTGTTGGGAGTGAGTCAAGACACCTCAATAGGTTTAGAGTTCATAATTCCGGGTGAGATAGCCAGTGCTAGGCTAGACAGCAAGAGAAAAGATTCTCAAACTGTGCTAGAGCTACCAGATGGAATTAATGTCTGGGTTAGCCTCCGAACACTTGAGAGGGCTTACCATCTGAAGAAGTAAACGGAAGAGCGCTAGATTGTACTGGTACGGGCAGACGCACTTATAGCCACCTTAGTTTCACACGGATTTCAGAAGATAGTAAGGTCATTGTAGTGGGTGAGGATCGTAAGGGGGATTTTTGTGTGACCTATAAACTAGGATTACTTCTAGTTTGTTGTGAAAGATCAAACCGGATCCTGTTAGAATAGGAGGATAGATTAGCTGAGTGAATTTTCCATCACTATAAAGACCGGAAGGAGAGGAGCGCCTTCTTCTCTAAGAACAAGTGGCAAATTTCTCTGAAGTACCAACAGAGGTTAAGCAAAACCAGAATAGAAACCGAGGATAGGGAGTCCTCGGATAAAGTAGTAAGAGATCCGGTCGGGAGTGTGAGTTCTGGTTTGGTTCTTGTGGGTTGTCAATCAATTTTGATTCGGGTCAGTATTAGTCTGGACCGGATCAGTCTATAGAGAGAAGAGGAAATTATCCGATATTTGGGGAAGAGGGTGAAGAGTGATAAAGAAGAGTAATTGAATTGAAAAACTTTCCTCAAATCATCTAGTAACACGAAACACTTCACAGAGTCTCTTGGGTTTGATCTTTAGAGTCACTTTGTTATGCTTTAAAGGGGTTTTTGTGAGCATAATAGGGAATTTTACTTACCCTGTGCTGCGACATGAAGCAAACGTAGTATAAAATTGACATGAACTTTTGCATACTCCTAATTGAACTCTTAAAACTCATGGAGAAGGTGCAAATACCTTACCAACAACGAGACACGATGAAGTACGTCTTCAACCAAGGATGCGGACAGTAACTAACCACTCCAGTCGTGTCTTGATTCCAAATCTAGACTCCTGATATCACCTCAAAAACTAACAATGCAAGTACAACACACACAAAAAGAGAACAATATGCATAGACAACGACTGGGTAAGAGAGAAATGTGGGAAGACTTGCTTGCATCTCGGTTGACGTTGTACACTAGATTTCTTGGCAGGAACAAAATTGCGCCAACCCATTCCATGATTTTGAAAGAACTTCCTTCTAATTTCGGAAAACGCGGGATTCCTTGTGCCTTGTGTAACTTTACAGATTGAAGCATCACCTAATTCTGAAATAGCAACAATTTTGAGGAATGTTAAGGCGTGAGCAGCCTTTTGAACATTTAGTTTATTAAAGCCCGACGACTTTCCTCTTCTGACGTGTCTCCTTGCAGTGGAACAAACGGCAAGGTAGAAAATCCTACAAAACCCTCCTACTGGTTCGCTAGATTTCCGGTAATCCATTAGATCCTATTTTTCCAACTCAGTGGCCGGACTTCAGTACTATCAGAAATATGTACAAAAAAACTGACTTCTATTCCCCTACATCCTTATCCTTAGGAGGCATAATTTCTTTTAGCAGGTCCTGATACATATCCTTCCGGGTATTCCCCGAAGGAAACACATCAGGGCCTTTTGCTTCCCAACTTGGACCTCCCAGTCTCCCACGATACTAGTTCCTTTGTCGGCACTCCGGGTTCCGACTATTGGAACTTCCGGACTTCCTCGGGAATCTTTCCGGGTACTTTTACGGCGGAGAGGAGATTGAATAGACCAAGTCCCCTTAGTCTCTGGAGGAGTACTTGTAAGGTCAATGATCGGATTCTCCTGGAGGAGGTCCTCAATGCCCTTATGTACAACGGTACCCCAATCCACTCCTCCTGGTCTCTCCGGTGGTGGTGAAAGTTCTGGGACAAGCAGTACCACCAGTGACACTTTTGTAACAACTAATTCCGGAAGAACACTTTCCTCCGGAACCGTCAAAGTATGTACAGGAGAAAAATGAGGAGGGTCTACCGGATTTGGCTCTGCGGGTGCCAAATACTCCAGCAGTTCCTGCATCTCTACTTGTGATAACACTATATTCAATATTTTGAGAGGTTTGGAGTCTCTCAAAATAATATAGTCCATTTAGACCCTAAATAATGAATTATAATGTTCTACAGTTTAGGCTACATTTTCTAGTTGTAATTTGCAATTTCCATTAAAATGAGAGTCTTTTGAGTGATTGTCTGTTCAAACACATGTAATTTGGTTTAGAACGGTTTAATGTTCTGATTAATATAAATAAAGATTGTGTTATTTTCTGAACACCAAGTCATGAGCTCCGCAGTCTGTTGTAAGGGGTTGTTCATCTCATTGAAGCGGTTCGAGTTCGATTCCCGTCAAAGACATATGAGCGCGTGAGAAAAAAAAATGACTTGGTGCTACTAAGTGAGCTTTGCAGGCAGGAAAATTGTAGCAACCAACCGGCCCCCTACCCAGAATGTGACAAGTGCTTTACATGTTGACCAAATAAATAGTGGATATTTCCACTACATTTTGCTCCCCAATAGCAATGTAAATTCAAATAAAATGTACTCAATGATAAACACAAAATAAAATGAAGTAAAAAATAGATAAAACAAAGTTGAAGAATACAAAATAAAGAATATTGAACAGAAAAGACATTGTTTTGTAAACACAAAACATACACTTCAACACATTTATGCAATACGAAGCAATGAAATACAAACAATCAAATCAAACCTACACCATCTACTCTAATATATGAATTCCATTCGTTTTATAAAACATGACGATGGAAACAACATATTTATAAAACTTGCAATATACATCAATACATAGCTACAAATATCAAGTATATGATGCAAGGCTTCGGTTGATGATGTCAATTTGAGCAGCAGGAATCTTGATCATGCATTGGCGAGTATCCTTCCGAATGTTAGGCTTCCACGCTGTCATAAGAGCATTTGTATGCTCCCAAAGTGGCAGTTCAGTTTCATCCACTTTCCAACGTAGACCTCTTTCACTGTCCCATCCAGTGTAGAAGTCTTGAACATCTTCATCTCTCGATGTTGGACGGAAGTACTGAATGCGTATACAATTAGGTTTCTCCGGATTACAATTTGGATCAGACAATGCCCTTGCAATCCAAACAGGATGACTGTCACCTTCTGCGGGTCGAACTGCAACAAAATATCCTTCAAAGAGATCTCGACCCACCCTAAAGGATGGTTGTGGACGACCTCTCAAAGGGCCTACGTATGCATCATCTTCTCCGAACTCTTCACGGTCCTCGCCGTCTTCATCTAATTCATCCACCCGAGTAGCTTGAACATGGCTAGTTGGCCAGAAACCATCCTTTAAAACAGAAGATGAAGGTAGTGGTTCTAGCAATGCTATCTTCACGCCACGCCAGTAGTGCACTACGTGCTCATAACGTCTTCGGTACTCCCCAGTGCGATCTTGATTGCACAAATGCTCCCAGTACTTTACAAATCCGGATATGCCCTTCAAGATGTCCTCCGTGCCTTTCATTGGACTTGGCAAAACTGCTTCTGGCACTCCACGTGGCCACAAACTTTGCCCTTCCAAGTCCTCCTTCCACAATTTCATTCCATTACCAGCACCCTTTGGTAACCAATCAACATCAGTGCACAACATCTTGTACTTCATAACTGGACATCCAGTAGAGTCCAAGTAAAACTTGACTTGTTGTGGCTTTGTATGACCAACCATGATGTCATTGTCGTCTAAAACACTGCCTGCTATGAAACCTTTGAAATCTGGCACCTCCTCTATGAGATGAGGGATTGTTGGAATGGATTCCACATCCATAAATGACTTCATAAGTGCAGGAATTGTAAGGAAGTTTTCCTTCTTCAAAAGCATGCTCCATCTTCCAAAGAGCGCATCAATGTCGTCATGAGTATGACCCACGATCATGAAGTTCACGTACACTTCACGAAAGATCTTGTTTGCAACAAGTAGAGACCAGTAACAAAAAACAAATCTGTTTTTGTTGTCTCCGGTGGCATTATCCATCTGCACATTCAGAATTGGGGGAAGTGGCATCCCTGGACATAAGGTTTCCGGTGGTGGAGGTAGCGACGCTTCACACACTTCGGCACCCTTGAGAATTGCCTTAGACAAATCTGTGGATCCTGACCCCGTAAACAATTGCCGAGAAGATGATTTCGGTGGTAATTCCAAATCTCGCAACAACTTCGCCATGGAGCCAATAGTGTAGTTGGAGTCGTGGGAAAACATATCCAAGCCATAATGCGCGTATCGAACATCACCATGACCGTGTGCAATCATGCCAGTCACCGAAACGGGAAACTTCGTGAGTCCATCAAGTTCTTTAGTCTTATGGGAAAAGACCGGAGAAGCAGTTTTGGCATGGTCCATTTTGTCATGCATGATTGTCAAACATTCGTGTGGAAACTCGTGCGAGCGGTAACGATTGACGTAATACATCTCCCTATGCGCCTGAGCAATAGCCAAATGCTTGTCAAGCCTCCTTGACCATATCAAAGCACTTTGAGATCCAGCAATACAACTCCTTCGTAGCTCTTGTAATTTGTCACACACTGAACACCGAGCGAAATTATCACCAGGTTTCTTCACCTCGAACTCTGAGAACTTAGAAGACCTGATCTTGCTTAAGTTCGAAGTTGAAACCTCGGGTAATCCGAACGCTGCATTGACGTCGTTGATTTCCTTCATCTTACCCTTCCACTGAAAAGTAGAGGGAAGACACATGGAAACAACCTTGTCCCCTAACTTCAAAGTTAGAGTACGATGTGGCATGTGGTCCGCCTCCTTCTCGAGGATGCACTTCAGCGTTGCAGTTGCTTGTTGGGTGTACTTTCTCGGCTTCTCCAATCCTGTATTCCCATGGTCTCTTGCCTCTCGTTCGTCCTTCCAATATTTGAGGTATCGGTAGAATGTGGCCTCCGGGACTCCAGAAATATGCATCCATGCTCGCATGCACACATTAATACCTTCAACTGTCACCGTCTTCCTTCCACGCGCATCTAAATGAACAGACCTATGTACTTCAGTTTTCATGTGCGACCTGAACTTGAATGATGTACATGAGTACATTCTCTCACGGAAGGCTCGAATCTTCTCCCTTGGAAACGGTTGAACGCAATTTTGAGAGCAATAGACTCTACTGGACACCAAGTTAATGGACTCTGGGGTGAGGAGTTCCTTAGATCTGCGGGATGTCACGCGAGGTGGATTTCTGAGGATACTTGAATATGGCCGAGTAGATGTTGGAGGTTGTGGATTTTGGAGGCGAGCTTGCAGTTGATTAAATTTATCCCAGGCCTCATGGTCGTGAAGGCTTGCTCCCGCGCAGTGGACTCGCTTAATCGGCCAAGCTATCAAATAGTAAATCTGCTCCTGAGGGATATCCACTTCAGAGAATGTCTTGGTAATGTGGACTGCTACATGGGTATCTCCAAGGGGACCAGTAGCTCCAAGCACGAGGTCTGAGTTGACACTATGGCAAGTCCCTTCGCCAACAAGTAAATCCGCCTCATTGTAGAGAGTGACACATCTTGTATTCCATAGATGGCGCGGGATGCCCTCGCATTCAGGAATGCCGACATTCATCCCTTCCAAAACAGGAAATTCTTCATCCGAGAACTCCATGTCGTTGATGGGGTCCCCGTCAATATTCATCTCTGTATCCTTTAGATAAAATGGTAGCCACTCTGTTCAGAAGAACAACACGTCTTTCAGTATCCTAATGAAACCATAACAATCAGTTCGAATCGAGCTTAACAGAGTGGATCTCGAGATCCAATACACTCACTCAGATGATAGTACGTTCTGCGTATACAAGCATCTAGAAAGGCTGAATGCTCTGAATATTTGGAAAATGGCGCGCAGGTAGTTAAGGCATTAGAAATCCTCTTCGACAAATAAATGGGAACTTACCCACGGCAATGTCAGCTCGATTCGAGCTAACCACTGGATCTATCGATTCGCACCTATTCAATCTAATCTATAATATTCTATATCACAATCCTTACTGACGGCGACTTGAGATGACCAACCACATTATGATCATAAATCCTCATTCAGCTTGAATCGAGCTGATCAACCACACTACATGACTATTTCCTCGTTCAGCTCTTTTCAGAGTAAATATGTGAAATTGATAATTATATCTCAACTGGCAAGATAAGATCTTCAGGAATTGTAGTTTAGTTCGAATCGAACTGATCGTGCACTCGGTGAACTCGTTCATATGTATTCTTTGTCAACTCAGTCAGCTCGAATCGAGCTGACTGTGCAGTTCTTGTACTGAGTCAAACATGTTTCTTGTGTGTTAATGATAAGCTCGATTCGAACTAAATCTCCCCGGGTTTTCCGGAATAACTGATTCAGTAATATTGAATATAGTAATCCGTATTTTTCGGCATACATTTCGGAGTTCCCTCAGCACTGCGACAACTCTACTTCATCAACAACGAGGTTCCTGAAATGGTAGAATTAAATCGGTAATGAAGGGCAAATTGCTTCATACAATCATCATTACGAAACTATAGAAATGGCCGACGCGTTCATCAGTACACTAGAGTTGCGAAGTCCTGAACTCTATTTCGATCAAACCGCGATACGGAAACAGCAAAGCATCAAACTGAAGTCGCATACCACCACATCACGTACGTCTCATTCAAAAAAAATATGAAAGCATCCCCGCAGCTGCAAGAAACAAGTGTGGCACTTACAAGTCCTTCATAAATGCTGAGGGGAAAGCACACACAAGTCGACACGAACGACAACAAAGAGAGCGACAGAGAAAAAGAAAGAAAGAAGATGATTGAATTCCGTGGGAAGGCGTACTCCCCAGTCAATGGCGGGAACTTCTAGGCGGCAAGAGAACGGCGCGAACTAAAATTTGAAATGCGTCACTGTAGGGCTTCCTACAATCAGGGAGTACTTTGAAAAAGCACAGCCAAAAAGGAGCATCTGAAGCGAACTTCCGGGGTACTATTAGGTGTACATTCCAATCATACATTCCCGAGAATATGGAACGCATACTTTCCAGGGAAATACTCTAAAGTTTAACTAGCGGTTGGTACTTCTGAATTCATAATTAGTATTTTGTTAGAATTTAAGTGCATTATATCATATAGAATGCAGAAACAAAAATTTGATAAATCTTCAAATTAAAATTTATTTTAAGAAAAATTATGAAGAATCGGTTCGTCTTTGCTACGTTATGCATTCATCATTTGAATTTTAGTATAATTTTTATGTATTAGATAGAATAAGCAATAGTTTTCAAAATAAATATTCAACTAAAAAAAATTAAATTTTTCGTAAATTTTTTTTCATATGAGCAAACTTTGATATATACAACAAAAATTCATTAAACGATTTATGTTAAATAATATACATTAATGATACATTAAAATGCATTAGAAATTTGAATCAATTATTACAAACAATGGCAATCCATATTCTAGAATAAAAAAGAAACACTTCTGAAATGTAAATTTCAAGATTTCCATAAACAACTTAATTGTTGTGAAATCAAAAATAGGCATGAATGTTTTTTAAACAAAATGAATGCACTATTAATTCAATATATTCCATATTAATAAGAATATTAAATCTACTAATGACAGGTTCAAAAAACATAACAACTCTAGAGTCAGATTGAAAAATTCAGTATTCTATATAAATGAATGCATCTATTTAATAGTAAATCCCACAAATGTAAAATACATTCTCCACGATAATTTTAAGTTTACTTAATTACAACAAATCTAGGTCACTCTACACTTCGGAGATGGAACACATATTGACTGTAGAAACATCTACAATTTAGAACTTCTTGGTTCATTTGGCTAATGAAATAGACATGTAAATGAGAGAAAGAATTGTAATAGAAATTAAAAACGCCCTATTCAATGATAATGCACGGGCACCTCATGAAAAAAATAATGTAATTCAATTTTTCCACGTGGCTCAAGGTTCATGCTAAACTGACCGAGCCTGCACTTTGTCTCACAAAGTCAAAAAAAATATGCAATAAAAGTGCAAATGAGAAAGGAAAAATTCATAGAAGTTGCAATTACGCTCTTCTTTAACAATCCATGGACATCTAATCAAAAAAATAATGTAAATGAATATTTCCACGTGCCTCAAAGTTCATACATAAAAGGCCAAGTCTGTACGAACGTCATTAACGTTATAGTACCTTGTGGTACGAATGTCATAATACCTTGAGATACCAACGTCATGAAATTCAATCAAGGCCAATGTACATGGTCCAAAAACTTGTGTACACAAGCTCTAAATTCTTTTCCGATGTGGTTTGGATCAATGCATGTGTTTTAGAAAATACATTCATTTGGTGACCCACATGTATTTATAAACCTACACTATTAAAATTGACTATAGTTTGCGGTACCAATGTCATGGAAATCAATCAAGGCCAATTTAGATGGGCCCAAAGTCTTTTCCCACAAGTTATAATTTTTTTTTGGTTGTGGATTTGGTCAATGCATGTGTGAAAAAAATAAATGGGTGTTCCCCATGTTTTTTCAAACGTAAAGTCTTCAAATTGACTGTATTTTTAGGTCCCACTGTCATGAAAATCAATGAAGGCCAATTTAGATGGGCCCAAAGTCTTTTCCCACAAGTTTTAAATTTTTTTTGGTTGTGGATTTGGTCAATGCATGTGTGAAAAAAATAAATGGGTGTTCCCCATGTTTTTTCAAACGTAAAGTCTTCAAATTGACTGTATTTTTAGGTCCCATTGTCATGAAAATCAATGAAGGCCAATTTAGATGGGCCCAAAGTATTTTCCCACAAGTTCTACATGTTTGTGAAAAAGAATTGATATTAGAGTGGATTAATACAATGACATTAGAGAGGTGCCATGCTAATTGTTTATTTTGGCTTCAAACTTCATTCACATATTATATGTATACATACAATAAATCAATACACTTGTGAAGATTTCAATTCTAAATTTGGAAATGCCAATTATCTTATATCACTCTATTTTTACTTCTGAATTTCAACTCTCTTCATTGACCATGATGTTTTTGTAATTTCCCAAGATTTAAAGATGTGATATTGTACTAGCTAAAGGCCATATTTGTTAAAATGAGACGAAATGGTCATTTTGAGACTTCAACCCTATAACAATTACAATGATTTTATCCTCCAGTCGAAGATAAATTGAGAGTGCAATCTTTGAATATAAAAGTTTTTATATATATTAATATATAAAAGTCTCTAATTATCAAATAGTCTCAAAATTGAAGAGTTATGACGATCTATCTTCAAGTCAAAGATAAAATTGAGACTACTCATTGTCTCATTTTAATGAATATGGCCTGCCTATTGTATTCCTATAATATCACAAATTCTGATAAAATTGGAATTACTTAGTTGGTGCTTGCTTTGGTAAGGAAATATTATAATCCATCATTTATTATTATAATGACATTCTTAAAATTAAAATCTTCACAAGTGTATTGATTTATTGGGTATAAATCTTTTTACAAGTTTCTATTTACTATTACTTTATTTTTTCATCAAAATGCAAAAGAAAATGTATAATCCAAAAAACGTATGACATGCTCAAAAAGGTTATTGGTCAAAAAAGTGAATACAATGAAAAATGGTAAGTAATCGAAGTTTAGGATGCAAAAGAAAGGTCCAAGTAACACTACACTAATGATGATAAATAGTGTTATCCATACTAATTATTTTAGAAATGCTATAAGTTTTTACTCTTCATAAATATTTTTACAAAAACCATAACTCCTAGTATCATTCTAAGTGGGAAAACTCTACATCCATAGTTGGTAAAAATATTCATCAAGAATGAAAACTTATGACTTTTCTAAATAAATTAATATAGGTAACAGTATTTATCATCATTAAAGTAATGACAACATACTAGTATTAATAGTCATTAATGTAGTCGTTACAAAGGGACCTGGTCTGGACCCGGTTCGAGCACTAGAAGGGGTCGGGTAAGAAGAGGTCGGGTAAGAGGGGGTCGGGTATCAACGGGAGGTCGGTTACCAGGCAACAGGGTGGGTTAGTATACCAGAAGGGGTCGGGTATGACCGGGAGGTCGGTTATCAGCCAACGGGTCGGGATAGGGTACTAGAAGTGAGTCGGGTCGGGATTCGGGTACCAGAAGGAGTCGGGTACTAGAGGGGATCAGGTGTCATTGGGGGGTCGGGTATTATCAGAAGCCGGCTTTGGGGTTAGGGTTTGGCGCCCTCCGGTTTTTTTTCTCATTCCCTGTTGCTGCGCCGTGTGATCGTGTTCGTGTTGCTGCGCCGTGTGATTGCCGTGTGATTGTGTGAGTGCATTGCATTTTTTGGGGAGTGCGCGGAAATTGGAAGTGAGTGCATTGTATTAGCTTGAGTTGTTTCTATCTTCCTCTGAGTGCGCTTTTGGAGTACTCGACAAGGCAGACAAAAACCTGTAGCTGCTAGGGTTTTCAGAACGTGCTCCATTGGAATTTGAAGGCGACCCTAAGACTTCTACTCTGTCTGATAAGCAGATATTTAGAATTGGTGTAGTTGATTTGTAACCCGTTGTGCTAACTTCATCTCTGTTTTGCTTTGGTTTGCAGCAAAAATATTACCGTGGCTGCCTTCTCAGTTTCCCATTGATCCCGACTGTTGTTCTAGAATTGTAAATTGAATCAATGCCCCCCCGTATCTTTCTTGTGAGTGCCACTACGCTTCTGGAGCACACGGTAAGGCAAGCTCGAGGGCGCTTTTGGAGTACGCGGCCGCGGCAAACAACAACCTACAACTCCTGTTCCGGATTTAGAGCGTGCTCAAGTGACATTTCAGGGTTCTGAATATTGAATTTGGTGGCTGCAACGCTGGAACGGAAACGGGAACTTGAAGCTTCTAAGAGGTGACAATTTCCTTGTAAGTTACTATCGATGTTGTGCATTTTGTTGTGGAGACGTGAGTCCTACTTCCTGCGATATGTCAATTTTGGTTTTCAACTGGTATGTCAATTGCGATATTTGGTTTTCAGCTAGTATGTTAATTGGTATTCAGTGACAATTTTTTGGTATGTCAACGGGTATGTCAACTACAATATGGAGTTTGCTTCAGTGACAATTCGTTTGGTGCAGTTTGGTTCTTAGTGGGATGTAAGTGGATTTGGCAATTGTAGTGTGCAATTTTTCATAGGAATCTTTAGGGAGGGAAATTTAGACCCAGAAGGTGCAAAGTTAACGGTTTTGTGTGGTACCTGAATTAGGTCACTTGGTTTATTGTCCTGTATGTATTGGATTGAGTTTTCATGTTTTTGAATTCCTGTGTTTTATTATTTAGTATGAATGGCTTTAGGTTCGTAGTGTTCTTATTCCGTATGCAATTGAAGAAGTATTTGAATTGTATATGATGTCACCTGCAGCAACCTAAACTTGTTTGCACATTTGACCATGCAGGTGCAGTTAATCTGGTTTAGTATTGCGGATTTGGGACAATTTGGAGGGACTCTGCTTCTGTTAATTTAATTCCGTGGTAGTAGTTCTGCATTCAGTGGTTCTTCTTCATCGACTTATTTCTTAGTGGTATGATGCCTATTTCATTTGTTTTGCATCTGGTAGAGGTTGAATCATTTTTTTATCATGGGTTTAAAGAGGTTAGTAAGGTCTATGTTACGGTCTGAGTAGGGTTTTCGTAGGGTTCGCTCGCGAGTTCTCAAGGTCTGTTGATAACATTCTGGTCAGGGTGAACTATAGGATTAGCTTTAGCGACAGTCAAATGCGAATTCAGCTCGAACAACACTGAATGTCGAAAATGCACTCCCGTTAATCAGATGGGTTCGAGCTGAATATGCAACAAGTCGAACCACCCAACCAGCTCGACTCGAGCAAAATCATGATTTTCGGACCTTAACAACAGCACGAAAGAAGAAAAGTACAGTAAATGCACTCATAACCAAAAGGAACGACTGTCCAGACAATGATAAATCCCGCTCTACTCAGCTCGAATCGAGTTGATTTTAAACAGGAAGGTCCATCAATCCAGAGAAATGTTAATGTCAAACCCACTAAAACAACAACAATGTAACGAATAACTAAATTAGCTCGAATCGAGCTAAAACAACTCAATTGAAATAAAAATATGTCAAAACCACAAAAGCGTCCACAAAGTCAAGAAGATTAACTTTAATATACAAACTAAGAACATGACATTCACAAGTCTACAAAGCCTAAAAGTCCCTGTCAAAAATAATAAAAAAACTAGAACGTTAAAAAATCGACATCACACAAACCTTAAAACGTGCACCGACCAGAACAAACCAGACATAACCAGACAATCAACTCGAATCGAGCTAAATACACAGTAAAACATGACACATCATAAGGCCTCTCACAACAAAAGAAAACCAACCACACAAAAATGACAACAGAAGCGCAATGATACCACAAACCGCCACCTAAGAGTTCGATTCGAGCTCTCCCAATATTAATATAGCACAACACAAGTAGATAATGAAACAAATCTAAATCGGACACTCGATGTTCAGAAAAACAGAGAACTAGGAAGCTCGACTCGAGCTCTTATAAGCATCAGTGACATAAACATTAGAAAAGAATGACACATAGACAACATCCAGCAAAACGATAAGACATTGAATCCCATGAAGAAGGCAATGCAGCGATAACTGAACTGAAGCTATAAGCTCGAATCGAGCTAAATGAATACGTTGACATGCTGAATAAACTACAATGTGCAGATGGATAGCCAGGTTGAAAAGCTGCAACAATACTTCACAAGGACAGAAGTCCTAAAGGTCAGTGAAGATGACGGGGACGACTTCCTAGACGACGGGGAGTACTGGGAATTCACTTACCCGAAGAGGGTCGAGTGCTGGAGCCTTACCATGATCCCCTGTACAGAGCTCATTGCCTTCTGCGTGAAATACAAGGGGATGAGCTGCTTCCTCTCCATGTCCTACGAAGAGCAAGTGAAGGACGTGGTGGAAGACATTCCGCCAACGATTAAAATTCACTGTCAGACGGCTGTCTTGGGTGTCCCCGCCAAAGATCAATACAACTTCACCATCCACTTCAACTCCGAGAAAATACCATTCCGCGTGACAAATCTCATCCAGAGTCTTGAAACTACGTCGTTTCAAGACCACATGAGGGAGCTCGAGGAGAAGGTGAACGAGAGGGTCTTCTTGAAAGAAAACGGAGATCCGATATTAGGCCACAAACTATGTAGGAAGCTCAGGCAAATGTTCCAGGACTTTGCTTGTCTAAAAACAAAAATAACCATAGAGTGGGAAAGCAAAATTGCCCGCACCGTGTCCTTGAATGTGGAGAGCCAAAGAGGGAGTCAGATCTCCACTGACAAGCAACCTCCTGCGGATACACAAAGGAGGGGGCAACGAAACAAAAAGCCTGCTGATCCCGGGAGACAACAAAGGCAAACCAGTAACCTTGCCTCATCCTCCCAACAAAAGTCCATGGAGAAATCGGGAGATCAGTCCGGCGTTAACGACATCACCTGCGACTTCAGTGACATTCCTGAGTCCTTGCGGGTGAACAGGAAGCCGGACTACGAAGAGTCTAACAAGGCCTATAAGAGGTTCTGGACTGCTTGCACAGACGTGTTCTTGTACAAGATGGAGAAGAAGACCCTTCCCATCGACAAACTTATTCAGGCACCGGCCACGCTGAACATCCGAAGCAAGGAGGATCGCATCGTCGAAGACATGATGCATTGGCTCGTAAATATGCCAAACCACAGCAATCGGCAGACGCTCTATGTGATGCCCGTGAACAAGCCCATAAGAGACGGTGATGATTCGTGGGAAGAAATCAAGGACGGCGATTTCTACATTATAAACGGGCAGCACAGCGTGTGGGCAAGCAAACTAGTGCAGGACCCCAAATACAATGTCGCACCCGAGATCGTCAACGACTACCGAGCATGGAGTTGCTACATTGTGTGGACCGAGGACGCTGAAATTCTGCGATCCATTTCAGCGTATTACAACCGTGTGAACCACTTTCAAGCAATCCAGCCATCGTGGGCCACGAACATTCTGGGGGCATGGAAGGTCTGGGAGGAGATGGAGAAACCGCGGAACCCCAAGGATGACACCTCCTCTGGATTTGTTACAAGCTCCCGGCGGTCCAAGGAGGCGCACATCAATAAGATGAAATACGCAGTAAGTATTCACCTCGACTCGAGCTCAATTTGCACTGGGATATGTCCCTCCCTCGAAACCCCGCAGCAGTTCAGCTCCAGTCGAGCTCATTCATTAACTGTCAGACAATGTGACAATTCGTTGTAGGAATTCCTGAAGGCCATGCAGATGCGATTCTCCATGATCGACGTCGCCAAGGGTCAGACCAAGGCTAAAGGAAAAGACGCAAAAAATAGTCTGGTGATAACCAACGAGGTAAAAATTATCACAGCACCACACAAAGTCTTCAACCTCTGGAGTGAGGTAATCTCCAGTGCGGCACATGGCGAGCTTGTTGACCCAGACATGCTCAAGAAGTTCAACGCCAAGCCTTCATGGAAAACGGAGAACGGAATGCTCAATAGGGAGTATTTCAAATTCTTCGGGAATCTCACGTACGAGGACCTGAAGAAGCTCGCCAACCATATTTTGAATAAGTCTGGCGACAAAAGAAAGCAGCCTCATCCAAAAGTGACGATCAAGCAATCATCGTCAGTTTTGGAAAGTTGCTACTCATCGAGTGCCTGGATTGAGAGGCGCAAACGAAAACAGTTCGTGAAGAAGGAGTTGAATAAAATTGACCCGTCACTCGGACTCCTGAACGCGGACAATGAGGTCGTGCCGGAGAAATGGAAGGAGTTTAAGTCCAAACATTTCGTGACCTCGGCCACAATGAATGTTCTCCTCGAAAGGCCTGGCAAGGAGTTCTTCTCGAAGATTAAGCAGTTGAAGTCCAAGAATAAGTCCACAGAAGAAATTTCTAAGCACACTGCTGAGTTCTTCAAGGTCTTCCTGAGAGAGAGAAAGAATTTCGTCCCGCCGTCAACAGTGGCGTACTATGCGCCATACAACATCAAGGACGACAGACACACGGCATGGCCAACCGGTGTGTGGACTGTGGACACCCCGGTTGATCTGAAAGTCGGGGTCATTGACTTCTGTTTGATTCCGGGAGTGTTGTCCAAGCAGAAGGGCACAATCGCGATTCCCTACTTCAACACCGTCATGCTGTCGTTGATGGGGAAGCGCAAGCCCCTGCTGGAGGAGGTCCCAGTCTGGCTTTTTATCTGTGCGGATGCAGTGGAGCAGACGCAAGTAACGGCGTTTGTGCAGAACCACGAGGAGTTGCACAAATTCAGGTGTGAGTATGTGGACTATATGCCCGGGGACTACGAGCGTCTGGGTGACATGTCGTCGGCAAAGGCAAAGTCCCATGCCAAGGTCCTACTTATGTTCTTATTCAAACCCGACTACTGCACGGACGTCAAAATCCCGAATGCATTTTGGGCTCCGGACACACCGGTTTTCAACACGCCGTGCGGGTACAATGAACTGGAATTCCGCATATATAACGTAGAGCTTCGCATGGAATTCTACTTGTGGGTGGTGAAGTCCTTCTACAAGGCTGGTGACAGTGTGTTCTCGGTCTTTGCCGGAGGGAAGTTCACATGCGCTGCGGTGGTATGCCCTCATCCCTCACATTCCTTCAGACTCACTATGATTGTCGCTTCAGTTCGAATCGAGCTTAATTGTCCGTTAATTCAGCTCCAGTCGAGCTGATATGATAGTTTACTGATGCTAAACGCTCGTTTCCGTCACCGCAGATGAGTTCCATGAATGTGTTCGCAGTTGGAGTTAAAGAGGACTCCCTCTTTTGGAACGACATCGTCACCACGGCCATGTTACTTGATAGGGCCGACTTTCTGGAGTCGGGCTACAAAGTGGAGGAGCCTAAGTCAAGTAGGCAGCGGGAGTCTCATTCGACACCTTCGCCTGCGAAGACAATGCGGAGGGCCTCGTGGGATTCTCCATCCACTGGTCGTCGGAGCAAGAGACCTGTCGAGGAGCCTGAAGTGATCTCAAGCTCCGATGACGACGCAGAGGATTGCCAGCAAGATGAAATGCTGGATCCTCCTTCATCGCCTGTTCGTGCAACACCAACAGAGCATTGTGGCTCCTCTGCGTCAACTGGAGATGCGATTGAGACGCAACCGTCGTCAACTCCGTCGTCCACCCATCTACGGAAGAGAAGGAAGACTTCACTTGTGGATGACATCCTCGAGAGGAGGTTTGCTGAGATCGAGGAGAAGCGACTCCAAGATCGGGCGGAGAACATCCTGCAGCAGCAGTAGATGAACAAGAGGCTGGATAGCATGTAGACGTTCATGCTGCAGGATTCCAAGGAAGCTAACGACAAGTTAGACGCCTTGATTTTGTGGATGAAGGGTGGGAGGCCCATGGCCGAGGTCCAGCCTGTGGCACCTCAACTGAGGCTTGAAAACCAGCCATCAGCGTCGTCTTCGGCCCCACCTTCAGGTCAGGTAGGCCCAACAGAGTTCGCGGTGCCTGCACCACCCTCGCATCCACCACCTAGGACACCACCTCCTCCACCATCATCCGCGGTTACGCCACCGGTACCTGTGGAGGCGCAGTGTGCACTTGTTCCTCCAGAGGCAGGCAATGGTGATGTGGTGGAGACCCCCGACCAGCCAACCGCGTCTCCTAGCCAAGAGTCCGGCTCAGGTGCACCTCAATGATCACTCGGTGTTCTTGTACAGTTTTAGCTCAACTCGATCTGGTTTTTGACGTGGGCTGTATGTAGTTTTAGAGTTATCTCATAGACAACTCAACAATTTTGACATAGCTGAACTTCTAGTGGACCGAACCATGGAGTTCAAAATTTTCAGACATTGTGTATGTACATCAAAACATTTTTATGTAAAGTGGTAATACCCGGATTCCTTACAACACTTCCTTTGTACACTCCTGACTTGCAGGCGCTGTCAATGTTGTAGATTTATTGCCACCTACTGTTGCATCAGGTGTACTCACTTCCGAACCGACCTCATCGAAGAATGTGCCTGATGTTGTCTACGAGCCGACGGATCAAAATGTCACCTTTAAAGAGGACAAGCCTAAATCCTTAAATAGTGCCGCTCTTGTACTTGAAGACAGTGTCATACCTGATGCCGATCTTCTCGAGGTCATGATACCCGAGCCGACCGCTACGACAAGGGATGTTACTGCGGAGACAGCCGAGACCTCGCAGTAGAAGGTATGTCTTGAATTTTACATTCTGAATTCTGTGTTTGTTTAGTGACACCTACAAATCTGATCGACCGTTTCAATTAGCGCGATGTCCAGAGGCTATGAATGCAGGATAATAACTAGCTCCACATTTGTCCATTGTTTATCAGGAATCTGATCCTCCACGTGATCTTCTAAGACATAAGGAGGTGGTCAATCTTCCATTGGAGTCCAGGGCTGTGGACAAGTGGATCAACGTCGTCTTGGACCTCAATGGGGTATTGTGCGCCTGTGAAGATCACAAGTATAAGGGCTGGGCCAAACAGACTGGGGACGCATTCCAACCGCACTCTGCTACTGAGCCAGCAGTTGTGGGGCCAAAGCTAGTGTATGTCCGTCCCAGGTGTTCTGATTTCTTACGTGCGTTAGGAGAGATAGCTACAATTTCAGTGTGGAGTAGTATGAAGACTTCCACCACTGATGAAGTGGCCGCCTATCTCTTTAAGGGGCTCGACCTACCGGTAGTCAAACTAGGACAGACCTCTTGTACGACTCTGAAATGTAGGGAAAAAAACTCCAGAATTACAACATTCAGGGAGCCAGGCACAAATAAGGAACTCTTCCTTAAAAACTTGGAGACCTTGTTCACTGGCTACCGTGGGAGGTTCTCGTCCCAAAATACCATGATAGTGGATGACAGTCCCATGAAGCACATTCTTAACAATGCTGAGAATGTCATTTTACCGAAGTCATGGTCATACAGAGGTAATGGTGTGAAGGACACTTTCCTCCTGGATGTCCTGCTCCCTTGGTTCCAAAATCTTCACGTGGCTCGTGAAGAGGGACTTAAGTCCTTCCGAGAAAATGCGGCCAATCGAATTGGACGCCGCATGCTCTGTGACGATAGAAAACAGAAGAGGGAGTACGATAAGTTGATGGAGGTCGTGCAAGCATCTTCCTGCATTCGTTAGGACTACGCTAAGGGAGGCATAGGTTCTCGATTTCTATGCTCTGGTCTAATTTAGCTCGAGTCGAACTGACTTAAGCCTGCCTTCTGGAGATTTGTAATTTCAGTCCTTATGCCTCTAATAAAATAGTCATGGTTTAGTGCTCGTGTCTCAAATCAGCTCGATTGGAGCTTCCTAGTTGCTTAGATGGTGTGATTGATTCACGTTCTAGGTTTGTTTGTGGATGGTGTTTCATGTTCTCAATGCTATACAGTTCTATTTCGTGGTCATGATATAAATATGATTTGCTTCTAGAGTCTGGACGTATGGAATTCAACTGATGGAGATGATCACCTTCCGTGCGTTGTGTCGGCGGATTCTATATTGGACTATGGACAGTATGCAATCCTGAGCAGGGGGAACTTTCTGTGCTCGGCGGCAACAGCAAACTCCACAATGGACTATTCTACTAAGCCCGTGGATGACGGTGTGGTAGATAGTCCGCCTAATAACGGCCCACGTCTGCCAAAGTCCTGCTTACCTTCTCCTTTGCGCTGTGGGGGGCCACTTGCTTCTCAGTTATCGCCGGTGGCATCAGACATGGCGCCAAAAAAGAAGCTTTATGACGAGGCCACAACTCAAATTCCTGCACCAGGGAACAAGTCAGGGATTTCTCGTGGATCTCATGATACTGGTGGATCTCGTGATACTCATATCGGAGCTGCTTGTGATAGTGCAAGGCGCCGTCCCAGGTATGTCATGTCAGGGAGCGTCCGGATGTCTAAGACACATGATGGGGTGCAGAGAATTCGAAGCGATGCTCGTCATCTCGACGCATCGGACCGCATGTTCTTACAACGGCAGAGGCATCAACGGTGGAATGAGTACAAGAAGCCAAATATAGGATACAATCGGGGGCCTGAGATTCTCAAGGCGAGGGAGTTACAGCGATGTAAATCACACATATAATACTTGTTCATATTATGTGTTCATATTGTAGAGTGACAGTCTACAAAGAAGTACATGTTGGGAATTTATGAGTGATAGTCTTCCGTCAATACTAGGGGTTCATACATTATACATTTAGGACTGCTCGATAATAATGTTCTATAACAATACATGGGTGATGGTCCGAGATGACCCTAAACTATTGTGTGATGGGCGTGAGCTTTATGGAGACACGAATTATCCAACGTCCATAGTGGAAGAGAAATTCAAGTTTCCAAATAGTCCGCTTCGAGAATCGGTTGCAGTTATTGCTCCTAGGCAATCCATTCCACATCCACAGGTTCCGTTGGAACAAGGGAGGTTGAAGAAACAAAAACATAGTGGATCGTTTTGTACTGATGTTTCAACTCCCAGTTGGGGCATCTAGAAGAGAAGGTCGTTGTAAGCGCAATGGAGGCAACCTCGGACAGATACAATCGGAGAAGAAAAATTCTAAAGGCTCGGGAGAAATTGAGGACTACATCTTGTAGCTCATGTACAATTGTATGTAGAAGAGGTCCTAATTATGTACATGTAGGCTCGACAATCCCTAAGTTTGTGTAGAGAGTACAGAAATAATAAACCCTAAACCATAGTAAGGCCTTGAGCCCGATTTTATCAATAGCAGAGAATAATGTAGGGTTTGTCGTAACTCGGAAGTTGTAGAGTCGAATATCAACTGTTCCCTCAGCGAATAATCATTTGCATTACACATGGAACCGACTGAGTGCACAACTGAGCTTGAAAGTGGAAATGGACAAAGCAAAAATTATATAGCTCAACTCACACCATGCTCGTCAAGTACACTCATACACTACTCTTTAGACATTGTGGTGTGTGAGAGTACTTGATGAGTAGGGGTGTGAGTCGAGTTATATGATGTTTGCTTTCTCCCTTTCCACTTTTAAGATGTCTTAGACCCGACTATGTGCATAGTTGAGCCAATTCGTGGTAGAAGAGAAAGGAAACATTATATAACCTTTACTCTCAGCTATTCTTCGAATGTACACTCATACATTGCTTTTTGGACATTGTGGTGTGTGAGAGTACATTCGAAGAGTAGCTGAGAGTTAAGGTTATATAATGTTTGCTTTCTCTCCTACCACGAATTGGCTCAACTAGGGGAACAGTTGGTATTCGATTCTACAATTTTCGGGGCTTTGACAATCGTGGACCTCATAGTCATTATGGACAGTACATTGTCGTAGCCCGGATATTGTAGAGTTGAATAACAACTGTTGCTTCACCAAATAATCTTTTGCATTGCACTTTCTCCAGTGCAATGTCTGAGAATATTAGGTCAGGTAATAGTTGGTATTCAACTCTTCAATTTCCGGGCTTTGACAATCCCTACGTTTGTCTCTGCTGTTGATAAAGGCAAGCTTATAACCTTTTGGTCACGAAGCCTTCATCTTCTGGATGCAATTGCCAATTTTACAAAAGTCCCAATGCTTAGTCGTAGTGCTTCCTGAACCCTACGTTTTACATCATATGTATCTTATACAAGTGTAGTCCACGATGGAAGTAGTAGTTTAGTACATGGATTACTTTATGTTTATAGTGCATACATTCAATATATGTATATTTGATGACTTCCTATAAATTATGAAGAAGTCACCATTTTGACCTTCGATTTTGGAATTTGTACCTTCCGTATGCGCTTTCTGTGTCATTGTAATGCTTTCCTGGTAGTCATTGATCTACAAGTATATTAAATTCATGGTTGAAAGTCTCTTCCGCAACTCCCATTTCACTGGAAAACTCTCATTTTAATGAATATGATGTTTGATGCGTCCATCTGTCTCGCCTGCTCCAATAGACACTTGACTATGGACACCTGGCTTCGAACAACCGAGCCTTGTTGATGTAGTCCGCCGGAACCTCCAAGGAACTCCGGAGTTGGGTCACACTCCGGCTTAGTGCCTCCATCTGCTGGAGGTATTCTTCCTCTACGACTTTGGCCTTCTTTTGGGCCGTTTGCAACTCATTCTCTAACTGGGCACAAGTGGATTCCGACTCTTGGGGCTCGTTCCAACAAAGTCCGGTTCTCTACTCGTAAAGCATCCGCCTCCATCACCATCTTCTTTTGTTCCTCGATCAGAGTGGTGTTTTGTTTCTCGGCCGTCACTAAAGCGTCCGTCCTTTGGAAGATGGCATTCTGGTCGGTTAGTGCCATCTTCCGGCACACCCGCTTGAAGGTCTCCTCATAGTTTTGGAGAATCTTCATGAGGTCGTCAATCCGCCACACGATGTGTTGGGCCAGTTTTGAAATATCCTCAAAGGGTGACCCACCTAGTCGGAGCTCAGTCCTTTCTTCCTCCTCTACCTCTGTAGGTTTGATTCGGAAGGGACCGGCCTCTGTCTGAGAAGGTCCGGCTTCTTTTTTTCGGTTTGGAGCGTCCTTCTCCATTTGCTCTGGCGCGGGAGGATCCTCCGTTGGCATCACCGGTGGAGTCGCCTACTGCCGAGACTTTTTTGTCAGAGGAGTGGATTGCTCCTCGTCTTCCGTCTCCTCGTCATCTGGTCCTTCCCAATGAGAGGGTTCTTCTCCTCCATACTTCTAGAGCTGAATCAACTCCAAATAGGCTTCCTCTTCGTTTGACTCAAATAAGGAATGGTGGGAATATAGGTGGGAGACATAAGCCGGAAGAGGGCTCCCACCCTTCTTCCCCTGCCGGAGGGAACGCATGAGATCCCCTACCAACTTGAAGATGATGAGCGCCCAATCCATCATCAGCTTCTCCTGGAGGCTCTCCAGAATGGTGGAAGCTACCTTGGCCACCACTCGCCTGGGCTTGGTCGGGTGGAGGATAAGGTTGAGAAACGCTACCACATTCCTGAATTCCGGATTTGCCAAGTTTGATACCTGGAAGCCATCCTTCGGGTTTGCCACCGTCCAGAACTCGCCCTCCATGCATTCTTGGTTCTTTTCCATCACCTTGTCCGTCGCCTTCCGGAACCCGTAGACAGCTCTCCACTCGCCTACTGTCCACAGCTCGTGTTTCGCCCGGAGGGTGGTATCCAAGATACTACTTTCCGGTCGCAGCAAATCCGCCACTAGACTCTCCCAAGGGACATCCATCAATCCTTCGCATCCCATGTTGGTGAGGTTCTGCCGTAGGCGCTCCATCCGGACCTCATCGGTTGGAATTTCCGGCACCACCCGCATTACCGGAATTGCTTTCGTCCGGGGTGGCGGCGTTGGAATCGGCTCGTCTGAGTCCTCCGGCTCATCCCTTAGTCTACGCCAGCTCGCCCTGGAAGTCATTACGCTCGCACAAGAAACCTCGCACAACCTCTCCCTAACTCTCTTGCTCACAGAAAGTCACTCCGGAACACCCTACACGATCGCAACTCATACAGTCCCTCAATCTACCAGAAGTTTCTAAGAGCTGGAAGGGCAATAAAATGAAGATGCAACAAAGTAAGAAAGCAACTGTGCCTTCTATTGGCTACAGTCCTTTTCTTATACTAGTTAGACAGATGGACAGTGGGACGAGAGTACGGGATAGGTTTTGGCGTCAATACCTAACCCTAGTACGGATCCGATTTTTGGCTTTTAGGGCCGGCGCCATCATCCAATTTCCGGAACTTTTTAGGGTTCTAGAATTAGGTTTTTATACCTAATAGGATTTCTCCGGATCCGGAGTTTTGGTATTTCTGAAATCCTTCTAATCTCCTATGGGGACTCAAAACTTTCCTTTTTAAAGGAATAAATTTTGAAATTTCCTGTCAAATGCTAGTTTTCTGGGTCTAGCATGTGGGATCACACTCCCACAACACCTTCACGTAGAGAGCCATGATAGCACTTTAGTACAATTCACGCTAAAGTATATTCATCCCCCTTTGAAAACCTATTTTCCAGTAAGTTTATTGAACAACCAATGGTAATATAGTTCTAAAATCCATGTTTATAGTTAGAACTAGTCCCAATATAATGCAATTCGCTTCCCTCGCTAGTGTACGATTTCAGAAAGAGTTAACAGCGGTTCAGCTCGACTCATGCTAAAGTCCATCTTCCCATTTTTACACTTTAGCGTTGATCGCGCTAAAGTCCAATACCCCTTTTCTACACTTTAGCGCTAGTCGCACTAAAGTTCATTTACCCATTTTTATACTTTAGCACTGGTTGCGCTAAAGCAAATTTACCCATTTATACACTTTAGCGCAGGTCGCGCTAAAGCAAATTTTACTTGCCTTGGAAATCCAGAATTTAGTTCAATGCGGGTCGCGCTAAAATAATTTAATCCATATTATCTAAACCGTCTTCTCACAATTCTAGGTTGTGCGCTTGAACGAGAAGTTTTCTTGTCCAGAAACTTCCGTGTATAGCTTAACGCGACTCGCGCTAAAATCATTTGTCTCATGTAAAGTTGTTGCTAGTTTATTTCCTTTTAGAAACCTATGTTGACATATTTTTTCTACCTGTTACAAAATGCATCTCTTTTTTGTTCGAGAGAGATTCCTTCAGCTTAGCGTGAGTCGCACTAAAGTCAATATCCCTGTCGTAAGAAATTCTATTTACATTTCAGTTCTACTTTAATTTTAGAGGGAATATGTGTATATGATAGTGATCTTTAGTTTGAGTTTGGCATTTCATTGCTAAATGAAAGCCCTGACTGCTATATAGGCATTGCCACAGTAGGATATGCAATTTCAATTTAGCGCTACTCGCGCTAATGTGCATGAAGGATACTGAATGGCTAATTCTTTGTGTGTTTTAGGTGTTATGGATCATATGATGGACTCTTCGAGCAATGAGCTTGAAGTCCTTCAGCAAATGAATGTTGACGTTCCTGATTATGAAGGAATTCCTCGTCACTTGTGGAACACAAAATGTATAAAGTTGTATAATGCTGAGGGAGTACTTATTGGTGAAGGTACCTGCCACGGCGTGAACTCGGATCTTATCCTTGGTGCTACCGATTCTCTCAGTGACACATGTATCGGTTCACATATCAAGGTCGTATTCTGAAGTGGACCTTCCTGAGGAACGTATTTACTCATTGGTAGCTTGGCCTACTCAGATGGTGCATTATCATGGAGCAACCTTGCACGATCATGAAACTAGGGACAATTTCAACCGTAGACAAGCAACACTTCTGAACCCACCTTCTGCAACATCTATAAGGCCATATACTAGTGCCAACAAAAACCCGCCTCGTGAGACCGCTGCTGAGACAAAACTCCTCCTTACGGACG
This sequence comes from Climacium dendroides, assembly GCA_950106755.1. Lineage (NCBI taxonomy): Eukaryota > Viridiplantae > Streptophyta > Bryopsida > Hypnales > Climaciaceae > Climacium > Climacium dendroides. The sequence continues at coordinate 220,905 of CATNNA010000013.1, read as the reverse complement.
AGTCGATCAACTTGGTGTCCAACAAGGTGTATTGCCAAAAGAATTGTGTCCAGCTGTTTCTGAGAGACAAAATTTGAGCATTCTGCGAACGAATGTACTGAGATTCGACGTTCAAACATCGAGCCTTCATGAAGACTGATGTGCACAGGCATGTATATGAAGGTGTACGCCGAAGGAAGATGGTGACTATTGAAGGCATAAATGTGTGTTTGCGCACATGGATGCTTATTGCTGGAGTTGTAGAGTCTACATTCTATCGGTACCTGAAATACATGAAGGATAAGCGAGAAGCAAGGGATCACGGCAATACAGGATTGTTGAAGCCTAGAGAGCACACTCTTCAAGCTACAGCTTCGCTGAAGTGCATTCTAAACAAGGAGGCCAATTACATGCCCCATTGAACCTGGAGTTTGAAAGCCACTGAGAAGGTCGTATCTAGGATTCTTCCGTCATCCTTCCAAAAAAAGGACCAATTGAAAAAACTCAATGACAACAATGCGGCTTTTGATTTGAAGGAGATCTCCACTTCAAACTTGAGCAAGATAAGGTCCACAAAGTTTTCAGTGTTCGATGTAAAGAAGCCAGGCGATAATTTTGCTCACTGCGCTACTTGTGACAAACTCAATGAGCTTGTCAAGGGTGCTATCAGTGGATCTCAAACTGCTATGAAGTAGGCGAGGAGGTTGGATAAGCATCTTATCCTTGCTTGTGCCCACAGGGATGTGTATTACATCAATTGAGAGTTGTCTTTCAAGTCTCCGCATGAATGTCTTACAATCATACACAACGAAATGGATCACTCGAAAACCGCTTGTCCAGTCTTCTCTCACAAGAGTAAAGAACTTGATGGCCTCGTGAAGCTACCGGTTTCTGTGACGGGCATTATTGCACATGGTCATGCAGATGTGCGCTATGTGCATTATGGCTTGGATGTCTTCTCCCAGAGTTCCAACTACATCGTCGGATCAATGACAAAGTTGTTGCGAGATTTGGAGTTAGTTCCGAAGTCTTTCTTTCGGGAGTTGTTCACAAATTCAAAGTCCACGAATTTGTTTAAGGCTGTACTAGAGGGTGCAGATATGTGCATAGCATCCTTACCGCCCCTCCCAATTACTTTAGCTACAGCCATGCGACTACCGCCGATTTTGAAAGTGCAGATGGACAATGCCACTAGAGACAACCAAAATAGATATGTTTTCTGTTTCTGGTCTCTACTTGTTGCGAACAAGATCTTCTGAGAAATGTATGTGAACTTCATGATTGCGGGTTATACACATGATGATATTGATGCGCTATTCAGAAGATGGAGCATGGATTTGAAGAAAGACAACTTCTCGACAGTACCAGCACTAATAAAGTCATTCATGGATGTGGATTCCATCCCTGTTATCCCTCACCTTATTGAAGAAGTGTCCGATTTCAAGGGTTTTATAGCAAGGTCACTTGTTGATGGTGATGACATCCTCGTTGGACACACAAAACCACATCAGTTGAAGTTCTACTGGGACTCAACGGGGGGCCCTGTCATGAAGTACAAACTGTACTACACCGATGCAAAGTGGTTAGGGGAAGACGGAAGGGGTATTAAGTTGTGGAAAGAGGATGGTGAGGGGCGAAGTTTGTGGCCACGTGGTGAACCGTTGCCAGTTCCGTTGAAGCCTATGAAAGGCTTGGATGACATCGTTAAAGGTGTGTCGGGGTTTGTGAAGTATTGGGACAATTTATGCAATGTAGACGTCACTGGAGATTACCTAAGACGTTACGAGCACATAGTGAAGTACTGGTGTGGCGTCAAGGTTGCCCTGATGGAACCATTACCTACATTTAGTGTTTTGAGGGATGGTTTCTGGCCAACTGCACTTTGTCCATTTGGCCAACACGAGTAGAAGCTCAATTATAAGTAGTCAAGCTTTCTAGCCAACGCGGGTAGAAGCAAATCGAGCTAATGAATTGAACGAGGATGGTGAAGACCGTGAAGAGTTCGGGGAGGATGACCCGTACGTTGGGCCATTGAGTGGTCATCCAAATCCATCCTTTCGAGTGGCTCGAGATTTGTTTGAAGGCTATTTTGTTGCAGTTCGCCCCACAGATGGTGACACTCATCCAGTGTGGATTGCAAAGGCATTGTCTGATCCAAACTCCAACCCAGAGAATCCGAATTGTGTCCTTATTCAATACTTCCGTCCAACATCAAGGAATCAAGATGTTATAGATTTCTACACCGGATGGGACAGCAAAAGAGGTCTACGTTAGAAGGTTGATGATACTGAACCTCCTGTTTGGCAACATACTGATGCTCTTATGATAGCGTGGAAGTCAAGGATCAAGAAAGACACTCAGGAGTGTATGATTAAGATCCCTGCTATACAAATTGAAGTCATCAACGAGAGTTTGACTGCTTATAATTGAGAAGCTATATGTTCATAAGTGCATACATGTGATATGCTTTGTTTTGTATTTCGCGTCCATATATTGTGTGTAATGGATGGAATTTATATATTGCAATAGATGGCGTAGGTTTTAATTTTGTTGATTTGGATTTATAGTTTGGTATTGCATATATGCTTTGAAATGTACGTCTCTTTTTTACAAAACAAGAGTGTTCAATTTATCATTTATTAAATTGTTTTTGAGTACATTTGAGTTGAATGTTTGTTTTTCTACGTTTTATTTTGTTTTTTAGAAGCACTTATGTTACAATATCTATGACCAATAAAATTGAAAGCACGATTGAAAGTTTGAGGAAATGGGAAAAACTAGGTAGTGGATATAACCACTTTGTGTTTCATAACTGTGTATTAAGCACTTGTCACACTCCGAGTAGGGGGGCGGTTAATTATTACAACTTCTCTAGCTGCTTGCATAGGTTACTAGGCAGCACCAATTCATGCATGTTGTTCAACCGCTCATACGAATTCAACAGGAATCGAACTCGGACCGTCTGAATGAGATGAAAAACCCCTTGTAACCAACCACAGAGCTCATGACTTGGTGTTCATCGTGTCATCTTTTTCTATATATTAATGTTAACATCGATGCTTCCAAATTTTTTTCATGTTCATTGCGGACTTTGCATGTCTATACACTCTCAATATAATGGAAATTGAGCTCCTAAACTAATAATTTTAGTGAGGGTCATCTTGAATTTTGTTTAGAAAAGCCATTTGTATTCATATCAAAATTGGCAATATTATTTTGGGAGAGTCCAAAACTCCCATAATTTTTAATATAGGGTTTTTCGATCAATTTGAACTTTAGACTAGATTAGATCCGATCCATCTACTATTTTTAATTCCATTTTTAATTTTGGTTTTTCCTACAGCTCTTAATCAGATCCGGTTCCTTTCCACTAGTTTCCGTTTCAACTTTCAGGTAAGCTAAACAAAACCAAAAATTCATGTTGCGACAAAGTCCATGCACTAGTAGAAAAATACAGTGACCACATTAACAAAAATCAACAGAAAAGTGTTGATTTTTTTTGTTGATATGGACGTGTTGATTTGGGCACTTTTGAATAGAAAAGTGTTAATTTTTGAACAAAAATGTGTTGTTTAAGAACAAAAAAGTGTTGAATTTCTAACAAAAAAGTATTGTTTTAGAACAAAAAAGGTGACATGTGGCAATGCCACATAGGCACCCCAACTAGCCCCGTGGAATGCCACACAAGCTAATTGAATGCCACATGGACAACCCAAATGCCACGTTGGCAGTTTACGTGGCAAACATTGCCATCAAGGTTTGAACTTTGAACTTCAGGGTTGAGGCCCAAGACTCAAACCAATGCACCACTTATACATATACATGTTTAAAGTGTATATAAAATCTTATTTGTTTAGTTTTTCATTTTTTTCCCATTGTTTTTTAAAGTCAGCATACTTTAGGGCCGGTTTTGACTTAGTAAATGACCTTTTTTCAAGAAACTTTGAACTAATAAAAGTTGTAAAATCAAGCCAACTTTCACCTCCAACAATCCTTTTGAGATTTCAATCCTCCAATCAAAAGTTATGGGCAAAAATCAGAGAGGGGTTTTTAAAATGTAAAAAAATGATTCATTTTCACTCCTCTCTGATTTTTGTCCATAACTTTTGATCGAAGGACTAAAATCTCAAACGGATGTTGGAGGTGAAATTTGGCTTGATTTTCCAATTTTTATTAGTTCAAAGTTTCTTCAAAAATGGTCATTTATTAAGTCAAAACCGGATCTGAAGTATGCTGACTTTAAGAAATACCGAATTGTTAATGTTTAGTTTTAAAAAAAATCTACATCGTACAATTAAAGATTCCAAAAGATTCCAAAAGATTCCAAAAAGATTCCAAAAAAATTAACAAAATTTTGTTGATTTTAGTTGCACTATCCAAATCAACAAAAATAATGTGACCATTTTGTTAAATTGGGCAAAATCAACAAGAAATTGTGAAAATGGACGATATAGTACCCGAGTTAACAAAAAATTGTTGACTATTTGTTGATTTGGTCACTAATTTTCTACTAATGATGGCTGCGGATGCTGCATCTTTTGCGGTGTATATCAAATATGGTCTTGACTGTATAGATGGTCTATTACTACCGTCAACGGGTTCAGAGGTCTCTGACAACGTCTTCTCCAATCTGGAAAGAAGATTCTTGCTAATCCTTTGCCTTTTGAATGGATCAAGGAAATGATCCCTTCCAACCTACAAGATGCAGAGATTTCAGAAGTGTTCCACAAATGGATCATCCCTTTCAAAGATGGGCTGTTTATAGCTCACTGTCCAACCTGACACAATTTGACTCCGACTCCTAGGCCCGTCCCAACAACGTCCGTTTTTCCACTCGTAAAACGCCCGCCTCCGTCACTATGGGAATGTGATCCCACATGCTAGACCCATAATACTAGCATATGACGGAAAAATTCAAAAATTGTCTCTTTCAAAAGGAAAGTTTTTGAGTTCTCCTAGGAAGTTAGGGCAATTTCGGAAAACCGGATTTCCGGATCCGGAAAAATTTCATTAGGGCTAAAAACCTAATTCCGGAACCCTAGAAAGTTCCGGAAATCGGATGACGGTGTTGGCCCTAAAAACTGGAAACCGGATCCGTACTAGGGATAGGATTTTGCCGCCAAAATCTGTCCCGTACATCGGGCTAGTATAAGAGGGGGACTGTAGCCGGCAGTGGGCACGCGTAACTCTTTGTTTGTTCTCTCGCCGGTGTATTCCGTCTTCCTAGCTTTGTTAGAATTCCGGTAGATTGAGGGACTATCTGAGTTGCGATCGTGCAGGGGTTACCGGAGTGAAAGTTTGTGAGCAGAGAGTTAGGGAGAGACTATGTGAGGGTTGCTTGTGAGCACGATGACTTCTAGGGCAAGCCGGCGGAAGTTGAAGGATCTGCCTGAGGACTCGGAGGACGAGATGCCGCCACCGGTGCCCCGGTTGAGGACCATTCCGGTGATGAAGGTGGTTCCAGAGATTCCGATAGAGGAGGACCGGTTGGTGTGCCTGCGAGAGAACCTCACCAACATGGGGTGTGACGGACTCTTGGAGGTGCCGTAGGGGATCCGTGAGGAGAGTCTGGTGTCTGACATCCTTCGTCCGAAAAGTGGCATCTTGGATACCACCATCCGGACGAAGCCAGACTTGTGGACGGTGAACACCTGGAGGGCTGTCTACAAGTTCCGGGAGGCGCCGGACAAGGTTATGGAGAAAAACCAAGAGGTGATGGAGGGCGAATTTCGGGCGCCCGCCAACCCGAAGGAAGGTCACCAGATTTCAGACCTAGTGAATCCGGAGTATCGGGATGTGATAGCGTTTTTTAACCCTATCCTCCATCCCACCAAGCCGCAGCGAGTAGTAGCGAAGGTGGCCTCTGCCATCTTCGGGAGCCTCTAGGAAGAAATGATGATGGATTGAGCGGCCATCATCCATGAGCTAGTCGAGGACCTGGTACGTTTCTTCCGGTCCGGAAAGAAGAGTCAGAGTCCTCTTTCGGCGTACTTGTCTCATCTATACGCTCATCACTCTCTGCTCAAGGCCAACGAGGAGAGTGCGTATCAAGACCTAGTCCAGCTCCAGTAGTACAGGGGAGAAGAGCCCTCGCCTCGAGATGGACCGGACGATGAGGAGACGGAGGACAAGCAGCCGCCCTCTCCTCTAAAGAAGAAGAAAAGGCGGAATAGGACGCCGCCGGGGAATCCGTCAGAGGAGCCTCCCACATTGGAACCGCAGGAAGAAGTTCAGGAGCAAAAGACGGAGACCGGACCAACTCCGGAAGACGTCCAACCTTCCATACAACTGGTGGGGCCGGTACGACTGTACACTGTTGCCACTCAGGCCAAAGTCGGACCCTCCCAAACCAGGAGGATAGAGGTAGAGGAGGGAGATCGGACCACTATGTGACTCGGAGGGACGCCCTTAGAAGACATCCAAGAGATGGCTCAGCATCTGGTGTGGCGGGCGGATGATCTCATCTAGATCTGCGAAAACTACGATGGGGCTCTCAAACGGGTGTGCCAAAAGATGGCACTAACCGACCGGAATGCCATCTTCCGGAGGACGGATGCGTTGATAACGGCGGAGCAACAAAACGGCCTCCTCGTTGAAGAACGGAAGAAGTTGGTGACGGAGCTAGGGACGTTGCGCGTAGAGAACCGGACATTGCGGGACCAAGTCCGGGACTCAGAATCCAGATGTGTGGATTTGGAGAGCACTCTCTGCACAGCCCAAGAAACGGCCCAGTTCACAGAAGAAGACCATTGCCAATAGATAGCCGCCCTGTGTCAAGGAATAGTTCGGCTCCGGAGCTCTTTGGACGTACCGGCGGATTATATCAACAAAGCCCGACTGTTTGAAGCCAACCTCGATGCAGCCGCCAGCTCAAGCCGGGTCCCTATCGTCAAGTGCTTGTTAGAGCAGGCGAAATGGATGGATGCATCCCGGACTGAGATGAGGGAGATGATGGAGTTTTTGACTCCCACTGAGTCAGATCCGGTACCTTAGTCTCCCTCGTCCGCGCAAACTTTGGTGGTTCCGGAAGGCAGCAACCCGGAACCTATGGTTACGGAAGTATCACCGGTGGTATTGGTGAATCCGGAACTGTCACCACCAGTCGGAAGACCAGAAGGAGTGGACTGGGGAGCCGTGGTACCTCAGGGAAGCGAAGACCTACTTCCGGTGACTCCGACCATCGACCTGACGGGTGCTTCTCCGGAAGTTCACGCTAGTCGGACAGTACACTCTTCTCCGCGTCATAAGAAGACCTAGAAGGATTCCCGAGGGAGTCCGGACGTTCAAGTAGTCGGGACCCGGAGTGAAGACAAAGACACCAGTATCGTCGAAGTCCAAAGATGGGGCCAAAGGGGTCCGAATCTGTTTTCTCCGGAGAGTAGCCGGAAGGAGGTAAAACTGGATCTTCTGAAGGACTATGTTCCTCCCAAGGATCCGGATTCCAAGGAATAGTGTGCAGTAATGTAGTATAGCAGCAATATTGGAGTCCGACCGTCAAAGCCGGATTTATAGGATCTGGGATTTACCGGAAATCTAGCGGGCCAGTAGGAATGTTTTGTAGGATTTTTAGGATGATGTTAGTCTTAGTACAAGTAGGAGTTTTGATGGCCTTTCTAGTCATTCACAGCCATCTCATAGTTTCAGCATTGTACCTTTTTCTAAGCTTAATTTTAAGGGTTTGGGAGTATCCATTCTAACGTAATATTCATTGAAATGAGAGTATTCCACCGAAATGAGAGTTACAGAAGTCTAATTTCATTTGAAAACGGAGAAGAGAATTCCTCAAACAATATTCAAATCATACAAGAATTAAAATCAGATGAATACAAGTAGGAATCAAATATCAGAACCACAAGGTAAACTTTCATATTGACCTTTCACTTGTACACCATGAATTGTTCCATACATCTCCAACTATGCTTGGGTAGGGCCAGTGACACTATATTACAGGCAACGAACTATAATGGCCAATAATGTAGTTCATTACATTGCATTGTGTACACTGTAAAAGCTACGAGTGTGATTCACTCGAGCGCTGAGTTGTTTTGTAATATGAACATTGAGCTTTCATGAAGCATGAATGTATGACTCTACACTATGAACAAGTACTATACATGTCATTTACTCTTGCGCTCCATGATTGCCTTAGTCATCTTCAGCCTATGGTTGTACTTGCTTGTAATCCATGAGCTTGGAAAGCTCTCATACTTCCTTGAACATCTGACGAAGGACCCATGTCCTCACCATATAGTTTCCGCTGTGTTGCTCTATCGCAAGGTGAGGACAACATCGGTGTAGCAAAAACATCGCTAGACTTCATGGGCGATGGAGAATATGATTTTAGACGATGTGGAACTAAACCCGGGGGACTATCCACCACTCCATCATCAACGGGCATTAGGGAGAAGTCCATTGTCGAATTTGCAGTGGCAACCGAACACATGAAGTTTCTTGTACTCAGAATTAGATTTTGCCCGTAGTCGGAGAATGAGTCAGCTAATGCAGTGCACGGAAGACTGGTGTGCCGAATAGGAGAGGACGATGTTCCCAAATTCTAAGAAAAGAAAGAGATTAGAACAATTCCAACAAAAACTGTAACTGTCATTACATTTATAAGTAAACTTTAATAACAAATATGTACTTTAGGAAGTCCTGGCCATCGAATGAGGTCGACCTAACCTAAACTGGAGGAAGAAGAAAATACAGAAAGGTATTCATAAAAAAATTATATTACAGAAATTACGTATATCTCTAACCATACATGCGAATGCACAAGCCATTAAGGTCGAGGCGAGCTGAAGTTCACTAGGAACTCAGAGAACAATCCACATGCCATTCAGCACGACTCGACCTGAACTAAAGCAATAATTAAACTACCTTCTCGTAACGCCGATTAGACGAGGACACAATCACTGCATCGACGTGGTTGATGAACAGCAATGAAATACAGTGTGCTATCGATATGCTGAAGACACTCTGAGTGCATCCATAAGACTATTGTACATGCCACGATTTCTCTCGTCATACAACATCTTCCGCCCAATTTTCCCCGCACTACTCTTGCGAAATGATTTCAACCCTTCATCTCAAGCTATGTGAAGTTGCCTGAGCTAGGGCAAAAGGACCATGTCCAAATATGAGTCCCTGGGGCCGTTACCCTTGGGAGACCAACTGATGGGGAGAACAATGTTCTCCGACTTTTTCATGAAGTGCTTCATAGGACTATCGTCAACTATGACAGTATTCTCTCGAAGAAATTGCCCATTAAAATTACTAAATAAGGTGTTCGCATCCTTCACGAATAGGTCCTTGGTGGTGCTTGGCTCCCTGAATGTGACTATCCGGCCTTGTTCCTCACACTTGAGCGTCCTGCAAGACTCCTGCCCAAGTATAATGCGAGGCTTATCCAGACCGACAAAAAGATAATTGACGATTTTTTGAACGGTAAACTTCTTCATCGAGCTCCAAATAGAAACGTGTGCTATCAATCCTAGCTCACGAAGGAAATGAGCGCAATTTGGGCAGACAAAGACCGCCTTCGGTCCCACAATCGCAGGAATCGTGGCGGAGTGCGGTTGGTCTGCATTCTTGACGTGCACAGTCCACCCCTTGTACTTGGCGTCTTCATAGACACACAAGACTCCATTCAAGTCCAAGACAACATTCAGCCACTTCTCGGCGACGGTCACCCTGGACGTCAATGAAATCTCAACATCCTTCGACGTATCTCCACGTTCAGATGGGGGAACCAATCCCTGCTATCAAACGGACAAATGTGCAGCCAGTTACTAAGCTGCACTAACACATTTCGAAACTCAAGGAAAAAGGCAAAATCCAATTGTCGCAAACTATATATGAACACAGAGGTACCTATTAGCACAAAGATCAAGGACGCATGGGCACGAGGTTACCTTTTCCGGCAAAGACAACGTTGGTCCAACAGGGTCTGGCATTTCAATCTCCAGAAGCTGAGCGTCGGGAATAGAGACGTCATCATCTAAGTGCATGGACTTAGATTCCGGTGCACCTCTACTTGTAGCTTCGACACTGCCACAACCAAATGTTAGACATTGTACATGTTGTACAGGAGCAATAGATTTCGGAAGATCATTCGGTCCACTTGAGATAGCCATCAGAGGAGGTTTTGCAATTCAGAAAGGGCCAGACAAATAAGACTTAAAATTTTTACAAAAAAATCCGTATAATTGATTAATAAAATTCAGTACAAAAAAGTCATTATCTTACATGAAGATATGGATTAGCCAAAAAATTGTTTTCTATCAAAAAGTATTGTCTCCCACACTACGGTGTCGTGCTGTAAATACATGCACTGTATAGAATACATATATAATATATGTATTAGAAGATTCTTGTTTCGGAGGAGAAACTTACTGATGACGCTTCCGTTAGCTTCAAGGTGACGCTTGTTAGCAATGGAATTGTGTTTAAGGTGAAAACCTTAAACAAACTTCATTAGTTCGACGTATTCCTTTGGGTTTTAGAGTTTATGTTTAGATTTAGAGTTCGATATTAAAATGTCGAACTGGAGGGTTTTTATGGAGTCACAAGATGTAGAGTCTGATCCGGAGGCAGAGCTAGAGCTTTCTTTGTCACAGCAACCTCGTCAGCCATCTCAGCTAGCGATTTCTACACCTTTGCCTACCTTTGTTACAGATGAGGCCGGACCTTCTCGTCCGTTAAAGAAACCTCGTCTGAATCGTAGGTGGCATGGAAATCTTGATAGAGACGCCCGTGCCTTGGTGATCCTACTTCAAGTAGAATGTGTTGAGCCTGGTACGCATGATGTGATGTTTGAAGCAAGCTACGAGGGCTTAAATGAAGACTAGTATTTTTGTATGAGGAGGCTAGACATAGAAGGTACTGGCCATCAACGTTGGTTGAAAGGACCAGTGAATCCTTTAACCAAGGCTAAACGTGCAGATTATGTGGCCAACACTATCAAGCGCATCCTCAAGTTCTTGCAGATGGAGTAGCGTTCTTCATCGACTTTAGTTTTTACCTCCACTGGTTGTTAGTTGGAGTTTAACTTATAATATATATTTTTTATGTTTCATTTGTATGTTAGAAATAAAAGAATGGGGGTTTAGAAGAAAATTACCACCTAGTTTGACCTTAAAGGTTCATTGACTTTAAAGATGAATAGGAACTTACCTTTGGGTGTTTTTCTTGGGCCAATGGTTGTGTGGGGGTCCATGTGAGGTGTACATGGGCTGATCCTACTCACCTTAGGGGTCTAGATGATAGGTGGGCATCTTCTTGCTCCTCCAAGTCGGGTTTTGTGTGGTGGAAAGTTAGAGTTGTTTTGGGGAAGGTTATTAGGAGTATATGGGTGAAGAGCCGAATGTTTGTTAGGCAAGAACTCTTGTTGTATAAGGAATTTGTTAATGAAAATTTGAGGGTTTCTTCCTTATAAAATTGCGCTTCTATGAACACCTTTCTTGATTGATTTGGAGTTGTGAGTGAAGAGTTACAAGCATGTGAGTGAAGAGTTACAAGCATGTGAGTGGAGGAGGGTCTGCTGCCACCCATCGAAGAGGAGCGGAGGTTCGGGCGATCACCACAGTTTGTGATTTCATCTTCTCTCTTTGAAATTTTCAAGCACTGTAAGGGTTTTCTTAGCTTTCTATAGACATATGACTCGAAGCATTTGAAGTTGTGAGTCAAAAGTTATGTGTTGTCAAATTATAAGGAGTTTGCTGCCTTTCAAATGAAAAGGCCGAGACTTTGCTTGATCATAACTTTTGAACAGTTGTTTAGAATGTTTTGAGATTTAAGGTGAAGTTAGTTTGAAATCTTAGCTCTTTGAAAAGCTATAGTACTTGTGATTTGAACAAAAATTGAAGGAGTTATGAGAGTTTGAGATAGGAGAGGTCTGCTGCCTTTCAATAGAGAAGGCCGAGACTTTGATTGTCCATAACTTTTGGACAGTATCTTAGATTTATTTGAAAATTTTAGGGTATTTGTATTATGTTGTTAGCTTTTCAAAATGCTATAGCACTTAGCATTTGAGTGTGTACAACATCTGTAGTACTAGTTTGAAGACAGCGGCCATTTACAAAAGTTTCTTTTGAAACTATTTGGAGTTTCTTCAAGTTTTTGGGTGAAGAAAGACTCCAAGACTCAAGGCTTTGGAGATTTGAAGAACCTTGGAGGTGTTGTATATGTTGTGGCTTGTGGTTCGACAGGATTGTTTTCTTTTGTTATTCCAAGCTAGTTTTGGAGGCTAGTTGCAATTCCAATTTCAGCTTTGTGAAACTGTTGCGAGCCGTGGTTATCCAGTAAGCGCTCCATTTTGTGTTTGTGGCGACGAAGTGGGGTTAATGGCCCACATGGTCGATCTTTTATGTTGTTCCCACCGGTGAAAGGCGCTTCTTGGTCACCGTGGGTTTGAAGTTTAGGAGCCCATCATCCGGACGGTCACTCGTGTTGGCCGTCCCGTTTTACTCGTCCCAGAACTTGTTTCTTATCACACACCCTTACCTTGGCCCTTTAGAGCCACCTCAGGATAGGCCAACAAGGACGTGATAGAAGATTGAAGACAAGAAGGTTGAAAACAGAAGACAGAAGATTCGATTGAACTCCCTAGCAGACTATTCACAGTTGCAACCAGATACTTCGTGTATTCTCAAAGTGCTCCCCTCTCAACACGACAACGGGCCTCTATCTAAGTACAACCTATGACACAAATCAGCTCGAGTCGAGCTAATTCTATACAAATGACATCGAGTGATTGTGTGGTCAACCTGATGGTGCATCCTGGCCATCTAATGCATGACTCCAATCATCATCAATGGCGATGGCAGAATCCGCAAGCATCTTCGGGCTAGACACCAAGGTCTCTGAGGACCTGCCACCATCAAGTGGAACTCGAGCCATGTCCTCGTCATTAGGTGGAGGTGCAGGGGTGGAGGGGCACTCCTCAGTAGGAGGAGGAGCTGGAGGATCTGCGGAACCTGCAAGAGGAGTGAGAGAGACAAAAGGCACCCCAGTCAATCGTGGAGTGGAGGGTAAGCTTGAGAATCCACTCATCGTTGGTCTTGATGGCGCTTCCCGCAGCAAAAGCACTTGGTCAACCTAAGACGGCTGTACGGATGCTAGAGGCATGGCCCCACCAAGACTGTTGATAATGGCCTCCAGTTTGGAGTCGTTCTTTTGTGACATTGCCACCATAATCTGTCGCAACTCCGCCATCTCCCTAGCCTGCCTATCAAACATCATTTGATCCAATTCCCGCCTCCTCTTCAGCTCTGCAATTTCTGCATCATAGTCGGCGGCGGCTTGCAATCTTCCCCTCTTTCGCTTCTCCCTGGAGGCTGGAGACGGCATGGCAGAGGTGTGAGGTGGTTGACTCGACGACGCTGATGATCCCCGGATGCTTTGAGAGCGAATCACTGGAGGGGTGCTCCGATCCATGGGAACGTCATCGTCGTAGTCGTCATCACCAGTTGCCCCATTGCTGTCGGAGGACTCACACAATATGATTGCAGATGACCTCCGACCGGATGGCGTGCTTGCCTCTCCAGTTGCCTTCCCCTTGCGCTTTGATGACGAAGGCGTGCTTGACCCCGATGGTCGGCGCGGGAATTTGCCCTCATCGACAAAGTATCCTTCTGGAAGAAAATCGTTCTTATCCAGTTTCTTCGCAATGGTTGCAATTTCAGTCCACTGGTTAGACTCCTCCGAGTCCCCCACAGCAAACACATTAACCCCACTCATCTACAAAGTCACACACAGCGTTACATACTATCTGACTACGATAGTATGAAAATTCCCTAACGAGGATACAATGGCATTTCATGTAATGTCAGTAGTAGGTTGTGTCAAGTCAATCCGACCTAAACCGCACATTTCATTTTGAACGTCAAATTTACCATTGATGTTCAGCTTACTTCGAACTCTTCATTCATTATCACGTGAAGTAAATCAAAACATCACCTATTGTGGCTGGAACACTAGGTGGCAGACGACATTCACAGATCAAGTCGACTCGACCTGAATCTCTTACCATGAATTTCTTCTTATTTGCTGCACTCTCAGTGTTTCGCCTAACATTGGACATTGTTGCTATTGGGGCGGCTTCCTTCGGATTGCGTGGCCTCCCCATGAGTTCCCACACTTTTCTGGCTCCCAGAATGTTTGTTGACCACGAGGGCTTCTGCGCCACCAAGTGGTTAACCCTATTGTAGTACGCCGATATCTCCCGTAGTTTTTGGGCATCTGTGGACCAGACCACGTAGCAATCCCATTGACGAAAGTTCTTGACAATCTCTTTGTCACGGTTTTGGTCCACCATCATTTTGCTGGCAGTCACACTGTGTTGCCCATTGATGATGTAGAAGTTCTTCCTTTCAAGTGCTGGCTAGTCCTCCGGCTTTGGCTTCTCGAAGCAATCCACTGGCATGACATACAATGTTTGTTTTGTGGACTTATCTGGCATTTCCCAGAGGTATGTCATCATGTCCTCCGCGAGCTTCATTTCATGGCTACGGATGTTTAAGTCCTCTGAGGCCTTGATGAGTTGCTCAATGGAAATTGTCTTCTTATCCTCTAGGCCAAAGATGTAGGCATCCGTGCAGTGCTTCCAGTAGGCCTTGTATGCTTCTGCGGACGCAATGTAATCATGCGACTTTTGGGCGTCATATGGGAGCGGGACCTCAGTTACCGCGGACACAAAACTCAGCTCCCCTGGTAAAACTGCACTAGGGTCTTGCGCTGCTGAGGTTGATGTGAACTTCCTTTTCCTGGGAGCTCGTGCTAGAGTAGCGGCCTGCATGGACTTTCTTGTCCCCCGACTCTGTTGGGTTCCAGGTGTACCTATTGAGCTCTGTCCCTCCACGTTACTTGGAAACTCCTGGGAGACAGTTCTGACAGTCATGTCTTTCTTCTTCAGCTCAAGTTTCGTCTTCAGAATTGTGAAGTCGTTCAGGAGTGTCTTCAGGCAAGAGTATAGGGCCTTCCCCGTTGCCAACTTCCCGTCCTTTGTCTTGAAGTAGTTGTGGTCAACTTTCTTCTCAAGGTCGAGAATCTCCGTTCTGTACTCAGTCGGTTCCAGCGTTGACAGGAAGTGCAATATGTTGAAGGCACATCTTGAGGAGTCCAAGCGAATAGTGAAGTGGTACTGCTCACTTTCAGGCTGTCCTGTCACAGCTGTAACACACCGAATTTTCAAGAATGGACCACTATCGTGGGCAACGTCCTTTATCTTCTCATCAAAGGATATGTTGAAGAAATGGTCCGTGTCTTTAAATTTTGCAGCGAAGCAAATGAGGTTCTTGAAAGGAATCATGTGGAGACTCCAACTCTAAACCTTTTCGGGATTTTTGAATTCCCAATAGTCTCCGTCATTGTCAAAGTCGTCCCCTTCCTCCCCAGAGGATTCGTGCGCAGAGCGTACGTAGAAGGCCTCCAACTTCTCGATTTGGTCATCCATGCTGCACTCATTTTTCAATCGGGTATTGTTACACCAAGATTTTTTTCTGTATATATTCAGATCGATTCGACCTGAATGTTAGTGCTTGGAGCTTCTAGACTTATTTTCTACATACTTGATCTAATTTACTTCGGTTTGATTCCCTTCGTATGCTTCAAGTCGAGTCGACCTAAATGCAATCTACTGATTCAAATCGAGTTGACCTAAATGTGAATACATGGGGTTATTAGATTTCATCTTCTATGTGTTTCCAGTTACTTGCATTTGGTGTACTTGGATTTGGATCGGTTTGTATCACTCGCTTCAGGTCGGGTCGACCTGAAGTTCTAGTCGAAATATGTGAATGTTTTTCCTAGTGTGATGACATTGTTTAATGTTATCGTATCGTCGTACATGTCGTAGTACGCACTCATCTCACTACTGATCTTACAATTCAGGTCGGTCCGACCTGAATTGCATGCGTTCATTTTGAGAGGTTGATTGTTGTTAGCTGGATGATTATTTGAAATGTATTTGATGATCAATGTGTTAATTGAAGTAGGTGTCTGATATCCTAATATTATTTTATTTGTTGGTACCACTACGTATTTAACGCGTCAGATTGCATAGGGTCCTCTTTGCAGTTCAGGTCCGATCGACCTGATTTGCATCTGATTTTGATTAGGATGTTATTTCTCTTTTAGGATGTAAATGCAAATGTTTGTTTCTTAGTTACTTAGTTGTACAGACAATGCTAGTAGGTGTACATTTCAGGTCGGATCGACCTGAAATGCATGTTAATCTCATATCAATATTATCCATGGACTTGCACGGGCAATGGCATTGATTTGAGAGTGGATATGTTTGAAGAGGCTATGCAATTCAGGTCGATGCGACCTGAATTGTTGTTCGGTTCATGTTACGTACATTATCTTTACAATTCAGAATGTTTGTAGTGGTCAATTTTTTAGTTATACTAGGTGTCTAATTTCCTAATAGTAATTTTATGTTGGTACCTCAATGGACTTGACGCATCAAATTGAATAGTGTCTTCTATGGGGTTTAGGTCGGACCAACCTGATCTGCATTTGATGTTAACAATGATGTTATTTCTTGTCTTAGATGTTAGTGCAATTACCTGCTATTTAGTTGAATCTTCATGCACACAATGCTAGTAGGTGTATAGTTCAAGTCGAACCGACCTGAAATGCATGTTAATCTGATCTCAAAATTATCCATGAACTAGCACGGACAGCAACATCGGTTTGAGAGGCGATATGTTTTAAGAGGCTTCGTAATTCAGGTCGATGCGACCTGAACTGTAGTTTGGTTCATGTAACATTCATTCTTGATACGTTTAAGGATTTAGGATGATACCCGGGTATACCGGGTTGATTCCCGTGAATTTGTGTGGTTGTGAAGCAAACCCTAGACCCTAAGCAATGGACCCTAATGAAACCCTGAACCCTAAGCACTAGACCCTAAACAAACCCTGGACCCTAAGCACTGGGCCCTAAACAAATCTTGACCCTAAACAATGAATGCCTATTTTTGAACCCTAAACCCTAAACAAAGTCCTGTGCATTAAAACTCATCTGGGAATTGACAAATGAAGACCTTGAAATGCAATGCAGATGGATTAATCTCCAAATCCTACAAGATTATCCACATTTTCGACAAATTCAGGAGTTGAACAACGCCAAAACATCAAAAGCAGCAACATCGCAAACCAAAAGACAACCTAGACCAGAAACCAAAGACTAATTGTGCAAACCTACAACATCTCAATCAAGCATGCTTCCATCGAGCAACTCCCAAACCATGAATTCTAACAAAAACCAACAAACCTCAAGAGAACCAAAAAACGCACGTATGCACACGATACATTATGCAACTTAAACCCCACTAACACATTCATTGGACATTGCAGATAGCTTTACAACAATCACAGAAATCACTATTCAAAGCACAAATGGTGCAAGAGAATCGAAATTAATACATACCTGAGTTTCTACAAGCAAGTGCTATGCAACTTCACCCGTAACTGCTTATTATGGACTCCCCAATGTTGTAACTCCAGTGCTATAACCGTCAATCTACAAGCAAAAACAACCCAAATTTAAAAAACATTCATTGCAAACCAAATTCCAAGAAACAAACTACAAACACATTCCAAAAAACCAGATTCATTGCAACAATTAAAAATAAAGATCCAATCTGTTGGGAGCAAATACCTACCAACACAATACACAACACAATCGTCACTCAATCAGATCATTCCAACATCAAAAGAAGCAAATTCAAAACTGATTTCGAAACAATGTGATTTCATCCTCAATTTTTTGGAATTCAAGACTATTTTTCCACAGAACCCTACATCTGGTACGTGAAGCTTCGAAACAAGGTGCCCAACCAATCTACTTATTATTGCAAGGTATTGCAATTCTCCAACACTTTCAATCAAGCTCCATTTTCTTAACTTACATACAATATCCACTACTCCAGAATCCATACATCAAATGCATTCACTCAAACCTCCAATACTTGGGTCTCATAGTTCCATTTTCTTAACTCAACCCTAAATCCAGTACTTTCAAAATCCATACATCAAGTGCATTCAAACGCTCAAACCTCCAACACCGCAGTCTAAAAGCTCCAACAAATTCATTCAAGCTCCATTTCCTTAACTCATATACAATATCTACTACACCGAAATCCATTCATCAAACACGTTTACTCAAACCTTCAAGACCTGCGTCACTAAAAACTTTGCAGTGCTGACCTAGGGAGAAGGGCTTGCCTATGCTACGCCATATGAATCAAACACATTAACACAGAGAACAAAGTTCACAAAAGATCAAGTGAGGGTGAAAAGAGCTAATGCCTCAAATCGCAAAGCGATCAGGCATCCAGGTGCCCAAATCATGAAAGACATTTTCATCAAAATACTAAAACTGATCATGATTTCACGAGAGATTGCAGGCATACTCCTTTTGTTAAAGACAGTGATCTTGGAAAATAAATGTGGTTATTTAATCTTATTGTAACAACTTGAAAACACAAGCACACAATTATCGAGGGATATTCGTATTAGGTTCATAGAAGGAACCACCTGACCTATTGTAGTTTTGTTCGGTATCAGATACCATAATTATGTTCTGCATCGCTTTGGTGTGCAAATTCTCTCTCCGTCTTTATGTGAATCCCATTACTGACATAGAGGTGGGTGTTTCCTATTGGTTTTGCAACCATGAGTTGTATCTTCTGACTGCGCAAGTGTAGATTGTGATCATTCTGGAAGACTTATATATACCTTTGTTTCTTTGTTGGTTACCGTTCGAAACTGGAGACGATGGATGCTAGCCACTTCATCAGAGTTTACAAAAGATCAAGTGAGGGTGAGAAGAGCTGAAAACAATGAAAGGATTCTGCGGGGTGAAGAAATGTGGTGTGCACCTACGCCCGCCGCTGCTGTTGCGCCCGCTGCTGCTGCGTCCTCAAACACTGAAATTCTACCCTAAACCGTAACCCGCGCCCGCTGTGAGCAAGATCCTCCTCCCTCACGAAACAGGAAAACAACAACAAAGAGGAAAGCAGACAGAGCGCTAAACCCTAACCCGCTCCCGCCCAGAGCCCGATACCCTCCGATACCCGCCCACGATACCCTTCTTGTACCCGTCGCCCGAACCAGAGTCCGATACCCTCCGATACCCGCCCACAATGCCCTTCCTGTACCCGCAACGATACCCGCCCCTAAACCCTGCTGTACCCGCCAAGATATCCTCTTCTACCCGCCACGATACCTTGCTGAATCTGCCACGATACCTTGTTGAATCCGCCCCGATATCCTCCTAAACCCGCCCCAATACCCTCCTAGATCCGCCCCGATACCCTCTTGAACCCGGACCAGCCTTGATATGGCCCCTGAACATGGAGACCCACCCCATACCCGCCTCGTACACGTATGATACCCGCCTCGTACACGTATGATACCCGCCTTGTACACGTATGATACCCACCTCATACCCGTCTGGTACCCGCCTCGTACACGTATGATACCCACCTTGTACACGTATGATATCCGCCTCATACCCGACACACCTTTTACTGAAAATGGACCATGCCTTGTACCCTGTCCTCCAGCTTATACCAACCCCTATCATGCATACGTAGAAATTGTATTTTCATACAATGTGATATTACAAAAATAGAGTAGTAGTTTCCTATTCATACTACTAAAATCATAAATCCCTCTGTAATATCACAAATGCTACCATTAATACTAGGGGCTCGTACTTGCTATGCTACGCATTCATTGTATCACATATTAGTAAAATTTTGATACATTTGAATAGAATGCATGATAATGATTTCAATAAGTCTTTAAAATAATTATTTTATAAAATATTTGCAATCATGCATACATAAAAATCGCATTTTCACACAATGTGATATTATAGAAATAGAATAGCAATTTGCAATCACTTCTATCATATCACCTCGAATATCATTTTTCACAAAGGGTGATATTATAAAAATAATATAATTGTTGCAATTCAGGTGATATTAAAGAGGATCCATAGGGTGATATTATAGAGGTAGCAAATTCATGATTGCTTCTCTTGGCTTTCACTTCTTTGCATTTCTTTGATTTTGTGCTTTTGTGAGCTTTGAGCTTTCATAATTTCAATTTTCTATTGCTACTACCACATGATTTGAGAAATTTATTAGATTGAACCAATTGGATTTTACAACAATTAAATTGTTCACAAAGCATTTGAAGTTTACAAGTTCTTCCTTTAAATTCTTCTATTTGGGTTGCCATTGTTTGTAACAATTGAGTCCAAACAAATAGTAAAATTTTGACACATTTGTATAGAATGCATAATAATGATTTCAATAAGTCCTTAAAATAATTATTTTAAATATTTTGTAAATTTTTTTTCAATCATGCTTACATAGAAATTGTATTTTTACACAATTTGATATTACAGAAATAGAGTAGTAGTTTGCAATCACTTTTGTAATATCACTTTTTACACCGGGTGATATTATAGACATAATATAGTTGTTGAAATGAAGGTGATATTAAAGAGGATCCATAGAATGATATTATAGAGGTAGCAAATCCATTGCTTCTCTTGGCTTTACACTCCTTTACACTTCTATGATTTTGTTCTTTTGTGAGCTGTGAGTTTTCATGATTTCAGTCTTCTATTGCTACTACTAAATAATTTTGAGAAATTCATTCAATTGAAGTGATTTTGGATTCCAAAACAATTAAGTTCTTTAGAAAGTTTTTGAGATTTTTATTTGAAGATTTATTTGAAAGTATTACACAACAATTCTTATAAAATTCTAATGATGAATGGATAGCATAGCAAGCGCCAACCCATTTCTTGCTCTGCATTTTATCTAATACATAAAAATTCTACTGAAATTTTGAGGATAAATTCATCGGGTAGGATTCATTGGAAAAATTATTTTAATAGAACCGTATTGCTTTCCTACACTTCTTCAATTGAAATGGATTTCAAAACAAATACTCTAAAAATCATGCTGTATTTAATACAAACCAAACCAATAAATTATATCGGTTTGACGTGGAAGCATGTCCAAAAACGTAACACACAAGTTGCAAATGTTCAAAATAATTAGGATTCATGGAAAAACTTAAATTTAAGACAACCCTATTGCTTCCCCACACTTTTTCAAATGGATTTCCAAAAAAATACTTTAGGATTGATGTTGTATTTAATACAAACAAAACCATTAATTTGTATCGATTTGACGTGGAAGCATGTCCAAAAAAATAACACACAAGTTGCAAATCTTTGCGAAATAATTAGGATTCATGGAAAAATTAATTTTGCGAACATTATAAAAAGAAATTGAAAGTGCATGCAATATAATTCCTTAGTGTGTATAAAAACCTTGAATTCACTTCTAAATTAAATATTTGTTCAATATTTCAAAAACATGATATGAAATGATTTAGTAAACTACAGAAATACCTAAACCTGAGACCCTAAACTCTAGAGACCCTAAACCCTAAAGACCCTAAACCTTGAAAACCCTAAAGACCCTAAATCCTAAACCGTAAAACCCTTATTGATAAAGTCACATGCAAATACTTGGGTGGTGCAAAAGGTTGTGTTTGTCTAAATTTACAAACAGACCCTAACTTCACCAAAATCAAATTGACTTTCAGAAATTGCAAAAGAAAAAAAGACAATGAAGACTTCTTGCCTAGATTCTGTTAGAAATAAAATCTAGAAATTAGTGCTTAACGGTGCAATAAAGCAACCTCATAAGTACTTAATAGCTGTTAGTGGCTATTTCTGTCATGAACAGTGTAGGCGGAAATCAAAAATCAAAGGAATTTGCGGAAGGAGTTCGGGATTTTCAAATTCCTTCCTACAGCTCCCGCCTTCCCATTCGCGCCTACACATTACCGCCAAAATTGTTTTGAATGTCGTTGCGTCCGTGCACATTAGGGTACTCTCCTTCTCCATCGCGAATGCATGGACGTTCATGCGAGATTTCACTTCTCTCATATCATTACTGAACTCTATCAACTTCTGTACTTCTACTATCTAGAGTGTCCGAGTATTGCGCTTCGAGGATCTCGGTGAACGCGCTTGTTGCCTTCCGTATGTCCTCAGGTTAGAAGCCTTCAGCATTTTCAAACATTTTCATTCAATGGATTGCACATAGTTACTTTGTAAGCACATAGTAGTTTTCTGAGTGTGTATAATGTTTTTTTCAGCGCTGCCATCTATTGTCGAGTTCCTAGTTGCTAAAGTTGGCAAAGTGCGTGTGTTTCCAATGTTTATTATCTAAAATTGAGTTGCATGATTATCAGTTCTGGACTTCCTCAAATTTTAGTGACAAGGTCTTTATTCAATGTTCAATTCTCGACATCTGAGTTGCAGAATTCTGAGAGTGCAGTGCCCGATTATCTCGCCGAGAAACCCGGAATGCGGGTTCACGTTTATAGGAGACTGCTAATACAGTGTCCGAGAAATCCAGAACTGTTTAGGTCAAGTCGATCTGAATACGAACAACGGTACATGAATAATTTGTTAATACACTTCAGGTCGAGTCGACCTGAATGTGAGATTGTCTACATTAGTCATTCGTTCATGCAATTGAGGTCGAGTCGACCTGAACTGACCCATATGATAGTAATTGAAGTAATCTAAAACATATCCTAGGTAGATTGAATAGTTCTGTCATCAAATATGTTCATGAAATGATATACATGGCAATTCAGATCGAGTCGACCTAAACCGTATCTATAATTGTAATTTCGTTCAAGTGAAAATCTCGTAGATGTCCTGCTGACATTCCCGATATTCACAGATTCAATCACCAAGAATTCTGTACGTAATGATAATAGTGTGCAGATGGGATTCGGCTCACTGCAAGTCCTCATTTCAATGCGGTTCGAACTGAAGTGTGGGTACTCCCATCACAGACTTCAGTTCGAGAAGTTCAAGATTTTTATAGGAATAAAGTAGGGAATTCCCTGTCGAATTGAGCAGATGAAGATGGGTTCATTCTCTCAAAGTACAAGGGACACTTCAGGTCAATCCGAGCTGAAGTTCAGGATTGTACTCAGTCTTCTTACATTTATATTTTCGGCTAACAAAAATTATACAAGACAGGGGTCAGACACTTCAGGTCGATTCGACCTGAAAACAGAGTTTACATATATCTAAATTTATAAGGAATTTTAATGAATGATGTCAATTGCAGTTGAAACGTAGGCTTTAGAAAATAAGTTCGTTGCTGTCATAGATGTACCTATAACATTTGGTCATTCAGGTCGGGTCGACCTGAACATGAATGAAATTGCATGATCTATACTGCAATTCACTTACCCTATTTCACATTGCATTTTTACAGATATCCATGGATACTATAGATGACCCTGATGACATGGACATGTCATCGGGTTCTGAATCCAGTAAATTCAGACATGATGAAGAGGATTTTATGGCATCTTCAGAAGACGAATTTCAGAATGTCGAAGCAATGAATGTTGGGGTCCTGGAATGCGAAGGTCTACCGCGTCGGCTTTGGAATACTCGAGTTGTCACCTTGTACAATAAGGCTAGAGTGCTTGTGGGTGAAGGTGTCTGTCATAGTGTGAACTCTGACCTCGTTTTGGGTGCCAATGGCCCTCTTGGTGACACCTACGTGGCGATCCACATCTCCAAAACACATAGCGAAGAGGACCTACCAGAGGAATAAGTGTGCTCATTGTTGGCTTGGCCTATTCATCTTGTCCATTGTCATGGAGCTAGCCTTAGAGACCATGAGGCTAGGGACAAATTCAATTGTCTCCAACAGGCTCTCTTAAATCCGCCCTCTTCGACGTCTTCGAGACCATACACAAGTATGGTCCGAAATGCGCCCCGCGAGGCAAATTTGAAATCGAAGGAGTTGCTTACTCAAGATTCCATCCATGTAGTGTGTACTAAAATATGTTGTAGTCGCAACTGTGTTCAGCCATTTCCTAGGGATAAGATTCGAGCCTTTCGTGAACGCATGTATTGCAACTTCACGTTCAAGCACAGGACCTACATGAAAACGGATGTGCACAGGCAGGTGCATGTTGACGAGCGTGGTAGACGAATGGTGTCAATTGACAATACACCGATATGTATGCGAGCGTGGATGCATATAGCTGGGGTCCCTAAGGCCACAGTCTATCGCTACCAATCGTACATGAGGCGTGGTCGAGAGGCAAAGGACCATGGTAATAAGGGAATGGTGAAACCGAGGAAACACACTCAACAAGCTATAGCAACATTGAAGTGCATTCTGGAGAAAGAGGCAGATCACATGCCTCATCGTACGAAGACCCTGAAGTCAGGAGAGAAAATTGTGGCCAAGATCCTACCTTCCACCTTCCAGTGGAAGGGTAAGATGAAAGAACTCAATGCTGTCAATGCTGTTTTTGGACTGAGTGAGGTGTTAGCTTCGAACTTGAGTAAGATTAGGTGCTATAAGTTCCCTGAGTATGAGGTGAAGAAGCCTGGAGACAATTTTGCGCGATGTGGCACATGTGACAAATTGCAAGACCTCAAGAAGGGTGCTATAAGTGGGTCTCACAATGAATTGAAGTATTCTCGGAAGTTGGATAGGCACAATGAGATTGCTCGAGCTCATCAGGAGTTGTATTATGCGAATCGTCACCGTTCAGTAGCTTTTCCACACGAATGCCTCACAGTTATGCACGACAAGATGGATCATGCAAAGACTGCTTCTCCAGTCTTTTCCCACAGGAGTAAGGAGCTTGATGGCCTTGTGAAATTGCATGTGTCTGTCACTAGCATGATTGCTCATGGTCATGGAGATGTGCATTATGCACATTATGGTTTGGATCTCTTTAAACACGATTCAAACTATACAATTGGTTCTATGGCAAAGTTGTTGCGGGATCTGGAATTGCCATCGAAGTCTTCTTCTCGGCAATTATTTTCTGGGTCAGGGTCTTCAAATTTGTTCAGAGCAGTGCTGCAGGGTAAAGAAATGTGCGACGCGTCACTGCCACCACCTCCAATGAATGCAATTGCAGCAGTGCCTTTGCCTCCTATTTTGAAGGTGCAAATGGACAATGCCACCGGCGACAACAAGAATAGATATGTTTTCTGTTTCTGGTCTCTACTTGTTGCTAACAAGATCTTTAGAGAAGTGTATGTCAACTTCATGATTGTTGGTCACACACACGACGACATTGACGCATTGTTTGGAAGATGGAGCATGCTGTTGAAGAAGGAGAACTTCCCAACAATCCTGGTGCTCATGAAGTCATTCATGGATGTTGATTCCATTCCTACTATCCCTCACCTTATAAAGGAGGTGCCTGATTTCAAGCGTTTCATTGTAGGAAAATGGATGGATGGTGATGAAATCCTTGTGGGACACACAAGACTGCAACAAATGAAGTTCTACCTAGACTCTGTTGGATGCCCAGTCATGAAGTACAAATTGAAGTGCACGGATGAAAACTGGTTAGGCAGATAAGGTCAAGCCATTAAGTTGTGGAAAGAAGACGATGAAGGACAGAGTTTGTGGCCACGTGGTGTGCCTTTGCCAGTACCACTCAACCCAATGAAAGGTGTCAATGACATTATCAAAGGTTTATCAGGATTCATAAACTATTGGGACGACTTGTGCAGAGTAGACGTGAGTGGAGAACATCGTAGGCGCTATGAGAATGTGGTGTGCTATTGGTGTGGTGTAAAGGCAGCTCTTCAAGAGCCACTTCCTACTTCTAGTGCTCTAAAAGACGATTTCTGGCCAACAACTTGTATTCAAGTGACAGAAGTTGATCATTTAGATGAAGATGGTGAAGATCTCGAAGAGCATGGAGAGGATGAGCCTTATGTTGGGCCCTTGAGGGATCGTCCACAACCATCCTTTAGGGTGGCTCGAGATGTATACGAAGGGTATTTTGTTGCAGTTCGCCCTGCAGACGGTGACAGCAGACCGGTTTGGATTGCCAGAGCATTGTCTGATCCAAACTCTAACCCCGAGAAACCAAACTGTGTGCACATTCAATACTTTCAGCCAACATCACGCAATCAAGAAGTTCAAGACTTCTATGAAGGATGGGATAGTGATAGAGGTTTGCTTTGGAGGGTTGATGAAACCGAAGAACCTGCGTGGGAGACAACAAACGCTTTAATTATAGCATGGAAGTCTCAAAACAGAAGAGGTACTCGCCAATGTAGAATCAAGATCCCTATAGTTCAAATCGAAATCATCAACCAGAGTTTGGCTTCATATACATGATATGGAGAAATCATGTACATACATTGGATGCATTTTAACTATGACATTCATATAGAGGGTATTGTTTTATTTCTACATCTTATATGAAGTTGTTTTTCATTGCATAAGTGTTGGACCCTTAATATTATAATAGATGATAGTCGTTTCAATTTTTTTAGAGGATATAGGTTTCCATTGATTGATTTTATTTTAGTGTTTGATACTGCATGATTGTTTTCAAGTGTATGTTTTGTGTTTACAAAACAATGGAATTTAAATATAGTCTTTAATATATATATATTTTTTATTCTTGAGCTATATTTTCTCTATTTTTTAATTCATTTTCTTATTTGTTTATCACTAAATATATTTTATTTGAAATTACATTGCTATTGGAGAAAATAATGTAGTGGATATATCCACTATTTATTTGGTTAACATGTAAAGCACTTGTCACATTCTGGGTAGGGGGTCGGTTGGTTGTTACAACTTTCTTGCCGGCAAAGCTCACTTAGTAGCACCAAGTCATGTTTTTTCTCTCATGCGCTCATACAAACCCAATGGGAATCGAACCCGGACCGCTTCAATGAGATGAACAACCCCTTACAACCAACTGCGGAGCTTATGACTTGGTGTTCAAAAGATGTCATTCTCTTCACTTATATAAATTAGAACATATACCCTAAAGCAAACTTCATGTATTTGAACAGTCCATCACTAAAAAGACTCTCATTTTAATGGAAATTGTGTATTACAACTAGCAAAGTTAGTGTTTGCCCACCTAAACTAGTTAACATTACAATTCACTTTTTAGGGCCTAAATGGAAAATATTATTATGAGAGGCCCTAAACCTCTCAAAATATTGAATATTGTGTTTTTTCTTATCTTTCTTGTATACGGTCTATGTTTGTGGGAGGTGTAGGTCCGTTCTTGCGTTTCCGGAACTGAGAACTTACCTTGTGTAGCAAGAGTCGATTTTGTGAGAGTATCCGGATGTACTAACTTGAAGGGGAGATCAACCGGATGGTTCCGGCAGTAGTGTTAGTGTAGTACTGCTCGGATGCCGGTAGAGCCTGCGTGTAGGATACAGCCTTAGGGGAAAGGGGTATTCGAGAGGCTGCTAGCAACTTTCATGTACGGAAGTATTGCAAGACGTGCCCGAATTCTGGATTGCCGGAATTCCCCGTAGAACAAAGTCAAAGCCCTGGCGCAAGCCCAAGAGAGTACAGGAAAAAACACCCGGTCGACAGGAGGCTCAGTGCTCGGTTAAAGGTTAGAATGTCGTTGTAGTTCTTGACCGTCCCTGTGTGATCTAATCCGGAAGGCCTTCTGGATTTGTGAGGCGACGGAACAGGAGGACACTTCCGGTCCCTGAAGAGTTAGGTTAGTGTTAGTATTAGAGAGAAAGAGAGAGAGAGTAAAAGAGAGCGTGTTTCCGGATACGGTAAGTATTCGGACGGTGGATCTGGCCACTCGTCATCCAAACCCAGGGATCCTGGAAGGGGCACTGAACGGTTTCCGGACTTTCCCGGAACCCACCCGACACTAGTAGTCGGACCGGACCTGTAGTCCGGAGTAGTCTGACGGAGAAGAAAGTGAATGCTTAGATTGGGATAGCCTATAAATCTGTAATCCACAAGTCCTCGTGGGAACGATTCCGGAGCGGTTTATTCTAAGTAGACCTTTGATGCGACTTAAGGGCTAACTGGAGGAATACTGGTCCGACTAATCGCTACATGGTACGATTTTGGTGCTGTTGCCGGGGACTTGTTAATTACAGAACTTTTGGTAACTTCCGGTTGAAGTTATTCACCTTGCCGGAGCAGCAGGAAAAATTCCAGATAGAATAAGAACAGAGAGGCGGTAAATTCTTTCTCTATATGAGGTGAGGAACTAGTGAGAGTGAAAGAATTAGAGTCACGACCCGGAGTGTGGCAGCCGAAGAAAGACGGAATCAGAGTACTTCAAGAAGAACTCCCACTAGACGCTCACCTAGTATAGAGCAACTAGAAGATAGCATCGTTATACCTAGTCCACCGGAGGACGTATCAGTTCCAGATCTAACCTTTGAAACTATGCCTAGTTCAAAAGATATTACGGATAGTACAAACAACCCAAGTTCATCCGGACCACCATTGGAAGACTTGGAAGCTCAGCCGGAAGAAATGGCTAGACAAGTCACCCGACTAAAATACTCTACTTTCTATGGTGACGGTAGCCAAGATGTAGATGATTGGTTAGTAGAGTTTAATTCCACTGCCAAAGCAAATCAGGAAGACGATGGAACGAGACTCCGGATTCTTCCCGGATTGCTTAAGGCGGAGACCTTAAAATGGTACAACGATTTACCACACAATGTCCGGACAAACTGGGAACAATTGATAGATGAATTTGTATTGACTTTCAGAGAGGCCGGAGGAGAGGCCAGAGCCCTGGGACGGCTTAGTAAAATAGCCATGAAGATCGGAGAATCTGTTCGTAAGTATGGACAAAGAGTGAAGAGTTTGATTGCCAAACTAACCCCCGGAGTAGCTCAAAGTGTACAGATTTAATGGTATGTGGTAGGGTTTCCGAAAAGAATGGGCTTCCAAATTCGATAGTCCAGACTGGCCACTCTTCAAGAAGCGATGGAGGCAGCCCAACCCTACGAGAATTCCAAGCAGTCTCTACGCAAATCACTGAGGAGGGAGAAGAAGGGCAAGACTGGACGAGACAAGAAGGGGAAGAAGAGCCAAAGGTCAAGCTCGTCCGAGGCCGACAGTTCCGAATCTGAGGAAGAATCTTCCGAGTCGGAAGATAGTGACTTGGACCAGCCTGCAACCAGGAAGTGAGGAAGAAGACATCAAAAGGATATAGACGCGTATCAAACCGAGCTATTGTAAAAGTTAAAGAAGAACCGGAAGTGGAGTCAAAACGAGCGATTAGAGAAATCCAAGAGAGTTTGGCTACCATTAAAGTACAGCTGGCAGAAAGTGGCAAGCAACGACGGATTCTTCCGGCAGCAAGAGCGAACGTTTGGTGTACACGATGCGGACAAGCCGGACACTACCCCAATGAGTGTTTGTGACTGTCTACTGCCTTGGAAGGTACAATTCGTGGATGAAGAGGGAGTAGTTTACTACACTCTTCCGGAACCTGAGGAGGAAGAGGCAGAGGAAGTACCGGTGTACCAAGTTGCTCCATCATATGGATGGGGTCGAGCCCCACAATCGGTCTATCGAGCCCCATATCATCCGAATCCGGAGTACGTAGACTCGGCAGGACGTTACACCATCATGTCACTTCCGGTAACGTCTTATGGAAGACCGTCCCTACCTTCAAGACCACCGATTCCGATGGAGAAGCAGTATGGGGCCTGTTTTAATTGTGGGGATCCGTCCCACTATCTTAATTAGTGCCCCTACCCCAGATCCGGACAAGGCAGGCCTTTACCCTTACCTTGCCAAAACTGCTGGGAATACGGACATCATGCTGAGGAATGTCCGGAACTAGCACGTCCACAGGTTACATTCAAACAAGTGGAGGTGCCACCTCGTGAGAAGATGGCGCTAAATTACGGAAGCACTGAGGGCATCAAAAATCCGGATCATTGACGGTGTCCGGTGGAGCTGACGGAAGAACGGGCGGTTCAAGTCGCCCAAGTAAGCACCCGTAGCTCCACCCGTAAGCGTATAGAAGAAAGAAAGAAGTCTCGACTTCATCGCCGGACAACGGGGCAAGCCGAACTCCAGATCCTTCGGATCATTCCGGAGATTCTCAGAGTGAGGGGGGGATAGCTAAAGATGAGGAAGGGGTGGCAGTCGCTCTCCCATTCCCAGATGTGAGCCAAGAGGTTGGAGAAGAGATTACTCGGACACAAGGACCGGACGACTCTATCCGTGAGGTACTTGTACCGAAGACAATACTCCGACCGGATTCTCGAATCCGGATGGATGAGTATGATATCCTTTAGGATATCAAGGCCCAAAAAGCCAATGTTACTATCGGCCAGTTGTTACATGATAATTCTAATTATTAGAAACAACTGAAGGAGTCTTTAATCCGCTCACGCCGACGAGCAATCCGACTCCCACCTATGGCGATCAACTTTGCGGAGCTAGAAGATTTTGGAGCTCCAGAAGTGACAGTGGAGATTGACGGATGTACCATCCGGAATGTACCAGTGGATGGAGGATCCGGAGTGAACTTAATCCTCAAAAGTACGGCATTCAATCTAGGGTATACCTCCTTTGAAGATACTCAACAGACGCTCCGGATGGCGAATCAATCGCGGGTTATCCCGGTAGGGAAGCTCTTCGGATTACCCACGCAAATTCATGGAAACACCTACGCACTCAACTACCTGGTGATCCGGGTAGGAGAAGGTCAGCCGTTTCCTTTGCTTCTAGGAAGGCCATGGTTATACATGGCCAAGGTTAAGGTTAATTGGGAGAAGAGGGCTTTCATGTTCGGAGATCCTCCGGTCACCTTACCCTAGCGTCCGGAGGAACATCTGGGAGAGACCAGTACGCCAGAAGGATACACCTCCAACTAGACCGAATCCGAGGATTCAGATTCCACTACGGTATACCGAGTTGAGCAATTCCGAGAGACAACGAAAGGAGATGTTGGGTTTTCAGCACCTGTTCCGGAAAAAGGAATTATTCTTTTGGAAGAAGACCTTAAGGATGTACCAGCTGATCGGAGGAGTGGATCCGGAAGCAACTTGCAGACGGAATGCTTCCGCCTCGTCCGGACGGTCACCAGATGTCTTGGAAACAGTTGGTTGACCAATTGAACAACCAAGAAGCGGAGGGTGTCAAACCCATAGCTTCACCAGATGACTATGAGTCTATTTTCGTCGGGGTAAACAAAACCTCCTATATAGAAAAATGACTATCTAAACGGGAACGGAAGGAATATATGATGTTGTTGGAAGAATACTCCGATGTCTTCGCTTGGTCGTCCACAGATCTTACCGACATCCCTCCGGAATTGGGTGAACATGCCATTGATCTAGTTGAAGGAGCCATACCAGTTTGGCAAAGGCAGTACCGCCTCAATCCGAAGTATTCAATGCTAGTCAAGGAAGAACTTGACAAGTTGTTGAAAGCTGGATTTATCTATCCAGTGAATCACTCTAAATGGGTTTCGCCCATTGTGATTGTACCAAAGAAGGTTGGAGCGGACGGAAAGGTAAAGATCCGAGTTTGTCAGGATTTCCGGAAACTAAACGCAGCCACCAAGAAAGATCATTTCCCGCTACCATTCATAGATATGGTATTGGATCATGTATCTGGGAGGCAATGCTTTAGTTTTCTAGATGGATTTTCTGGATATAACCAGGTCTTAATCCGAAGCGAAGATCAGCTAAAAACAACGTTCACCACCGATTGGGGAACGTTTGCTTTTAGCCGGATGCCGTTCGGATTGTGTAATGCTCCTGGTACCTTCCAATGACTTATGATGGATATATTTCAAGACTTCCTTAAATACTTTTTGGAAGTCTTCATAGATGACTTTGCCGTTTTCAACCAATGGAGCGACCACCTCACTTACCTCCGGAAGACATTCCAGCGATGCCGAGAGACTAAGCTCAAGCTACACCCGGGTAAGTGTTTCTTTGGGTTAGCCTCCAGACTGCTCCTAGGACATGTGGTCAGCCAGAGAGGAATTGAGGTGGACTTAGGCAAAGTCCAAGTTATGATCGGACTTCTACCACCCAAGAATCTCCGAGAGTTGCGCGGATTCCTTGGATGCATAGGATACTACCGGAGGTTCATTGAAGGGTACGCCCGGCTTGCCAGTCCATTGACGGAGTTGCTCAAGAAGCAAACAACATACGAATGGACGGAAGTCAGGCAACATTCGTTTGAGGAGTTGAAGAAGAAGTTAATATCGGCTCCAATTTTATCTCCACCAAACTGGAACAAGGAATTCCATGTCACATTGGATGCTTCCGGTTGGTGTCTAAGAGCAATTATGTGGCAGTCGGACGAGAAAAATAAAGAACGGCCGGTTTACTATACCAGCAAGCAAATGAGTCCGGCTGAACGGAACTACACTGCGACGGAACGGGAAGCTCTTGCAGTCATATATGCCTGCAAGAAATTCCGGCATTACCTACTTGGATATAAGGTAACGTTCTACACCAACCACGATGCTTTGAAGTACCTAGTCAACAAGCCGGACCTTTCCGGAAGGCTTGCAAGGTGGATCCTATTATTGCAGGAATTTGACTACAAGGTGGTAGTCAAGTCCGGGAAAAGTAACTCCAATGCGGATTATCTTTCCAGACAAAGAGGACGAGAAGAACCACTAAATCTGACAGATGAGTTCCTGGATGAATTTTCGGAAATTCTCCGACCCGAATCAAAGGAAGATACGGAACCCTTCTCTATATTTAAAAAAAAAAAGAAGAGACAACCCGGATTTCCGAATGATTACGGATTATCTCCAAACCGGAGAATATCTGGAAGGATTGAGTAGAGAAGAGAAGAGTGTATTCCAGCACTGGGTAGCTCCTTATTCTATCATACAAGGGGTGTTGTTCAGACAAGGCGCCGATGATAAGCTAAGAAGGTGCCTAGAACTGGAGTACAGGAAAACAGTCATCCGAAGTCTACATGAAGGACCCGCCGGAGGCCAATTTGCATTAGTATCCACCATCGAGAGGATCCGGGCAGTTGGATACTGATGGCCGACTATGAATAAAGATGTTCATATCTTTGTTCGGAGTTGCGATCCTTGCCAACAGACCGGAAATCCAGTTTTCCGGAATCATTGGATACTTACTCCCATTGTCCCCTTAGTTCCATTTGAAAAGTGGGGTATAGATTTCATAGAACCTATCGCTCCGATAGGTTCCCAATGAAATCGGTACATAATCTTAGCCACCGATTATGCAACCAAATGGATAGAGGCGAGTCCAACCCGAAAGAACGATGCCCGAACAGCTACGAATTTTTTATACGATAAAATCCTAATGCGCACTAGAAGAAACCAAAATTTTCGATGTCTAAGGGAACGGATTTTAGGTGATGTTGAAGAAAACAACCTATGTTTTTCTGTCAACAATTATCTCCATTAATGTTCCATTGGACATCATTATTGACATGAAAAACACAGTTTTTTTTTTCAATGTCACCTAAAATCCGTTCCCTTTGACGTCGGCTGTTTTTTTGAATGTCACCTAAAACAAGGTTTTCTTATAGTGGCGGTATGGTTGTCCTTTAGAGATAGTTAGTGATAGAGGAACTCATTTTTTAAATGGAATAATTTCTGCACTAACCCATGGGTATCGTATTAAGCACCGGAAGACGACGCCCTACAACCCCAAGGCCAACAGACTCACGGAGAGAGCGAATGGAATTATCGGAGGCATCCTAAATAAGGTAGTGACCTGCCACAAGACGGACTGGGACCGGAAACTTAGCTCAGCCGTCTTCGCATACAACACCACCCAGAAGAGTACTATCGGTAAGACTCCCTTTTTCTTATTATTTGAGAAGGAGGTATTGCAAGGAATAGAGACGGAAATCGAGACGTTCCGGATCTTGGCAGCTCGTTTTGGGAAGAGATCAGAGGATCCTCAATCTCGCCTGGTGGAGATTGAAGCACGGGAAGAAAGCAGAGGGGATGCTCTGGACCTCACTGTTCAAAACCAGAGACGCCGGAAGCAGATATTTGATTGGAAATTACCAAGGGGGACCGGCATCACTGAAGGATGTTTGGTCCTATTGTATGATAGCCGGTACAAAGATTTCTCGGGTAAGCTTCACACTCGATGGATCAGCCCATACAAAGTAGTAAGATTTATCCAAATGGATCTTTACAACTTTCGGACTTAGATGGGAATCCTCTGGACACCCGGACTAATGGATCCCATGTTAAACTCTACCTACAGGATTTATCCTTGTAGGGGTCCACGGGGACGTTCACAGGTGAGGAAGGGGTAATGTGGGAATGCGATCCCACATGCTAGACCCATAATACTAGCATATGACGGAAAAATTCAAAAATTATCTCCTTCAAAAGGAACGTTTCTGAGTTCTCTTAGGAAGTTAGGGCTATTTCGGAAAACCGGATTTCCGGATTCGGAAAAATTTCATTAGGGCTAAAAACCTAATTCCAGAACTCTAGAAAGTTCCGGAAATCGGATGACGGTGTTGGCCCTAAAAACCGGAAACCGGATCCGTACTAGGGATAGGGTTTTGCCACCAAAACCTGTTCCGTACATCGGGCCAGTATACGAGGGGGACTGTAGCCGGCAGTGGGCATGCGTAACTCTTTGTTTGTTCTCCCGTCGGTGTATTCCGTCTTCCTAGCTTTGTTAGAATTCCGGTAGATTGAGGGACTGTCTGAGTTGCGATCGTGCAGGGGTTACCGGAGTGAAAGTTTGTGAGCAGAGAGTTAGGGAGAGACTATGTGAAGGCTGCTTGTGAGCACGATGACTTCTAGGGCAAGCCGGCGGAAGTTGAAGGATCTGCCTGAGGACTCGGAGGACGAGATGCCGCCACCGGTGCCTCGGCTGAGGACCATTCCGGTGATGAAGGTGGTTCCGAAGATTCCGACAGAGGAGGACCGGTTGGTGCGCCTACAAGAGAACCTCACCAACATGGGGTGTGACAGACTCCTAGAGGTGCCATGGGGTATCCGTGAGGAGAGTCTGGTTTCTGACATCCTTCGTCCGAAAAGTGGCATCTTGGATACCACCATCCGGGCAAAGCCAAACTTGTGGACGGTGAACACCTAGAGGGCCGTCTACAAGTTCCGGGAGGCGCCGGACAAGGTTATGGAGAAAAACCAGGAGGTGATGGAGGGCGAATTTCGGGCGCCCGCCAACCCGAAGGAAGGTCACCAGGTGTCGTAGCACAAGAAAGCAAAAATCCTTCTCTAAGGCTCAATATTTCTTAAAAGAGGCCTTAAAGTGACTCGAGTATCGTTCCCACGAAGATCGAATTTCCTAGGTTTACAATTACCGGAAAATGGTAGAGTGATGGTTACGAAACACACACAAATACAAAACCCTAAGCAAAACAATAGACCGGAACTTCCACTTGGCCTTCTTGTTTCCTTGGACAAACACGACCGGATCCCTCTGGTCCAACAATTACTAAAACGCGTTAGACCGGATCTTCCCGATCTAACAACACTGACCGGATTGATTCCGGTTTAACACCCACTTGTTTATCACATAGACTCTCTAATTGGTTAGTTTACGACACCACAGCTTTTCACTACCCGGTAACTCTCCCAACACTTCTATTCACATACCTTTGGTAGTTACATGTATTTACGTTTTACAGACCGTAACCGGAATCCGCGTTTCCATAGATCTAACCTTAACCTCTAGTATTCACATTCGGTCTAGATCTCTACTCATAACCATGTCGATTTTAACCTCTCGAAGAGGGATCTGCTTAATTGGGATTTAGGAAGGAAGCTTAACTCCTATCCTCCGATTTTAAAGTGTCAAAAGTTTCACTATGTGATCAAACTTTCAAAAATAAACTTTCAAATCCTACAAATGACAAAACAGACCGTCTTCACAACTGGAAAGGAAACGCAGTCGTGTCCAGCAGGTCACGCAAGCCGGTCTAATTCCTCCTAACCAATGCTACAACGACAGCCTACTAAGTTAGTCCTAAATCCGGTCTGAACTAGCGGGGAAGAGAGGAGAAACGAGCGCTGCGGAGGCATGCTAACCCTTACTCTTTCCAGAGAGTACCCCTCCTCCGTACTCCTTCCGAGTCCATTCCTAGTCCACACTAGAGATCCCTTTTGCCTCCATCCACACGCACTAATTCAATAGTTACTGGACCGGATAAACTCAGCATCCGCGTACACCTTGTATCCACTTACACTCACTTTCCAGCCTGGACTTCCAAAACACGAACAAGTGTCAAGTACACACAACTATGATTTGTTTCAATCACGCCAAGAGCGAACTCCCAGGTATTCATGAATATAAGAAGGTAAGATAAAGATGCACACCGGGACCAAAGAAGTCCCGGATTTAAATACTAAACTACTCCCTCAAAATCCTAACCTACAAGTAACGCTCCAGCCAACCAGGGCCAAACACGTTTCATTCCCTTACTATTTTCTAGCCCTATTGACTTTCACTCAAACTCCCACTACTTCCGCTAAAAGTGGATCTCAGATCCTATAATTACGGACCCGATCACTTTCCAACTGCTAGTGGCCGTGTCACTCAAAAAGTAAACTTCCTAATTATGTACAACTATCCAAAAACTTCAGATTTTCACCACCCTATCCTCAAAAATTTACCCTACGTAACTTTCTAAGTTTTTAACTTCTTCACAGCCGGCTTCTTTCCGATTCCGGTCTTCTGTCCCTGGCGTACCTTATTCCGAGCAGCGAGCTTCTTCTTCTTGGATGCTGCAGCCTTGGTTGCCCGAGTCTCTGCCAGTGCTTGATCCGGGTCAGAATATGGCTCCGAGTCCTCCTTAGTACCAGATTCTTCATCCTCGTCCTCTTCTTCTTCTTCCTCCTCGTCATCGTCCTCTAGAATCGTCCTCTTCTTCTGTGCTGACATAATCGGAGGCTTCTTCTTCTGCGTGGTTGGTGTGGGCGGAACATTGGCCCTAGCACTCTGAGGGGTGGTTTCCTCAATCGTTCTACCCTTCCGGATCCTTGCCCTTGTGATCCGGTCTTCCTTTCCTCCATTGACCCAGTTTTGCTTCCCAAAGCTAAGTTGAGTGGGGTGGAAGGAAATACCTTTTGTGTCTTTGTAGGAGGAGTTGGAGAAACTAGAGATAATTCATTTAGGTCGATAAACTTGTTGCTCAGCCCTGTTTTGGGCACGTTCTTCTTCTCGGATGGTTTCGGTCCAGATCTCGTCTTCTCTTCAGCTGCGGCCTTCACCTCCTCCGATGGTTACCTCGCCTTGCTTGTTGTCTCCACTTCTCCAGTCTTCTCTTCCTCAACAGCTTCTATTGCTCGCGCTGCATTAAGAGCAACGTCCGTTACTTCCCCTAGTAGGGAAGTCATTTCTCCTTTAGACTCCGACCGGATGGAAGAACTTGGCACGTCCTCCACCTTGTCCTTTGCCTTTACTTCTTCTTCGATGACCGGAAGGGGTGCTGGTGCGAGTTCCGGTTCTGGTTCCGGTCCCTGCTCCCGCTCTCTTCGTTCTTCTACCTCCTTCATCACATCGCGTAGTGGCTCCACTATTGCCTCCATCTTGTGGTGGTAGGACACTAGCGCCATCATCAGGTTGGCTGGAATTTGCTTTCCGGTCTCCATCACCTTCTCATCAAACAACATTGCTTTGTTGACTGTTGATAACTTCGCCCAGATTGCCTGCCATCCGTTTCCGGTCTCCGGTCCTTTATTTTCTTCCAGTTTCCGGTTTCTAATAAAAATCACTCTGACCTACTCCTGACCTATCTATGCCGTTTCCGAACTTTTGGTTTCCAATTTCCGGTTACTTCTGTTAACACTATTATCTATTCTAAAGTAACCCTATTCCGGTATCCGGTTCCTAACTACTTACGGTCTACTTTTCTAACGAAAAACAAAAAAAAATAGGGAGTAAGAAGCTCTATTCCCCTTATTTCCCTTCTAAACCTAAAGACTGGTTTCCCGTGCTCCCACATTACCCCATTTTCACTTGTGAGCGTCCTCGTGAACACACTGAAATCTAGTTTTAGACCTCGGTGAAGTCTGAAATTTACCTATCCTAAATCTGGGTTAGAAAATGATTCTAGATTGTACTTCTTCACTCTAAACCCATTGACTCTGGTATCCATTTCAACTCCTCCTAGATCTTCCAATTGGAGTGACCCATTGGGGTAAATTTTGTTTACCTTATATGGACCCATCCATCTGGTATGCAACTTACCCGAAAAGTCTTCATGTCGATTATCGTATAATAACACAAATCCTCCTTCTTCGACTCCATGACTTTTGGGTAACCTTGCATCGAAATCACTCTTGCGTTTGGATTGAACTACTAGAGTTCTTTCCAAGGCTTCCGACCGAGCTTCCTCCAAATCCTCGATCGCTAGCAACCGGATTTGCAGATTCCGATCTTGAACCCCTCCTCTTACTGCCATGACTCGATGTGTCTCTACTTCCATCTCAATCTTGTGCAACGCCGTCTGTCCAAACACCAGGAAGAAGGGACTCCTTCCCGTGGTCGTTTTCTCCGAAGTGTTATAGGCGTGCACCGCGGAAGGTAGTTTCTGGTCCCAGTCAGTTTTGTAGGCGGAAACCATCTTCAGCAAACTCCTCTCACTGATCCCGTTAGCTCGCTCCGTTAATCCGTTGGCCTTTGGATTGTAAGGAGTCGTCTTCCTATGCTTGATCATGTAGGTTGTTGTGATGGCCCGGATCATGTCATTTAAGAAATGCGTTCCTTGATCGCTGACCAGCTCTAATGGATGTCCAAACCGCATCATGATTTCTTCAAATAAGAAGGATGCTGCTGTTGTAGCATCATTCCTCCTTGTGGCCTTCGCCTCTACCCACTTGGTAGCATAATCTGTCGCTAAGATTATGTATTTCTTCTTTCTGGCAGTGACTAGATTAATTGGTCCAATGAAGTCGATCCCCCATTTTTCAAATGGAGTGAGAGGGATGATCGGGGTCAATGGCCAGTGATTCTTGAAAGAAGGTGCGCCCGTCCTCTGACACTGATCACATGTGGCGACAAATGCTTTCACATCCCTTATCATCGAAGGCCACCAGTATCCGGCCATCCGGATCCAGTTTATGGTCGTAACACCTGCAAAGTGTCCCCCCGAGGGACCAAAATGTAGAGCCGTCATTACCTGCTTCCTCTCCTTCTTCTCTAAACACCTTCGCAACTAGTCATCCGCCCCCATCTTGAATAGAATGCCTTGTATTAAAGTATAAGGAGCTACCTTCTGTTGAAATACAATCTTCTCTTCAAGTGAGTATCCTTCTGGAAATTTCTAGAGATACTGTAGTATTTCTTTGAACTCTAAAGTTTCCACTTCACCAAAATGGAACACCGCCACTTCCTTCATTTCTCCAGAATCCGGTTCCGGTCTCCGCACTCTCTCTTGAGGAAACTCGTCCGGGAAACTGGCAGAAATGTCATCGGCCACTTCCATACCTCGCTGCCTAGAAAGGTAATCAGCATTCTCATTTGCCTTTCCAGGTTTAACTACCACCTCGTAGTTAAACTCTTGTAGCAGAAATATCCACCTTGCTATCCAACCGGAAATATCCGGTTTATTTACTAGATACTTCAAGGAATTGTGATCCATATGGAAAACAACCTTATAGCCTAGCAAATAATGCCAAAACTTTCTGCAGGCATACACCATGGCTAGAGCCTCCCTCTTGGTCGTGGTGTAATTCTTCTCAACCGGGCTCATCTGTCTACTCGCATAGTAGACCGGATGCTCAGACTTCTCCTTAGACTGCCAAAGGATTGCCCCTAGGCACCATCCTGACGCATCCAAGGTGACATGGAACTCCCGAGTCCAATCTGGTGGAGAAAGGAT
Organism: Climacium dendroides; assembly: GCA_950106755.1. Lineage (NCBI taxonomy): Eukaryota > Viridiplantae > Streptophyta > Bryopsida > Hypnales > Climaciaceae > Climacium > Climacium dendroides. Next base: position 181,226 of record CATNNA010000013.1, on the reverse strand, counting down.
TGGTGCCTTCACCAACCGGCTCTTCAAATCTTCAAAGGCCTGCTGTCTTTCTTCCATCCAGATGAACTCGATTTCCTTCTTCAAGAGTTCAGTTAATGGATTTGCTAGCTTTGCATATCCATCAATGAATCTCCTATAATATCCAACACACCCTAGGAATCCCCGGATCTCCCTTACACAGGTAGGTGGAACAAGGGCTAAGATTGCCTTGACCTTTTCAATGTCAACCTCTAGTCCTCTTTCACTAACTACATGACCCAATAAGATCCCGGATACAACTCCTAGGAAACACTTACCCGGATGTAGCTTTAATCCGGTCTCGCGACAGCGGATAAAAGTCTTCTCCAGGAACTCCAAATGCTGCTCCCTTGTACTAAACACTACAAAGTCATCAATGAACACTTCCAAAAAGTACCTAAGAAAATCTCGGAAGATATCCATCATGAGCCTTTGAAATGTTCCAGGTGCATTGCATAGACCGAATGGCATCCGGTTGAAGGCAAACATCCCCCATTCCGTTGTGAACGTGGTCTTCAACTAGTCCGCCAATCGAATGAACACTTGATTATATCCTGAGAATCCATCCAAGAAGCTGTAACACTCCTGACCGGAAACATGATCCAGGATAATATCAGTGAACGGCAGAGGGAAATAATCCTTCTTTGTCGCAACATTTAGTTTCCTGAAGTCTTGACAAACCCGGATCTTCACTTTTCCATCTGCTCCTATCTTTTTGGGTACAACAACAATGGGCGACACCCATTCTGAGTTGTTGACCAGGTAGATAAATCTTGCCTTCAGTAGACTATCAATCTCCTCCTTAACCATGAGTGAGTACTTGGGGTTCAACCTATACTGACGTTGCCTGACCGGAACAGCTCCCTGAATGAGATCTATCCGATGCTCCCCCAAATCTAAGGGAATACCACTCAAATTTGAAGACGTCCAAGCAAAGACATCTAAATACTTCCTCAGCAAGTACACAGACTTCTTTTGTTCTACTGAATTTAGAGATTTTCCCAGGAAGAAGGCTTTTCCTTCCTGAACTTCTACCTTCTCATAATCGGAGGGGTTAACAATGTTTTTGACCGGATCCGGTCCCTGCTCCTCTAATTCAGTCCGGATCTCACTCCAAGGATGGTCAGTTCTCCCGTCTTTCAAACTAACAGTGGATAGTTTACCTTCTTCGATTTACTGCTTGATCCAGCTTGACGTCAGTGGGACACTTGCTTCTCCCAAAGATTTGTCCTCGACTTGTTTCTCTTTCTGCTTTGACAGGATCTGCTCCTCGGCTTCTCCAAATTCCAAGACCAGAACCGGAAAGTTGAAATCAACTTCCGTAATTCCGTCAAATTCTTGGACAAAGTAGGATGAAATGTTGGAAGAATCCTCAGCCTTCGACCAATCAGTTGTGTAACCCTCTAATTCACTTGTTTTTCTAAGATGCTCTTCAAAACTCCAAAGGATCCGAATACTGGGTTTCCCAATTACGAATTCCTTGCATCCCCAATCCACGATCACCCTTGCGGCATACAACCATGGTCTTCCAAGCAAAATTGGAAATGGTCTTCCTTTGTCCACCCGTATGATGACAAAGTTCAACAAGTAAGTCAGTTCTCCAATCCGGGTCGGGACCTGAGAAAGTCATCCAACCGGAATCACTCTGGATTGATCCGCCATTCTCAACACTTGGTTGGTTTGCTCAAACGTGGTGAATCCCAAGTCGAATGCCGTATCCTCCAACATCAAATTTACTCCTGATCCTCCATCTACAAGTACCTTAGGGATGGTACAACCTTCCACTTCTACCACGACCTCTGGTGGACCGTAATCTTCTACATTGGCGAAGTTGACAGCAACTGCCAGAAGTCTAAAATTCCTCTTCCTTCTCTTCAGCCATGCATCTTTGATTAGCTTTTGGTAGTTGGCGTTGTCATCAAGCAGTTTGCCAATGGTGACATTGGCTTTTTGCTCCCTAATGTCTTGCAAGATGTTGTACTGACTACACACCCTTTCTGGTTGAATGAAAACTGGGGTGTCATCGAATCTAACTCGTTTCGGTGAACTAGGTGGACCGGAAACCGGAACTTCCCTTTCCTGTGGTATAGGATTGGGTTGCTCCAGGTCCTGTCTCACTTGCTTGCTGATGTCCTCAGCAACCTCTATAGGCTCTACCCCATTTTTTGCGTTTGCTAAGGGTGGTCCTAAGTTGGATTCATCTGAGTGATGAGAATCACTTGAATCCGGTTCCCAACTCCTAACTATTCTATTTTTCCTACCAGGTCTTTTCCTACGCTTTTCTATTCTATTTTTCTCGGTGGAGCTACGTGTACTTACTCTATGGACTAATGACTCTACTAACGTAATATTCATTAAAATGAGAGTATTCCACCGAAATGAGAGTTACAGAAGTCTAATTTCATTTGAAAACGGAGAAGAGAATTCCTCAAACAATATTCAAATCATACAAGAATTAAAATCAGGTGAACACAAGTAGGAATCAAATATCAGAACCACAAGGTAAATGTTCATATTGACCTTTCACTTGTACACCATGAGTTGTTCCATACATCTTCAACTATACTTGGCTAGGTCCAGTGACACTATATTACAGGCAACGAACTATAAAGGCCAGTAATGTAGTTCATTACATTGTTCTGCGTACACTATAAAAGCTACGAGTGTGATTCACTCGAGCTCTGAGTTCTTTTGTAATATGCACATTGAGCTTTCATGAAGCATGAATGTATGACTCTACACTATGAACAAGTACTATACGTGTCATTTACTCTTGAGCTCCACAATTGCCTTTGTCATCTTCGGCCTGTGGTTGTACTTGCTTGTAATTCATGAGCTTGGAAAGCCCTCCTACTTCCTTGAACATCTGAAGAAGGACCCACGTCCTCACCATATAGTTTCCGCTGTATTGCTCTATCGCAAGGTGAGGACAACATCGGTGTAGCAAAAACATCGCTAGACTTTATGGGTGATGGAGAACATGATTTTGGACGATGTGGAGCTGAACCCGGGGGACTATCCACCACCCCATCATCAACGGTCTTTAGGGAGAAGTCCATTATCGAATTTGCAGTGGCAGCCGAACACATGAAGTTTCATATACTCAAAATTAGATTCTGCCTGTAGTCGGAGAAAGAGTCAACTCATGCAGTGCACGGAAGACTGGTGTGCCGAACTAGAGAGGACGACGTTCCCAAATTCTAAGAAAAGAAAGAGATTAGAACAATTCAATCAAAAACTGTAATTGTCATTACATTTACAAGTAAACTCCAATAGCAAATATGCAGTCTAGGAAGTCTTGGCCATCGAATGAGGTCGACCCGACCTAAACTGGAGGAAGAAGAAAATACAGAAAGGTATTCATAAAAAAATTATATTACAGAAATTACGTATATCTCTAACCATACATGCGAATGCACGAGCCATTAAGGTCGAGGCGAGCTGAAGTTCACTAGGAATTCAGAGAACAATCCACATGCTATTCAGCACGACTCGATCTGAACTAAAGCAATAAATAAACTACCCTCTCGTAACGCCGATTAGACGATGACACAGTCACTGCATCCACGTGGTTAATGAATAGCAATGAAATGCAGTGCGCTATCGGTACGCTGAAGACACTCTGACTACATCCATAAGACTATTGTACATGCCACGATTTCTCTCGTCATACAACATCTTCCGCCCAATTTTCCCCGCACTACTCTTGCGAAATGACTTCAACCCTTCATCTCGAGCTACGTGAAGTCGCCTGAGCCAGGGCAAAAGGACCATGTCCAAATATGAGTCCCTGGGGCCGTTACCCTTGGGAGACCAACTGATGGGGAGAACGACGTTCTCCGACTTGTTCATGAAGTGCTTCATAGGATTGTCGTCAACTATGATAGTATTCTCTCAAGGAAATTGCCCATTGAAATTATTAAACAAGGTGTTCGCGTCCTTCACGAATAGGTCCTTGGTGGTGCTTGGCTCCCTGAATGTGACTATCCGGCCTTGTTCCTCACACTTGAGCGTCCTGCAAGACTCCTACCCAAATATAATGTGAGGCTTATCCAGACCGACAAAAAGATAATCGACGATTTTTTGAACGGTAAACTTCTTCATCGAGCTCCAAATAGAAACGTGTGCTATCAATCCTAGCTCACGAAGGAAATGAGCGCAATTTGGGCAGACAAAGACCGCCTTCGGTCCCACAATTGCAGGAATCGTGGCGGAGTGCAGTTGGTCTGCATTCTTGACGTGCACAGCCCACCCCTTGTACTTGGCGTCTTCATAGACACACAAGACTCCATTCAAGTCCAGGACAACATTCAGCCACTTCTCGGTGACGGTCACCCTAGACGTCAATGGAATCTCAACATCCTTCGACGTATCTCCACGTTCAGATGGGGGAACCGATCCCTGCTATCAAACGGACAAATGTGCAGCCAGTTACTAAGCTGCACTGACACATTTCGAAACTCAAGGAAAAAGGCAAAATCCAATTGTCGCAAACTATATATGAACACAGAGGTACCTATTAGCACAGAGATCAAGGATGCATGGGCACGAGGTTACCTTTTCTGGCAAAGACAACGTCGATCCAACAGGGTCTGGCATTTCAATCTCCAGAAGCTGAGCGTCGGGAATAGAGACGTCATCATCTAAGTGCATGGACTCAGATTCAGATGCACCTCTACTTGTAGCTTCCACACTGCCACAACCAAATGTTGAACATTGTACATGCTGTACAAGAGCAATAGATTTTGGAAGATCATTCGGTCCACTTGAGATAGCCATCAGAGGAGGTTCTGCAATTCAGAAAGGGCCAGACAAACAAGACTTAAAATTTTTACTGAAAAATCCGTATAATTGATTAATAAAATTCAGTACAAAAAAGTCATCATCTTACATGAAGATATGGATTAGCCAAAAAATTGTTTTCTATCAAAAAGTATTGTCTCCCACACTAAGGGTCTCTATCTAAGTACAACCTATGACACAAATCAGCTCGAGTTGAGCTAATTCTATACAAATGACATCGAGTGATTGTGTGGTCAATCTGATGGTGCATCCTAGCCATCCAATGCATGACTCCGATCATCATCAATGGCGATGGCAGAATCCGCGGGCATCTTCGGGCTAGACTCCAAGGTCTCTGAGGACCTGCCACCATCAAGTGGAACTCGAGCCATGTCCTCGTCATCAGGTGGAGGTGCAGGGGTGGAGGGGCACTCCTCAGTAGGAGGAGGAGCTGAAGGATCTACGGAACCTGCAAGAGGAGTGAGAGAGACAAAAGGCACCCCAGTCAATGGTGGAGTGGAGGGTAAGCTTGAGGATCCACTCATCGTTGGTCTTGCTGGCGCTCCCTGCAGCAAAAGCACTTGATCAACCTAAGACGACTGTACGGATGCTAGAGGCATGGCCCCACCAAGACTGTTGATAATGGCCTCCAGTTTGGAGTCGTTCTTTTGTAACATTGCCACCATAAACTATCGCAACTCCGCCATCTCCCTGGCCTGCCTGTCAAACATCATTTGATCCAGTTCCCGCCTCCTCTTCAGCTCTGCAATTTCTGCATCATAGTCGTCGTCGGCTTGCAATCTTCCCCTCTTCCGCTTCTCCTTGGAGGCTAGAGACGGCATGGCAGAGGTGTCAGGTGGTTGACCCGACGACGCTGATGATCCCCGGATGCTTTGAGAGCGGATCACTAGAGGGGTACTCCGATCCATGGGAACGTCATCGTCGTAGTCGTCATCACCGGCTGCCCCATCGCTGTCGGAGGACTTACACAATATGATTGCAGATGACCTCCGACTGGACGGCGTGCTTGCCTCTCCAATTGACTTCCCCTTGTGCTTTGATGACGAAGGCGTGCTTGACCCCGATGGTCGGCGCGAGAATTTGCCCTCATCGACAAAGTATCCCTCTGGAAGAAAATCATTCTTATCTAGTTTCTTTGCAGTGGTTGCAATTTCAGTCCACTGGTCAGACTCCTCCGAGTCCCCCACAGAAAACACATTAACCCCACTCATCTACAAAGTCACACACAGCGTCACATACTATCAGATTACGATAGTATGAAAATTCCCTAACGAGGATACAATGGTATTTCATGTAACGTCAGCAGTAGATTGGGTCAGGTCGACCCGACCTGAAGTTCACTCTCGGGCACTCAATGGCACCGGTCAGGTCGAGCCAAATTATGGAGGAACACACTCCAGTCAATGCTACGAGTCAGGTCGACCCGACCTGGTTTCTATCACCTTATAATTTCAAGAAGAAATACATGTTCATTTTATTCAAGTCGAATCGACCTTAACCATAGCCAAAACATTACATTGTGGAATTCATTGTGTTCAGGCTTACCATCGCAGCACACGTGAACTTCGACCCAGTGAAGAATGACATTACGCTTGCTCCAAGAGCGCAGAATTTTTTCACAAGATTGAGGAAGAACTCCATCTGTAGCTCAGTATTATTAATCCTGAACTCTAACTCGTTGTAAGCCCCGGGCCTCGTAAATGTTTCAGTATTGGGAGCATCATAGGAAGACCTCATTTTCACCGTCCTAGCATTGCTTGGGCTTTGCAGGATGGTCAAGTAAATTGGTTCCACCGCCTTCTTGCTTCGTGCAGACAAGTCACCGATACGCTCATTGGGTGAGGGCATGTAGTAAGAGAAACTCATGGAGTACTCTTTCAACGCGGGATTGTTGTCTATGAAGTGAAGTGCTTGCGTTTGCTCGGTGAGGTCGGAACAAATGAGCACCCACACCGGAATGTCCTCGACAAGGGGCTGGCCCTTTTCTTGGAAGGACTTGACAACTGCAGCGAAGTATGGATCGGCTGGCGTACACTTAGACTTTGACACCACATTCGGGGTGTAACGCAGGTCCCACACTCCAAGCTTGATGTCCTTCACGTTCTCTGCAATGAACACGCCTCTAGGCCAATCCTGGTGCGTCTTATACATAACGTCATATGGACGATAGTACGCAGTGGATTTTGGAGGCACAAAATTGTTTCTCTGCTGTAGGAAGACCCGGAAGAACTCAGCCGCGTACATTGACATCTCCTCAGCGCTCTTCCCCTTTGCTCTTGACTGCTTCGCCTCCATCTAGTATTCGTTCCCTGGCTGCTCTAGCAGCACGTTCATGGTGGCACTTGTGAAGTTCCGACTTCGTTTGAACTCCCTCCACTTCTCGTGGTTCAGCTCGTTCAAGGAGGACATGAGCCCGAGACTTGCGTCCAGGGCGTGAAGCTCCATCTTCACCTTGTGCTTGCGCTTCCTTCTCTCCACCCACTCCCTAGCAATGTAGCAGCTCTCCTGTACAACAGAGAGAAGCTTGATTGTGACCTTCAGGTAGTCCTTGTTCTTGCTCCCTGGATTCTAATGCAGAATATGTTTGGCCAGCTTCCACAAGTCATTGAAGGAAAGGTTTCCGAGCACTTTGAAGAACTCATGCGTCAGATTCCCTTGCTCGGGCTTCCAAGTGGCCTTCTCGTTGTACTTCAATCTAGTATTGGGGTCTATCAACTCCCCATGCGCAGCACTAGAAATGACCTCGCTCCACAGGTTGTACACGTCGTCCGGAGTTGTGATTATCTTCAGCTCGTTTCGGATCTCGAACTTCTCCTTGGCGTGATGGCGTCCTTGCCTTTTGCAGCCTTCTGGGCCTTTAGTACATCTAGCAGAGCGAACCGCTTGTACATTGCCGATGAGAATTCCTGCAACGCAATTTTGTATGTCACGGTCAATTTGGAGCTCTCTATTCAACTCGGACCGACCTAAACTACACATTTCATTTTGAACGTCAAATGCACCTTTGTCGTTCTGCTTACTTCGAACTCTTCATTCATTATCACGTGAAGTAAATCAATACATCACCTATGCTGGCTGGAACACTAGGTGGCAGACGACATTCTCAGATTAGGTCGACTCGACCTGAATCTCTTACCATGAATTTCTTCTTATTTGCTGTACTCTCAGCGTTTCGCCTGATGTTGGACATTGTCGCTATTGGAGCCGCTTCCCTCGGATTGCGTGGCCTCCCCATGAGTTCCCACACTTTTCTAGCTCCCAGAATGTTTGTTGACCATGAGGGCTTCTGCGCCACGAAGTGGTTGACCCTATTGTAGTACGCCGATATGTCCTGTAGTTTCTGGGCATCTGTGGACCAGACCACGTAGCAATCCCATTGACGAAAGTTCTTGACAATCTCTTCGTCAAGGTTTTGGTCCACCATCATTTTGCTGATAGTCACACTGTATTGCCCATTGATGATGTAGAAGTTCTTCCTTTCAAGTGTTGGCCAGTCCTCCGGCTTTGGCTTCTCGAAGCAATCCACTAGCATGACACACAATGTTTGTTTTGTAGACTTATCTGGCATTTCCCAGAGGTATGTCATCATGTCCTCCGCGAGCTTCATTTCATGGCTACAGATGTTTAAGTCCTCTGGGGCCTTGATGAGCTGCTCAATGGAAATTGTCTTCTTATCCTCCAAGCCAAAGATGTTGGCGTCCGTGCAGTTCTTCCAGTAGGCCTTGTATGCCTCCGCGGATGCAATGTAATCGTGCGACTTTTTGGCGTCATAAGGGACCGGGACCTCAGTTACCGCGGATACAAAACTCAGCTCCCCTGGTAAAACTGCACTAGGGTCTTGCGCTATTGTTGCCGCAGCTGAGGTTGATGCGAACTTACTTTTCTTGGGAGCTCGTGTTGGAGTAGCGGCCTGCATGGACTTTCTTGTCCCCCGACTCTGTTGGGTTCCAAGTGTACCCATTGAGCTCTGTGGGAATGCGATCCCACATGCTAGACCCATAATACTAGCATAGGACGGAAAAATTCAAAATTGTCTCCTTCAGAGGGAAAGTTTTTGAGTTCTCCTAGGAAGTAAGGCAAATTAGGAAAAAACGGATTTCCGGATCCGGAAAAATTTCATTAGGGCTAAAAACCTAAAATCCGGAACCCTAGAAAGTTCCGGATATCGGATGACGGCGCCGGCTTTAAACCGGAAACCGGATCCGTACTAGGGATAGGGTTTTGCCGCCAAAACCTGTCCTGTACATCGGGTCCTTATAAGAGGGGGACTGTAGCCGGCCGCGAGCACACTTATCCTCTTTCTTTTATTCTTCTGCCGGCGTATTCCGTTTTCCTCTCTTCGTTAGAATTCCGGTAGACTAAGGGACTGTGTGAGTTGCGATCATGTAGGGGTTACCGGAGTGACAGTTGTGAGCAGAGATTTAGGGAGAGATTGTGTGAGGATTGATCGTGAGCACAATGGCTTCTAGAGCAAGCCGGCGGAAGTTGAAGGACTTACTTGAGGATTCAGAGGACGAGGCGCCGGCACTTGTACCTCGACCAAGGACCATCCCGGTGATGAAGGTGCTACTGGAGGTTCCGACGGAGGAGGACCAGTTGGCGCGCCTATGGGAGCATCTCCGCAACATGGGGTGTGACGGACTCCTAGAAGTGCCGTGGGGAATCCGAGAGGAGAGCCTGGTTTCGGACATACTTCGTCCGGAAATTGGTATCTTAGATACCACCATTCGGGCGAAACCAGACTAGTGGACGGTGAACACTTGGCGGGCCGTCTACAAGTTCCGGGAGGCGCCGGACAAGGTCATGGAGAAGAACCAGGAGGTGATGGAGGGAGAGTTCCGGGCGCCCGCCAATCCGAAGGAAGGTAACCAGGTTTTCGACCTGGTGAATCCGGAGTACCGGGATGTGGTAGCGTTTCTCAACCCTATCCTCCATCCCACCAAGCCGCGGCGAGTAGTAGCGAAGGTAGCCTCCACCATCTTGGGGAGCCTCCAGGGAAAGATGATGATGGACTAGGCAACCATCATCCACGAGCTAGTCGGAGACTTAGTACGTGCCCTCCGATCCGGAAAGAAGAGCCAGAGTCCTCTTCCGGCATATTTGTCTCATTTGTACGCCCACCACTCTCTGCTCAAGGCGAATGAGGAGAGTGCGTATCAGGACCTAGTCCAACTTCAGCAGTACGGAGGAGAGGAGCCCTCGCCCCGAGACGGACCGGACGATGAGGACACTGAGGAAGAGGAGCCGGTCTCTCCGCTAAAGAAGAGGAAACGGCGGAATAGGACGTCGCCGGTAAGTCCGTCAGAGGAGCCTCCTACACCGGAACCACAAGAAGAGGTTCAGGAGGTAAAGACAGAAACCGGACCTGTTCCGAAGGGAGTCCAACCATCCTTGCAACTGGTTGGGCCGATACGACCGCACACCATCGCCACTCAGGCTGAGGCCGGACCCTCCCGGACCCGGATGATAGAGGTAGAGGAGAGGGATCAAACCACCATGCGATTGGGAGGGTCGCCCCTAGAAGACATCCAGGAGATGGCTCAGCATCTGGTGTGGCGAGCAGACGATCTCTTCCAGATCTGCGAGAACTATGATGGAGCCCTCAAACGAGTGTGCCAAAAGATGGCGCTAACCGACCGGAATGCCATTTTCCGGAGGACGGATGCATTGTTGGCAGCGGAGCAGCAAAACAACCTCTTCATAGTAGAACAGAAGAATTTGGTAACAGAGCTGGGGGCGTTGCGCGTAGAAAACCGGACATTGCGAGACCAAGTCCGGAACTCGGAATCCCGCTGTGTGGATTTAGAGAGCACCATCCGCACCGCTAAGTAGACAGCCCGGCTCACAGAAGAAGCTCATTACCGGCAGATAGCGGCCTTATGCGAAAGTGTAGTTCAGCTCCGGAGCTCTCTAGAGGTCCCGGCAGACTATATCAACAAGGCCCGGCTGTTTGAAACTAACCTCGATGCAGCCGCCAGCTCAAGCCGGGTTCCTATCGTCAAATGCTTACTGGAGCAGGCAAGACGAATGGATACATCTCGGGCCGCGATGAAGGAGATGATGGAGTACATTATGTCCACATGGTCAGATCCGGCACCTCAATCTCCCCCATCAGCGCAGACTTTGGTGGTTCCGGAAAGCAGCGATCCGGAACCTATGGTTACGGAGGTCTCACCGGTGGTCCCGGTAAATCCGGAACTTTCACCACCAGCGGGAAGACCAGAAGGAGTGGATTGGGGAGCAGTGGTACCTCCGGGAAGTGAAGACCTGCTGCCGGTGACTCCGACCATTGACATGACGGGTACTTCTCCGAAAATTCACGCCCGACGGACGGTACAGTCTTCTCCGCGTCATAAGAAGACTTAGAAGGATGCGAGAGGAAGTCCGGACACTCAGGTAGTCGGGACTAGGAGTGTAGACAGGGACACCAGTATCATGGAAATCCCAAGATGGGGCCAAAGGGGTCCGAATCTATTTTCTCCGGAGGGTAGCCGGAAAGAGGTAAAGCTGGATCTTCTGAAGGACTATGTTCCTCCTAAAGATCCAAATTCAAAAGAATAGTATACAGTAGTGTAGTATAGTGGCAGTACCGGAGTCCAGCCGTCAAAAACGGAAAAATAGGATCTGGAATCTTCCGGAAATCTAGCGGACCAGTAGGAATGCTTTGTAGGATTTTAAGGATGACGTTAGTCTTAGTATAAATAGGACTTTTAATGACCTTTCTAGTCATTCACAACCATCTCATAGTTTCAGCATTCTACCTTTTTCAGAGTTTAATTCTAAAGTGTGTTGGAGTATCCAATCTCTTATCTTTCTTGTGTACGGTATATGTTTGTGAGAGGTGTGACCCACATGTTTTTTCAAACCTAAACTCTTGAAATTGATTGTACTTTGTAGTACCAATGTCATAAAATTCAATCAAGGCCAATTTAAATGGGCCCAACAAATTTGTCCAAAACTTCTAAATTATTTTTGAATGTGGCTTTGGTGGATGCATGTGTGAAAAAAAAAATCGGTGACCCACATGTTTTTTTAAACCTAAACTCTTCAAATTGATTGTACTTTGTAGTACCAATGTCATGATATTCAATCAAGGCCAATTATTTGAAATAGGCCCAACAAATTTGTCCACAAGTTCTAAAGTTTTTTTGGTTGTGGGTTTGGTCAATGCATGTGTGGAAAATTAAATTCGTAACCCACATGTTTTTTTAAACCTAATCTCTTCAAATTGACTGTACTTTGTAGTACCAATGTCATGAAATTCAATCAAGGCCAATTATTTAAAATGGGCCCAACAAATTTGTCCACAACTTCTAAATTTTTTTGGTTGTGGGTTTGGTCAATGCATGTGTGGAAAAAATTAAATTCGTGACACACATGTTTTTTTAAACCTAAACTCTTCAAATTGATTGTACTTTGTAGTACCAATGTCATAAAATTCAATCAAGGCCAATTACTTGAAATGGGCCCAACAAATTTGTCCACAACTTCTAAATTTCTTTTTGTTGTGGGTTTAGTCGATGCATGTGTGGAAAAATTAAATTAGTGACACACATGTTTTTTTAAACCTAAACTCTTCAAATTGATTGTACTCTATAGTAGCAATGTCATAAAATTCAATCAAGGCCAATTATTTGAAATGGGCCCAAGAAATTTGTCCACAAGTGCTAAATTTCTATTGGTTGTGGGTTTGGTCAATGCATGTGTGGAAAAAATTAAATTCGTGACCCACATGTTTTTTAAACCTAAACTCTTCAAATTGACTATACTTTGTAGTACCAATGTCATGAAATTCAATCAAGGCCAATTATTTAAAATGGGCCCAACAAATTTGTCCACAACTTCTAAATTTCTTTTGGTTGTGGGTTTGGTCAATGCATGCGTGGAAAGAATTCAATTCGTGACCCACATGTTTTTTTAAACATGAACTCTTGAAATTGATTGTACTTTGTAGTACCAATGTCATGAAATTCAATCCAGGCCAATTATTTTAAATGGGCCCAACAAATTTGTCCACAACTTCTAAATTTTTTTGGTTGTGGGTATGGTTATTGCATGTGTAAAAAAAATTAAATTCGTGACCCACATGTTTTTTTAAACGTAAATTCTTCAAAGTGACTGTACTTTGTAGTACCAATGGCATGAAATTCAATCAAGGCCAATTATTTGAAATGGGCCCAACAAATTTGTCCACAACTTCTAAATTTCTTTTGGTTGTGGGTTTGGTCAATGCATGCGTGGAAAGAATTCAATTCGTGACCCACATGTTTTTTTAAACATGAACTCTTGAAATTGATTGTACTTTGTAGTACCAATGTCATGAAATTCAATCCAGGCCAATTATTTTAAATGGGCCCAACAAATTTGTCCACAACTTCTAAATTTTTTTGGTTGTGGGTATGGTTATTGCATGTGTAAAAAAAATTAAATTCGTGACCCACATGTTTTTTTAAACGTAAATTCTTCAAAGTGACTGTACTTTGTAGTACCAATGGCATGAAATTCAATCAAGGCCAATTATTTGAAATGGGCCCAACAAATTTGTCCACAACTTCTAAATTTCTTTTGGTTGTGGGTTTGGTCAATGCATGCGTGGAAAGAATTAAATTCGTGACCCACATGTTTTTTTAAACATGAACTCTTGAAATTGATTGTACTTTGTAGTACCAATGTCATGAAATTCAATCCAGGCCAATTATTTTAAATGGGCCCAACAAATTTGTCCACAACTTCTAAATTTTTTTGGTTGTGGGTATGGTTATTGCATGTGTAAAAAAAATTAAATTCGTGACCCACATGTTTTTTTAAACGTAAATTCTTCAAAGTGACTGTACTTTGTAGTACCAATGGCATGAAATTCAATCAAGGCCAATTATTTCAAATGGGCCCAACAAATTTGTCCACAACTTCTAAATTTCTTTTCGTTGTGGGTTTGGTCAATGCATGTGTGGAAGAAATTAAATTCGTGACCCACATGTTTTTTTAAACCTAATCTCTTCAAATTGACTGTACTTTGTAGTACCAATGTCATGAAATTCAATCCAGGCCAATTATTTTAAATGGGCCCAACAAATCTGTCCACAACTTCTAAAGTTTTTTTGGTTGTGGCTTTGGTTATTGCATGTGTAGGAAAAATTAAATTCGTGACCCACATGTTTTTTTAAACCTAATCTCTTCAAATTGACTGTCCTTTGTAGTACCAATGTCATGAAATTCAATCAAGGCCAATTATTTAAAATGGGCCCAACAAATTTGTCCACAACTTCTAAAGTTTTTTTGGTTGTGGGTATGGTTATTGCATGTGTAGAAAAAATTAAATTCGTGACCCACATGTTTTGTTAAACGTGAATTCTTGAAATTGACTGTACTTTGTAGTACCAATATCATGAAATTCAATGAAGGCCAATTATTTAAAATGGGCCCAACAAATTTGTCCACAACATCTAAACTTTTTTTGGTTGTGGGTTTGGTTATTGCATGTGTGGAAAAAATTAAATTCGTGACCCACATGTTTTTTTAAACGTAAATTCTTCAAAGTGACTGTACTTTGTAGTACCAATGGCATGAAATTCAATCAAGGCCAATTATTTGAAATGGGCCCAACAAATTTGTCCACAACTTCTAAATTTCTTTTGGTTGTGGGTTTGGTCAATGCATGCGTGGAAAGAATTCAATTCGTGACCCACATGTTTTTTTAAACATGAACTCTTGAAATTGATTGTACTTTGTAGTACCAATGTCATGAAATTCAATCCAGGCCAATTATTTTAAATGGGCCCAACAAATTTGTCCACAACTTCTAAATTTTTTTGGTTGTGGGTATGGTTATTGCATGTGTAAAAAAAATTAAATTCGTGACCCACATGTTTTTTTAAACGTAAATTCTTCAAAGTGACTGTACTTTGTAGTACCAATGGCATGAAATTCAATCAAGGCCAATTATTTCAAATGGGCCCAACAAATTTGTCCACAACTTCTAAATTTCTTTTCGTTGTGGGTTTGGTCAATGCATGTGTGGAAGAAATTAAATTAGTGACCCACATGTTTTTTTAAACATAAACTCTTCAAATTGACTGTACTTTGTAGTACCAATGTTATGAAATTCAATCCAGGCCAATTATTTAAAATGGGCCCAACAAATTTGTCCACAACTTCTAAAGTTTTTTTGGTTGTGGGTATGGTTATTGCATGTGTAAAAAAAATTAAATTCGTGACCCACATGTTTTTTTAAACGTAAATTCTTCAAAGTGACTGTACTTTGTAGTACCAATGTCATGAAATGCAATCAAGGCCAATTATTTGAAATGGGCCCAACAAATTTGTCCACAACTTCTAAATTTCTTTTGGTTGTGGGTTTGGTCAATGCATGCGTGGAAAGAATTCAATTCGTGACCCACATGTTTTTTTAAACATGAACTCTTGAAATTGATTGTACTTTGTAGTACCAATGTCATGAAATTCAATCCAGGCCAATTATTTTAAATGGGCCCAACAAATTTGTCCACAACTTCTAAATTTTTTTGGTTGTGGGTATGGTTATTGCATGTGTAAAAAAAATTAAATTCGTGACCCACATGTTTTTTTAAACGTAAATTCTTCAAAGTGACTGTACTTTGTAGTACCAATGGCATGAAATTCAATCAAGGCCAATTATTTGAAATGGGCCCAACAAATTTGTCCACAACTTCTAAATTTCTTTTGGTTGTGGGTTTGGTCAATGCATGCGTGGAAAGAATTCAATTCGTGACCCACATGTTTTTTTAAACATGAACTCTTGAAATTGATTGTACTTTGTAGTACCAATGTCATGAAATTCAATCCAGGCCAATTATTTTAAATGGGCCCAACAAATTTGTCCACAACTTCTAAATTTTTTTGGTTGTGGGTATGGTTATTGCATGTGTAAAAAAAATTAAATTCGTGACCCACATGTTTTTTTAAACGTACATTCTTCAAAGTGACTGTACTTTGTAGTACCAATGGCATGAAATTCAATCAAGGCCAATTATTTGAAATGGGCCCAACAAATTTGTCCACAACTTCTAAATTTCTTTTGGTTGTGGGTTTGGTCAATGCATGCGTGGAAAGAATTCAATTCGTGACCCACATGTTTTTTTAAACATGAACTCTTGAAATTGATTGTACTTTGTAGTACCAATGTCATGAAATTCAATCCAGGCCAATTATTTTAAATGGGCCCAACAAATTTGTCCACAACTTCTAAATTTTTTTGGTTGTGGGTATGGTTATTGCATGTGTAAAAAAAATTAAATTCGTGACCCACATGTTTTTTTAAACGTACATTCTTCAAAGTGACTGTACTTTGTAGTACCAATGGCATGAAATTCAATCAAGGCCAATTATTTCAAATGGGCCCAACAAATTTGTCCACAACTTCTAAATTTCTTTTCGTTGTGGGTTTGGTCAATGCATGTGTGGAAGAAATTAAATTCGTGACCCACATGTTTTTTTAAACCTAATCTCTTCAAATTGACTGTACTTTGTAGTACCAATGTCATGAAATTCAATCCAGGCCAATTATTTTAAATGGGCCCAACAAATCTGTCCACAACTTCTAAAGTTTTTTTGGTTGTGGCTTTGGTTATTGCATGTGTAGGAAAAATTAAATTCGTGACCCACATGTTTTTTTAAACCTAATCTCTTCAAATTGACTGTCCTTTGTAGTACCAATGTCATGAAATTCAATCAAGGCCAATTATTTAAAATGGGCCCAACAAATTTGTCCACAACTTCTAAAGTTTTTTTGGTTGTGGGTATGGTTATTGCATGTGTAGAAAAAATTAAATTCGTGACCCACATGTTTTGTTAAACGTGAATTCTTGAAATTGACTGTACTTTGTAGTACCAATATCATGAAATTCAATGAAGGCCAATTATTTAAAATGGGCCCAACAAATTTGTCCACAACATCTAAACTTTTTTTGGTTGTGGGTTTGGTTATTGCATGTGTGGAAAAAATTAAATTCGTGACCCACATGTTTTTTTAAACGTAAATTCTTCAAAGTGACTGTACTTTGTAGTACCAATGGCATGAAATTCAATCAAGGCCAATTATTTGAAATGGGCCCAACAAATTTGTCCACAACTTCTAAATTTCTTTTGGTTGTGGGTTTGGTCAATGCATGCGTGGAAAGAATTCAATTCGTGACCCACATGTTTTTTTAAACATGAACTCTTGAAATTGATTGTACTTTGTAGTACCAATGTCATGAAATTCAATCCAGGCCAATTATTTTAAATGGGCCCAACAAATTTGTCCACAACTTCTAAATTTTTTTGGTTGTGGGTATGGTTATTGCATGTGTAAAAAAAATTAAATTCGTGACCCACATGTTTTTTTAAACGTACATTCTTCAAAGTGACTGTACTTTGTAGTACCAATGGCATGAAATTCAATCAAGGCCAATTATTTCAAATGGGCCCAACAAATTTGTCCACAACTTCTAAATTTCTTTTCGTTGTGGGTTTGGTCAATGCATGTGTGGAAGAAATTAAATTAGTGACCCACATGTTTTTTTAAACATAAACTCTTCAAATTGACTGTACTTTGTAGTACCAATGTTATGAAATTCAATCCAGGCCAATTATTTAAAATGGGCCCAACAAATTTGTCCACAACTTCTAAAGTTTTTTTGGTTGTGGGTATGGTTATTGCATGTGTAAAAAAAATTAAATTCGTGACCCACATGTTTTTTTAAACGTAAATTCTTCAAAGTGACTGTACTTTGTAGTACCAATGTCATGAAATGCAATCAAGGCCAATTATTTGAAATGGGCCCAACAAATTTGTCCACAACTTCTAAATTTCTTTTGGTTGTGGGTTTGGTCAATGCATGCGTGGAAAGAATTCAATTCGTGACCCACATGTTTTTTTAAACATGAACTCTTGAAATTGATTGTACTTTGTAGTACCAATGTCATGAAATTCAATCCAGGCCAATTATTTTAAATGGGCCCAACAAATTTGTCCACAACTTCTAAATTTTTTTGGTTGTGGGTATGGTTATTGCATGTGTAAAAAAAATTAAATTCGTGACCCACATGTTTTTTTAAACCTAATCTCTTCAAATTGACTGTCCTTTGTAGTACCAATGGCATGAAATTCAATCAAGGCCAATTATTTGAAATGGGCCCAACAAATTTGTCCACAACTTCTAAATTTCTTTTGGTTGTGGGTTTGGTCAATGCATGCGTGGAAAGAATTCAATTCGTGACCCACATGTTTTTTTAAACATGAACTCTTGAAATTGATTGTACTTTGTAGTACCAATGTCATGAAATTCAATCCAGGCCAATTATTTTAAATGGGCCCAACAAATTTGTCCACAACTTCTAAATTTTTTTGGTTGTGGGTATGGTTATTGCATGTGTAAAAAAAATTAAATTCGTGACCCACATGTTTTTTTAAACGTAAATTCTTCAAAGTGACTGTACTTTGTAGTACCAATGGCATGAAATTCAATCAAGGCCAATTATTTCAAATGGGCCCAACAAATTTGTCCACAACTTCTAAATTTCTTTTGGTTGTGGGTTTAGTCAATGCATGTGTGGAATAAATTTAATTAGTGACCCACATGTTTTTTTAAACGTAAACTCTTCAAATTGACTGTACTTTGTAGTACCAATGTCATGAAATTCAATCAAGGCCAATTATTTAAAATGGGCCCAACAAATTTGTCCACAACTTCTAAAGTTTTTTTGGTTGTGGATTTCGTTATTGTATATGTGGAAAAAATTAAATTCGTGACCCACATGTGTTTTTAAACCTAAACTCTTCAAATTGACTGCACTTTGTTTTACTAATGTCATGAAATTCAATCACGGCCAATAATTTGAAATGGGCCCAACAAATTTCTCTACAACTTCTAAATTTCTTTCGGTTGTGGGTTTGGTCAATGCATGTGTGGAAAAAATTAAAATAGTGACCCACATGTTTTTTTAAACGTGAACTCTTGAAACTGACTGTACTTTGTAGTACCAATGTCATGAAATTCAATCAAGGCCAATTATTTAAAATGGGCCCAACAAATTTGTCCAGAACTTCTAAAGTTTTTTTCGTTGTGGGTATGGTTATTGCATGTGTAGAAAAAATTAAATTCGTGACCCACATGTGTTTTTAAACGTGAACTCTTCAAATTGACTGTACTTTGTAGTCACAATGTCATGAAATTCAATCAAGGCCAATCATTTAAAATGGGCCCAACAAATTTGTCCACACCTACTAAAGTTTTTTTGGTTGTGGCTTTGATTATTGCATGTGTGGGAAAAATTAAATTCGTGACCCACATGTTTTTTTAAACGTGAACTCTTGAAATTGACTGTACTTTGTAGTACCAATGTCATGAAATTTAATCGACGCCAATTATTTAAAATGGGCCCAACAAATTTGTCCACAACTTCTAAAGTTTTTTTGGTCGTGGGTATGGTTATTGCATGTGTGGAAAAAATTAAATTCGTGACCCACATGTTTTTTTAAACGTGAACTCTTCAAATTGACTGTACTTTGTAGTACCAATGTCATGAAATTCAATCAAGGCCTATTATTTAAAATGGGCCCAACAAATTTGTCCACAACTTCTAAAGTTTTTTTGGTTGTGGCTTTGGTTATTGCATGTGTGGAAAAAATTAAATTCGTGACCCACATGTTTTTTTAAACGTAAATTCTTCAAATTGACTGTACTTTGTAGTACCAATGTCATGAAATTCAATCAAGGCCAATTTCAATGGGCCCAACAAATTTGTCCACAACTTCTAAATTTTCTCGGTTGTGGGTTTGGTCGATGCATGTGTGAAGAAATTAAATCGGTGACCCACATGTTTTTTAAAACCTAAACTCTTCAAATTGACTGCACTTTGTTTTACCAATGTCATGAAATTCAATCACGGACAATTATTTAAAATGGGCCCAACAAATCTGTCCACAACTTCTAAATTTCTTTTGGTTGTGGGTTTGGTCAATGCATGTCTCGAATAAATTAAATTCGTGACCCACATGTTTTCTTAAACGTGAACTCTTGGAATTGACTGTACTTTGTAGTACCAATGTCATGAAATTCAATCAAGGCCAATTATTTGAAATGGGCCCGACAAATTTGTCCACAACTTGTAAAGTTTTTTTGGTTGTGGCTTTGGTTATTGCATGTGTGGAAAAAATTAAATTCGTGACCCACATGTTTTTTTAAACGTGAATTCTTCAAATTGACTGTACTTTGTAGTACCAATGTCACGAAATTCAATCAAGGCCAATTATTTTAAATGGGCCTAAAAAATCTGTCCACAACTTCTAAATTTTTTTTGGTTGTGGGTTTGGTCAATGCATGTGTAGAAAAAATTAAATTCGTGACCCACATGTGTTTTTAAACCTAAACTCTTCAAATTGACTGCACTTTGGTTAACCAATGTCATGAAATTCAATCACGGACAATTATTTGAAATGGGCCCAACAAATTTCTCTACAACTTCTAAGTTTCTTTCCGTTGTGGGTTTGGTTAATGCATGTGTGGAAAAAATTAAATTCGTGACCCACATGTTTTCTTAAACGTGAACTCTTGGAATTGACTGTACTTTGTAGTACCAATGGCATGAAATTCAATCAAGGCCAATTATTTGAAATGGGCCCAACAAATTTGTCCACAACTTCTAAATTTCTTTTGGTTGTGGGTTTGGTCAATGCATGCGTGGAAAGAATTCAATTCGTGACCCACATGTTTTTTTAAACATGAACTCTTGAAATTGATTGTACTTTGTAGTACCAATGTCATGAAATTCAATCCAGGCCAATTATTTTAAATGGGCCCAACAAATTTGTCCACAACTTCTAAATTTTTTTGGTTGTGGGTATGGTTATTGCATGTGTAAAAAAAATTAAATTCGTGACCCACATGTTTTTTTAAACGTACATTCTTCAAAGTGACTGTACTTTGTAGTACCAATGGCATGAAATTCAATCAAGGCCAATTATTTGAAATGGGCCCAACAAATTTGTCCACAACTTCTAAATTTCTTTTGGTTGTGGGTTTGGTCAATGCATGCGTGGAAAGAATTCAATTCGTGACCCACATGTTTTTTTAAACATGAACTCTTGAAATTGATTGTACTTTGTAGTACCAATGTCATGAAATTCAATCCAGGCCAATTATTTTAAATGGGCCCAACAAATTTGTCCACAACTTCTAAATTTTTTTGGTTGTGGGTATGGTTATTGCATGTGTAAAAAAAATTAAATTCGTGACCCACATGTTTTTTTAAACGTACATTCTTCAAAGTGACTGTACTTTGTAGTACCAATGGCATGAAATTCAATCAAGGCCAATTATTTCAAATGGGCCCAACAAATTTGTCCACAACTTCTAAATTTCTTTTCGTTGTGGGTTTGGTCAATGCATGTGTGGAAGAAATTAAATTCGTGACCCACATGTTTTTTTAAACCTAATCTCTTCAAATTGACTGTACTTTGTAGTACCAATGTCATGAAATTCAATCCAGGCCAATTATTTTAAATGGGCCCAACAAATCTGTCCACAACTTCTAAAGTTTTTTTGGTTGTGGCTTTGGTTATTGCATGTGTAGGAAAAATTAAATTCGTGACCCACATGTTTTTTTAAACCTAATCTCTTCAAATTGACTGTCCTTTGTAGTACCAATGTCATGAAATTCAATCAAGGCCAATTATTTAAAATGGGCCCAACAAATTTGTCCACAACTTCTAAAGTTTTTTTGGTTGTGGGTATGGTTATTGCATGTGTAGAAAAAATTAAATTCGTGACCCACATGTTTTGTTAAACGTGAATTCTTGAAATTGACTGTACTTTGTAGTACCAATATCATGAAATTCAATGAAGGCCAATTATTTAAAATGGGCCCAACAAATTTGTCCACAACATCTAAACTTTTTTTGGTTGTGGGTTTGGTTATTGCATGTGTGGAAAAAATTAAATTCGTGACCCACATGTTTTTTTAAACGTAAATTCTTCAAAGTGACTGTACTTTGTAGTACCAATGGCATGAAATTCAATCAAGGCCAATTATTTGAAATGGGCCCAACAAATTTGTCCACAACTTCTAAATTTCTTTTGGTTGTGGGTTTGGTCAATGCATGCGTGGAAAGAATTCAATTCGTGACCCACATGTTTTTTTAAACATGAACTCTTGAAATTGATTGTACTTTGTAGTACCAATGTCATGAAATTCAATCCAGGCCAATTATTTTAAATGGGCCCAACAAATTTGTCCACAACTTCTAAATTTTTTTGGTTGTGGGTATGGTTATTGCATGTGTAAAAAAAATTAAATTCGTGACCCACATGTTTTTTTAAACGTACATTCTTCAAAGTGACTGTACTTTGTAGTACCAATGGCATGAAATTCAATCAAGGCCAATTATTTCAAATGGGCCCAACAAATTTGTCCACAACTTCTAAATTTCTTTTCGTTGTGGGTTTGGTCAATGCATGTGTGGAAGAAATTAAATTAGTGACCCACATGTTTTTTTAAACATAAACTCTTCAAATTGACTGTACTTTGTAGTACCAATGTTATGAAATTCAATCCAGGCCAATTATTTAAAATGGGCCCAACAAATTTGTCCACAACTTCTAAAGTTTTTTTGGTTGTGGGTATGGTTATTGCATGTGTAAAAAAAATTAAATTCGTGACCCACATGTTTTTTTAAACGTAAATTCTTCAAAGTGACTGTACTTTGTAGTACCAATGTCATGAAATGCAATCAAGGCCAATTATTTGAAATGGGCCCAACAAATTTGTCCACAACTTCTAAATTTCTTTTGGTTGTGGGTTTGGTCAATGCATGCGTGGAAAGAATTCAATTCGTGACCCACATGTTTTTTTAAACATGAACTCTTGAAATTGATTGTACTTTGTAGTACCAATGTCATGAAATTCAATCCAGGCCAATTATTTTAAATGGGCCCAACAAATTTGTCCACAACTTCTAAATTTTTTTGGTTGTGGGTATGGTTATTGCATGTGTAAAAAAAATTAAATTCGTGACCCACATGTTTTTTTAAACCTAATCTCTTCAAATTGACTGTCCTTTGTAGTACCAATGGCATGAAATTCAATCAAGGCCAATTATTTGAAATGGGCCCAACAAATTTGTCCACAACTTCTAAATTTCTTTTGGTTGTGGGTTTGGTCAATGCATGCGTGGAAAGAATTCAATTCGTGACCCACATGTTTTTTTAAACATGAACTCTTGAAATTGATTGTACTTTGTAGTACCAATGTCATGAAATTCAATCCAGGCCAATTATTTTAAATGGGCCCAACAAATTTGTCCACAACTTCTAAATTTTTTTGGTTGTGGGTATGGTTATTGCATGTGTAAAAAAAATTAAATTCGTGACCCACATGTTTTTTTAAACGTAAATTCTTCAAAGTGACTGTACTTTGTAGTACCAATGGCATGAAATTCAATCAAGGCCAATTATTTCAAATGGGCCCAACAAATTTGTCCACAACTTCTAAATTTCTTTTGGTTGTGGGTTTAGTCAATGCATGTGTGGAATAAATTTAATTAGTGACCCACATGTTTTTTTAAACGTAAACTCTTCAAATTGACTGTACTTTGTAGTACCAATGTCATGAAATTCAATCAAGGCCAATTATTTAAAATGGGCCCAACAAATTTGTCCACAACTTCTAAAGTTTTTTTGGTTGTGGATTTCGTTATTGTATATGTGGAAAAAATTAAATTCGTGACCCACATGTGTTTTTAAACCTAAACTCTTCAAATTGACTGCACTTTGTTTTACTAATGTCATGAAATTCAATCACGGCCAATAATTTGAAATGGGCCCAACAAATTTCTCTACAACTTCTAAATTTCTTTCGGTTGTGGGTTTGGTCAATGCATGTGTGGAAAAAATTAAAATAGTGACCCACATGTTTTTTTAAACGTGAACTCTTGAAACTGACTGTACTTTGTAGTACCAATGTCATGAAATTCAATCAAGGCCAATTATTTAAAATGGGCCCAACAAATTTGTCCAGAACTTCTAAAGTTTTTTTCGTTGTGGGTATGGTTATTGCATGTGTAGAAAAAATTAAATTCGTGACCCACATGTGTTTTTAAACGTGAACTCTTCAAATTGACTGTACTTTGTAGTCACAATGTCATGAAATTCAATCAAGGCCAATCATTTAAAATGGGCCCAACAAATTTGTCCACACCTACTAAAGTTTTTTTGGTTGTGGCTTTGATTATTGCATGTGTGGGAAAAATTAAATTCGTGACCCACATGTTTTTTTAAACGTGAACTCTTGAAATTGACTGTACTTTGTAGTACCAATGTCATGAAATTTAATCGACGCCAATTATTTAAAATGGGCCCAACAAATTTGTCCACAACTTCTAAAGTTTTTTTGGTCGTGGGTATGGTTATTGCATGTGTGGAAAAAATTAAATTCGTGACCCACATGTTTTTTTAAACGTGAACTCTTCAAATTGACTGTACTTTGTAGTACCAATGTCATGAAATTCAATCAAGGCCTATTATTTAAAATGGGCCCAACAAATTTGTCCACAACTTCTAAAGTTTTTTTGGTTGTGGCTTTGGTTATTGCATGTGTGGAAAAAATTAAATTCGTGACCCACATGTTTTTTTAAACGTAAATTCTTCAAATTGACTGTACTTTGTAGTACCAATGTCATGAAATTCAATCAAGGCCAATTTCAATGGGCCCAACAAATTTGTCCACAACTTCTAAATTTTCTCGGTTGTGGGTTTGGTCGATGCATGTGTGAAGAAATTAAATCGGTGACCCACATGTTTTTTAAAACCTAAACTCTTCAAATTGACTGCACTTTGTTTTACCAATGTCATGAAATTCAATCACGGACAATTATTTAAAATGGGCCCAACAAATCTGTCCACAACTTCTAAATTTCTTTTGGTTGTGGGTTTGGTCAATGCATGTCTCGAATAAATTAAATTCGTGACCCACATGTTTTCTTAAACGTGAACTCTTGGAATTGACTGTACTTTGTAGTACCAATGTCATGAAATTCAATCAAGGCCAATTATTTGAAATGGGCCCGACAAATTTGTCCACAACTTGTAAAGTTTTTTTGGTTGTGGCTTTGGTTATTGCATGTGTGGAAAAAATTAAATTCGTGACCCACATGTTTTTTTAAACGTGAATTCTTCAAATTGACTGTACTTTGTAGTACCAATGTCACGAAATTCAATCAAGGCCAATTATTTTAAATGGGCCTAAAAAATCTGTCCACAACTTCTAAATTTTTTTTGGTTGTGGGTTTGGTCAATGCATGTGTAGAAAAAATTAAATTCGTGACCCACATGTGTTTTTAAACCTAAACTCTTCAAATTGACTGCACTTTGGTTAACCAATGTCATGAAATTCAATCACGGACAATTATTTGAAATGGGCCCAACAAATTTCTCTACAACTTCTAAGTTTCTTTCCGTTGTGGGTTTGGTTAATGCATGTGTGGAAAAAATTAAATTCGTGACCCACATGTTTTCTTAAACGTGAACTCTTGGAATTGACTGTACTTTGTAGTACCAATGTCATGAAATTCAATCAAGGCCAATTATTTAAAATGGGCCCAACAAATTTGTCCACAACTTTTAAACTTTTTTTGGTTGTGGGTTTAGTTATTGCATGTGTGGAAAAAATTAAATTCGTGACCCACATGTTTTTTTAAACCTAATCTCTTTAAATTGACTGTACTTTGTAGTACCAATGTCATGAAATTCAATCAAGGCCTATTATTTAAAATGGGCCCAACAAATCTGTCCACAACTTATAAATTTCTTTTCGTTGTGGGTTTGATCAATGCATGTGTGGAAAAAATTAAATTCGTGACCCACATGTTTTTTTAAACCTAAACTTTTTAAATTGAATGCACTTTGTTTTACCAATGTCATAAAATTCAATCACGGCCAATTATTTGAAATGGGCCCAACAAATTTGTCCACAACTTCTAAAGTTTTTTTGAATGTGGGTTTGGTCGATGCATTTGTGGAAATTATTAACTTAGTGACCCACATGTTTTTTTAAACGTAAATTCTTCAAATTGACTGTACTTTGTAGTACCAATGTCATGAAATTCAATCAAGGCCAATTATTTAAAATGGGCCCAACAAATTTGTCTACAACTTCTAAATTTCTTTTGGTTGTGGGTTTGGTCCATGCATGTGTGGAAATTATTAAATTAGTGACCCACATGTTTTTTTAAACCTGAACTCTTCAAATTGACTGTACTTTGTAGTACCAATGTCATGAAATTCAATCAAGGCCAATTATTTGAGATGGGCCCAACAAATTTGTCCACAACTTCTAAATTTCTTTTGGTTGTGGGTTTGGACGGTGCATGCGTGAAAAAATTAAATTCGTGACCCACATGTTTTTTTAAACCTAATCTCTTGAAATTGACTGTACTTTGTAGTACCAATGTCATGAAATTCAATCACGGCCAATTATTTGAAATGGCCCAACAAATTTGTCCACAACTTCTAAATTTCTTTTGGTTGTGGGTTTGGTCAATGCATGTGTGGAAAAAATTAAATTCATGACCCACATGTTTTTTTAAATGTGAACTCTTGAAATTGACTGTACCTTGTAGTACCAATGTCATGAAATTCAATCACGGCCAATTATTTGAAATGGGCCCAACAAATTTGTCCACAACTTCCAAATTTGTTTTGGTCGTGGGTTTGGTCAATGCATGTGTGGAAATTATTAAATTAGTGACCCACATGTTTTTTTAGATGTGAACTCTTCAAATTGACTGCACTTTGTAGTACCAATGTCATGAAATTCAATCACGGCCAATTATTTGAAATGGGCCCAACAAATTTGTCCACAACTTCTAAAGGTTTTTTGAATGTGGGTTTGCTCGATGCATGTGCGAAAAAAATAAATTAGTGACCGACATGGTTTTTTAAACTTAAACTCTTCAAACTGACTGTACTTTGTGATACCAATGCCATGATATTCAATCAACGCCAATTATTTAAAATCGGCCCAACAAATTTGTCTATAACTTCTAAATTTCTTTTGGTTGTGGGTTTGGTCAATGCATGTGTGGAAATTATTAAATTAGTGACCCACATGTTTTTTTAAACGTGAACTCTTGAAATTGAGTGTACTTTGTAGTACCAATGCCATGAAATTCAATCAAGGCCAATTATTTAAAATGGGCCCAACAAATTTCTTCAGAACTTCTAAATTTCTTTTGGTTGTGGGTTTGGACAGTGCATGTGTGAAAAAATTAAATTCGTGACCCACATGTTCTTTTAAACCTAATCTCTTGAAATTGACTGTACTTTGTAGTACCAATGTCATGAAATTCAATCACGGCCAATTATTTGAAATGGGCCCAACAAATTTGTCCACAAGTTCTAAATTTCTTTTGCTGGTGGGTTTGGACGGTGCATGTGTGAAAAAATTAAATTCGTGACCCACATGTTTTTTGAAACCTAAACTCTTGAAATTGACTGTACTTTGTTTTACCAATGTCATGAAATTCAATCAAGGCCAATTATTTGAAATGGGCCCAACAAATTTGTCCACACCTACTAAATTTCTTTTGGTTGTGGGTTTGGTCAATGCATGTGTGGAAAAATTAAATCGGTGACCCACATTTTTTTTTAAACCTAAACTCTTCAAATTGACTGCACTTTGTTTTACCAAGCTCATGAAATTCAATCACGGCCAATTATTTGAAATGGGCCCAACAAATTTGTTCACAACTTCTAAATTTCTTTTGGTTGTGGGTTTAGACGGTGCATGTGTGAAAAAAATTAAATTCGTGACCCACATGTTTTTTTAAACCTAATCTCTTGAAATTGACTGCACTTTGTAGTACTAATGTCATGAAATTCAATCACGGCCAATTATTTGAAATGGGCCCAACAAATTTGTCCACAACTTCTAAAGTTTTTTTGAATATGGGTTTGCTCTATGCATGTGTTGAAGAAATTAAATTCGTGACCCACATGTTTTTTTAAACCTAAACTCTTCAAATTGACTGTACTTTATAGTACCAATGTCATGAAATTCAATCAAGGCCAATTACTTGAAATGGGCCCAACAAATTTGTCCACAACTTCTAAATTTCTTTTGGTTGTGGGTTTGGACGGTGCATGTGTGAAGAAATTAAATTCGTCACCCACATGTTTTTTTAAACCTAATCTCTTCAAATTGACTGTACTTTGTAGTACCAATGTCATGAAATTCAATCAAGGCCAATTTAAATGGGCCCAACAAATTTGTCCACAAGTTCTAAATTTTTTTGGTTGTGGGTTTGCTCCATGCATGTGCGAAAAAATTAAATTAGTGACCGACATGTTTTTTTAAACCTAAACTCTTGAAATTGACTGTACTTTGTGGTACCAATGCCATAATATTCAATCAACGCCAATTATTTAAAATGGGCCCAACAAATTTGTCCACAAGTTCTAAATTTTATTTTGGTTGTGGGTTTCGTCGATGCATGTGTGGAAAAAAATTAAATTAGGGACCCACATGTTTTTTTAAACCTAAACTCTTCAAATTGACTACACTTTGTTTTACCAATGTCATGAAATTCAGTCACGGCCAATTATTTGAAATGGGCCCAACAAATTTGTCCACAACTTCGAAATTTGTTTTGGTCGTGGGTTTGGTCAATGCATGTGTGGAAAAAATTAAATTAGTGACCCACATGTTTTTTTAAACCTAAACTCTTGAAATTGACTGTACTTTGTAGTACCAATGCCATGAAATTCAATCAAGGCCAATTATTTGAAATGGGCCCAACAAATTTGTCCACAACTTCTAAATTTCTTTTGGTTGTGGGTTTGGACGGTGCATGTGTGAAAAAATTAAATTCGTGACCCACATGTTTTTTTAAACCTAATCTCTTCAAATTGACTGTACTTTGTAGTACCAATGTCATGAAATTCAATCACGGCCAATTATTTGAAATGGGCCCAACAAATTTGTCCACAACTTCCAAAGGTTTTTTGAATGTGGGTTTGGTCAATGCATGTGTTGAAGAAATTAAATTAGTGACCCACATGTTTTTTTAAACTTAAACTCTTCAAATTGACTGCACTTTGTTTTACGAATGTCATGAAATTCAATCACGGCCAATTATTTGAAATGGGCCCAACAAATTTGTCCACAACTTCCAAAGGTTTTTTGAATGTGGGTTTGCTCCATGCATGTGTGGGAAAAAATTAAATTAGGGACCCACATGTTTTTTTAAACCTAAACTCTTCAAATTGACTACACTTTGTTTTACCAATGTCATGAAATTCAGTCACGGCCAATTATTTGAAATGGGCCCAACAAATTTGTCCACAACTTCGAAATTTGTTTTGGTTGTGGGTTTGGTCAATGCATTTGTGGAAATTATTAAATTCGTGACCCACATGTTTTTTTAAACCTAATCTCTTCAAATTGACTGCACTTTGTTTTACCAATGTCTTGAAATTCAATCAACGCAAATTATTTAAAATCGGCACAACAAATTATTCCACAAGTTCTAAATTTTTTCTGAATGTTGGTTTGGTCAATGCATGTGTGGGAAAAAATTAAATTCGTGACCCACATGTTTTTTTAGACCTAATCTCTTCAAATTGACTGCACTTTGTTTTACCAATGTCATGAAATTCAATCAACGCCAATTATTTAAAATCGGCACAACAAATTATTCCACAAGTTCTAAATTTTTTCTGAATGTTGGTTTGGTCAATGCATGTGTGGGAAAAAATTAAATTCGTGACCCACATGTTTTTTTAAACCTAATCTCTTCAAATTGACTGTACTTTGTAGTACCAATGTCATGAAATTCAATCAAGGCCAATTTAAATGGGCCCAACAAATTTGTCCACAACTTCTAAATTTTTTTGGTTGTGGGTTTGCTCCATGCATGTGCGAAAAAATAAAATTAGTGACCGACATGTTTTTTTAAACCTAAACTCTTCAAATTGACTGTACTTTGTGGTACCAATGCCATGATATTCAATCAACGCCAATTATTTAAAATGGGCCCAACAAATTTGTCCACAAGTTCTAAATTTGATTTTGGTTGTGGGTTTCGTCGATGCATGTGTGGAAAAAAATTAAATTAGGGACCCACATGTTTTTTTAAACCTAAACTCTTCAAATTGACTACACTTTGTTTTACCAATGTCATGAAATTCAGTCACGGCCAATTATTTGAAATGGGCCCAACAAATTTGTCCACAACTTCGAAATTTGTTTTGGTTGTGGGTTTGGTCAATGCATTTGTGGAAATTATTAAATTAGTGACCCACATGTTTTTTTAAACGTGAACTCTTCAAATTGACTGTACTTTGTAGTACCAATGTCATGAAATTCAATCAAGGCCAATTATTTGAAATGGGCCCAACAAATTTGTCCACAACTTCTAAATTTCTTTTGGTTGTGGGTTTGGTCAATGCATGTGTGGAAAAAATTAAATTAGTGACCTACATGTTTTTTTAAACCTAAACTCTTAAAATTGATTGTACTTTGTAGTACCAATGTCATGAAATTCAATCAAGGCCAATTCAAATGGGCCCAACAAATTTGTCCACAACTTCTAAATTTTTTTAGTTGTGGGTTTGGTTGATGCATGTGTGAAAAAAAGTAAATCGGTGACCCACATGTTTTTTTAAACGTGAACTCTTAAAATCGACTGTAATTTGTAGTACCATTCTCATGAAATTCAATCAAGGCAAATTTTAATGGGCCCAACAAATTTGTCCACAAGTTTTAAAGTTTTTTGGTTGTGGGTTTGGTCAGTGCATGTGTGAAAAAAATTAAATTTGTGACCCACATGTTTTTCTAAACGTGAACTCTTAAAATTGACTGTACTTTGTAGTACCAATGTCATGATATTCAATCAACGCCAATTATTTAAAATGGGCCCCACAAATTATTCCACAAGTTCTAAATTTTTTCTGAATGTTGGTTTGGCCAATGCATGTGTGGGAAAAAATTAAATTCGTGACCCTCATGTTTTTTTAAACCTAATCTCTTCAAATTGACTGCACTTTGTTTTACCAATGTCATGAAATTCAATCAACGCCAATTATTTAAAATGGGCCCAACAAATTTGTCCACAAGTTCTAAATTTTTTCTGAATGTTGGTTTGGTCAATGCATGTGTGGGAAAAAATTAAATTCGTGACCCACATGTTTTTTTAAACCTAATCTCTTCAAATTGACTGCACTTTGTTTTACCAATGTCATGAAATTCAATCAACGCCAATTATTTAAAATCGGCCCAACAAATTTGTCCACAACTTCTAAATTTCTTTTGGTTGTGCG
Source organism: Climacium dendroides (assembly GCA_950106755.1). Lineage (NCBI taxonomy): Eukaryota > Viridiplantae > Streptophyta > Bryopsida > Hypnales > Climaciaceae > Climacium > Climacium dendroides. The sequence continues at coordinate 150,075 of CATNNA010000013.1, read as the reverse complement.
TTTGGTCAATGCATGTGTGGAAAAAAATTAAATTCGTGACCCACATGTTTTTTTAAACCTAAACTCTTGAAATTGATTGTACTTTGTAGTACTAATGTCATGATATTCAATGAAGGCCAATTTAAATGCGCCCAACAAATTTGTCCACAAGCTCTAAATTTTTTTTTTTCAATGTGGGTTTCGTCAATGCATGTGTGGAAAAAAAATTAAATTAGTGACCCACATGTTTTTTTGAACCTAAACTCGTCAAATTGACTGTACTTTGTAGTACCAATGTCATGAAATTCAATCAAGGCCAATTCAAATGGACCCAACACATTTGTCCACAACTTCTAAATTTTTTTAGTTCTGGGTTTGCTCCATGCATGTGTGGAAAAATTAAATTAGTGACCCACATGTTTTTTTAAACCTAATCTCTTCAAATTGACTGTACTTTGTAGTACCAATGTCATGAAATTCAATCAAGGCCAATTATTTGAAATGGGCCCATCAAATTTGTCCACAACTTCTAAAGTTTTTTAGAATGTGGGTTTGGTCCATGCATGTGTGGAAATTATTAAATTCGTGACCCACATGTTTTTTTAAATGTGAACTCTTCAAATTGACTGTACTTTGTAGTACCAATGTCATGAAATTCAATCAAGGCCAATTATTTGAAATAGGTCCAACAAATTTGTCCACAACTTCTAAAGTTTTTCTGGTTGTGGGTTTGGTTATTGCATGTGTGGAAAAAATTAAATTCGTGACCCACATGTTTTTTTAAATCTAAACTCTTCAAATTGACTGTACTTTGTGGTACCAATGCCATGATATTCAATCAACGCCAATTATTTAAAATCGGCCCAACAAATTTGTCCACAAGTTCTAAATTTGATTTTGGTTGTGGGTTTCGTCGATGCATGTGTGGAAAAAAATTAAATTAGGGACCCACATGTTTTTTTAAACCTAAACTTTTCAAATTGACTGCAGTTTGTTTTACCAATGTCATGAAATTCAGTCACGGCCAATTATTTGAAATGGGCCCAACAAATTTGTCCACAACTTCGAAATTTCTTTTGGTTGTGGGTTTGGTCAATGCATGTGTGGAAATTATTATTTTAGTGACCCACATGTTTTTTTAAACGTGAACTCTTCAAATTGACTGTACTTTGTAGTACCAATGTCATGAAATTCAATCAAGGCCAATTATTTAAAATGGGCCCAACAAATTTGTCCACAACCTCTAAATTTCTTTTGGTTGTGGGTTTGGACGGTGCATGTGTGAAAAAATTAAATTCGTGACCCACATGTTTTTTTAAATCTAATCTCTTAAAATTGATTGTACTTTGTAGTACCAATGTCATGAAATTCAATCAAGGCCAATTCAAATGGGCCCAACAAATCTGTCCACAACTTCTAAATTTCTTTTGGTTGTGGGTTTAGTCAATGCATGTGTGGGAAAAAATTAAATTCGTGACCCACATGTTTTTTTAAACGAGAACTCTTAAAATTGACAGTACTTTGTAGTACAAATGTCATGAAATTCAATCAAGGCCAATTTAAATGGGCCCAACAAATTTGTCCACAACTTCTAAATTGTTTTTGCATGTGGGTTTGGTCAATGCATGTGTGGGAAAAAATTAAATTCGTGACCCACATGTTTTTTTAAACGTGAATTCTTAAAATTGAATGTACTTTGTAGTACCAATGTCACGAAATTCAATCAAGGCGAATTTAAATGGGCCCAACAAATTTGTCCACAAGTTCTAAATTTTCTTGGTTGTGAGATTGGTGGATGCATGTGTGAAAAAAATAAATCGATGACCCACATTTTTTTTTAAACCTAAACTCTTAAAATTGACTGTACTTTATAGTAGCAATGTCATAAAATTCAATCAAGCCAATTATTTGAAATGGGCCCAACAAATTTGTCTACAGGTTCCAAATTTTTTTTGGTTGTGGCTTTGGTCAATGCATGTGTAGAAAGAATTGAATTAGTGACTTACATGTTTTTTTAAATGTAAACTCTTAAAATTGACTGTACTTTATAGTAGCAATGTTGTAAAATTTAATCAAGGCCAATTATTTGAAATGGGCCGAACAAATTTGTCCACAAGTTCTAAATTCTTTTTGGTTGTGGCTTTGGTCAATGCATGTGTAGAAAAGAAAAATAAATTAGTAACCCACATTTTTTTTTAAACCTAAACTCTTAAAATTGACTGTACTTTGTAGTACCAATGTCATAAAATTCAATCAAGGCCAATTTAAATGGGCCGAACAAATTTGTCCACAACTTTGAAATTTTTCTTGGTTGTGGGTTTGGTCGATGCATGTGTGAAAAAAATAAATTGATGACCCACATGTTTTTTTAAAACTAAACTCTTGAAATTGATTGTACTTTGTAGTACCAATGTCATGAAATTCAATCAAGGCCAATTTCAATGGGCCCAACAAATTTGTCCACAACTTCGATCTTTTTTTTGGTTGTGGGTTTGATCGATGCATGTGTAAAAAAAATGAATCGGTGACTCACATGTTTTATTAAACCTAAACTCTTAAAATTGATTGTACTTTGTAGTAACAATGTCATGAAATTCAATCAAGCCAATTATTTGAAATGGGCCCAACAAATTTGTCCACAACTTCGAAATTTTTTTTGAATGTGGGTTTGGTCCATGCATGTGTAAAAAAAAATTAATCGGTGACCCACATGTTTTTTTAAACCTAAACTCTTCAAATTGACTGTACTTTGTAGTACCAATGGCATGAAATTCAATCAAGGCCAATTTAAATGGGCCCAACAAATTTGTCCACAACTTTTAAATTTTTCTTGGTTGTGGGTTTGGTTGTTGTATGTGTGAAAAAAATAAATCGGTGACCCTCATGTTTTTTTGAACGAGAACTCTTAAAATTGACTGTACTTTGTAGTACCAATGGTATGTAATTCAGTCAAGGCCAATTTAAATGGGCCCAACAAATTTGTCCACAACTTTTAAATTTTTTTTGGTTGTGGGATTGGTCGATGCATGTGTTAAAAAAATAAATCGATGACCCACATTTTTTTATAAACCTAAACTCTTAAAATTGACTGTACTTTATAGTAGCAATGTCATAAAATTCAATCAAGGCCAATTATTTGAAATGGGCCCAACAAATTTGTCCACAAGTTCCAAATTTTTTTTGGTTGTGGCTTTGGTCAATGCATGTGTAGAAAAAATTAAATTAGTGACTTACATGTTTTTTAAAACCTAAGCTCTTCAAATTGACTGTACTTTGTAGTACCAATGTCATGAAATTCAATCAAGGCCAATTTAAATGGGCCCAAGAAATTTGTCCACAAATTTCAAATTTTTTTTGGTTGTGGGTTTGGTCAATGCATGTGTGAGAAAAATAAATCGGTGACCCACATGTTTTTTTAAACGAGAACTCTTCAAATTGACTGTACTTTGTAGTACCAATGTCATGAAATTCAATCAAGGCGAATTTAAATGGGCCCAACAAATTTGTCCACAAGTTCTAAATTTTTTTTGGTTGTGGGTTTGGTCAATGCATGTGTGGAAAAAATTAAATTGGTGACTTACATGTTTTTTTAAAACTAAACTGTTAAAATATACTGTACTTTATAGTACGAATGTCATGAAATTCAATCAAGGCCAATTATTTGAAATGGGCCTAACAAATTTGTCCACAAGTTCTAAATTCTTTTTGGTTGTGGGTTTGGTCAATGCATGTGTAGAAAAAAATTAATTAGTGACCCACATGTTTTTTGAAACCTAAACTCTTAAACTATAGATCTATAAAACATGTTGGTCATTGATTCATTTATTTTCACACATGCATTGACCAAACCCACAACCAAAAAAAATTTAAAACTTGTGGACAAATTCGTTTGGCCCATTTAAATTGGCCTTGATTGAATTTCATGACATTGGTACTAGAAAGTACAGTCAATTTTAAGACTTCACGTTTAAAAGAACATGTGGGTCACTAATTTAATTTTTTCCACACATGCATTGACCAAACCCACAACCAAAAAAAATTTAGAACTTCTCGACAAATTTGTTGGGCCCATTTAAATTGGCCTTGATTGAATTTCATGACATTGGTACTACAAAGTACAGTCAATTTGAAGAGTTCTCGTTTAAAAAAACATGTGGGTTACTAATTTATTTTTTTCTACACATGCATTGACCAAACCCACAACCAAAAAAAGTTTAGAACTTGTGGACAAATTTGTTGGGCCCATTTAAATTGAACTTGATTGAGAATCATGACATTGGTACTACAAAGTACAGACAATTTTAAGAGTTTAGGTTAACAGAAATATGTGCATCATTTATTTATTTTTTTAAACATGGACTGTCTGAGAAAGTTGAAAAAAAATGCAATGGAAGTGCAAATGGAAAAAGAAATTAACGTAGAAGTTGGAAACGCCCTCTTTGATGATATTCCATGGGCACCTCTTTAAAAAAATAATGTAACTGAATTTTTCCACGTGGACCAAGTTCATGCAAAAATGGCCGGGGTTGTACTTTGTTTGAGAAAGTGAGAAAAAACATGCAAGGGAAGTACAAATGAGGAAGGTCAAATAGGTAGAAATTAGAATCATGCTCTTCAATGATAATCCAATAATCTATAATTGGGCACCTAACAAAGAAAATAATTTAATTTAACTTTTCTATGAGCCCTTCAGGTCATGCAAATATGGTTGAGCTTTGAATTTTGAAGTTCTTGTATGCATTACTCTTTTCAGTTGACAGTTTTTCTACTGTTTTGAATTAGCACTTAATGAACCTTAGAATGAAAGTAAAACCGTGATGGCTATTTTGATTTTTGTTCATTTTCAAACAAAAAAATTCTTTTTTCTAAGAAATGGCCATAGATTGTACATTTCGAATCTATTTAGAACTTGTATTTTGTTGTTTGTTTTGAACTCCATATTTTCCGCTTTGGTTTGCATGGGTAAAAATTAGAACCTCTTCAAAGGCAAAGTTAAAAGAATTTAGGAATGGTAAATGTAATTTCCTTTCAAATTTTTTTGATGACTTGCTAGAGGCAATTTATTTGAATTTAGGGCGTGGATTCCAAGCCCTAAACCCTAAACCCTGAGACCGTGAACCCTTGAAATTGAAGGCAAAATTTTCCCATCCTAAACCCTCAAATCTGCTGCAGGAAAAGGGACATTCTTTAAACATTCCAACATTATTAGGAATTTTTTAAAATCATACTTTTCATTTACTTTAGAAGAAGAACAATATTCCCGCTGACTAAAGTTGGGGAAGTTTGCAGTAAAGGCACTTTCTAGCCAAAATTAACATTATTCTAGTGTGTGCTATATATATGGCAAGCCGCGTTAGGTGCCACATGGTTAGTATAAGTAACGGAACCTTCATTTCCTAATAATGAACTTAGGTGCATTGTAAAGTCAACAATTGGGCTTAAATTTTGAAGTCAAAGTAGAAAAGGGTTTGGATAGTAGCTTCTGCTGTCCGCATTTGAAGACTGCCAAAGGGGATATGCCACTATGGACTTTAAAAGTCAACACAAACTTAATGAAAAGTGTAGTGACCCCATTATTTTCGTGGGGCCAACCACTAAATTCAGGATTGCATGTGGATATCGAAAGGTTTACGTGGCAAGGCCGTCGTGATTCTGGGGACATTTGATATTAGAATGTACGCTGTTCAAAAATGAGAACTGACTTTGCGCTCTTTCCTTCCCGCCGAGGAGTTGAGTGGACGTCGGCAGTTTAATTGCATTCCAGTCATTCCACCTTTCTCTTCAACTGCATCAACTTTGAGCTTTGCTGTTGTTCTCTGCGCTTTCAACTTGTTCTATTATGTCTTTAGAAGAGTTTGATTAGTATTGTTCCGCAATTGTATTGGTACAACGCCGGTTGTTGCCTGTTGTATTGCTCAAGCAGGAGATCCATCGCATAGGAATTACAGAAAGCCACTCCGACCCCTTTGAAAACATGAGAATTCTCCATTTAGCAGCTTCTAGGATCTGTCATTCCAGCCTCTAGGTTTGCATAAGATCTTTCATTCCATGATTGGCAGTTGTTTTGCGTAGGTGCTCAATGATCTCCAGCACAGTTCACGTTGTGATCAATCAGTCCGACTACTACCCATGAAATGTTCAAGTCCTCAAGTCGTTCGACGAGCGCAGTCTGGAGAATGCGCAGAACTCTATATAAACCCCTCCGCGAAAGACGGACTTACTATAAATAGAAATTCCTTGACTAAAATGAAAATGAAATGCACTTCAGCGCGACTCGCGCTGAAGTGCTTCTACTAGAGTTTCCATTGTCTTTGTGCAGACGGATCACCTAGACTCGCGTTTAATTGATATTCATCCCTGGTCGGACTGAAGTGTATTCACAAAGGTAAAGGAATATGTAGTGTTGACACTTCAGCGCGACTCGTGCTGATGTGCACTGAAGTAAGCTGGTCTAGATCTGTATTCTATAAAATCGTGATGGAATATACTCTAGAGACACTCTAGTGCTATCAGAGCTGAATTGCAATTCAGCGCGACTTGCGCTGAAGTGTAGATACGCGCAGTGAAATGTATTTTGACGATATTACACCACGACTAATGCCTAATGACAATTCAGAGAGACGCGCGCTGAAGTGTCAGACTTATTGGATCTGAATTGCAATTCAGCGTGACTCGCGCTGAAGTGTGGATACGCACGTAGTGAAATGTATTTTGACAATATTCCACCACGACCAATGACTAATTGCAATTCAGCGTGACTCGCGCTGAAGTGTCGTCACGGAGGGAATGAAATATATTGTGACGGTGTTCCAGTGCGAGTAATTCCGAATTGCAATTCAGCTCGCAGAGAATGAAATTCATTCTGATGCTATTTTAGCTCAATTGGCGCTGAATTCTCATCACGCAGGGAGTGGAATTAGTAACGACGTATGTCTACGTCGTAAGTGCTAAATTGCAATTCAGAGTTGGTCGCGCTAAAGTGCAGTCACCTACTGCATGAAATTGATTGCGACGATATGTTAGCATCGTGGGAGCTAAAATACAATTCAACGCCAATCACACTGAATTGCCATTCGGATATTACTGCCGCTCAGAAATACCAACACCATTTACTGCATCAATCAGGTCGATTGGAGTATGATGCCAGACATTGACTTCAATATTGCTTTTCATTTGGTTTTCCAGATATGTGACATGACTTCGTCACACATGAAGACTGATGTATACAGGTCAGTGCATCTTGATGCACGTGGGAGGAAGACAGTGACCGTTGAAGGCATCAACGTGTGCATGCGAGCATGGATGCATATTTCTGGGGTCCCGGAGGCTACATTCTATCGATACCTCAAATATTGGAAGGACGAACGAGAGGCAAGAGACCATGGAAATGTAGGATTGGAGAAGCCGAGAAAGCACACTCAACAAGCAATTGCCACGCTAAAGTGCATCCTTGAAAAGGAGGCAGATCACATGCCACATCGTACTCGAACTTTGAAGTCAGGGGACAAGGTTGTTTCCATGTGTCTTCCCTCTACTTTTCAATGGAAGGGTAAGATGAAAGAAATTAATGATGTCAATGCAGCCTTCGGATTACTCGAAGTTTCCACTTTAAACCTGAGCAAGATCAGGTCCTCGAAGTTTTCAGAGTACGAGGTGAAAAAACCTGGTGATAATTTTGCTCGGTGTTCAGTGTGTGACAAACTACAAGAGCTACGAAGGAGTTGTATTGCTGGATCTCAAAGTGCTTTGATATGGTCAAGGAGGCTTGACAAACATTTGGCTATTGCTCGAGCACATAGGGAGCTGTACTACGCAAATCGTTACCGCTCGCATGAGTTTCCACATGAATGATTGACGATCATGCATGACAAGATGGACCATGCCAAGACCGCTTCTCCGGTTTTTTCCCACAAAACTAAAGAACTTGATGGGCTCATGAAGTTGCCCGTCTCAGTCACTGGCATGATTACGTATGGTCATGCTGATGTTTGATATGCGCACTATGGCTTGGATATGTTTCCCTACGACTCAAACTACACTGTTGGCTCCATGGCGAAGTTGCTCCGAGATTTGGAATTGCCACCAAAATCGTCTTCTCGGCAATTGTTTACGGGGTCTGGATCCACAAATTTATCCAGGGCAATACTGAAGGGTGCCGAAGTTTGCGAAGCATCGCTACCTCCGCTATCGGAAACGTTATGTCGAGGGATGCCGTTGCCTCCTATTTTGAATGTGCAGATGGATAATGCCATCGGAGATAACAAGAATAGATTTGTTTTTTGTTATTGGTCTCTACTTGTTGCAAACAAGATCTTTCGTGAAGTGTACGTGAACTTCATGATTGTGGGTCATACTCATGACAACATTGATGCGCTCTTTGGAAGATGGAGTATGCTTTTGAAGAAGGAAAACTTCCTTACAATTCCTGCACTTATGAAGTCGTTTATGGATGTGGAATCCATTCCAACAATCCCTCACCTCATCGAAGAGGTGCCAGATTTCAAGGGTTTCATAGCAGGCAAAGTTTTGGACGGCAATGACATTATGGTTGGACACACAAAGCCACAACAAGTGAAGTTCTACCTTGACTCGACTGGGTGTCCAGTCATGAAGTATAAAATGCTATGCACTGATGTGGAGTGGTTGCCGAAGGGGACTGGTTATGGAATGAAATTGTGGAAGGAGGACTCTGAAGGGCAAAGTTTGTGGCCACGTGGAGTACCAGAAGCAGTTCTGCCGAGTCCAATGAAAGGTGCAGAGGACATCTTAAAGGGCATATCCGGATTCGTGAGGTATTGGGAGAATTTGTGCAATCAAGATCGCACTAGAGAGTACCGAAGATGCTATGAGCACGTAGTGCACTACTGGCAAGGTGTCAAGGTAGCATTGCTAGAACCACTACCTTCATCTTCTATTTTGAAGGATGGTTTTTGGCCTACGAGTCGTATTCAAGCAACTCAAGTGGATGAATTAGACGAAGATGGCGAGGATCGTGAAGAGTTTGGGGAAGATGGCGCGTACGTAGGCCCTTTGAGAGGTCGCCTACAACCATCCTTTAGGGTGGGTCGAGATCTCTTTGAAGGATATTTTGTTGCAGTTCGACCCGCAGATGGTGACAGTCATCCGGTTTGGATTGCAAGGGCGTTATCTGATCCAAATTGTAATCCGGAGAAACCTAATTGTATACGCATTCAGTACTTCCGTCCAACATTGAAAGATGAAGATGTTCAAGACTTCTACACTGGATGGGACAGTGAAAAAGGTCTACGTTGGAAAGTGGATGAAACTGAACCGCCACTTTGGGAGCATACAAATGTTGTTATGACAGCGTGGAAGTCTAGCATTCGAAAAGATACTCGTCAATGCATGATCAAGATTCCTGTTGCTCAAATTGACGTTATCAACCAAAGTCTCGCATCCTACACTTGATATCTGTAGCTATGTAATATGTATGCATATGATTAGATGGTATAGTTTTGAATGGATTGATTTTATTTTATTGCTCGGCATTGCATTATTGATTTCAACTGTATATTTTGTGTTTACAGAACATTGGAATTTAAGTATAGTCTCAATATACTTCTTTTTATATTCTTCAACCTCTTTTCTTTATTTTTTACTTCATTATCTTATTTGTTTATCAGTGAGTATGTTTTATTTCAAATTACATTGTTATTGGGAAAAAAAGTAGTAGATATATCTACTATTTATTTGGTTAACAGATAAAGCACTTGTCACATTCTGGGTAGGGGGGCGGTTGGTTGTTACAACTTTTCTGCCTGCAAAGCTCATTTAGTAGCACCAAGTCATGTTGTTCTCTCATGCACTCATACAAGTCCAACGGGAATTGAACCCGGACCGCTTCAATGAGATGAACAACCCCTCACAACCAACCGCGGAGTTCATGACTTGGTGTTTAGAAGATGACGTAATCTTTATTTATATTAATTATAACATTTAGTCTAAACCGAATTACATGTGTTTGAATAGACTATCACTCAAAAGACTCTCATTTTAATGGAAATTGCGCATTACAACTAGCAAATTCAATGTTTGTCCACCTAAATTGCCTAAAATTATAATTCATTTGTTAGGGTCTAAATGGACAATATTATTATGAGAGGCCCCAAATCTCTCAAAATATTGAATATTGTGTTATAGTTCGTTTATTTGACTACTATATTGTGTATGACGGATTGTTTCGAGAATTGTATTTCGCCTATACTCCAGTTATCGTCGAGCCGAAGATAAAGAATCTATGTTGTCTTTAGAGTACTAATCGGAGGATAACTTTACGGTGTATTTGAAGAACTGGAGGGCTAATTTTAGTATCATCAACCCAATGATAGCTCTTCCCTGAATATCAATGAATTTTCAACTAGTGTCGATCACTTGGATACTAAAATAAATTTGGTGTAACATGATTATAATCGATTTTAAGAATACTCAATAGAGATTTTAAAAGACTACTATGTGATTATCCATATCGTCGACCCAATGGTAACTAATTGGAAAATCGCAGTGGATAAATAATACTCTCACTGACCTGAAGGTAAGTATGTAGAGAACGTGGATGGCTACTTGGTGGTTATCCTCGACTCGATGATAGCCTCCGTGACTGGGTGATGTTAACTGATTATATTTGGAGTGGACAACGGCTGTCTGAGGTGGGTTACATTAATTTTAAAATTATAATCCGTATTCCAAGCTAGTGATAGTGAATTGTCGATGACTACTTAGTTTGTGGTTATCCTCGATTCGATGATAACCTCAATTACGATGGGCTGTGAACTGAAATGTGTTTAAAAGGGCGTGAGCGAGGTAGGTTATTCAATTTATAAACCAAAGAAACCTAATTCAAGCCAAGGGGCGCCACTTGTTACAAAAAACAAGTTGGTGGGTATCCTCGATTCGAGGATAACTTGCATTCCAGGCTGACATGCGTTCAAGGAGAGTTTCTGAATTTTTAAACCCCTAAACCCTAATTCGGACCTTATCAAGGAAGTTGCTCGTGTGTGAACCCTAAACCCTAATTGTACTCAAAGATTTTCATTATTCTGGTTTTAGCTTTGGGGTGAAGTCCTAAACCCTAATGTACCTCACAAGTTCTCAATGCTATTCTATTAGTACCAAAACAAAACACCTCAATTTCCCTGAACATTCATGTATTCAGATCTCCCTTACAAAATCCTAAACTAAAGCCCATTCAATGCATACTGAACATTGCATACTGAAATTAGAGTTCTTTGTTAGAAAACAGGAAATACATAAAAAAATTTGACAGCCATACTTACATGAAATAAAGTGCTACTTCTGTGTGGTGAAGAACCTCTGTAAAACCTCGCCTATCCAGAAATTGGATGCTGTAAAACAAGAATAATTTTGCACGAATCATTCACATAACATTTACAACAACTCAAAAGGAATTGTAAAGCAGATGAACACAAAGATGAACTGATCATGCAAAGAAATCAAACATCAAGTTTTTGGAAATTGATCATGCAAGGAAATCAAACATCAAGTTTTTGGAAACTGAACATGTAGAAGACCTGGGAATGCAAAGAAGTACTTTGCAAATGAACTTATTGACCAAACCACCCCAATTCACAAAGCAACTGAATGTACACCCAAAACACCAAAATGAAGAGAGCAACTACATGCACATTGAGTGAATCTGAAGCTTACCGCAAGAAGAAGTGCTAAGAAGAACTCCGTCAATTCAGTTGTCTGGAAGAATGCGTTCATTCCACCTCCCGCCACATCCAGCCCGTGAAAAGTATAAAAGGACCCTCAACAAAACATTCATGTGATCCTGTTGTGAATTTCAGCCCATCCTCTCCACGCGCTTCACTTGAAGGGGAGCAATGCGCTGCTAAACCAGGCTTGGAGCACCGTGCCACGGAACCCTAAACCCAAGTCGTACCCTAAATCGTCCGCTATCCCTCCTTCCTCAGCGAGCGTCTCCTTCCTCAACGAGCGTTTCCTTCCTCAGCGAGCGTTTCCTTCCTCAGAGAGCGTCTTCTTCCTCAACGAGCGTCTCCTTCCTCAGCGAGCGTCTCTTCCCTCCCTCCCAAGCAGCGTACAAATGACCCAATGATCCTGGAGCTCACTCCCAAGCACGAAGGACCGTGGAGCTCCTTCTGTGTGCAATCCTTCACAATCACTCCCTCCCAAGCGCACAAACGCCCTCCCTCCCAAGCGCACAGACGCACTCCCTCCCAAATGCACAACACACTTATGCACAAACTGGGAATGCAAAAACGGAAACAAGTTCACAAACTGCAGAACTTCGAGGAAGCGCAGTAACCCTAAACTCCCTAAATGTCGGGGAGAGATGATCTCCCAAACCTGATCACTGAGTGCCATTTGACCCGAAGCTCAGGTATGGTTGGCAGGCTCGGGAGCCCAGACTTGGTTACGGTTACCGAGCGCAAACATTCTCCTCGGGTCTGCCCAACTCCATTTGACCCGAAGCTCACGTATGGTTGGCAGGCTCGGGAGCCAAGACTCGGGTACGGTTGGAGCTGCTAAAACTTCTCAAAATATTTGTCAATGAATTTTCCTTTAAGAGTTCGCATCTAATGCAAGTCGTTTGATATTTTTTAATTTTTTTAATTAGTTACTAGTAGAATTTCATTAGAATTTTTATGTATTAAATAAAATGCAGAGCAAGAATTTCAATAAATCTTCAGATAAAATCACTAAAATCTTCATATAATTTTTTTATAAATAAGCTTATACTGAAATAAACAATAGAAATTTAATGAATGATGAATGATATACGGTAAAAGATACGCATATATTAGAATGCATTAGAAATTTGACTCAATTGTTACAAATAATGGCAACCCAAATAGAAGAATTTAAAGGGAAAACTTGTAAATCTCAAAAGCTTCGTGAACAATTTAATTGTTGTAAAATCCAAAATCGGTTTAATCTAATAAATTTCTCAAATCATTTAGTAGTAGCAATAGAAAATTGAAATCAAAAGCTCAAAGCTCACAAAAGCACAAAATCATAGAAATGCAAAAGAAGTATAAAGCCAAGAAAAGCAATGGATTTGCTACCTCTATAATATCATCCTATGGATCCTCTTTAATATCACCTCAATTGCAACGACTATATTATTTTTATAATATCATCCTTTGTAAAAAGTGATATTACGAAAGTGATTGCCAATTGCTACTTTATTTTTGTAATATCACATTGTGTGAAAATTTGATTTCTATATATGCATGATTGAAAATATTTTTACAAAATAATTAGAATAATTATTTTAAAGACTTATTGAAATCATTATCATGCACTCTATTCAAATATTTCAAAATTTTACTAATATGTGATACAATAAATGTGTAGTATAGCAAGCATGAGTCCCTAGTATTAATGGTAGCATTTGTGATATTGCAGAGGGAGTTATAATTTTAGTAGTATGATGAAACCCAAGTCGTTTGATATTTTTTCATTTCTAAATTAGTTATAAAAGTTTGAAGTTGAACTACCATAGGGCTCACACATGAAAATAATGTACACTATTGGTACATCAGTGAAAGCTTTTAAAAAATAGCATGTACAAGCGGTGTTCATTTATGGGGCGGGTGGTTCTCAATGCTTTGCGTCTTCTCAAGCCTTAGTTCTACCTTACTTCTAAAATTTGAAGAATTTGTACTTACAAAATTTTAGCAATATTTACAAAAGTCTCTTAGTATGTGCATTTAGTACTGCAAACATATCCTTTGTTCATAATGTATGCACCATGTATACTTGAAAAATCACATACATCATGAACAACAAATGATTGTCTTTAAAGTATGGTTGAAGTTCACAAACTCTAATGATTATGCAATTTTTAATAAATTGGTGCAATAGGAAAGAAACTCGTGAAATAAAATCACATACATCATGAACATGAAATGATTGTCTTTAAAGATAAATTATGAATCAATGTCTTCTGACATAAAACTTGGTTATAGAAGTTAAAAGCTTTTGTGGATTTCAACTTCTACATATTTTATTTGTTTATGTAATGTCTATTTTGAAATTATAATTTGTGCATTGAATTCTACATGAATTAGTTCATTAGATTGTATTGAGTATTTGAGTTGGATTACGCTTAAACCTTCATGAACAACAATAAGACATTTACTTGAGCATGCAATGCAAAACTTGAAAGCAGTCATGAGTAGAGGAGGCTTTGAGTAGAGAACAATGGTATTGTTATATAATTAAAATTGACCAAATTTCTTCGCTACCTTGGGTTTACTAAACTACCAGACATCTTCAATTCTAGAAGAAGGTTTGTGAAACTAGTTATTACCTCATAAGTTAAAACCAAATAATTAGTTTATTTAATACTTGCTTCACTTCAGTTTAATCATTTGGTTGTATATGATTGAACAAACGTAATTATGGGAAAACTAAGCATTTAGCAAGACGTCAATTCCTTCACAACTTTGTAAACCATTCATGATTGTGTTTGTGTAATTTTGAAGTTATGATAAATTTGGGTGGCTTAAAGTTTAGGGTTGCTACGCTTTAGCGTTAAATTTTTTGTTTGAAGGACTCACAATAATGTGTTACGGCCTAGGGTTTAGGGGCTTAGGTTTGAAGATTTTGGACCATTCATAGTGTCACTGTAAATTTGAAGTTACGATAAATGTAGGCAGTTTAAATTTTTGTTTTCTTAGGGCTTCAAGTTAAGATTTAGGGTTTAAGGGTTCAAGTATTATAATTTAGTGGTTTGTGCTTAAAAAAAATTCTTTTCCAAATACATATATATAGTTTTATATTTATTTAACTTCTAATATATGTAAGACACTCTACAACCTGAGTACCTGGGAACCCATAACTTCTATAATCTCTAAACCTTTAGAATATTGGACCCTAAACTCTAAGAATCCTAAATCCCGAACCGTGTACATGTAGATTTCCTAAACATAGAGCGAAAATTTCTACATCCAAGGAATGGGGGGAAATGGCGTGGGAAAAGCCATTCCCTAAGTACACTTGAAAGTGCTAGGAATCTCCTGAATTCGGGACGGAATTGCTGGAAAATCAAAGGTAGTAGCTGTGCATGTGGAGAATCATCTTTTTTTGGCCGGTAGTCATTAATTGAAAAGTCGACAACGGAAAGCTACAAAGGCGCCTTCGTACTGCTCGCATGACCCAAGTGCACTGGAAAGTCGGGACGTGGAGGGAATTTTGAACTTCGGATTTTCGCGCTCTAAATTTCCCACTCAAACATTGTTGGAAAATGCGTCTCCCCTATCGGCTCCATTGACATTGTTTTTCTTCTACATTTTCCCTTGCAGGGTCTTCGCCGCAACTTACCTTCACTTGTTTTCTATTTGTTCCCTTTACAGAGTGAATGCTTCATGAATCTTGTAACCTTTAGAACACGCAGAGCACGTCGCCTCACATCACACTGTTTTTTTTCTGAACCGCAGGTAATGAGGGATGCGTACTTTTGATGGAGTGCGGAGAGTGTAGAATTGCATAGCTTTGTCAGCAACCAAGAAATTAATAGCTGGTTACATGGTAGTGGTGTATATTACTTTGCGTAATGTGTGACACTTTATGTATTATTGCTTGCCTCTTTATTTGTGTAGTTAGGTTCTTATTCATCAGTGGAACGAGTGAAACATATGGTCTCATGTCGACTCTTTTGTGGAGGTCTATTTTGTATATACAACAAACACTAAAGTCCAACTGTTTTCCGAACTTCTGAGAAACATGCCGAGAATTACGGAACGTAATGCTTAGCGTTGGATCGACGATAACTGAAAACCAAAACATTAATAAGTATTGTAAATCCCGGTAAATACGGAACAGAATTCTTATCGTCAGATCGAAGATAATTGAAAGCTGAAACTTTTATGAGTAGTGAGAGTCCTAGGAAATAAGAAACATAATGATTATCGTCGGATCGAAGATAACTGAAAACTGAAAAATTTATGAGTACTGATAGTCCTGAATTACTGTTGCATCAATGCTAACCAATTGAGGTCAACTGGTGGAAATCAGATATTGATTATCGTCGACTCGACGATAATTCTGAAATGTATGATTTAAGCTATCCATTCGTTGTGTGCATCCGACCAGCCTGATGGGCTTGATTGAATTTTCTGTAGAGATACTGCAGTTAATCATTCTTGAAGAAAACATTTTGTTTTGGAAGATATCCTCGAGTCGACGATAGCCATAGAAAGTGGCGGGGATTGTTCTGGATTTTGTAAAGGTCCACCTGAACAAAAGAACGAAGTATCTTCGACTCAATGATATCGTCAGATTTCTATTTGGCATTTCACTAACGGGATTGATTTTTAAAGGGAGTGATCATTAGAGCAGGACATTGTTTGCTGAGACTATCTTCTAATTAATGCTGTGTGTACCGTTTCAATGTGAACCAATTTAATATTTAATTGGGACGAACAAAATTTACATGATTCTTGCTCTTGAATTATAGGGGATGACATCATTTATGTGGTTATCCTCGAGTTGACGATAAATCCTACATGACTATATACGTACTGAATAATGTTTTTCCTCATTGCTTGTCTTGCTCCTATTGATTTTTAGGACTGGCCTCTCGAAAATTGCTGTAAGTCTTTGCGATCAAGTGTCAGTAGTCATTGAAATTTTCTGACAACCTTAGAATATTGTAGTCGTTATTGTTGAGTCCATGATATGCTTTTCATTTTGAGCTTCTTGTTTGTAGAATGGATTACCATGATCTTGAGGATTTCGCAAATCTAGTCCCAACACTTCCACTTGATGTTCGTTTATGCGAGGGAATTCCTCGTATTAAGTGGGTTACGCAGCCAGTCACTCTTCAAGATGAATACGAAGTGGACATTGCAAGGGGAGTCATTCAAAACATTCACCCTGATATGATCTTCGATGAAGACGGGACGTCTCTCGGCGATCACCGAGTTGGTATTCACATTGCGGAGTCTTTGAACGAGGAGCTTTACTCTTCCTCAAATATGTGGTCTATACGCTCTTGGCACATTATGAGGGTGTTTTTGTACGATGGTTCTTCTTTGTATGACCATGACGAAACACATAAGTATAACACGGTCATGAACCCCAAAAGAGTTCGAAAGGGGGTTCAGTCGTATGAAACAACTCGCATGAGAGTTGATCCTGAGGTCCCGCCCAAGAAAGAACTTCTCTTGACCATGGAATCGATCACAGCAGTTTCCACAAAAACTTGCTACGGAAAGATTTGTGTGGAGCATTTTCCGCGTGCGCTTATTCAAACAATGCGGACTGAGCTGTACGGTGCTCGTGACTTCAAGGCTCGCAACATGACTTTGTTGGAGGTGCATAGGCAGATCCACAAAGACGCTAGTGGCAAAGAATGGATCACGTTGAAAGAGAAGGAAGTGTGTCCTACTGCGTGGTGGATCATTCATGGGATTGCAAAATGTACTTATTACAGGTACAAAGGAAAAGCCAAAAATGGGAAACAAGCCGATGTGCATGGGAATTTTGGATCCAAGAAGCCTCGCATGGCAACTATTCAAGCTACGGCCACACTTCGAAATTTAATAGAGCCGAATGCTGATAAGATGCCGCATAAGACAAGGACAGTCCAGTCTGGCGAAAAGGTCACTGCCATGGTTCTTCCATCCTCGTTTCGTTGGAGTGATCAATTGGAAACAATCAATGAGTCCAATGCAAGGTTCAATTTGCCACCAATTTCTTCTAGTGGTTTGATCAATATTCGCCGTGATTCTTTTCCTGAGTTTGCCGCAAAGGCTCGTGGAGATACATTTGCTAGATGTGGAATGTGTGACAAGTACAAGCAATTAAGAAGCGCTTGTGTGGGTGAAGAGGCAAAATCTAAATGGTCAAAACGTTTGTCTACCCATAATATAGGACAATTAGCTCATAGGGATTATTAATTACTACGCAAATTGGAACGATTCCATAAAAGCGCCAAAGAAGATGTTGTGCATCATTCATGACAAGATGGATCATTCAAAAACTGCTTCTCCACACTTTTCTCACAAAACCAAGGTGACAGAATCCTTCATGAAAATGCCTGTAACAATTACAGGTATGATTGCTCATGGGCATGGCGATGTGCGATATGCACACTATGGTTTGGACATTTATCCAATAGATTCAAATCATACCATTGGATCGATTGCAAGGCTATTGCGTGATTTGGAAGGACAGCCGAAGAATTCATCCTGCAAGTTATTTTCAGTAGAGGATAACCAATCCACCTTGACAAAAGCGGTTTTGAATGGAGCAGAATCTTGCTTGGACTCCCTCCTTCCACCTCCAGATGAACCACTTCCAACTAAACATCTTCCACCTGTATTAATATTGTAGTTGGACAATTGTTCAGGGGACAACAAGAACCAATATGTTTTCGCTTTTTGCTCTATGCTTGTATACAAAGGCATTTTTCGGGAGGTGTACATCAACTTCCTCATTGTGGGACACACTCATGAAGACATTGATGCTCTTTTTGGTCGTTGGAGTTCGAGATTGAAAACAAATAACTATCCAACAATTCCAAGGCTTATGAAGTCATTTATGGATTGTGAAGAGCACCTTGTGATTCCTCATCTCATTGAAGAAGTTCCTAACTTCAAGGTGTTTGTGCACGGATACCTCGGCATGGGTGGTGACTTCTTAGAGGGTCATTCTAGATCCCAACAGTTCAAGTTTTTCAAGGATTCTAATGGATGGCCTTTGATGGAATATAAGAATTTGTGTACGGATGATAAGTGGTTGCCAAAGGATGGTAAGGGAATTAGATTGTGGTCTGAGACTGCAGACGGGCTTCCTAAAGTGCCAATAGGTAGTCCTCCACCTCTAGTTCCTCAACCAATGAAGGCACTTCAAGACATAAAGAAAGGTTTGAACGGTTTTGTTGCATACTGGAACGAAATGGCAAATGACGATGATACAGAAGGGTTCACGAGGAAGAACGGCACCTTGGAAGATTACTGGGAAGGCGTTCGAGGAGATCTAGATGCACCTCTTTAAGTGCGTGAGGCATTACTTGATGGATTTTGGCCTGCTTCTAGAGTTGCCCCTGATCAAACAGATCGCATGCAAAGAGATGGCACATTGCATGAGGAAGACGCAGAAGATGCACCGTTTGTTGGACGTAGACGTGATCGACCGCTTCCATCATTCTGTGTGAATAAGGATACACACAAAGGTTATTTTCTTGCAATGCGTCCCGCTGATGGGGATTCTAAACCATTTTGGCTTGCTAGAGCCATTACAGCTCCAAGTCCAGATCTAGGGCATTTACATATGATCAGAATTCAGTATTGGACACCTTCCTCAAATCGGCACATTAACCGGGATACATATGAGGGATGGGACACAAAACAAGGGAATGTATGGCATAAAGATACCCTGTTGAACCCAACATGGTCTAGTACGAGATGTATTCTAACGGCTTGGAAGCCTTGTTTTCGAGAGAACACTAAAAACCCGAAAGTGTCGATTCCAAATTTACAAATTGGCATCATTAAGGCATCAATAGCAGTCTTTACAATCGATGAATGCAACGATGAGGCAAATGAGTCTATGGAGGAAGAATGAGTATTTCGTAGTAGTAGATTTTTGTTGTTGTATTTGAAATACTAGATTGCTTTTTGTATTGTAGTTATAGATTATGAAAATGATATTTGAATGCATATATAGTACAGGATATAGAATGTCTTTCATTACAAATATTGTGACTATGTAGTAGATATTGATTTCTATTAATAGAAAGTATATTTTTTACAATTGCTTTGCAAAGTTGTGTATAGAATTTTTTTCCTGCATCCTATAGTAGTTTATTAGTTTCTGAAGTTGAATGCAATATTTCAATATTCACATGTGTGTTGTAAGATGTAGAAGGAAAAAATTCAAACGTTGATCGTGAATTAAACTACTTCTATAAGTAAACCAATAATAATAAAATAAATTTCTTGACATCTTCGAGTCTCAATTTAATGAGAAGTCTCAATTTATTGAAAGCTTTTTTTTCCTTAAAATAGAAATGAGACTGGGATTAGTCTCATTTTAACGAATAAGGCCTTCATGAGATCGTCAGCCCGCCGCACGATGTGCTGGGCTAGTTTCGAAATATCTCCAAAGGGCGCCCCCCTAGTTGGAGTTCGGTCCTTTCTTCCTCCTCTATAGGTTTGGTCCGGGAGGGACCAGCCTTGGTCTGAGAGGAACCGGCTTCCAGTTGAGAAGGTCTGGCTTCTTCTTTCCTATCCGGAGCGTCCTCCTCCATTTGCTCTGGTGCGGGAAGATCCTCTGTTGGCATCACCAATGGAGTTGCTTGCCGCCAAGACTTTTTCGTCAAAGGAGTGGACTGCTCCTCGTCTTCCGTCTCCTCGTCATCCGGTCCTTCCCGGTGAGAGGGTTCTTCTCCTCCGTACTTCTGGAGTTGAATCAACTTCCGATAGGCTTCCTCCTCGTTTGACTTGAGCAAGGAGTGGTGGGAATACAGGTGGAAGACATACACCGAAAGAGGGCTCCCACCCTTCTTACCCCTCCAGAGAGAATGTACGAGATCCCCTACCAACTCGAAGATGATGAATGCCCAATCCATCATCAGCTTCCCTTAGAGGCTTCCCAAGATGGTGGAAGCTACCTTGGCCACCACTCGCCTAGGCTTGGTTGGATGGAGGATAGGGTTGAGAAATGCTACCACATCCCGGTATTCCGGATTTTACAAATCCGAGACCTGGAAGCCATCCTTTGGGTTTGTCGCCATCCGGAACTTACCCTCCATGCACTCCTGGTTCTTCTCCATCACCTTGTCCAGCGCCATCCGGAATTTGTAGACAGCTCTCCACTCGCTGACCGTCCACAACTTAGGTTTCGCCCGAAGGGTGGTATCCAAGATATCACTTTCCAGTCGAAGCAGATCCGCCACCAGACTCTCCTCTCGGATGCCCCAAAGGACATCCATCAATCCCTTACATCCTATATTGGTGAGGTTCTGTCGCAGGCACTCCATTCGAACCTCATCGGTTGGAATTTCCGGCACCACCCGCATTACCGAAATTGCCTTTGTTCGGGGTGGCGGCGTTGGAATCGACTCGTTTGAGTCCTCCGGCTCCTCCCTCAATCTTCGCTGGCTCGCCTTGGAAGTCATCACGCTCGCACAAGAAACCTCGCACAAGAAACCTCGCACAACCTCTTCCTAACTTTTTTGCTCACAGAAAGTCATTCCAAAACACCCTGCACAATCGCAACTCACACAGTCCCTCAATCTACCGGAAATTTCTAAGAGTTGGAAAGGTAGAAAAACAAAGATGCAAGAAAGTAAGAAAGCAACTGTACCTTCTATCAGCTACAGTCCTTTTCTTATACTGGTCAGACGGATGGACGGTCGGACAAGAGTACGGGATAGGTTTTGGCGGCAAAGCCTAACCCTAGTACGGATCCGATTTCCAGCTTTTAGGGCTGGCGCCGTCATCCGATTTCCAGAACTTTTTAGGGTTCCAGAATTAGGTTTTTACACCTAATAGGATTTCTTTGGATCCGGAGTTCCGATATTTCTGAAATCTTTCCAATCTCCTATGGGGACTCAAAACTTTCCTTTTTAAAGGAATAAATTTTGAAATTTCCCGTCAAATGCTAGTTTTCTATGTCTAGCATGTGAGATCACACTCCCATAGATTTCTTAGCCAAAACCTTATAGGTTTTGCTTTCTTTGTGGTACACTCACGCCATTGGGTGCGTCTATCTTAACTCCCCCTAAATGACCATTTGTCCCTTCGAAGGACAATTTGGGTTTGGGTAGGTTCCTATTGTCTCAATTTGTGGTGAATGTTTTTGAGATTTTTTGAAGTTGTGGAGTTTGCCAAGACCTTTGAGAATATATAATTTTTGTTTCAATAGGTACCCGGGAAAAAAAATTATGGCACAATAAGCCCAAACAAAAGTCAATAGGCAACACAAAAAAATCAGAAAAGGTCAAAAAATCAAGATTGTCCATAACTTTCTCATAGGATTCATTTGTGAATGCAATTTTTACAATTTTCTAGAAAAATATTTTAGACAAGGTTAGATTTGCTTCTGAGAACAATCTCACCATTGGGATTGATGTATGTCAATTCCATCTTAAAGCTATTAATGATTTAGTTTTTTCCTCAATCTTTAATTTAGTTCAATTTAACGATTTCTTAATGAGTAAAAATTAGGTGTTTTTTTGTTGAATTTTTTCCCTTACATTCTCAACTCACCTATTCAACACAAAAACTTAGAAAATTAAAATTAACAGTATAAAAAGTTTTAGTTAAAAAGATATAAAAAATGTAGTCAAGCAAGTTAAAAAAAAACTTGTTTTCTTCACTTTGGATGCAAATATCTTGCAATTTATGTGGTCAAATTTGATAAAATTTTTATTACATGTTCTCAAACAAGTTAAGTACAAGATCCTATAGTTGGATCTTAGGTGAACGCAACAGAAGTGGTAGTTCTAAGTGGTTTTTGGCAAAAAAAACATCCTCAGGGCTTTAGAAATTAAGACATCAAAGCACATTCACCAAAAAAAAAATCAAAAAATTTGAACAATGCAATTGTCAAAATTGGCAATGTATAGTAGGCAATGAAAACCACTTATAGGTTAAGCTTGACCCTTGAAGGTTGACGCAAACGTCTAGTGTCCGATGAATGATAAAAAATCTCTCCAAGCAAGACAAAAGTGCAACTATTCATCCTCCAAATTTTATGGGAAATGGGAATGTTTTTTACAATAGCTTGTCTCCTAATGAATGCTTTTTCATTTTCTGAACAATGAACAGATTGAAGTTCTTGTTTCTATCTCATTCCTGCTTGGATGAAAGTCCTAATTTTGAATGATACTTTATCAAATTCTTGTCTTATCTAATGATTGGATTTACTTGAATACAAATCTTTTTGAAATCACAAAATGTAGAAGTGTGTCATAGTCAAATTGCATTCACTCTAATTCAAAACTAGGTTTGCAAAAATGATGTCATAGATGTAAAGAACACAAATTTTTTTTTAAATCCCCATATCAAGAGAACCTCATTTTGAATCCATTCCAATAAGTTTTGTTCTAAAAATGATAATATTTTGCCTGTAATCAAGTTTTCCTTTCTAAATTTATAGAAAAATATTGGTAATAGCATTAGTAAATCTCACTATACAAATGGAATCTAAAATTCAAAGTCCACAACTTTCCTTTGTATATCATTCTAAAACATTCTTTCAAATAGCACTTTATAATGATTTTCTCCAAATCATCAATTCTGGAGAAGAGTCTAGACGTTTAGAGGTTAACTGAGAAAATATAACTCTCATCCATTTCCTTCCAAATCACTAAAATCACTAAAATTGTAAGACTTCAAAGGCTTAAAATACAGTACACCATTTTTCAACCTTTTATATCAAATTCAACTAGGTCTAAAAACGAAGGGCATCAATTACAGCATTATGTTCATCACTATTATTTTCAATTTTCATTAAAACTTCATACTATTGGAAGCATTTATGTATTTACTAAGATTTTCACAAACAAATTAAATTCAAAAATCATAGAATTCATTTTAATGATTTTACTTCTGAAAATTTTCAATTAAACTTGAAATATATATTGGTACATGAGGTAAATATCGAATGTTTGAAAATTGTGTTTTTAAGTAGTTTGACCAAGCAGGAAGTTTGGCTGTAATACCCAGGTCTAAAAATTCGCTTGGAGCATGAAAATAGGGTTATGATGAACTTGAAGCAAACTGAAATAAGCACAGGCTCTAAACTCAGAAAGATGTAAGTGCATACAACAAGAGGCATTGTCCAGCCTTGTGCTCTGTGCAAGATAATTGCCTTCGATCTAACAGGAGACCATTTTCTCCTTTACATTTGCGAGGATCTTCGCTCAGTCCTCTGGGATGGTATGCCCAGAAACCCAACATGTGATACATGAAACACTTAAAAGATACCTCACTTGATTGACACACAAAATGGAGCAGTTGACGAAGTCACCCCCAAGGACTTAACAGCATTCTGGACTGCATTTGTACATTCATAAAAGTCAGCATGAGCACATCATTTCACTAAGATGATTTGTCGTCTTCAGCGATGGGAACGCGTACATAGAGCTGGCCATATAGAGTGACCACTGCTGAGGTTTGATGAGCATCAATTCGAGATGGCAAGCTTATAACCTGGGGGAAAAGTCACTGTTTAGGGGAGTTGCAATCATGATCTATTCGATAACAGGTCCACCATATGAACACGAAGAAAAATGAGAAATCGAAAGACATACATCAGCATTGATAAATTTCAGACGATTGGTGTACAAGACATATATCACTTTGACAGCGTCACTTCCCGAGAAAAAGTTGGATCAAGGACTTTTCCACTGGTTAATTCTGTACACGTGTTGCAGATCTCAATTGTACTGACAACAATCCGCAATATTCAAGTAGATGCCATCCAGAATCCATAACCCACAAGCTGTGAATGCTACAAAATCAGGCAATATTACTTGACACGACGCACAATAGACTGAAAAGGCTTGATACACATGTCAGACTTGGTATACATGCAATACTATCATTGAAAGAGTGCTTTGGTAACTTACTTTTCTGAAAGGAGTCACACCCCAAGGGTTCTCCGGATCCTCAGGCATTCCAGCAATCACTAGTCTGCCTCCAGGCTCACATTGGATGCGCACCTGTGCAGATGAACATTGGAAAGTAAAACTACAACACTTGTGAAACATTCATCCCGAGTAATAGAATAAAGGGAATTTTTATTAAACATGCACCAGGGATAACACAAGGATTCATTGTTGACTATCCAATGCTATATTCGTGCACGATGCAGAAATGTTGCAAAATATTCATTACTGATTTGTCCTTCTAGTGCGTGACACTAATTTTTCAAAGTCACTGTTCTTTAGGAGTGCAGGTTGAAAAATTCAACATTTTGAACCAATTTCGGCAAAATTGTAGTGACACTAATTTCGTAGGTGGCACTAAATTTTTACCTTCACTGATAGGACAAATCAGTGTAGTTATTCTGTTTAAAGACATTCTTTTCGATTCCCAACGTCACACCCTTCTTGATGTTGCAACGTAGTATCATAAATCAGAAAAGAAAATGCTACAAAATTTGATTGCTCATAGAGCATGCCACTTGCAGCTTAGCTCCGTACAAAAAGAGAACATAGAAGAACAAAAGTAAAGCTTAAGAACGAAACCAGACATGTAAACCTCACCTCCTCACGTGCCAGCCCGGGAACCAGTGCATAAATTTCAAAACAATCTAGCTGCAAAAGCAACAAAAATTAATTAAAATCACTTCAGCGAACTGTTTCCCACTTAGTGAAATTTAAAGAATTTAAAGAAAACACAATGAAGACTAGGTAGAGCAGAAAGATATTGAGTAGAACCGCAACATATCAACCTAAACATCAATATATTGACAAAAAAAACAAATTGTGACGCAACTTACATGCTTATGTACATTGATTTTAACCCAATCAGCTTTAGGACCCTCGTCAACAATTGGAGGATCAAAATCACCCATAGGTCCGTCCACCTTAGCAATCTTCATAGGACGCCTTCCGGAGTCCTGTTGTTTCATACTTCTCTTACCGGTTACAGCAGAATTACTTGGAAGACTTTCAGTGTATAATCTTGGTCTTCCTCTGGCCTGAACAGCCTTAACTGCTCTCTCGAGGACTGTGCTTGACCCTTTCCTCTTCAGCCCATATCCTCCTGCATCAAGATGCAAACTATCTTCTGTAGGAAGTTCACCACAACTTCTATCTGCAAGTAAAAAGGTTTGATTTCTTCAAATCATAGAAATAATACTCAATGTAAATTAGGACTCAAAACAGTCTAAAACGAAATATTAGATTAGAGATCCAGGATCATACACGAGCTCAGTGGCACAAACTCCAAGATACCAGGAAAGTATATAATGATAAGCAGGGCACCTTCGATACCTATATTTGTTAGCTTTTTCTCTTTTTTCACATGTTTCCCACCAGAGCCCTTGTCCTGCAAGAATAGTGTCTTCCATATAACATTAAAATGCATTAAAAATTGAAAACATCATATTTACCACCAAACCTAAGACTTACCCTCGTTTCTTCAAAATCAGTGCCAAATCCATATAGAATGCGTTAACCATCATATGACACTCCGAAGATCAGAGCGATAATAAATCGCAGCACACGCATATGCAACCTAAAATCCTCAAAAAGAGTATGAAAAGTATAAGCGTCAGTACCAGAAACAAGCGTCAGCGTCAGTATGAGCGTCACCCTAGACCTACGGAGAACACCAGACAAGAAGACAACATAGTGGAAACTTCACCCATCAATTTGACAAAGAAATCACAACCATAATTTTTTCTGAGCAACCCTGATCTTACCTTTGTGATAGTTTCTTTAGAATCCCCATTCCCCATGCGCTGAGAGTGCCAGCCCTGCATTGCCCGTGCAGCGGCATCTCTCCGAGCACGACCAGATCCTGACCCTGGTGTTCCGCCCATATTTAGCTACAAAATCTCAACACAGTTTGTTATATTTAGAGTATGGGCCTGGAACACCAACCCCAAATAAAACAACTTACATTCTCCTCAAGAAGTGTGATACCCCTTCAATTTCTCACTTGAAATGGGAAATCCTATCAGGAAACGTGTACAGAGTGATCATTGAAAAAATACTTTGATTCAAAATACATGAGTATGATCATGCGGAACTAAAAAATACATCAGGTCAAATGTAACCTACTTCAGAGGATGGGGTAGCAGGCGATGCTGTTCGTTGCTGATTTGCCAGCCCACAACCGGTTGTTTGGACAGCTCGTTGACTACAGTCACGAGCAGAAACACCAGTCTTAAACCTCTCATAATCCAGAAGAGCCTGCATAGTCGATTACATACTGAAATCAGATGAAAGGTGAGGGCTAAAAGAGACTAAGTAACTTCAGACCTTCCAGTCCATAAACCAGCTTGAACATAAATTCAAAAAGCAGAAGCAGAATGACAAAATGACTTCAGCTGCAGAAAACAAAACATCAGAGACAGTGCTCAAAGTGTTAAAAAAGTGCTACGCCAAAAGCCCCAAGAGCACAATGAAATACTACAGCAACAGGTAAAATACCTTCTCATAGAAACCTCGAAATGACCATGAAATAGTAGTACAGGTCCTGTGGATAATCTTTAAATCAGAACAGCATCCTACGAACAGAGAAGGTATTGCGAAAACAGTGAAAAAGAACCGCCCTAGTCGCAAATGCAAAGAACAATGCAAGTGAAAAGATTTGAAGAATCTATTAGAGATACACAGTCAGAAAACAGAAAGCACAATGAAATCACTGATAATTCAACGTAACTACTCCGCTCAAGCTTCATACTAGAACTTTAACATCTGGAATTCAGAATTAATAGATTCAGGCCATCTTACTTTGGGGGTTTAAACTCTTCACCAACTGTCCTCCAAAGCTTGCTTACCGTAACCTACAAAGGCAAAGAAACCGATAGCTTCAGTTATCTGTACATAAACAGCAAAGCAAAGCCATGTTAACATGATAGGAGTAATGAAACAATGCGCATGTTAATTACGTCCGTCAGCCATGAATATAAAAAGCGGAATAAAGCAGGAGATTCTAAACAAAGGATAGACTGTACCTTCAAATAATACGTACTTACTAAAACATTCTTTGCTCTTCAAAACGAAAATTGCATTTACTTATGAGCACATCATGATTCTCTAATCCAGTACTGCTAACTTAATACCAGAGGCAGACCATCAGTCAAACAAATCCATTAACATGAGCTGTCACCAAAGCTAACTCCGCTACAGTAAATTCACGATGATTTCAAATGTAAGCTCTAAGGTTCAAATTCCCGAAATCCCAAACTTTAGTAAGCAATGAGTTGCATAGGCTTCGCAAAAGCACATACATGGTCATAGCCACCATATCTGGACACGACCCTCCAAAGCCTGCAGAACCAAAAGATAATTCCTCGTAAAATTCCGCATTGAACCAAAATAATATTGCAGATCTCACTTTCCCCTCCATAATGGGAATCAAAATACGAAAGGTAGGAAACCTACTTGGAAAACAACTGTAACTAAATTAACAACGAAAAAGCAGTCACCAGTTTCTTGCAACCACTTAATAAAATCTGGCAACCGTACAAAAGACTCTAGATACTTCTGCTAACCAAAATCATTTTCCATATTAAACAACTCACTTCAGAACATTTAACTCCAGTCCGTAGAACTTGGGCGCCTTGTATTCCAGATTTCGCTGCTTAAAAAATCGCTCCAGCTCCTCTACAAATGACATCTGCTCGTCTGCAGTCCCTTCATCATCTTCGTAATCGTCATCGACCCTCACTTTGTTTGCATCCTCAGCCATCTCTTCTTCCATGTCACCAACGTCAAGAGTTTCTCCGTCCATCCTCTGATTCTCTAGTACTCCTTCAGCCCTTCCATAATCCCCTTCAATAACTTCATCAGCCAATTCGTCAGCCATTTTAGCAGTCATTTCATCTGCCATCCTATCGGCCATTTCGTCAGCCATCCTATCAGCCATTCTGTCGGCCATTTCGTCTGCCATCCTAGATGCCATTTCATCCGCCATTCTGTCTGCCATATCATCGGCCACCACATCAGCCAATTCATCCGCCATCTCATCCGCCATCTTATCGGCAATTTCATCTGCCATCCGATCAGTAATCTGATCCGCAATTTCGTCTGCAATAGCATCTGCCATTCTAACAGCCACACCAACTGCCAAAGTATTTCCCGTTCTATCAGACACATTATCTACAAGCTTATCACCCGTGTCCTCAGCGAACTTCTCAAAAGGTCGCTCTACAGCTGTCCCAATGGTATAATCAATTATGCTGTTAACAACTTCATTTCCAACTCTCGTAGCACCTGCAATAGATAAGAAACTACGATTCGTGGCAAACACTGTTCCGGCCATCCTAGTTTCTCCGTTTCGAGTAAATCCACTATCACGGAGTTGTTGGCCGGCGTCTTCATTATCAGTCGATGGTGATTCATTAACTCTGGTAAAACCTGATGCAAGATCCTGCCTTTCGTTCTTAAATGGACGAGGGAGAGACTCCTGGTCACCTCCAAAATCTTTATCTGCGGACATGTCTTGCACGATGACATCCTCGGCTTCATCATCAATGTTTCTTACATCAGGACCCACATTCTCAACACCGTCCTTGACTAAATCCTGTAAAGAAACACTGCCACCTACGTGAGTGACCTCCATTTCGAGATTTGCTGAGACAGGTACGTCCATGTCATATGCTTCAATAGCATGTGTTTCCACAGCAGAAATGATCACAGCAGGTGTGTCCACTGGAAGCTTTCCCAGAGTAGATGTCTCCACCCCCAAAATTTCCACAGCAGGTGGTTCCAAGGTAGATATTTCCACTGCAGATATCTTCACGGCAGATTTTTCCACAGCAGGTAAATCCCTGAGACTCTCTGTTTTTAAAATCACTTCTTCAGTGGAGCTATCCTTCATACCCTGAAAATCCCGCCGGAGACAATCCAGTGAAGCTCTCGAATCATCAGCTCCAACTGAAACGTTCCGTATCTCTGTCGGAAGAGTACCCTCATCGTGGTCTGCTACAGTTTCTCCAGGTAACGAGTTAGAAACTGGTGTGACCTTCCCGGAAGAACCAACTTCGACCTCTGTTTCTGGATCTATTGACTTGTTTAAACCACCCCAAGAAGTGTTCGAGGACGGGGACAGACTCGAAGACTCGAAGCCCTCCGGTCTATCTAACAACGAGATATCTTGAGCTGCTGACATTGTTACTGAGTTTCCATCGGCTACGTCAGTCATCACTCTTCCAACCAATCTATAGCAACCCGAGACCAAAGCAAAATGCTGCCCGTGCCAGATCCAATCCCGGCTTCCTGTCTTTATCACACATAGTCAACATAGTTGTCAAAGAAAGTCTAAATTCAGTTATTAGCTGACAAGATACGCAAAGTTTCGTCCAAGCAGAAGTAAATTGTCCCAACAACCAAATTGGAAAATCCGTACTTAACACAGTTCAATAGCGTGAGCAAACATTCTCAAAAAACCGAGCGTTACTCCAATAGCCATCAAACATTCAAACTCTTAGACGGCTAAGACCACAGCGGACTAAGGAACAAAAAGAACTGAATCCAGAAAAGCTTCCCTCAAATGGCAAACCTCCCGCTATGATGGAAATATCAAGTGGTCAAAAAGATATACATAATTTCCACCGCGGCTTGAAAGAATACCACAACGATACACGTTCCTTCCCGCGACGCGAACAGAAATGGTCAATAGCGCACACTCCAAACTTTGAATTGACAGCCTGCAACAACCTTGGTCTACATACAGTACTAGCAGTATGTACTGTGCACTTAACCAGTTGTCGCAAGCTTTAACGATTAGATATTCGACAAAATATTTTTTAGTATTCACTCAGCAGTCAGCAATAAGCTCTGTAAAACCTGGCGTAAAAATGGTAGTGGTGGAGGATGCACAAATTCAGAACGTGGTATGCCACACTAAGCTTAAACAATGACTGAACCTGGTAACCACACCGGACATTACGCCGACGACACTATTGCAAGCTGAAGTGTGGACGTCCGAGAAACTGCGCAGTAGATTGAGACGCTGAACCACACGAAAAAGCAAGACTGGTAAGAGCATTGCTATTGGCGTTCAGTATCCCAAGCCCTGTTTAGAAAAAACGTCAGTCTAAATCCGGGGCCATCCAAACTGCAGTGAAAATTTACCACTATCTCATTATATGGAGACACCCGGTGGATATGCTCTGATCAAGGTGGAAAAAGTTAAAACAAATGGAACATCTGAATAACACCTACAAATGAAGGACCTTCGCGTCTTCACAGACCGACGAGATAATAAAAAGATGTCGGAATAGCTCGAAGCTACTTCGAATCACTTCATCCTCCACAATAAACTCCTCAGGTTACAATATCACAGCGACACTTCAGACATTAGCACAGATAAGCACAAAACTTGCCACCCCTTTCCTCCGGATTCAAGAATGGACAGATAATAGAAACAACGAAGGAACAGCCTCCGCTACACTTTGAAGCTCGCGAGAAGAGATAGAGGAACGAGCGAGGGCACAAACCAATACAACAACCACTATTAAGAGCTCCTACTACTCCAGGCTATCAACTGCGATGACGTCAGCAATCGGAAGAAACAACACGGTGTGCGACCAAGGGCCTCCAGACAAGGTGAATTCACGAAAAGTGGATAATCCCACTGCATGCCCTTCCCTCGCGCAGCACCTTGAAACCTCAGCATTGACAAAAAGCTCCCAGTTTTCTAAAAGCGCCTAGCAGAGTCCAACCTTGGTATATTCACTCCTGAAGGAAAACTCCGCAACCCGACACCAAGAGGAACTTGACACCAAAAAGAAACCGAACCCACCCCGTGGAACTCGCGGCAGACACCTTGGAAGACCAAACAGACCGAAGCAATCCGGCCCCAAAAAAGTCTAGTGCCGGGGTATGAAGCAGCTGACAACAACAAAACTCCGAAACTCCACTTCATCGCTCTTAAAAACTTCAAAGCTATCACCAAATCCCAGATTTTCATCTAGTCCCCGCGAGACAAACAAGCTACTGTAAAACAACGATGAGACAAAGCAACCACAAAATAAATACCTGCCTGCTAAGTAGAACCTCTGCTACAAATCGCAGTGGAGAAGGACGGCGTAACAGAAAGAAGTGAGACGGCAAGGTAGCAATGGCAGAGGAGCGAAGAAGAAAGGTAAACTTATCGTAATATCAATTCGCAGTGGAGCAAGAAGACAGCGAGCCCAGCTCACCCTGAAAGCGGGCCTATGACCACAGAATTGTGCTTCAGAAAACTTTTCATTCTAAGGTTTACATGTGTTCATTTTTCAGTATTTGTGATTTGTGACTAGCGTTTGTCGCTTACTTGGCTACGCATTAACTATATTACTTTCATCAATTTTTCATGCAATAGAATGTAAATTAATAAAATATGTATAACCTTTATATGAAAATATTGACATCTTCATACAATATTCTTTGAAAATACATATATTGTACAATAAAAAGTAGTTAAACAAAATCTTTATATCATAATTTTCATAAAAAAATTCTTTGCAAATATGAAAATATTGCAATAAAAAGAAATTAATCAAGTAAACAAAGTAAATAGAATCTTCACACTTGAAGAGCAATAGTTTTAATTTCAAGAAAATTTTCAATTAAGAAATTATTAATTTTCATGTAATAATTTATAAAAATACATACAAATAATGAGTAATTCCAGTATTTTTCAAATCAAAATCTTTACAATTAAAAAAAATGAAAAATCTTCACCTATTAAAGTATAAAATAACAATTCCAATTTCAAAAGGCAATGGTCACAAACAATAAAGGGCTATGATTGTAGGTCATACGTTATACTACCATGAATATGACAATGGTTTACGACTACTACCATATTCATAATCATAGTCATAATATTCATAATTATTTGAATATATTATATATATTTTTTAAATATATATATATATATATATATATATATATATATTCAAGTTAAAATTTATAAATTAAAATCTTTGTATATTTGCATATTCTCAAAGAAAAATAATAAATTCTATAAATGAATTGCATCCAAAGATGCATGCATTGGAATATCCTTCCATTGACTATAAAAAAATGTAGCAAAATGGCTACAAATATCAACCTACCATATTCATTGAGAAGATAGGCTATCTCAATTAAGACAATGAAATAATAATAGACACCAAAAGAATGCAGTTGGATGGAAGGATGTTGCCGAAACATGCATGAATCCTAAACATGTAGAGTTTGAAACAAACTCTTAAATTTTCCATTCACTTGATTCGTTGAATACTTAATTTAAAA
This sequence comes from Climacium dendroides, assembly GCA_950106755.1. Classification (NCBI taxonomy): domain Eukaryota; kingdom Viridiplantae; phylum Streptophyta; class Bryopsida; order Hypnales; family Climaciaceae; genus Climacium; species Climacium dendroides. The sequence continues at coordinate 117,170 of CATNNA010000013.1, read as the reverse complement.
AATAAATGCTAACTTGGTCATATGATTGGCCCTATAATTTATTGATTGTCATAACACAAACACCAGTAATAAGAAATTGTCTTCGATAAAGTATAATTGGTAAGCAACTATCATTGCAATGATTTGTGATTCTTAAAATCAACACTTTTTGACCACAATGGCATCCTTCTACAATTTTATACAATAATACAATGGGAGACACTTACAAAATACGCAAGCAACTACCATTGCATAAATTCTTTGTCATATTCAAGTTTTTTAACAACATGATATATTGACTACATTTTAAATCTAATTAGTGAGGAGATATCCTGCTGAGTTATAATGAATTTAAAAACTCTACCGAATAATGATGAGCATGCTCATCATTTTCATACATAAAATTAGAACTAAAACATTGATGCACATCACTAAACATGCAATCGGTGGTTTTCTCATTGATTTCTTAAACATCATTATTTCACATAGCCAAAATGACACACTTAGAGAAATCAACTGAATGATTAAAAATGGCATCAATGAGACCATCTAAAGAGTTTCCAATTACAACCATTTCTAACAATAAGTTCACTTTTGAATTAGTTTCGCCTTCATCAATATTTAATAAAAATTGTTGAAAATCTAGTTGACTTTGCAAACGTAAATTTGTAGTCAAATGAAAATGTTGCATCAATGAAAACAAATATGAATATTACAAACAAGCCTCAACAATTTGTTGACAACCTCCACGTATAACTATGGGCAAAGTTTGGCAAAATTCACCACCATATAAAACTACAAGCTCATTGGTTGAACAATTTAAACCCCGAATATTTCACAAAGATCTATCTATAGCTTCTATCATAAATCAATGCTCAATACAAGTTTTATCAAGTACAATCGATTGCACTTCATACAAACTTTGAGCCAACAACAATTGGACACTAATATTATAAATTGAGGCCTTATACAATTGTAACAGAATGGTAAGAAAAAAATATATTGTTTGTTCTTCATGCAAAAGACAAGCGCTATTTCACTTATTGCCATTGCCATACATTTGATATCATGACTACAAAGATGATTAATATAATAATATACACAAAAATCTTGCCAGTTCTACCAAGCCCATTTATAAAAAAAATTATTTGAAAGATGGGATTCTAAAATGGTAGAAGTCACTACATTAAAAACAATGCGTTGCTCTTTGTTAAGTTTACCTACATCTTTTTTTTATAAAATGAATGTTTTGATTATTTAAATCATTGTTGTCATTACCATTACTACCAACATCAACAATATTTGAATAACCAAACTCATTTAAATTTTAAATGTCAAAAAAACGTACAATGCGTTTATTTAAAGTTGACAAATATTCATGCATAGATAAAATGACTCTAAAATAGTGGTTTGAATCATTACACCAATCATTAAATATAGCATCAAGATATTTTCTAAGTAAATTAAAAAGATTCAACGGTTGTTCAATCACACAAAGCGTTGCAAACAACAGCCAAATTTGTTTAAACAAAACAATGAGATATGTTTATTGAAGACAATTGTTTCATTCAGCATTACTATGTGTTATCCTCTTTCTCACATATTTTTCTTCACTTTTCACTTATAGTAGAATGGAAGATCCATATATCGAAAAAGCATATAATTGCCTTGATTACTAAAAACAATCAAAGCACGAATATGACAATTGAACTTAAAAAACTTCATGAATTTAGTCTTAGTATTTTAATCAATCACCAATTGCAAAGACATACTTTCATGGAAGGTGACATACTGCTGGTTGGAATGATGAACCAATAAACAATAAATACTATAACACTTGTTGTTGGTTTCAAAACCAAAGAATCTCCAATATATTTTTTGAGTGGCCATATAACAACCCTCCAAGAAGTCTTTAATTTTATTTACTACCTCATTGGTTTCTACCACGCCACAATTTGAACCTTTAAAAATATATTTGTGAAGGTATTTGATAGTTTTTATTGAACTATAAACCTTTAGATTAATATGGCAATTGAAACAAACTATCAAATATGAATTGTATGGCAAAACCCATCAATTGTCCAAGTGGACAATTTGACCATGTATGTGATTTTTAATATATTTATCAAGATTTTGGCAATGGTACAAAATATAACCGTCACCATTAACCTCAGTGATATCTCAAGTTTGCATAAGCTATCCTACATTCGGATCAGATTCGTTAAAAAACAAATCAAAATGCAAATAAATAGGGTGTGAAATGAAACTTTCAGAAATTATAATATGGTGTTTATGAACATTGTAGAAAATATTAATGAAAATAATATGAAATCTGAAAAAATAATTTGTAAAAAATAATATAGGTAATATTGAATAAAGTCACTTCAAAGTGTGGAAGTGTCGCAACTCAAATTTTTGGTTTTCTTTGAATTAATTAAAATCGGAACGGAAACCAATGCCTAGGTATCCAGATCCGGTTAAGAAATTGTAGGAAACCGGAAATTATTAGCGACAAAAAGATAGCGGCAAATCGGGTCAGATTCTATCCGGATTGGTGACAGAATGGAAACAGATTCTTATCCGTATTTTGGTCTGACCGGATTAGGACAGACCGGATCACTACCTGGACCGGATTCATGAACCAGATCGGAAATGGTCATGTTGACGTGTCTTAGGGAATTAGGGGTATATAACGATTGGTCACCCCAGTCTTAGTCCCTTTTGCCATCTTCGCCTTCTATGAATGTTGTGCGCGTGCCTTGTGTTTTTCAGCCATGTACCTTAAAGTTGGAGCTGGAGTGTGGATGTTGGTGCGCCTCTTTTCCTCGTGTTTCTGTGGCCTGCAGGTTTCCGGTTGAGATCGGAGGGTGAAAAGAGAGGAACGAGACGTGTGGCTAGGAGAGAGTGAGGTAGAATTGTAAATACTTAGGAGTAGGATTGAAATCGGATTGGGACTGAAACCGGATTTGTAGGTGAACCGGATTGGGGATCCGGTTAGAGCTAGTTAGGTCAACCGGAAGTTCCGCCAAAATGACGGCAGTTTTTCGCGGGCTTTTTGCGCCCTTGTAAATTCAAAATGTATATAAGCCAGTCCCTACGAGGGTGGCGTGGGCCTTCTTTTGCAAACTTTCTCTCGTCTTCTATTGTTTCCTTTGTGTGTGTACTTTTCTCCCAAGCGTGGCAGTGGTGTATGACAAGGAATCAGATTGACGCGTGCGAGTGTGTTGGAGGATTGTCCCCTTTGGTATCTTAGTTCCTGGTCTATGTGCATGTGAGTGGGTAGTCAAGAGTTGGGAGTGAATTCTGGTCCCTCAACATAGCTGGAGTTCAGGATTTCCGGGTGAGAAAGCCGTTGTTAGGATTAGGTGGTTAGGGAGGGAGTCCTTGATCACGCTAAGTCTCCCGGATGGGAATTCCGGTTGAGCATCCGATCTTCTGTGAGGTCTCGCCACCGTGAGTGGTAAAACGGAAAGGACTTTGGTGAGTGATGGCATGGGCGGATACACTTGCAGCCACCTGACTTCGTACGGATCGGGACGAGTGCTGAGGTCGTTGTAGTATGAGAGGATCGTATGGGGGACCCTTGTGTGACCTATCATCCGGATTGCTATCAGGGTGATTGTGAGGGGTCAAACCGGATCCGGATTAGAGTAGGAGGATAGGAAGATAGGAAGTGGGTCTCCAGTCACTATAATCCGCGGGAGGAGTGGTGGGCCTACCACTTTCAAATCCAAGAGGCGACCCCTCTAATGGTGAAACAGAGGCAAAACCAAACCGGGAGAGGATAAGAGACTAGAAAGGTGATCCAGAGCGGATTAGTTCGAAGAGGAATTTAGGACCGGATTAGTCTAAGACCGGATATGAGCGGATTCCTGGATAGTGAGAATCCGTCTGACGGCCAAACCGGAAGTAGGAAGTAATCCGGTTTAGGGTTTTCTGGGTGTTTGGGAAGTTTTCGGTTCCTGTGTTAGGACCGGATTTTAGGAAAGGAAAAGCTGACTGGGCTTAATCGCTTAATAAGGCTAGATACTTCATAGGATCTCGTGGGTTCGATCTTTAGGGTCATCAAGTTATGCTCTAGGGTGATTTTTGAGGGTATAGCAGGGAATTTACTTACTCTGTGCTACGACAAGCTGCAAGGATCCGTGCTGAAAGACTTGATCAACTCGATATGGTCTCATCCACCAAGTATGTAATTTTCTTGGAGAATCCTTATGACGGTTGTCAAAGGGGATAAACAGTCCGCCTTCTTAGATTACATGGTCAATTGGGAGTTTCCGGTCGCAGTCCTTCTTATGTTTGAACTGCACGTCTACAGTTCTTTCCAAAGCTGCGTTTCGGTCGTCTTCCAATTCTTCAATCGCAAGGAGTCGCGGAAGTATATCCATTTGGGATTCTGCATTCCGGGCTGCCATGACCCTTGAAACACTTGTACCGAAGCCGTGTCACGATGTCTTCTTCTACAATCAATGGGTCCTCCCTTTCCGGTTCTGGTTTACGATCGGAACCCTAAGGTGTACCTTCAGATCTTGCGGTCTCGTCCCCTTCAACAGCTGCAGGTACAAGGATCGGTTGGTCTTCCGGATCCATAGTATCCGGATCACTAATACCGGGTCTAGATGACTCTCCTAGTCGTTGACCCTTCCTTAAACGCTCAGATGCTCTTCCGCTCCAAGTCCCCTTTTTCATGAGTACAACTTCCGGTTCGGTTGACAAACCGAACTAAGTCAGGAGATAGGTAGCACGGAATCAACATAAAATACTGGCCTAACTAACTCGCAACAAAGCTGATAGCTTTAGGATCCCCGGCAGCGGCGCCAGAGGAAGCCCCACTTGTGGTCCCATAAAATTTAGGAGAAGTTGAATTAGTGGTAGTGTAGTATAGTTAAGCTATAGTGCCTTGTATTATAGTCCATGAATAATTCAAAATAAAGTCAAACAAAAATTTATAAATTCTAATAATAGATAACAAAGTGGATATTTGGCCAAAAAAAAAATATTTTGTATGGGGTCTTACAAACTTGACTCCAACATACAGTAGGTTTTTGAGCATCTACAGTCTTTTATACAAGTACAATTGGGATTGTTCAAACTACATAGACCATGCATCATATGCATTGTAAATGCTACATAAAGCAATGGTTGCCTATTTATATTTGAAATTTCAATGCATACAAGTCTATCTACAACATCATAATCATTGACCTTGTTTTTCAATTAAAGAAGAATGTGAGCATGAAGGAGACATTGGTTTTGAAATTCGATAATGTAATAAAAAACAATCATCTCTTTCAATATATTTTTTTAATGGTTTCTTCCATCATAGCTCTCAATTTGAACCCCAAAACGCGTACAACTACATCTGGACATCCTGAAGGGGTTTGACATAGACCAAACTTGTCTATAATTTGAGGCTAAGTCAAATTACACATCATTACAACAAATAAATCGAGTTTGTTTAAATTTTTTTGAATGGAATAAAACTAAATGGACTAGTTGTACAACCTTTCCTTTTACAATAGGGGATAGTCTTTCCAAAAATTGTACTCTAGTTTGCAAGCTTTGCAAAGTGAAACCTAGGTGCCTTAGTACATGCGATTCAAAGATTTTCTATTACTATAGTGAGAATTCAAAAATGAATAAGGCTACTATTCATTTTGGAGATTATAGCCACCCGATAGCAAAGCGTATGTAAAAAGATTCAATAGAAAAGATTTTTGGGCTCATTGTGAAGCAAGTGGCAAAAATACCAATGGCTATCAACTTTGCTATTGCTCTTTCTACTAACAAAGACTTTATAATTGCCTATCTATTATACAATAAAGAAAGAGAGAAAAAGATGTTGAAGGAAGAGAAATCAAAGGAGGTTATGGGTCGATTTTAGTATTTGAACACTTCAAACTTCTAGAATGTTATATCTTCATTTTGTTCACATAATCGGAGGGGTTACCGACAACATAAAGACTATAAAGAAGGAGTCAAAGTTCAAATTTATACACGACAACGTCTTCCCTAAGTAAAACAAGGAGAAGATTTACATTTTTAAGATGCTCACCAAAAAACTTGGAAGTGGAGTGGACCTAGTGAAATGCATGCAATTTGGAGGTAATTCAAGGTAGTAGAAAAACAACTGTTGGACCCAACAATTGTTTTTGTTTTACCTAGGAGTACTCATTTTTTTGGTTTGTTCAATGCAAGAGAAAAAAAATACAAGAAATGGATTGTGGTCATCAAGTTGTGAATTATTCACTAGAAGAAAAAAGGGGGTTCTGCGACTACGCTACGCAACTGGTTTTTCAGTTGCATCGGACATTTGCGACTGGATTGCAACTAGTGATAATTTGGAATTTTGTAGTCGCAGTGGACACTCTAGAATCTAGGAAACGTTTGTAGCAATACACCTTGTCTGTGACTCATTTGCAACTTGTTTGCAACTTGTAAATTTGTAGATTATTAAAACACTAGTCTTGATGATTTGTAGATTTCAAAATTCCAAATCTACCTTTTTCTAGATTTTAGGATTTTAAATCTACTTTTTTTTCTAGATTTCTAAATTTCAGATCTACTTTTTTCAAGATTTTAGAATTTCAAATCTACCTTTTTCTAGATTTCAGAACTTTTGAACTATCTTCTTCCTAGATTTCAAAAATTCAAAAATTGGTATTTAATAGATTTCATTAGTTTAGGAAACTTTACAATTTTATAGATTTTAAAATTTCTTAATTTTCAATTTTTTAAAAATTTCTATTGGTTGTAGAATTTTGTATTCTATAGAATTCTAAATATTGTAGAAATCTACAAACTGTAGAAATCTTAGAATTCTACCAACACAATTCATTGCATAAGACAACAATAGCTTACAAGTCTTATATGTCCAACTTTAAGGAACTCTTGACAATAGATATGGGACAACTAAGATACTAAAAAATGACTAAGAAGCAACTAAGATATTGAAAACCAACTAAGAAACAACTAATGTATGACTTAACAATGACTAGGAAGCAACTAAGACAACTAATGTATGACTTAAAAGTGACTAGGAAACAACTAGTTTTACTACTATAAAACTCAATTTTTAGTAGATAAGTGAAACAAATCTATACAGTCAAATCAACAAAATAGCTAAATTTTCTAAGAGTGTAAAATGACTAAAAACCAAATGGGCAATTTCATTAAAATGGAGACATTCCATTATTTGGCACTTTTAACAGTTTAGACTGTGCAATCTGAAATCTATATCCATCCTAGATTTCTAAAATCTATAAAAGTCCTAGATATCTAAAATCTAAATTTTTACTAATTTTTAAAAATCCCGTAGTCTAAAATCTCTATGAATCCTAGATTTTTGAAATCTATAAATGTTCTAGATGTACATAATCTATATTAGTCTTAGATGTCATTTTGCAATTGAAACCCCGCAGATTGAAAAATTGCACAGAGAAATATAGAATGCTACCATTTTAATGAAATTTGCCATACAACTAAAGTACAACTAGAAAGCAACTAGGAAACAACTAGAAAGCAACTAGGAAACAACTAGAAAATGACTAAGAAATAACTTTGGTCATTTTATAGTTGCAATTTTTCTCTAGTTGTTTCCTAGTCATTTTTACAACTATAGATTGACTGCTTTGCGATAAAAACAATAATATAAAACAATTAAATTAAATTTGGTGCAAATAGAGAGGATTTCAGTCGCAGGATAGTTGCATAGGACACTAGTCGCAGAACGGCCGGTTGTGGCGGACACGTTTTTCTTCTAGTGATTTTAATGTTTGGATATATTGGAGTAGTAAAATTTATTATGCCATTGTCTTTCAATATGTTTAATCTCATATCAACTACATATACACTTAATTCTTTTGAATTAAAACTTACAATTATTTGTACTATATATAATGCAATGGGAAAAGTTATACTATTTTGTAGAAAACTTTTTAGGATTTGAGTTTGGAAGAGATGGCAAATATACCATTGTGAAACTTATCAAAAACGGTGCATAACAAGTGGCTTCAAATGTTTCAAAACCATGAAAATGCCACTTGTAACACCACTTGTATAGGGTTGCACGGACGTTTGGATGTCTAGTGTCATGTCTAGACACCCATAAAATGCGGATGTTAGTTTTGGATGTTCTCAAGCATTCGCATGTTTGGAATTTTTTGGATGGTCCAACGGACAAAGGAGTTTAGGCAGGTGGATGGGTGGATGGAGGCCTTGTGGATGAGTAGTCCACCTTGTCATGGCCGTCCAATGTGACAGATGGACAAGCGTTTGCCTCATTAGGGTTATCCAATGTAGCAGATAGTTGGCCGTCCACTAAATCAAATAGTTGGCTGTCTGCCAAATTGGACGGCTTAACGAGGTGAATGCTCTACCATCTGCCAAATTGGACGGCTCAACGAGGCGAATGCTCTACCATCTGCCAAATTGGACGGCTTAACGAGGTGAATGCTCTACCATCTGCCAAATTGGACAACTTGAATAGGAGGACACTTTGCTGTCCACCTTGTCGAACATTAAGTGTGGCAGACAATCAAGTGTTTATCTCATTGAGGCTATCCAATATAGCAGATGCTTTGGCGTCCACCACTATTTGCATGGAATTTTTTTTTCTTTTCAATAGTAGACGTTGATCCAACGTAGCATCTACTACATTCAAACATCTAGACTTTGGACGTGATTTTACCTAGGTCTTCATTTTGTACAATCCTGTATTTATAACGACAACATCCATACGTCGATGCAAATGACAATCTATTGTGCATACTTCAAGGCGCATGCATTTGGATTTGATCCATTGAAGAGGGGGTTGAAATTGAGAGTTGCAAAATGAAGCAAAGACTTTAAAAATTTCACAAAGGTGCTTGAAACATTACCTAGAGCTAATGTTATTAGAACTCATGTGAGTGATTTTCATCGTGAAGCAAATTTGGGCCGAAAACGGAGTGTATGAACCTCTAACTAAAGTTTACCTCCAAGCAATGGACTCCTACACATGATGTGACAAAATTGTGCCTAAATGACACTACTTTGGAAGGGGCAGCTCTTGCATTTTTCCCCCAAACATCCTCTTAATTATTTTCCACCATTAATTTTGGCCATGAATCAAGAGGAGGTCATCCTTAGGGCAAAATCTACCTCAAATGAGCAATTGAAGGCTTCAAATGGTCTAATATGGGTTCTTCAAATTAATTCCAGCACATGTTTACTACCCCCACCCTCCAATTGTCATCTGTTTTGCATTTGTTTCTTTTATTTTGGTTTCCCCATGCAATGTTAAATATTTACCTTTTCTAACCCTCAAGATGTGCTTTTCTTGTCAACATTTGGTTCTTTAAACCCTAACCTTCATCCAATTAGGGCAGCTCATCTCTATGTATCTCCAACCCCTAAAAATTCAATTCTCATGCACTTTCACCATCCAATTTAGCAACATATGCACTTACACACTCCTCTCATGGTTCAATGCAATGAAAATTGCAGAGTAAATGGACAAAATTACATCAAAAACCTTAGGTCGGACTTCCTTTTAGGGCAACAGACCTCTCTCCACCAGATCTGCCACCACTGCCACATCCTGGCTTTGAATTGGATGAAACTAGTCTTGATTAAAAGATGATTTCAAGTTGCAGCCTCCTTCTAATTTTTAGCTCCAAATCTTACACCAATTTGCCACCATCGTTGTCCAAAGTCGTAGCTCCAAAATCCTACAACAATAGACCTTTTGCCACAAAATCTACCACCATCACTATGTCCTAGCTCCAAATCAGATGAGACTAGTCTTAATTGAATGATGACTTGAAGACTCAACCTCCCTCCAATTTTCAGTTCCAAATCTTATACCAATTTCCCGTGGTAGCTTGTCAAAGTGGGTAGACTTCCCAAGCCTTCCAAACCCTCACTTTCCCTTCTTCTCTTAACCCACTTTTCCCATCTGACCTTGGTAAATCAAGGTTGCTAGCGTGCAAGCTTGGGAGCAGGAGCCTACGAGCCTGTGAGTGGGAATTTTTTTTAAGAAAAATTTTGTGCAAAAATCAAAAGTTGAATAGAGGGTCGGCAACGAACCCATGACCGTGGATTTAGGGTGACTGTAGGCTCTATAACCGTGGATTAAAAAAGCAAAAGCAATTTAGGGAATGTAGTGCCATTTGTGGACTATGAAGGATACTTCTATATTTAAGGGATTTTTGTTGCACATAAAATAGAGCTAGGGTGTCTTATCACACATGGACTGTTGGAAGAAGGTGAAAGTACCTAAATGAGCCAAAGATGTAGGAAGGCAATGTTATCTACTAGTGATATTTTATTGTTGGGGGTTTAGGTAGAGTGGTTCAATTGTTGAGCTTTGTTTGTCTTCCCATTCAAATCTATGTGTTCATTAGAAGGGCAAGTGTGACCTCATTTTATTCACTACTTCATATCATGACTATCACCGTTTAAAGGTGACTACATTTATTTGCATTCCATTTTTTTTCCCACTATGTAGGAGTTACCATTGGAAGGAGTTATAATTTCTTTCCATTTTTTTTCCAATCACATTTTTTTGCGCTACTCACTAATTTGCAATAAATAATATAGTGTACCTTGTTTTCTCTATTTTTTCCCCACTATAGAGTACCTACTCCTGCAGTTGTAAATTAACTCCAAATTCTATAATTCCCACACTTGTCCAATAGACATTGTTTCTCTCTGGGTGTATATTTCATAACATTTTTTAGGGCAAGTTTAGTATCAAGCAAGAAGCACATTGCACCTCATTTGTAGCCATAACACACACAAATCAAATAAACATAAAAGAAATACACATAGTTCAACTCATAAGATACGTCAATCTTATGAGTCTAAGTTGCGGTGGACTCGGTCATAGAAACCTCACTAGAAGACGACTCTAGCGTCTCCTCACCCTCAGAAGCTGAAACGTTTACAAAATGAACCACATTTGCAGCATACTTCGGGATGTGAGGTTTAGGATCTCTACAACCATGCTGTTCATATTGTGTCGCCATCTTCTCGGCATACACTGGAAGTTCGTAAGACTTCTTTGGACTCAAGATAAGTCTTCGAATCTTCTTCATTGGGTGCGTTTCCTTCACTGCTTCGTTCCTTAAAGAACCACACATAGAAGGTTTAGGTCCTTGAAATTCTTTGTATGCAACGTATATTACAAAACAAAAAATGTTGTCATTACAAAGCAAAACTTACTTACTAGGTCTAACAGTGCGTGTGAACACCATTGGTTCGACGTGTATGGCATCAAGATCAAGGGCAACAATAGCTTCCACTGGAGCTTGAGTCACTCCTTCTACTGGAGTGGCTTTCTTCATCGGCTTCAGAACAATGTTGAAGATATCGATGTCCTTTTCCAAGGCCACAATATGGCGGCCCGTCCCACGACAAGCCATAATGGATGCCCCTGCAATAGAAGCATGTGGGGATCAATGTTTAAGTACATCTTTACAAGAATAAACAATTCATTTTAGAACTCTTTCTTGAAACTGAGTAGTATTATACCTGTAGCAGCGGTGCAGTTGAGAACTACATCATCTTCATCGGTACAGCCTTCAATGAAAAACTGTAGGAACCTCACATCTTTCTCTCGGGGTCCACACCAAGGCGCTTTGGTTTCCTTGTTTACCATCATGGTTTCCTCAGTAATGTAATTGATGACCATGTCTTTCTTCTGGAGGTTCCACTTTGCTTTGGTCATGGTTGTGGTCTGCCTAAATTGAAAAAGTAATGCCACTTTTCCACACACGTCCTTTATGAAAAGGGTGACTCCGAACTTCACGGTCTGCATCAAAAAATTAATTAGTAAAGAGGGGAATGCCATTGACAATCACACCATATATCAAACCAAGAATCACATCTAAAAGAAAACCTAAAATCACATGAAAAATAAAATAGAGAACTCACTGTTTCGCCAAGGTTTATTCCCGACGCGAGGTCCAATTGGTTGAATGCCAACCACTCTTTCTTCATCTTCAAGTCCTTGAAAATCTTCATCAACCCTGCAAACATATTTCGAAACTGAACGCTGTAGGAATGAAACACCAGGAGACAATCGTTGTCTTGTAAATACTCCTCGGCAAATTGGAATGCATTTTGCATTCCAGCATATGATGGGTCCGCATTCCATGAGGGAACGCGCTTCTCTGAGACAAGAGGCACAGGTAGGTTCTCTTGGCAATCAAAGATGATTAGATCCACCAAAGGGTCTCTGGTGACCCTACTATGTCACAAGAGGATTGAACAAGAAGCAAGAAACTCATCCAGAAATTGAAAGAGAGGAAAATTAAAATACATTTGAAGGTTCACGATACCTTTTGAATGAAGTCCATGACTTCAACATACTGATTTGGTGGTGAATTCTTAGAATCTTCCATAATATCAATGATGGACACGTTTAAGATAAGCTCCTTCGTTCTGACGTCATCGTTGTCTATCACTAGGACTTGTGTGCCTTGGGTTAGCATATTCTCCGTCCACTCTGGAAGTATGGCCTTCCTCTTCATTCTGGTGTGGCTTCCTTCCACCAACTATGAGCTCTGGTCAACTGCTGAAGACAATGGAATTCTAGTATCGCCCTCATCTTTTTTCTTGCCTTTGGCCTTCGCTTTCTCCTCCTTCTCTCTTAATTTCTCCCTCTCCTTCTCCTCTTGCTTTGCCAAGCGGTTTGCCTCCCTCTTTGACTTGGTTTCTAGCGCCAAATGTAGCTTAGCCGCCTTCTTTATGTCAACTTTGTCCCTCTTGGCAATCACCTTCGCCTTTTGAACTGCGTTGAGACCTACGAACTCATCGACATTTAAGTCAACCCCACTAATGCCCTCTAAAGAATCCCGGAGGGCTTGCTCCGATGGATGCGTGTATCCAATAGGGCAATCGAGGTACCACGCGCCACGACTAAGAGGAGCCGTGGACCGTGGTGTACGTTTGGAGTTGACTCGAAGTGTACATGCAGGTTGCCGAATGGCAATCAAGAAAACTCCTAAGGAATTCTAGGAAGTCATCCTTTTTGATTGCACCTTTTCCCTCAAGTTCAAACTTGAAATACCTGAATTGCCAAAAAAAATGTAACATTGAAGGAAAAGTGAGCGACACGTGAAGTTTTAGTCCAGACATTTCCATCACAAATACCAAATGAGAGTCAAGATAAAGTGAACCTGAGTTGAAAACAAATTATATGCTACTTTGAAGGCAAGCTATGGAAGTCTTGGAAGATTGAATTGGTTCCCAATTAATTAGTATTTTTGAATGAGCCTTACAAAAGCGGTGTAAGACATACCGATAGAGCACCCTTCTCACTGCCTGTTCGGACCCCTCATGCTTCTTGAAATTGTCGCTTTTTTTGAAATAATTCGATCCCCTGAGGTAGTTCATATATCCATCATCCCAAATTTTCCTCCTCCATCCCTCCAAGTACTCTTGTAAGGTCTCCGGCTGCAGCGGGACGTTCATATTGATTATAATGCTGTCGTGCTGGACAACGTTGTCAAAGTACTTCACCGCTGCATCCTCGATCTAAGAAAACATAGAACAACAAAAATTTATCATCCACTGAAAGAAAATGAACTCTAGAAATTCTAAACAAAGAAAATCCAAATCCAATGACGTCTAAAAATTTATACAAAGATTATCACTTACCCCAACACACCACATAGAGCGGTTCAAGAAGGGACCAAGTAATATCTCAGAAATTGGCTTAGGCGGGAATTGCCTGGCATGTCGAGATGGTGTTGATGAGTTCCACCATTTCAAGAACTTGATCTTGTGCTCTGCCGTGGTGTTGCAAGTGACCACCATTTGTAGCTTCTCCAGAGTCATCTCTAGCACTTCATTAGCACTACAATGTCTCTCAATCTGATATTAAAAAACAAAATAAAGTTAGTTACTGTTTCAGACTTCCTAATGGCAATGTCATATGAATGCTATCAAGGGGATAGAGGTACTTCCTCAATAAACCTTGGCTTGTTCGCCGGATTGGCTACCGCCACCAACTTGAACATCTTGACGTTTAGTTTCCCGAGTTTCTCGTTTGCCCCAGCTCGCATCGCTTGCGCTAGTTCCACGGGGGAACAGTCTTCCTGTGCTGTCACCTCATTGTATTTGCGACCAGCTGCATCTGCAGCCTACGCAACGTCTTGCTGCAAAAGCAAGTGAAAAATAGCACCTTCAAATACAAATAAAGCAAGTATAAAATAGAAGAGAATATAACACATCAAATTCAATAAGCCCGAGCATCCTCACCTTGAATACAAATGCCGTGAAGACTTGTAGTGGCATAGAATACCACGTCGGCTTTGGTTTCGGTGCCCCACACAGTCGAAGCTCAGAAGGCCTCAACATCTCTTGAAAATGCTCAATGGGAAGAAGGCCATACTTTTGCACCCTGTAGAGTGTGTGAACCAAGTTGGTTTTGACGTGAGAATCCTCGGTGGATCTGGAAAACAATTCATCACAGTGAGATTCATCACAGTATTTGCAACATTCGAAAATCACATAAAAAAAATTAAAATGTAAAACAAAAGTACATAAGAAAGGCTTGAAGGTATCAGAAAGCATACTTGTTGATGTCATGCATGACATGCATGACGAGCTCCGTCCTCTTCTTTGTGTCAAGTACGGTGGCATCCACCGCGTAATGCCATTCAATGTCCTTGGAATGCATTTTGCCAATGTACTTCATCCAGGAGATGAGTCGATGGTTTCCATCGCAAACATAGAACTTCGGGTTTTTTAAAAACCTGAGTTCGGGCACGGATTCCACGTAGGCATTGAACGCGTCATTCTTTTCCTTCCATAGCGGCCTCCACGCCTCCATCTCCCCTTCAGTGAATTGGGAGCTCTCTCCGACCTCGTCAGTTGTTGTCACGTAGAAAACCGCTGCCCCGTCGCGGTAGCCCTTGCTAAACTCGTGTTCTAGGAACTCGAGGTCGCATGATAAGGTAGGCCTTACCATGGGCATGGACACCATCCGGCAGAGTGGGATGTTCATTATGAAAAGGTGGTCCGGCTTCATTCGAAGGGATGCTATAGAATTCACCGAATCCACCTTGTGGTACTGGCGGAGTTCTTCTTCCAAAAAATCTTTGTCATCTCCCTCCATCACAATGACCGGTGCGTCTTCTTCCATCATGTCACCCTCGTCTTCCCCTTCTCCGTCCCTTGCAATGGCCAGTTGCGTTGAGTCTCCTGTAGTTGGAGTCTAGAGATTTGTCTTTTCGAGCCACAAGTTTGATGGGGTGCCATCCATCTGCAAGCTTAAAACATGAGAAGTTGTATTACATTTGAAATAGCGAAGATAAATGTAGAGACATATTGACATTGAAAAATTGATGAAATCCATAATGAAATAATAGATAATACAATCAATCATTCCTGTAATGGGATTTCATGGAAAAACCAATGTCAAGGGAATGCAACTATCTCAAGAACTACATCCCTGTATCTCACTAGAATCAGTCAATCTCTACATCTTCATCCGAGTCTGAGCTCAAAAGGATGCAGACTAGATCTCCAAAATTCCGGGCACTACTACACGCGCAGTCACAGAACTCTATACCCAAGGGATTGCCACCAGTCTCTGATGGTAGGGATTCCGAAAAGGTTCGACAAGGTTGTTTTGGATCTCCGTAAAGAAATCGTCCGTCTCAGTTGATGCTAATGGTGGTGAATGGTGGCGTGCACGCTTCTGAGGTCCTTGAACACACGCTTGACTTTGCACACTAGTCTCAAATGTGTCATGGAAGTTGTCCACAGCGTCTAGAACATCATCGAAAGTAATCAATACCTCTTCGTCCTTTGGTTGATCCCTGACAATGTTCTTGTCCTCCGATTCGCTTGACACCTCCATCTCAATCTCTTGCAACGGTGCAAGAGGCTGAGATGATTCTGCCTCAACACTGACTAGCGTCTGAATAGGTGTCACTGTGGGTGAAGCTTTTTCTTGGCCTCGTCTTGTCTGAAGATAGGCACCAATGATAGAGTTAGATATAATTTTGAAACGGGTATAAAAAAACATCTAAACTAGCAAGCCTTAAAACTTAAAGTAAATGTGAAGATCATCTCCAACAAAGTCAATTAAAATTTTGGACTAGGCATCTCTACGCATGTACATCCATAATATTGTTCTTCATTCAGGATGCCTTAATCTTTTTGGCAGTATTAGGACCCTAAATCCTAAACCATGGGAGGTGCCTTGGATCCCTAAATCTTCAGAGGTCATCTAGTACACCCCCGCTGGACCTACTAAAGAGCAACAAAAAATGACCTTTTCACTTATTTGGCAACAAGCGCCACACTGCAATCGCAAGCGCCACTCGCGTCACGAGCGCCAAGAGAAAACCAGTGACAAATTCACATGCCTAGACTAAAATTAACTTGCACATGTTTTTTTTGGAAATTTCTAGGGTCCTGGGCAATGGCCAAGTGGTGCCTCGGATCTGAGGCACCACTTGGCCAACTGCCCAGGACCCCAGAAATTTCCAGAAAAAAACATCTTTTTTAAAAATCGCCCTTCCCCCAGGTGCACAAACTCCCTCCCCCCCGTGTGTGCTTATGCAACTTCCTTACGTGTTTTCAGATTCCATCAAGTTATCGCAGTCAATTCACAATTGAGGCATCTAGAACTCATCTCAGCGTTTGAAACGAGCATGTACGGACTACTTTCATGTTTTTTGTTAAAATTTCTGGGGTCCTTGTCAGTCGGCCGGGTGGTGCCTCGGATTCGAGGCGCCACTTGGCCAACTGCCCAAGATCCCAGAAATTTTAACAAAAAACATGACTTGTCTACGAAATGCCTATCTATCCTAAATTGATTCCCTCCCCCTTTGGCATACTCATTCATCTCCCTCATGCATGCGCGGATTCCCTCCCCCTTGAATGCACTACATTCCTCGCGAGAGTCAGCTGGAATCCTCGCGAGAGCCCGCGTGAGTCAGCTGGCCGATGATCAAGCGCTTGTAGGACTATTTTTCACTTTTTTTTTTGAAAATTTGATCCGAGGCACCACCCGGCACTCTGTCTTGGACCCCCTAAATTTTCAAAAAAAAAAAGTACTTGTCTTAAAACTCCCCGTTGTTGGCACTGTATCTGCACATCCATGCTTCACTACGGGCGCAGCCTCTCTTGATGGACTGGTACATGGAGATACAGTAAGGAGCTCACGGGCTTAAGGATTTTAATTCATATTGGATTCGATCTACAAGTAGACAGAAATTAACTTGCCTCACAGCAGCTCATTTAACTATTTAAGACACTGTGAGTAGCGTGGACTGACTTCGGTACTGTTTTCTTCGCTACAGAGGAATCACTAACCAAAGACGCGTTTTTGAATCTATGCAACGTTGAAACACAACAACACGTAAGCACTCCAGATTCCCTAAACCTCCCTCGACGTCACTGATTCCCCCCCGAAAACTCATTTGCTCCCCCCTTACGTACTGAACCCCTGAGAAATCCCCCGAGCATTCCCCCGAGCATTCTTTCGAGCAGTTTCATTCGGTTAGATCGAATTGAGCTTGCTTGATAGTCTTACGTGAATTTTGTGAAAAGGCTGGGGTCCGTGGTTGAGGGCTGGGAGGTGCCTCGGATCCAAGGCTTCACCGGCGCCTCCCGGCTGGACCCCCAAGATTCTAAATTTTCCCCTTTGAGCGCACAAATTCCCCGCCCGTATTACACGATTCAATTCTCTCGACACTCAAGATGGAACGGAATTCTATCTTCCCGACAGTGTTCAACAAAAGGAAATCAATCTTCAATCTTTGCCGATTGCGTGAATCTAAAAGGCTAACCCCAGCACTCTCAAGCTACAAGGATCAGTGCGCGATTCGCGAACGACTCATGCCATCTAAGCATTGACACACTCAAGCTCCGCATGCGAGCTTACGCGCCACACTCAAGCTCCACGTAACGTACTCACGCACCAGACTCACGAATCTCATCAAGCGACACAACTGGTCAAGGTTACCTTTGCTCGAGCCAGCGCAGCGGGTGGAGCGGGTTCTTGAATGCCTCCACGGCCACGGCTCCTGGTGCTCTTCATCGTCATACTCTACAGATCACACAAGAGTTCGCTCAGTTCCCACACCTGCTCCCGGACCGACTTCGGTAGAATGCGAGAATGTTTGCAAATGGAGGTGCACACCCTCTCAATCATCGAGTACAGCTACGATGTGCATGGAGCAGCGCGGAGGACCACGCAATTCCAGATAAGGCTTCAAGCACGTGAGGTTATCTCCGGAAATGTAGTGGTTTCTAATTCTGTCGCTCACGTTGCTGGATCCTTGGCGTGCTTCCTCGGTGAAGTCGGCTAATTTCATGCACACTGGATTCCTGAAATGCCTCTACGGTGGACTAACGTGGATTCATGCAGCCCATGACATTCCAGGCCAGACTAAACGCCCAAACTTATCGATAAGTGATTCCAAATTAGACTGCCGGTTACTTTTGCGAAACTTAAGAATTCGGGATCCTGGTTTCACCAAGGTGCACCAGCAGGAGGTCCTCAAAAAATTACAGGAGATTCTAGCTTACGTCCATCGTGCACTACATTTTTTGAATGAAATCAGGAAGATTGAATTAAGCCCCAAGAAACTGTGCTCACGAGAATATGTTCAAGAATTTTCACATATAGAATTCTATTTCGACTAGTGCAAATCCGCTCCTCATCGACAATCCTATTTTCTGTAGTTTACAGTTTTGAAAGTATATTAATTTTTCAAAGTGTAGGGACTAGTCCTCAAGTCATCCCCATATTAGCACCCTGAATACTGTAAGAGATTTTACAAATTTTTTGTTTTCATTAGTCTCTATAGAGCTTTAGTGAAGACACTTGCCAAAAGAGAATTTCTGCATGTTGAAACACTTACTTTGAATGCTATACAAAATTCAAGTCACCTTCCATGTGATATAAGAAACAGGGACAAAGTGGGGCACAGGGAGAACGACACTCAAATTGAAAACGACTCTGTTGCCAAAGCTTTTTCGAATTTCACAAGCCATAGTACCCAAAACTTTGGTCTTTTGAATTCTAGTACGAAAGTTAGTTTCATTCTTTGGAGGTTTTCCATATAGGAAATAACAACAAGAACATTCTCGTATTGACAGAAAGAGTACAATACTAATGTGGTTGAAATTTGTAAGTGCGTTAGAACTTACAAGCTGCAGATTCTACTTGGATTCTATAGGGTGCACTTACAAGGCTATTTTGAAATTGTCATTTGGTCTCTTATAGAAACCCAGTATTGTGCATGTGCATGTCTCCAAGGTCCCTAATTTTAGCATTTAAAATCTACTCTAGCAAAACCTGACAGTGTTTTTCTTCATGATCGTTGTTCTAGATATTTGAGTTACAGTTGTTTCGAATGAAGTCTCTCTATTCTTGAACTTTTGTAGCACATCCATGAACCCTGTAGTTACTTCTTCTAAACTATTACTATGAATCTCAATATACTTGCATGTGATTGCAATCCTTCCAACTTTGTTCCATGAACAAACAAGGAGGCCACATGACTCTACAAGCTTTCCTTAGAGGAGTAGAGTGAAGACAGTTCTTTCACTGGAAAGAAACCAAGGGAGCTAAGTAGTTTTTAAAGAAAACACAAAGATGATGTGCTTACATTTGAGATGTCGACTGTGTTCTTCCCGCGTCTAGAGCTCAAACTGTCTGCTAAGGCCTCTCCAACAAGTTGGACATTTTCACCAAGGGCATCCTCTTGCCCGACGATACTCCCACTCTCGAACTGTAGAACTCTACGAAGATCTGGAGACGATGTCTCCCTGGACTTTGGCGCTCCTCGTATACCTCTTTTCATCCTCGACCGCTTTAGCTCTCTAGTTGAAGAAAAATGAAAGGACCCTCGCCTCTTTCTTCTTCGTGTGGGCCTCACACAAACAACCTCACTAACCTCGCACCCTACAAGCATGAAGGGAAAAGAGAGGGCATCGCCATCGTCGCTCTCAACTATACCACAAAACTGAAAACAACCGGAAGACAATGAAAACTAAAGGAAGGACATGAAGCCTTATATGTTTGGCCAGGCATTCCTATCAATAGCCGCTAAATTTAAATCTACAATGACAACACACATGCGAATTTGCTTCGTTTGTAGGCGCCTTCGGCTGTGAAGGACGTCGGCCGTCAAATCCTTTTTTGATAGGTTGGCCCTGACTATAATAGGACTGTCAGTACACATGAGGGCACCGCCGGTTCCATTAAAATTAAACCCTGATAGGGTGAAACTACTTTCTCAATGCACAACATTCACTTTGACAAAGTACTTGTTCTTCCCTCTAATGGTGTGCCAAAAATCCTTATTAGTGTTGCTCTATTCATGAATTGCTCCCCATTTAATTAGCTCTGCCAATTATGGTTGCCTAGAATTTGAAGGGCTCTTAAACCATGAATTTTAAATTTGGATTTGATTTCATGCAATCTACCCCACAATTTATGAAATAAAGTACCAAGTGCCTTCAATGTTGTTGGATGAATATAAACGAACTTCTTAGTGTACCATGTATGCATTTAGTTGCATAGACAATAATCAGTATTATGGTATGGGTATTTTAATTGACTAAATCAAAACCTTAAAATTAAGGAGGCGTCCAAGGTGAAAATGTAGTTTAAAAATTAGCCATGTCATCAAATTATGGTAATAAAAAATTTCTCTATATTGGCAATGTTTTTTATTTAGGAGGTTAGTATCCCATGTTATTAGAGACTAAATTTTCTGTATTGTACATCATCACTAATATTTCGCTGTGCCTTACTTCATGACATCTTCCCAAAAGTAAATTTAATAGCATCCTAGCATAATTATTAATTTCAAGATATGCCATTCATTAATTTAAGGAATAGAATTTGATGGGTGTAATTATGCATATTTATGTCATCCTCATTGTGCAAGTTCTTTTTTAAGGAGCGGTTTTAATTACAAAACTAATTTCTATTGAGTGGATTCCAGGATATATTGTCACCAAAATTTCTTTGTGATTCAATTTCGCCTCTTCATATCAAGCTATATGTGCTAGTGCTTTTGTAAGGAGCATTTCAATTATTAAAGTAATTAATTTTGATTGGATTCCTAAATGTACTGTTCCCAATATTTA
Source organism: Climacium dendroides (assembly GCA_950106755.1). NCBI lineage: Eukaryota > Viridiplantae > Streptophyta > Bryopsida > Hypnales > Climaciaceae > Climacium > Climacium dendroides. The sequence continues at coordinate 96,083 of CATNNA010000013.1, read as the reverse complement.
TTTGAGAGGCATACTTCTTTGCATCACTATGTTGTTAGAGTGTTCCTTGTGCTTAGCAGTCACGTAAGAATTTGAAATGACCTTTGAACTAATTAATTTTCTTCAATCTCAACTGCCATATTGTTTCAAATTAAATCAAAGATGTTGCAGATAGGTGTTAAGATTTTGCTAATTGGTTTTAACATATGATTGCTATAGGACAAACCAAAGATGCACTACTATCATTGAGAACCCATACTTTTTTGTTGTGGAGCTCATCTTCTTGGTTGCTTGGGCTTCTCCTTGTTCCTTGACATTCTCCTTTTGCTACAAAGATGGCTTCCATTAGAGTAGACGGTTATGATATACCTGTAGTGTTCCTAATTGTTCATGGTGGTCACGCTAGAGTTCCTAGTCACCTTTTGCACGTCCGTTTTAGGTTTGTAGAAACGTCCATCTACGTTGAAGAGGAGAAAATGTCCAAAACTAGCGAAGTGATTCAATTTGTTCCGGTTGTGAGGTCTGACGATGATGGGACGCATTGTTGGTATCTTGGTCCAGGAAATTACAGAGCATACGGACTTCCACTCTCCATGCTAGGTGCGTCAATAGAAATCCAAAGTCGACAGTCAGATAATTCTACCGTGAATATGCCAATCACTGCTCACACTATGTCACCCAATCCGTCGACAGATGTTCCAAGTGTGCTACATATGCCTTCCAAGCTTCTTATTGTGAAAGAGGAGAAGTTAAATCCAATTATAGAGTTGTCAAGTGAATCTGAAGGTGAATCCTCCAATATTAGTGCTCAAAGAGAGGAGGGTTCATTTCGCATGGCATCTGTCCAACCCACTATGCTAAAATCCTCATCTAGAAGCTTGTCAAGGAAGCCTCTCTAATTCCTCATTGTCACTCCCCTACCGCCCCATCCTGTTGAAACTTGGAAAAGCATTATGGAGTGTCTGAAGGGACTTGGTAGTATGCAGCGCTCTCGGAACGAGATGTCTGCTATGGATTTGAGCACAGTGAAGCACCAAAGAGTTCCATTCTTTCCAGCAGTTTTCAACGGAGATGTCATCTTCGAATTGCCTCCTTGTGGGGCATCTTCATCTTCGTCGGGAGCCAAGAACTTGGAGGGAATGGACAAGCGTTACGATGGACATCCATAGTGCAAGCTTGTGACTACCAATATCCAGAACTCCGACAACCTAACATTTCGTAAGTCCTACTGTGCTGGCCATCTTGCTTGTGAGAATGCCAATTGTGAGTATATGAAGAGAGCTTCGAAGAAAAACGAAACTGAGTGGAGTGGCTACACTGTGTTCCCTTTTGCCCCTCCAAAGGACTCCACTCTAGTGTGCAAGGTTTGCAAGTTGGCTCCCCAGTGTCTAAGCGCATGCAAAGTTAGGATATATTTTGTGTATTCTAAAACCCTGAAATGACGAGGGCGGCTATTCACTTCAAAGAGCATGGCCACCCGGTTGCTACAGGCATGTACAGGGACTCTACCACCCTAATACACGGACTCATTGCAGAACAAGTGGCAAAAACACCCACGGCCACAAACTCTGCAATCACTCTCTCAGCTAGTAAAGACTTCCTCGGAAGCTATCTATTCCACAATGGAGATGGAGAGAAGCAGATGCTAAAAGCTAACAAAATGGAAGAGGTGATGGACCGCTTCCAATACTTGAGTAGTCCAAGTATTAGAAATGTCATCTCTTCTTTCCGCTCAAACAACCGAGGAGGGATAATTGACAACATTATGACCATGAAGAAGGAGTCCAAGTTTGAGTTTATACATCACAGCGTCTTTCCAAGTCAAGGCAAAGAGAAGGTTTACATTTTCAAGGTGCTCACTAAGGGACCAGGAAGTGGAGTTGACCTCGTGAAGCGAATGTAACCGGATGGGGATCTGCAGAATGCGTGGTTAATGTTTGACTACGTGAAGCGAGTAAAGGAGTGGACCACAATGGCTTGCCACATGTATGATACCAACTACAAAAAGGTGATGACGATTGCACTGTACAATATGCAATCCGAAGATACCGAAGTGCAAGTACAGTTTTGGCGGAGCTTGAACACAGTTATGCAACGCCACGGAGTAGAAAACCCCAACTTCAAGGGATTCATGGCAGATAGTGCCATGGCCAATTGGAATGCAGTGCGGATAGTGAATGGCACTAGTTTTGCCAATGTTGAAATGGAGAATCGTGAGCGGACATGCTTATTGCATTGGAGTACCTCTCTTCACAAGCACACACAAAAGTACATCAAGGAAGTATTTCAACAACAACATTTAACTTTGTGCAAGCAATACAAAGATTCAAAGAATATGGACTAAGCAGAAGTCCGTTATCTCGCAATACGGTCTTGGTGGTTGTCATCTGGTGCGGCCAACGAAGAAGGCTTACATCACCTGGACCATTGGCTTGCTTTCTGGCATTTCAGATACCGTCAATGGGGAGGCTTCATGGACTTAGTGAGTTAATTTTGTCCGCAAATGTGTTTAAGTGCTTAGGAATCTCTAGCTCACTTTGCATGATGATGTGGGTCAACATGAGCTAATATGAGCCACTTGCGACATGGAGAAGGTGCTTAATGGAGTCCTTTATGTGCAAGTGTGTTGATGACTGTCGTTTTTGACAAGCCTTGCTGGACTTCCACCTAGGCGCGCGATTTTGAAATGGCGCTCCCGCTTTCGTTCCTCGCAACGGAATCGGACTCCCGTTGTCTCTCTCCTCTCGATGTTAGGGTTGACGAGGTGTTGTCAGGCCAGTTTTTTTGAGGTTTCATTTTCTCTTCTATAGAAAAAGGGAGGAGTTACAGAGCTCGCAGCTTGGGATTTAGGGTTTGAGATTGCAGCTTGGGGGTTTACAGAGCTCGCAGCTTGGAGTTTAGGGTTAGTTACGGGTTTACATTCACTTAGTTTAGGGGGGGGGTTCATGGATTCATCACTTGTGCGTGGAGAGTCCGCATGTCTTGTAAAACAAAAGAGGGCCTCGTTGGAGAGGAAGCCGCGACCAGTAAAAGCTGGCGCCAGTGTTCCAGAGCTCTTAACGAAGCTAGCGAACTTGAGGCTCAGACTCATGAGTTTTTTGAAACTAACAAAGGCTTGTGTGGAGAAGGGTTAAACCCAAAACTCGCTAGCGATATGGCCGTGGTGACACAAGAGAAGATAGAGGAGGTTTGGGGGAAATGTACAACCTACAAGACTACCAACAGTGCATTGCCGCCAGAGAGGAGGAGAGAACTCGTCGAGTTGTACGCAAAAATTTATGGGAAAACGGAGGTCACAAACAACGAGTTCATGGCGTGGGTAGTTAAGGGAAACATTGCAGAACAAATGGGACTGAAGGTCGACTGGGCCTCTGCGGCTTCGTCCACTTCGTTTACACTTGCAAGCCGTGTGGAGGGAGATTTGGTACGACGTGATCTTACATCTGAGCAGCTAGCTCGGCTGCAGGTTCTGGCCCCCCATGTAGTACCAAGAACTGCCGGATCAGGTAAAAAAGGAGCGATAGGGACACCTGAGCAAGATTTGAAACCTGCTCTGTCTCTTTCTACCATTGGTCACGTTTCAGACGCAGATCTTGCGACTATTGAGGAGGTGCTGCGAGTGGAAGAGGAATTCCTGGTGGGTAGTGAGAGGAAGCAGCAAATTTTCTTGGCAGCAAAGAAGACCATGGAGGAGAAGATAGTTATGTACAAGTTCGGAGTGGACGACCGACTAGCAGATGCAAAGGAAGCTGTTGAATATGTGACAGCGGCAGAGGAGGCTTTGACAAAGATCGATCTGCAGATTGCTGATGTCTTGGCCTCAGTAATACTTCCCGATTTTCTCTCCATCCTCTACTGCTGTGAGCCATGGCTTGTCAAGCTTCAACTCTAGGTTTGTTGGTGATTAGATGAAGGGTTTCAGGGTTTAGGGCGTCTACTTGAATAGTGGGTGCTTATTTTACAGGGTCAAATTCGCAGTTATGTGCAGTTTACGAGTTTTGAATTCTCAGTTTTTTATCACTCGTGTGATTCATGGTTCTCCAAGTTTTAGGGTTCAGCATTCACGACAAAGCTCTAGGGCTGCTCAGTCAAGCTCTACATTTATTAGATTAAAGGAGTCAAAATTTGACTTGGTTGGGCCCAAATATGCTTTTCGATTTTCAGATTATTCATGCTCTGGTTCTCATTGGCTTCTGAAGTCTTAGGGTTTGAGGTTTGGAGATGCTGAGTACTTCTCCTCTGTCATTGCCCTTATGAAGGTCCAGGGTTACAGGGATAGACTTGACGAGGGGAATGATTGATTTACTCTGGGACTGAAGAAATTAGATGAACTGAAGTGTGATAGAGACGTATTAGCACGTAAGCTAGACTTTGCTATTTTTGGCTCTGACGATGTTGCGAGGAAGTCCAAAAAAGCACAAGCCCTATACAAAGATGTATGTTTGGACTTGAGGAACTCAGAATTGGACATGCAAGCTGTTTGCGAAGAAATCTTGGAGTCTAGGAGGCACAAAGAAGCAGTGGCTGATGAAATTGAGAAGCTGAAGGCTGGTTCAGGTGTACATTGCTGTCCGAAACCTTGTTTGCACCCTCACGAAGTTGAAGAGGCTGTAGGTCCTTTTATGCTTGAGCCTTGTGCTGTTTGCAATCGTTGGTATAACTCGTATGACGTGGTCATGGCGAGCTGCCGACACTTTTACCACCCTTTCTGCATTACAAAATTGGCAGAATCTCAAAACAGTTGTGTCACTTGCAATGAGGTATTTGCCCCTAGTTGGTAGACATCATTTGGATTCCAGAAGATGCAACCGGGAGAGGATGCTACAAGGCTTCGGTTGGACAAATCAGTGTGTGAGCTGAGCGACACAATGAAGGATAGTTTTGGAATTCGGAGACCAATGTGTAAGTGGCCTCATTCCATTCTCTACTACTGGATTATGGTTTGATTCCGTTCTCTGCTATTGGATTATGGTTTGATTGAAAACAACCTTCTTCACCTTTGAATGTGCAATGTTGCTTGGAAATAAACCTCAGTCATTGATCAAAATTTGAAAGCTTCCTTCATAATCTGCTCCTCTACTTGAATATGTACACTGTTGATTTATAAGTTCGCTAGGATCCTTCTGTGCTTGCTGTGTTGCTATAAGTTCTGAGTTCTTGCTTGAAATTCTGCTTTCTGGCTAGAAATGTGCGTGGTTGGTACTATGTTGGCCAATGACTTGTTAAAATATGTGCTTGGGTGCTACTACCTTTTATTTGGTGCTAGAAATTCTACTTACTTCCTAGAATTTGTGCTTGTGTGCTAGTATGTTTCTAGATGACTATTTTGATGCTCGAATTTATCCTTTGTTGCTGGAATATGTGCTTGGATGCTACTATCTCTGCTTTCTTCCTAGAAATGCTCCTTCCTTCCTAGGACATGTGCTTGGGTGCTACCGTATGTGCTAGGGTGCTAGTGTATGTGCTTGGGTGCTACCGTATGTGCTAGGGTGCTAGTGTATGTGCTAGGGTGCTAAATTATGTGCTTGGTTGCTATTGTATGTGCTTGGTTGCTACTATATGTGCTTGGGTGCTAGTGTATGTGCTTGGTTGCTACTGTACGTGCTTAGTTGCTACTGTACGTGCTTGGTTGCTACTATACGTGCTTGATTGCTACTGTATGTGCTTGGTTGCTACTATATGTGCTAGGGTACTACTGTATGTGCTTGGGTGCTATTGTATGTGCTGGGGTGCTATTGTATGTGCTCCAGTGCTATTGTATGTGCTCCAGTGCTACTGTCTGTACTAGGGTGCTACATGATATGTTGTGTTGCTACAATTTTGGCTTTGGTATTCAAATTTATGCTTTCTTGCTGGAGTGTGTACTTGGTTGCTACTATCTTTGCGTTCTTGCTCGAAATTGTACGTCCTTCCTAGGGCATGTGCTTGAGTGATACTACCTTTACTTCCTTGATAGAATCTTTGCTTCCTTCATAGAATCTTTGCTACCTTGCTAGGAACTTTGCTTTCTTGCTTGATTATGTGTTTTGTTCTTTGAAGGCATGCTTTACTGTTTCAATGGTTGCTTTCTTGCTAAAATGTTTTATTCTTGCTATGATTTCTGATTTGTTGCCATATTATGTATTGAAATACTGAAATGAAATTGCAAAGTCTTCTCTTATTGGTATCAGCTGATCTCTTCTATTCTACTCTTTATATAGGAGTTTCAGATCTTACATCTTTGAGAATGTGCTCTCCTATTGGTGGCTGGCTAGCCATCATCCCTGCTCTTGTACTTATAGATTTAGCCTCCTTTCTTGTATTTTGCAACATCACAGTCAAAAGGAAAGCACTCAGATTGGGGATCCACCGGGTCCATCCAACAAATGCATTCCCTACTACCATGCACGTCTGGCAGCAAGCTTGTTCATGGGTCCTTTGTAAGTAGAGGATGCCAAACTCATGATGAAGCGACAGAAATAGGAAATGACGATTTACAACAGGTGGTTGACTCGCCAGTAAAACAATCCTATGCTACTCGGCTGCACCAGTCTGGGGTCACGCAGGCTCTCTCAAGTGCTATAGTACCGCTGGATAGTAATGCCCTGCGAGTGGTGGAAGCCACAGCTAGTAAGAGCCTGCACATACATGTGTGTTCATTCAATTTTGGGATGCCCTCGCGTACTTTAGCAGTCTTCTAGTGTAGAGCGAACTAGACTTTGGGTGGTAGTACATCGTTTACTGGGTTCTTGTAAGAAACGTGCAAGCTTCAATGACGAGTTAGAATGCCGTATGTTTTGCTGAGGTACAGTCTACATATGCCCGTTCGCCACGAATCCTAATAATCGTGAACTCATATGTTTCCACTTCCATTCATGGTGTCGATCTTCTGAGTCACACTCCTCCTGTGCCTCCTTTCCGATGCATTCAGTTGTTTTTTGGAGGTGATTACCAATTTGTATGGTTTAGCAGGGGTCGTGCATGGAGAACCTGCTGCATATAATGTGGTAGAGGACGAAAGTGACGATGACGATGGAGCTAAGAAAGGGATTGAACAGGACGTACAGGAAAATGAAAGTGGGAAGGGGATGTACAGGAGTGGAGAGGGGCGTTATTCTATCACCGGTAAAAGAGCCTACATTCCTGCCTTGGAAGAGCAGGGGCTTCGAAAAAAAGTTAGTGTATCAAGTTTGGGGAAATCGAGTGGAGAACTGGAAAAGGCAAGTAAAGCTCAAGTGCCAGCCCCTACAATGCGTCACACTCGCCATTCTCTTGCCAAACAGGTTGAGGCCGAGGCAGCAGAGAAATCCAAGAAGAGCGGTAGGGGTAGGCATAAGAACAAGTGATCATTTTCTTTGGGTTGAAAATATGTATTCCAGAGGTCTATTGCATCTTCCCAACCACAACGTCATACATTCTGTACAGGTGGATGCTACAGGCTACATGCAGGTATTTCAACTTTTTCCAATTGCATTTCTCTCTCGTGGTTTAGGAATCCCCTTCAAGCCAACCTATGCAAGTGCGTGACTGAGGTTTGCATTGCTGTAATATGTTCTAGGAGCGTGGAAGTGAGCATTTATCGGTTAATAATAATTTAGCCACCCTGATTTTGCAGTCGTTGATCAATTTGATGAAAGATACAGTGGCCAACATACTGAGATACGAGGACACTGTTAAGGAGGATGGTGAGGCGTATGACTTCAGGAATAGCTTCACAGGACCCAACAGTACTTCCGTGAGAGATTTATCATGAGTGCGTGCTTCTGCTAGAGGTGCAAATGTTGAAGATGTCTTCACGGGTACTACTCGTGTTGCAAGCTTTAGTTGGAATGCTCAGAATTTGTACCACACGAGGGCCAATAGTTGAACTTATCACACGGGGGGCAGTAGTTGAACTTCTGTGCACTCAAATGGAATGCTCAGAATTTGTATCACACGGGGGGCAATAGTTGAACTCATCACACGGGGGCAGTAGTTTCACTTCTGTGTACTCAAATGTTTGTTGGACTTATGTGATGTTTGTATGTTATTCACCATTGGTATATCAACTAGAGATATATTGACACTCTAGTTGATACTTGAACACTTCTGTAAGCTGAGCGACTTCAGATCTTCTGAAGTCCAATTGGATACTAGTACCTCAATTGTGCTATTGACTACTGTATGTACTAGATTTCTACTGTATGTGCTATGGTTGCTATTGTATGTGCTAGGTGCTACTGTATGTGCTAGAATGCTAGGGTGCTTCCAAAAAATAAGGGCACAGTAACTCAAGTGAAGTTTAGATTAAAAAAAAAAAGCTTGGTAAAACGAGGTGCTCGAAACCAAAATGAGCATGTATGCTACATCCCTCATTTATACAATTAATTTATTCATCTTTCAAAGGGATTTATTCCTAAAAGCGTCCATCTTCTTCAAATCAACACAATAATTAGCTCTAGAATGGAGATGAGGTGGTTCTTAATCCCTAAATGCCCGAGGCACCATAATCTAGTGTTTGCAAAACTTAGAAACTAGATAGAAACTAACCAAGTTGCTATTTTTAGCAATTTATATTTTGGAAAAATTCTTCATGAAGTCTAGTTTCCGTATCAAAAATCCGATCTTGATAATGAATAATGTTTTGAATTTTCTATTCAAGGTTTAGCGGTTTTAGGGTACCCATTGCAATCTTGACTTCCCACAATGTTAAGAGCTCTTGTAAATGAGCCTCAAATACAGTAGGACTTGAAGAAAAAATCACATTCAAACCTCATTTAAAAATATTGTAGAGTAGATTTTGAGAAGCCATAAATAAATTGGGGTTATTCATGTTAGGCCCTTAAACCTCATATTCTTTTGGTCACCAACTTGTTAGGTTTGACTTGTGAAAAGTGAATTGAAAAATGTAAGGGAATAATGCTTTGAAAAACAGGAAACCAATAGTGTTACATTTCGAATTTATGCTTTCTTTCTCTGAAAAATGAGTTAAAAAAATTTCCATTCATAGAAACCCATAAAAAGGCGGTCTACCCTTTAAATGGTTTAGGGTAAAGTACACTATCTTAATTGTTGTGGTATGTGCAAGCTTTAATTGAAAGATCATGTGTTCAAATTAGTTTGTAGTATGTTGAACACAATGAAATAACATTATTAGAGAAAGTTCGTGTACTAGCTTGGCTCCATTTTATAATTCAAAAAGTATTGTCAAAGATGAATAAGAAACTCTACTTTTCTAACACTTTTTCTCTTTTACACACATTGTTTTGTTTTCCATTTCCAGAATTTTTGAAAATGACATCCTTGCAATGAATCACTACAATCCTACATTCATGTTATAAGGAAAAATTACTTAAAAAGAGGTACTTATCCAACTCACTAATACCTTGATTGATGTTAAAAATGTTGATTCAACATCCAATGGTCAAATATTTTTTTAGACAAAAGTTAGGAAGGTATGGTCATCAGATTCTAAAATGCAAACATTCATACAATGACTCCACAAACTGAGTCTATGTTGTGTTCATTTCACTATATGTGTCATAAATTGAAAACAAATGAACAAAATTCAAATGAGTGAACACGAACATTGTAGTATCCTTTGGGAACTACAATCCCTGCAGAAAATTGAAGTGAAAAGTAATTACGGTTTGGAAGTAAATGAAATCCAAAGCCAACCACCCCATAGACTCAATTATTGAGGCGGGTTTGATAATCATTCGAAAAATTGTATATGCTTCTTTTTTCGAGCCGTGATGACTTGAATATAATATTGCATGTTGTTGTACACAATTTAAGACCCTCTCCCATTGAAATTGTAAAAATTTGACACACATATGTGTCAAAAATAAATCATATAGTAGAAAATGTAGATAATTTTAATGTGAATGGAATTCAAAGATTCTTCATGAATCGAAAACTTGGGCTTTCATTTGTAATCATACATGATCTGTAGGTTGCAATTAGAACTGTTTTTGATTCTATTTTCAATAGATTTGAAGGTATCTGTCATAATATCCAAATAATACAAATGACTATAATTTGTATAAAGCAAATGAAAGAACTATTTTCACTGCATTCAGTAGTGTAATCCGACAAATTTGTTATAAGGCTTGTATATAGTGCATTTGTTTGGGTAGTAAGTGGCTAGATGTAAAATGATAACAACAAAGTGATTCTCACATTTTCAATTATCTCACATATATGTATGTTTATTTGAAATTCAATCATTTACTAATGCACGAAATATACATAGTTAGCATATCATTGGACAATGAAAACATATTTACGACAAAATATTCACAAACACGTTTGATAAAAATAGTATTAAGTCATATTGGCAAAATGTGGGTATCACTTTGCTGTTATCATATTATATTTAGTCATTTGTTTGCAATTTATAACACATATAGTGAAACTAACACAACATAGACTTAGTTTCTGAAGTCACTGTACCTCTTAAGTCAATATGTTTTTTGGTTAAATTCCACCCACCCTTGAAACAATTGCAGAATAAAGTAAATTTCATTTTTTTAAAAATATACTGCATTTTTTTCATTCGTTGATTTATAATTAAACATAAACCATAAAACAACTCAGAGGATTAATAGCTAAACGGTTGTTTGTGTTATTAGATACAACTTATTAAGGTAGGAACCCCTATACCCGAGTTCTTAAGCCATGACCAATATGATCTGGTATAGTAGTTCACAAAGTAAATATTTAGAGGAGTGAAAAGATAGAAATGGCACGTACAAAATAAAATAGCGTGAATCTACAACTTCAACTGAAATTACTATGAACTTGGGGAGGCAAAAGTGTGCATCCCCCATTTCTGATCATCAATTCAAAACTAATTTTTTATTCATTAATTCCTACTCTCTTGCACTATTTTGGGACACGTGTCATGGACTAATTAGTTCAGACCTTGACAAGTTAGAAAAAAAACATTTCCAAGCTTTGAAAAATGTGATTGGGAATGGGTCCCTAATCGGGAATGGGGGATCAGAGGCTTAGAAGTAACATTAAAAATGCATGAATTCACAACAACATAACTTACAGTGAAATGGAGATTGAATGGAAAATTATATTGAAACCTGGTACCATGCTTAAACGGATCTGGAGTTCATTGCCAAAACAATGGTGGTCCTTTAAAGAAGTAGTTCAACTGATGCACTCCAGTTCCAGTCGAGCTGGACGTTGACACACTGCAGCTCATTCTGCAACAATGGACGGTGGCTGGTCATTATGCTGCAGATGCTTCAAGGCGGGGGGGGCATAAGTTTCCGCTTTTCAATTGGAAAAATCACTGGTCATCTATGCTGCAGATGCTTTGAAGGCGGGGGGGGGGGGGGGGGGGCTCAGTTGCCGGTTTTTAATCAGAACAATGGCTGCTCATTATACAGCTGCAGATGGATGGTCAGTGCTTTTTAATAAGGAAAATCCCTTGCTCCGATTTAGTTCCCTTTTAACAAGGAGGGTATTTGTTTAGTGCAAATTCTTGAGTTAGTGATCATTTTAAGGATATAAGGACAAGTTTGCCTATAACACGAGTCCAAATTATTTTCCAAAACGTGAAATGCGATTGCAAGCCCCATGCACATGACATTCACACAAGTGATACACCCCAAGCTAGTCACGTGAAATGCGAGTGCAAGCCCCACGCACATGACATTCACACAACTGATACACCACAAGCCAATCACAACAATTTGAGAATGCTATCGAAAAATTTGGCAGCAAAATGTGCAAGTTAACATGGCATACTAAGTGCAAGGCAACGATTTCCTGTAAGTTCATTGAAATGAATTCGTATTAAATAAAATACGGTTACAAAAGGCATAGATCGCACCAAAAAACAATGTGTCCACACATAATGTACAATCTACTCTTCCAAGACCACAGATTCCTCCACTGCTAATCTAACAATGCTACGGCATGGGCAGCCTCATCGATAATCTCCTTCACATCAAGCTTCAACTCAAACCCCGCAAACTGACTCTTTACAGGGTGCGAGATAGGAGGCAAGCTGAATTTTGAAGTCAACAGCAAATGGCTATAAACCGAACTAGGTTCCTTATCGTTTCTCAACAAATAAGTACGACTACCTTCTTTAAGACGCTCATACCAGAAACCTGAGAAAATAACGTCCCCAGGGCCATACCCATTCCCTTCTGGGTTTGTGAAGCTGTGTTGAAGCATGCGTGTTGCAATATGCACTAGCATCAGCCAATATGGCTCCTCATGAAGTGGTGAACGCACAGCAACATTATCTCCAATGCAAAGCCCGTCGGCGATCCACTCACGGTCAGGACCAATTTCCACCTCCTCGTTGTTGTTGTACAATCGGCGAGCTTGGCTTGGTCGCTTTGGAGTCAACCTTTTAGTTGCACATGCAATTACAAATGACAACAACATTCACTCAGTCAGTAATGCCTCTAGTAAATCAAGGCAGCATACTACGTAAGTCAGAACATCATGTAGCTATTTGCCAAAATACCCAACATAAACCAATACAACAGCATTCAAGAAAGAGTCTGTTTGCCAAAATACCCAACCTAAACCAATACAGCAGCATGGAAGAAAGAGTTTGGCAAAGTCAGCTACAAAGGGAGAACTCCCACCTGTACAAGATGAAGCTAGGAGCATGATTTGATTGGTAACAAGGACTCTCATAGTCATAACCAAGACAAGCATGACAGAGGCAGCTCAATTGCCGATACTGTATCAACGTCGGGTCTCTAGCGGACACTGACCGGCACTGGTGATTTCCCATGCTGCCTGGCACCGTTTCAACCTGAAGAGGGTCTGTTCTGTCTATCGAACCAGGTCCAGAGATTGGAATCTCCCAAAAAAATTTACTAGTAGTGCATCATGCACCCCATGGCCCCGCATGTGCTTTTCTGGATTCCTCTTTCAAGAACGCCACGATTTCTGCAGCATTTTGGAGCTTGCGCCCATCCACCTTCATTTGTTCCTTTCGTATCTCTCTTTTTAGAAGAGCACCTGCACCATCCACTTCCCCCTTTCCATGCCCACTTCCAAAATAATTCCAGCACATTTGGCACCCATAATTTAAACTCACACCACTAGTGAGATTAGGATACCTACTAATGAAATACCAAGCACGTGAAGACTTAAACTGACCACTACATCCATCAGACCAGACAATGTGATTAGAAGGTGAGAAACCTTGACTGCGCACATGCTCCCAGTTCAACATGAAGCACTTTTGCACATACAAAGAGTCGTGGGTTTTGTCATCAGAAATGTAATAATGAATTTCTTTCAAAAGCAGTGGCTCTTCGTTTTCAGCTGTCCATGCAGGATTAGGTCTGTAGGTTATATGCACTAGAATGGTTATCTGGTCATTATGCCAATGCATTGATTGGATTTCGTTCTGAACCTTGAGAGTATAATTTTCAGAGAAATCCACACAAGATATGAGAGTGTCTGCAGGAATAGACCCAAACAACTCCCGGAATTGGAAATCTTGCCAAGTTGCAATGTAATTATGAAGTACAAAAGCTTGTAGTTTGGGTTTGAGGTAAGCGATTAACTCACGCGGTGGTGACTCTTGATACTCCATTGTCACCACTTTCTTTGGATTTCCATCTGCAGTTGTTCCCACTACCTTGTATCCAATGCTTTTCCACTTCACGAGCTGGTCAGTGCTTTCTTCAAGTGGACAAACCCTAAGCAGCTGTAAGCCACAATCTGGACACTCTCCTAGTAAACAAGCCCGACGATGCCAAGTAGAGAACTCGACTTTCTTACATAAAATGGATGACCACAAGTTTGTTAGTCGTTCATATACTTCATGATGAGCATTGCAGAAACAGCCAACATTTGCAGAATCCAGAGCACCACAGACAAATTCACATTCACAATTGCAACTACTGTGAACTCCAAGCTTATCTACACGCATGGTGTCAAGAGCTCTGAGTAGCTCTAGCAGCTCCTGATGATACTTACAACAGCATGTATTCCATAGCCGTAAATGCCTAACCCACCACGGTTTCATGCTCTCGAAAGAAGTCAAGCTACAAAGTAAGTTAGGATACATGGCCTTGAAGCTCATGTAGAACTCGAGCTGCACAACCGTAGCTGCCGTTAGAAATAAAACAGAGGAAGATACTAAACATTTACAGATATTGCAAAATGAGAGCAAGGAGGCTAAATCTGTAAGTACAGAAGCAGGATGATGGCTGGCCAGCCACCAATAGGACAGCACATTCTCAAAGATGTAAGATCTGAAACTCCAATAGAAAGAATAGAATAGAAGAGATCAGTTGATACCAAGTATGAATTCTAGCAACACAGCATATCTAGTAGCACCCTAGCCTATACAGTTGCATTGAAGTACATACATTAGCACCCAATCACATACAATAGCATTGAAGCACATACAATAACACCCGAGCACATACAATAGCACCCAAGCACATACAGTAGCACCCTAGCACATACAGTAGCAACCAAGCACATAATTTAGCACCCTAGCACATACACTAGCACCCTAGCACATACAGTAGCAACCAAGCACATAATTTAGCAACCAAGCACATACACTAGCACCCAAGCACATACACTAGCACCCAAGCACATGTCCTAGGAAGGAAGTAGCATTTCTAGGAAGAAAGCAGAGATGGTAGCATCCAAGCACATATTCCAGCAACAAAGGATAAATTCGAGAATCAAAGCAGTCATCTAGAAACATACTAGCACACAAGCACAAATTCTAGGAAGTAAGTAGAATTTCTAGCAACAAATAAAAGGTAGTAGCACCCAAGCACAAATTCTAGGAAGTAAGTAGAATTTCTAGTACCAAATAAAAGGTAGTAGCACCCAAGCACATATTCTAACAAGTCATTGGCTACATTTTTAGCAATACATCCAACATAGTACCAACCACGCACATTTTCTAGCCAGAAAGCAGAATTTCAAGCAAGAACTGAGAACTTATAGCAACACAGCAAGCACAAGAAGATCCTAGCAAACTTTGAAGCAATAGAGCCAATATTCAAGCAAGAGAAGAAGTATCATATGAAAACAACATGTTATAAATCAACAGTGTACATATTCAAGCAGAGGCACCCATTCTCAAGGCATGAAACAAATTCTGAGTAGTGACTGAGGTTGATTTCCAAGCAACGTTGCACCTTCAGAGGTGAAGAAGGTCATTTTCAATCAAACCCTAATCCAGTAGCACAGTTGAAGAAGAAAACGGAATGAGGCTATAGGAAGATACCAAACATTCAGAGGATTGCAAGCAACGTGGAAGTGTAAAGGAATTATATTTTTACAATACCTGAGATACTTGTAGGAAATGGGTAGCATGGGAGACCTATTGCCGTGGACCCTCGTGGAAAGTCACAACATCTTTGCGGTTTGGGGACACTGTCGTCTCTTCCGCCCACCACTGCTCAACCAGAGTCTTCACATTTTCAGCAAGGGAGTCGCTCCGAGTCTTTCTCCGATGGTGCAGCCAAAATGCATCTTGAGCAGAGTCTAGTAGTACTCGTCTTCCTTGCGCCTTTGAGATATTACGCCTGTCCACCCCTAACAGCCCAGCAATTTCTCTTCTAGTGCCAACATTTCCCTTAGAAGCGAATGTACACAAAATATCCTTTGCCATTATAATTTTAGAAGTTTTCTGACCCACCAAGTGCTCTCTCATGCCTTCTCGCACACTGCTAAGAACGGAATGTCCCAACTTCACAGATTCTAAGTTACTCAAGTACGCTGGAGTGATGTCAGCCATACAAGTGTGTTCCAAGAGTTTCTCAACAGGAAGAGCTCGTATGTTCCTGTCATATTGTTGAAGACGCTGTGCTATAAACGCAGCAATTTCCTTCGCTACATGCGCACTAATTCTATTCACCCTAGATGCACACAAATTAGTAGTACCCGGCGATTCACAAGATGGATTGGAATCAATCGGGACTTCCTTGTTGGCGCCAGCTGCCTTCTTTGCCCTGCAACGTCGTGTTCGCTCCTGACTGTCTCTTTTGCACTTTTCAGCATACCATGCTTGGTGTGCCTCTTCTAGTCCACCTTGTGCCTTTCCTAGTTTAGGTAGGGTACATTCTAATGCTTTAGCAGAAGCCATTTCTTCTGCCATTTCAGGAATCAGTGGCCTCACCTAAAAAAAGAAGGTGCATATAGTAAGAAAGTCTGATTTTCCAGGTTGATCAAGCTCTTATCCCCTACACCCTAAACCCTAATTCACTAGTGATCCCTTTGGTGAGAAGAAATTGTTCATCAGCTAGTCTTCATGCCTTTTGTTGGGTATACTTCACACTACTGGCAGGACGCTTACACTGTGAAGAATACCCATTGCAACCACACTCCCCACACAAAACCCACAAAACCCATCTCCGCAAACGCCTTGTATTCTTCCCGCGGCAAGCACTCATCAAACCCTCTCAAAACGAAAACGATGCAAACAATACTCCGTCAAACAATAGCTTAACGTCAAAAAACCTACCCAAAAACGCCTCATTCACGCATCACACACGTTCTCACCCTGAACGCTAATTGCAATGAGGTAGAACTTACCAAACCACTTATTAAACTTCCATCTGTACACAACGAGATCCTACTCTCTGCAAGCCAGAAAATCATCTTACAAAAGCAGCGTCTTCAACGTCATGTGTCCACCAATGCAATACAGCGCTCAAGGTAACTAGCGGCTGAAGCAGAAACACAAGCAGAAGCACTAGGATCCGAAAGAGACGACAGGAACTAAACCCTAGAAGTCCACAGTTTGGTTCATCCGCACACGGCAGAAACAGAAACACAAGCAAAAGCACTAGGATCCGAAAGAGACGACAGGAACTAAACCCTAGAAGTCATCAGTTGGGTTCATCCGCAAATTGCGCTCATCCGAACACAGTCATCCACTAACGTAGCTGGCAACCTCGATCTTCTGAAGTCACTTATTCATCTTTCACTCAACAATATTCATCCATTTAAGGACCTTTTAGCACAAAAAGCACTGGTTACATGAATATAAAGTTGCTTTTGGGATCTCAAACGATGAATAAAAGTGGATGGCATTACAAAATAAGATTCTCTAAAGTTTATGAAAAAAGAAAACATAATCTTCAAACCAAAATTCAATCACCCTTTTCACACAACTATCCTAAAGCGTTTAAAAAAGGAAGTATTACGTCTTAAGTGGCTCATATTAGCTCATGTGGATCCATGTTCTTTGTACTTCATAAAGAACTATTTCTGAACTTCTTTTTGTTAATTAAGTTGAACATTTGAACATTGAAAAAAAGTAGAAAAAAAATGGGAAATTTTTGGCTCCATGCTCTCCGCTCACAGGCTCCCTGCTCCCTACTCCCTGCTCCCCGCTCACAAGCTCCTCGCTCCAAGCTCGCACGCTAGCGTCGTTGCTTGGTAAATTAGCTTTTTCACTCATCTCTTTTCATGAAAACCGTGAAACCTACTTGGCAAATTGCCTATGGTCTTAACCTAGCTCATTGCAATCCTTCTTCTAGTGTTTTCTTGTCAATTTCCATCCCTTCTTCTACATACCACTATAAAAAAACTGTGTCTACCGCGACATCGCAATTTGGACACCCAGACATCGCGCGTGACGCGTTCTATGTCTGCACTAATGTCCAATCACTTCGTGCTGCCGTGGACATGCCAAAAACATGGTATATTGCATCAGATTTGCAGGCTCAGCATCGTGATATCCTGTAGCAATTAGTCGGACCAGTATTCCTCCAGTTAGCCTTTAATTCACACCAAAGGCCTTCTTAGAGTAAACCGCTCCGGAATCGTTCCCATGAGGACTTGTGGATTACAGTTTTATAGGCTATCCCAATCTAAGCATTCATTTTTCTCTCCGTCAGACTATTCCGGACTTTAGGTCCGGTCTGGACTCTGGTGCCGGATGGGTTTTGGAAGAATCCGGAAACCGTTCAGTGTCCCTCCCGAGATCCCTGGGTTTGGATGACAAGTGGCCAGGTCCACCGTTCGGATGCTTACCGTGTCCGGAAACACGCTCTCTTTCACTCTCTCTTTCTTTCACACTAACACGAACCTAACTCTTCAGGGATCGGAAGTGTCCTCCTGTTCCGTCGCCTCACAAATCCGGAAAGATCCGGATTAGGTCACACAGGGACGGTCAAGAACTACAACGACATTCTAACCTTTAACCGAACACTGAGCCTCCTGTCGACTGGGTGGTTTTTCCTGTACTTTCTTGGGCTTGCGCCGGGGCTTGACTCTGTTCTACGGGGAATTCCGGCAATCCGGAATTTGGGCACTTCCGGCAATACTTCCGCACACGGAAGTTGCTAGCAGCCTCTCAGATACCCCTTTCACCTAAGGTTGTATCCTACACGCAGGCTATATCGGCATCCGAGCAGTACTACACTAACTCTACTGCCGGAACCATCCGGTTGATCTCCTCCTCAAGTTAATACATCCGGATACTCTCACAAAATCGACTCTTGCCACACAAGGTAAGTTCTCAGTTCCGGAAATGCAAGAACGGACCCACACCTCTCACAAACATATACCGTACACAATAAAGATAAGAGATTGGATACTCCAAACACTTTAGAATTAAGCTCAGAAAAAGATACAATGCTGAAACTATGAGATGGCTGTGAATGATCAGAAAGGCCATTAAAACTCCTACTTATACTAAGACTAATGTCATCCTAAAAATCCTACAAAACATTCCTATTGGTCTGCTAGATTTTCGGAAAATTCCAGATCCTATTTTTCCGGCTTTGACGGCCGGACTCCGATATTGCCGCTATACTACACTACTGCATACTATTCTTTGGAATCCGGATCTTTGGGAGGAACATAGTCCTTCAGAAGATCCAGCTCTACCTCCTTCCGGCTACTTTCCGGAGAAAACAAATTCGGACCCCTTTGGCCCCATCTTTGGACTTCCACAATACTGGTGTCCCTATCTACACTCCGGGTCCCGACTACCTGAGTGTCCGGACTCCCCCGAGCATCCTTCTGGGTCTTCTTATGACGCGGAGAAGACTGCACTGGCCGGCCGGCGTGAACTTCCGGAGAAGCACCTGTCATGTCAATGGTCGGAGTCATCGGCAGCAGGTCTTCACTTCCCGGAGGTACCACTGCTCCCCAGTCCACTCCTTCTAGCCTTCCGGTTGGTGGTGAAAGTTCCGGATTCACCGGTACCACTGGTGAGACCTCCGTAACCATAGGTTCCGGATTGCTGCTTTCCATGACCACCAAAGTCTGTGTTGACGGGGGAGATTGAGGTGCCGAATCCGACTCCATGGAAATAAAGTACTCCATCATCTCCCTCATTGCGGCCCGGGATGTATCCATTCGTCTTGCCTACTCTAGTAGGCATTTGACGATAGGAACCCGGCTTGAGCTGGCGGCTGCATCGAGGTTAGTTTCAAACAACCGGGCCTTGTTGATATAATCCGCCGGTACATCCAGAGAGCTCCGAAGCTGAACTACACTTTGGCACAATGCCGCTATCTACCGGCGATGGTCTTCTTCTGTGAGCCGGGTCGTCTCCTGAGTTGTGCGGAGGGTGCTTTCTAAATCCACACAACGGGATTCCGAGTTCCGGACTTGGTCTCGCAACGTCCGTTTTTCTACACGCAACATCCCCGGCTCCATCACCAAATTCTTTCGTTCTTCTATGAGGAGGCCATTCTGCTGCTCCGCTGCCATCAATGCATCCGTCCTCCGGAAAATGGCGTTCCGGTCGGTTAGCGCCATCTTCCGGCACACTCGTTTGAGAGCTCCATCATAGTTCTCGCAGATCTGGGTGAGATCGTCTGCCCGCCACACCAGATGCTGAGCCATCTCCTGGATGTCTTCTAGGGGCGACCCTCCCAATCGCATGGTGGTCCAGTCCCTCTCCTCACTAGAAGAAAAACATGTCCGCTACAACCGGCCGTTCTGCGACTAGTGTCCTATGCAACTATCCTGCGACTGAAATCCTCTCTATTTGCACCAAATTTAATTTAATTGTTTTATATTATTATTTTTATCGCAAAGCAGTCAATCTATAGTTGTAAAAATGACTAGGAAACAACTAGAGAAAAATTGCAACTATAAAATGACCAAAGTTATTTCTTAGTCATTTTCTAGTTGTTTCCTAGTTGCTTTCTAGTTGTACTTTAGTTGTATGGCAAATTTCATTAAAATGGTAGCATTCTATATTTCTCTGTGCAATTTTTCAATCTGCGGGGTTTCAATTGCAAAATGACATCTAAGACTAATATAGATTATGTACATCTAGAACATTTATAGATTTCAAAAATCTAGGATTCATAGAGATTTTAGACTACGGGATTTTAAAAAATTAGTAAAAATCTAGATTTTAGATATCTAGGACTTTTATAGATTTTAGAAATCTAGGATGGATATAGATTTCAGATTGCACAGTCTAAACTGTTAAAAGTGCCAAATAATGGAATGTCTCCATTTTAATGAAATTGCCCATTTGGTTTTTAGTCATTTTACACTCTTAGAAAATTTAGCTATTTTGTTGATTTGACTGTATAGATTTGTTTCACTTATCTACTAAAAATTGAGTTTTATAGTAGTAAAACTAGTTGTTTCCTAGTCACTTTTAAGTCATACATTAGTTGTCTTAGTTGCTTCCTAGTCATTGTTAAGTCATACATTAGTTGTTTCTTAGTTGGTTTTCAATATCTTAGTTGCTTCTTAGTCATTTTTTAGTATCTTAGTTGTCCCATATCTATTGTCAAGAGTACCTTAAAGTTGGACATATAAGACTTGTAAGCTATTGTTGTCTTATGCAATGAATTGTGTTGGTAGAATTCTAAGATTTCTACAGTTTGTAGATTTCTACAATATTTAGAATTCTATAGAATACAAAATTCTACAACCAATAGAAATTTTTAAAAAATTGAAAATTAAGAAATTTTAAAATCTATAAAATTGTAAAGTTTCCTAAACTAATGAAATCTATTAAATACCAATTTTTGAATTTTTGAAATCTAGGAAGAAGGTAGTTCAAAAGTTCTGAAATCTAGAAAAAGGTAGATTTGAAATTCTAAAATCTTGAAAAAAGTAGATCTGAAATTTAGAAATCTAGAAAAAAAAGTAGATTTAAAATCCTAAAATCTAGAAAAAGGTAGATTTGGAATTTTGAAATCTACAAATCATCAAGACTAGTGTTTTAATAATCTACAAATTTACAAGTTGCAAACAAGTTGCAAATGAGTCACAGACAAGGTGTATTGTTACAAACGTTTCCTAGATTCTAGAGTGTCCACTGCGACTACAAAATTCCAAATTATCACTAGTTGCAATCCAGTCGCAAATGTCCGATGCAACTGAAAAACCAGTTGCGTAGCGTAGTCGCAGAACCCCCTTTTTTCTTCTAGTGTTAGGAAAACCGGATTTCCGGATCCGGAAAATTTTCATTAGGGCTAAAAACCTAAAATCTGGAACTCTAGAAAGTTCCAGAAATCGGATGACAACGCCGGCCCTAAAAAAAAAAAACCGGAAACCGGATCCGTACTAGGGATAGGGTTTTGCCGCCAAAACCTGTCCCGTACATCGGGCCAGTATATGAGGGGGACTATAGCCAGCCGCGGGCACACTTATCTTCTTTCTTTTGTTCTTCCGCCGACGTATTCCGTTTTCCTCGCTTTGTTAGAATTCCGGTAGACTGAGGGACTATGTGAGTTGCGATCGTGCAAGGGTTACTGGAGTGACAGTTGTGAGCAGAGATTTAGGGAGAGATTGTATGAGGATTGTTCGTGAACACAATGGCTTCTAGGGCAAGCCGGCGGAAGTTGAAGGACTTGCCTAAGGATTCGGAGGACGAGGCACTGGCACCGGCACCTCGACCAAGGACCATTCTGGTGATGAAGGTGGTTCCGGAGGTTTTGACGGAGGAGGACCGGCTGGCGCGCCTACGGGAGCACCTCCACAACATAGGGTGTGATGGACTCCTAGAAGTGCCGTGGGGAATCTGAGAGGAGAGCCTGGTTTCGGACATACTTCGTCCGGAAATTGGTATCTTGGATACCACCATTTGGACGAAGCTAGACTTGTGGACGGTGAACACTTGGAGGGCCGTCTACAAGTTTCGGGAGGCGCCGGACAAGGTCATGGAGAAGAACCAGGAGGTGATGGAGGGCGAATTCCGGACGCCTGCCAATCCGAAGGAAGGTCACCAGGTTTCTGACCTGGTGAATCCGGAGTACCGGGATGTGATAGCGTTTCTCAACCCTATCCTCCATCCCACCAAGCCGCAGCGAGTAGTAGCGAAGGTGGCCTCCACCATCTTGGGGAGCCTCCAGGGAAAGATGATGATGGACTAGGCAGCCATCATCCATGAATTAGTCGGAGACTTGGTGCATGCCCTCCGGTCCGGAAAGAAGAGCCAGAGTCCTCTTCCGGCATATTTGTCTCATTTGTACGTCCACCATCCTCTGCTCAAGGCGAACGAGGAGAGTGCG
Organism: Climacium dendroides; assembly: GCA_950106755.1. Lineage (NCBI taxonomy): Eukaryota > Viridiplantae > Streptophyta > Bryopsida > Hypnales > Climaciaceae > Climacium > Climacium dendroides. The sequence continues at coordinate 73,680 of CATNNA010000013.1, read as the reverse complement.
TATCAAGACCTAGTCCAACTCCAGCAGTACGGAGGAGAAGAGCCCTCGCCTCGAGACGGACCGGACGATGAGGACACAGAAGAAGAGGAGCCGGTCTCTCTGCTAAGGAAGAGGAAAAGGCGGAATAGGACGCCGCCGATAAGTCTGTTAGAGGAGCCTGCCACACCGGAACCATAGGAAGAGGTTCAAGAGATAAAGACGGAGACCGGACCTGTTTTGAAGGGAGTCCAACAATCCTTGCAACTGGTTGGGCTGGTACGACCGCACACCGTCGCCACTCAGGCCGAGGCTGGACCCTCCCGGACCCGGTTGATAGAGGTGGAGGCACTAGAAGAAAAAAGGGGGTTCTGCGACTACGCTACGCAACTGGTTTTTCAGTTGCATCGGACATTTGCGACTGGATTGCAACTAGTGATAATTTGGAATTTTGTAGTCGCAGTGGACACTCTAGAATCTAGGAAACGTTTGTAACAATACACCTTGTCTGTGACTCATTTGCAACTTGTTTGCAACTTGTAAATTTGTAGATTATTAAAACACTAGTCTTGATGATTTGTAGATTTCAAAATTCCAAATCTACCTTTTTCTAGATTTTAGGATTTTAAATCTACTTTTTTTTCTAGATTTCTAAATTTCAGATCTACTTTTTTCAAGATTTTAGAATTTCAAATCTACCTTTTTCTAGATTTCAGAACTTTTGAACTACCTTCTTCCTAGATTTCAAAAATTCAAAAATTGGTATTTAATAGATTTCATTAGTTTAGGAAACTTTACAATTTTATAGATTTTAAAATTTCTTAATTTTCAATTTTTTAAAAATTTCTATTGGTTGTAGAATTTTGTATTCTATAGAATTCTAAATATTGTAGAAATCTACAAACTGTAGAAATCTTAGAATTCTACCAACACAATTCATTGCATAAGACAACAATAGCTTACAAGTCTTATATGTCCAACTTTAAGGTACTCTTGACAATAGATATGGGACAACTAAGATACTAAAAAATGACTAAGAAGCAACTAAGATATTGAAAACCAACTAAGAAACAACTAATGTATGACTTAACAATGACTAGGAAGCAACTAAGACAACTAATGTATGACTTAAAAGTGACTAGGAAACAACTAGTTTTACTACTATAAAACTCAATTTTTAGTAGATAAGTGAAACAAATCTATACAGTCAAATCAACAAAATAGCTAAATTTTCTAAGAGTGTAAAATGACTAAAAACCAAATGGGCAATTTCATTAAAATGGAGACATTCCATTATTTGGCACTTTTAACAGTTTAGACTGTGCAATCTGAAATCTATATCCATCCTAGATTTCTAAAATCTATAAAAGTCCTAGATATCTAAAATCTAGATTTTTACTAATTTTTTAAAATCCCGTAGTCTAAAATCTCTATGAATCCTAGATTTTTGAAATCTATAAATGTTCTAGATGTACATAATCTATATTAGTCTTAGATGTCATTTTGCAATTGAAACCCCGCAGATTGAAAAATTGCACAGAGAAATATAGAATGCTACCATTTTAATGAAATTTGCCATACAACTAAAGTACAACTAGAAAGCAACTAGGAAACAACTAGAAAATGACTAAGAAATAACTTTGGTCATTTTATAGTTGCAATTTTTCTCTAGTTGTTTCCTAGTCATTTTTACAACTATAGATTGACTGCTTTGCGATAAAAATAATAATATAAAACAATTAAATTAAATTTGGTGCAAATAGAGAGGATTTCAGTCGCAGGATAGTTGCATAGGACACTAGTCGCAGAACGGCCGGTTGTAGCGGACACGTTTTTCTTCTAGTGTAATTTGCCTTAACTTCCTAGGAGAACTCAAAAACTTTCCCTCTGAAGGAGACAATTTTTGAATTTTTCCGTCCTATGCTAGTATTATGGGTCTAGCATGTGGGATCGCATTCCCACATGTCCAAAAAGATATCGGTCAACGGGTAACTTCAGGAGTTGACATGTAGCTGCCACCTAGGCACGGGAAAGCCAGAGTGTCATTTTTTTCATCCATTACCCGTCTATGATGTGGCATCTGACGTGTAATTGACATGGCATGCCACATCGGTGCTCATGGAATTGGCTGACGTGGCATGCCACGTCGGTGCTGACGGGATTGGCTGACGTGGCATCCACGGATGCTGACGTGGCGTTTTTTGGGGCCACTTTCTTGATCTGCCTAGCATTTTAGGATGTCTTCTGAGACATCGCTGTGGACATCTAGATGTCTTAAATGACGTCAGGTGAAACAGTTGTATGCTGATTGAAATGTCCATCCGAGCGTGTGGAATTTGCACATGCGTGCTTCTCAAAGCATACCCTGTCATAGGAGATGTTTGTTTGCATAAGCCAACACAAGTACATGTTGGGGTAGCAGATGGCTTCTTGCATTATAGGATGTCAGCGGCGATGTTCATTTATTTTTTGGGACATCTCCTGGAACGCATGTATGCATTGTATTGGATGTTCTAATGTTGTCAATGTAGTAATATATTGTACACAATATAAAATATGCCATACAAAATACACCATACAAAATATATACAACATGCCATACAGAATACACCATACAATATATATACAACATGCCATACAAAATACACCATACAAACACTAGAAAAAAAACGTGTCCGTTGCAACCCACTTAGATGCGACTATGTGTCCTATACAACTGAGATGCGACTGTAGCCCTCTGTATTTGCACCAAATTTCACGTGTATGTAGTTGTAGTCGCAAAGTAGTCGGAAAATGAAGAATAGGGTTACGATATTGTAACAGAAGAACTGACATGAGGTATTCTACATCCAGCATTCATCGCAATTGTCCATGTAGACAACTATCCGCGAAGTAGAATCCCCCGTGGAAAAATGCAATCACTCTGATTATAGGCTGCAACTAAAAACTAGAAGATTGCAACTTAGAAATGACTCAAATGCAACTAGGAATCAACTATAATGCAACTAGGAATCAACTATAATGCAACTAGAGCCCGACTACAATGCAACTAAAAAACGATTCAAATGCAACTAGAGAACAAGTACAATGCAACTATAACATGACTGAAAATCGATTCAATTGTCCCATATCGATTGTCAAGAATACCATCAGCTTGAACAGATAAGAATGGTAAGTTATAGCATTCTTGTGTAATGAATTTTGATAGTGAAATTCTAATATTTATATATTTTGTAGATTTTTATACTTTGTAGATTTTTACAATTTGTAGATATCCATAATCTACAACTCTATAAATTATAACCAAGTCGCAAACTAGTTACAAACGAATTACACACTAATCGCAAACGAGTTGCACATCAATCATAAACTAGTTGCACACTAGTTGTACACTAGTCGCAAACAAGTTGCACACCAATTGCAAATTAGTTGTATGTCAATCGTAAACCAGTTGCACTCTAGTCGCAAATGAGTTACACATCAATCGCAAATTAGTTGCACACCAGTTGTATGTCAATCGCAAACCAGTTGCACATTAGTCGCAAACCAGTTGCACACAAATAAGTGAAATAACTTCCACATCAGCAACCACGTCACAGCAGTTCATCGACGAAGTTCTCCATTGTCTATCGAATGACAAACAACCTCGCGACTGCAGTGCAACTCATGCGACTTGTCCACTGCGACTGTGGACTCCAGAATATCACTAAGTCGCAAATGTCCGATACGACTACAAACCAGTTGCAAACCGCAGTCGCAAAACCCTGCTTTTTCTTCTAGTGAAAATACAATATATACACAACATGCCATACAAAATACAACATACAATATATATACAACATGCCATACAAAATACACCATACAATATGCCATACACTATATTTATCAAGTATATTGAATGGCTCAAAAATCTACTTATTAACTAATGAAAAAACAAGCCTTTTATACTAGTGGGTTGTAGGAGGCATGACAAACAATATGGGATATACAAAACTAAAATATGAGCAACAACATAAATACAATGATGTCTGAAATGATGTCTTAAAAAACATTTATATGTCTTAGTTATGTTTTTTTTGACGTCATTGTAAACATTCAAAAGAACATCTGTAGTATGAAATTCGACATTCACATCAATGTTGTTTTAAACATTTGCTTCAACAATTTCTAAATTTTCTACAAATCTTCTTTGTTGTTTATGATGTTATGATGAACATTTGCATGTCATTTCCAACATATATGGGGATGTCTCCTTGAACATTTAATTGATAAAGTCATATTTATTAAATCTAGGTTGTTTGCAACATCAACTTCAATATAGTATGACACAACAATACATCCAACATGGAATTTTAATTGTAGATTAAATTTTTGTCTATCTAGAAAGCTCTGATTCATTTCATTTGGATTTGTTATGAGAAAGTTATGGACATTATTGTTTTTTAGGCAATTACAGCATTTTCTTGAAAAAAATAACTTGTTGGATGCATTTTTGAATGCAACTTTTACAATTTTTTCAAAATAAAAATTTCACATGGTTTAGTTTACTTGCTAGGACAATCTCACCATTGGGATTAGTGCATTTTAATTCCTCTAAAATTTATTAATAATTTAGATTTTCCTTCTATCTCATACCTACTTCTATTTAACAATTTTCTTAAGAATGAAATTTAAGTTCTTTTATTTTTTATTTATTTGCCTGAACTCTCAACTCAATTCTCTACTATAAATATTTAAATCTCAAAACTCTGTAGTGCAAAAATTTTACAAAGTCAAAAAATCTGGTTCCTCAATGCACTAAAAAACTTGTTTTTTTCACTTTAAATCTATGCGGTCAAAAATTCTGAATTTTTTTCTACAATTTTTTCTACTTGTTAGGTGTAAGATCCTATAGTTAGATGTGGAAAAAATTAAAATTTCTTTTACTCTTTGCTACAGAAATGGCAATTTTCAATGTTTTTTGGCAAAAAAAAGACCTTAGTCCTTTAAAGGTTAAGATGTCAAATATCTCAAAGTCCAAGAACACTAGAAAATCACCCCACATTAGATATTGATGCAAAATTTATGATTTTAAACTAATAAAATTTAGAATTTAAATCTTAAGTTAAAAATAATTTTTTTCTTATATAATATAATATTGATATGATTTTGTAAACCTTTTTTCATAACAAATCCATTCATCTAATTTATATAAAATTGTTATATAAATTAAATCTATACAGCTTATAATATTTTGAAAATTTTTCTAGACATTTTTTAAAACATCTAATGTCCACAACAATGTCTTAGATTGCATCATTGCTTTTCATAGCACCAATATGTTGTGACTGAAATTTAGTAATGCTTTCTATAATATCAAACCAAAATCTTTGCTTTTCCAACGTCCATCGACATGACATTCCAATGTTTTCTCAGACGTATGATGTTATTCTGGACATACAACGTTTTTGGCCGGACATCAGAAAAAACACAGTTTTCTTATATGGTGCAGTTGGTGAACAATAAGGACTTCGATGGCCTACAACCACTACAACAAGTCGTGGACCCGGTGTGCCAACCAGCAAACAATGGTGGAGAGTATGTTGCCATAGTTAGCGATGACATTGCATCTGAGGAGGAAACATAGGGTGTTTACATCACTTACATGTGTTTGTTGTGCTAGCATTTTGACGTCACATAGGACGTCTGAGAAATACAAAGCCATCAACATGTTCATATCTTCCAAGTAGACCCGTTGCATCTTGAACGTGTATTTTGTGGCAGAGTTTGTCTTGCTTGGTGCTGCAATTGACATCATATGAATAGTGTGAAATTTTATCCTAATGAAGTTTGTTGAACGTGTGCAAATTGTATGACTTCAATAGCCCAAAAATGAATCTAAACCAAGTAAACACATAAGTCATTTTGTACTATATAGGAAGGACGTGCATCATGTACAAATTCAACCTTGGGCATAAAATCATGTCATGCATCTATAGTCATTTTGACATCAAAGAAGACGCCTACAATTGCTTTCACAACATCCACACGTCCAATCAGACGTAATGAAACACACAGTGGATAGCATGTGGTTTGAAGTTACATTCGTAGTAAGTACAAAATGTTGACACCAGAAGTGACGTCAATGTGGACGTTAGTACGTCACTTGTGACGTCCACGGAGACATCTAAGATCGGAACATGGGATAGGCCAAGTATGTTGATGTGACATGCTACGTCATCACTTATGTCCACGTTACCCAATTTCCACGTCATCATGCCACATCATCATGCCACGTCACACAATTTCCACCTCATCACGCCACGTTAGATGCCACATAAACTTTTTGGAGTCACCACCTGCCCATTGTCCTCTTTTTAACTTTGGGCAGTCACTTTATCTTTGACCGCACTAAAATTCTAAATCAACTTCTGAGCTAAGTTTGATCAAAGATGGTGACGTGGCTGAATATGTTATTGTAGACATCCTTGTAAACATCTGGTGTCCACCTGGATGTCTTACATTGCATCAATGTTTTTTGTAGCATCAGTATGCTGTGACTAAAATCTAGCAATGCTGTTGAAGACATCAAAGCAAAATCTTCACTTTTTTGGCCTGACACCCCAATGTCTTCTGCGACACATCATGTTGTTGTGGACATACATCGTTTTTGGCTGAATGTCCAAGCAGACTTAGTTTTCTTATAGTGTACACCTCCCCCAAACACAAGAGAACTAAGAGCAAGAGAAGAAGAGAGAGAGCTTCTAAGCCTAATTCGACTTTTACCCCCAACTAACTAGTTAACACTCCTAATCACTTTCATTCAAGCTAGTTTACTAAAATTTCATTAAATCATTACTAATTGCCTAAATTAGAGTTTCTACCACTATGTTAGTTTTCCTATAGTAGTTTTAAGTTTGATAGCTTCTTTTGTGCTTTTCATATTTCTTCTTATTTGTTGGTTTTTGATTTATATTTAAGTCCATCTTCAACTTCTAATCTTTGTTTTCAATTTCTTTTTGAATTTTTTATCTTTTTAAATATTTTTGGGTTGAAATTTTGATCTAGTTTTTTGTCCTATGTACTAAAAGTCTTTTAACTAATGGTTATAGTTTAATCTAATGTACTAACACTTTTGAATTTCAAATCTCACACGGATGTCAAGCCGTCAAAACCGAAAAAGGTCAGAATGATCAGTACGGGGTTCTAAGACTATTTAAGGATTGGCCTTACCCATCACATCTCTTTTCATTTTTTCTCGTTGCTCAGACGCTCCTTGCGTTCTACTTTTATTGCAGTGCCTTAGTTTTTGTATGTGAGAAGAAGGTAATGTGTGAGAATATATCTGTAAACCTTGAGAGCGAGTGTTGCAGATGCTATTTTTGGTTGAGATCGGAGAAAGAAAGTGAGGAATGGAACGTGCGGCTAGGAGAGAGTAATGTAGAATCGAAAAGGGATTGGAGTGAAATGATCTATGTACATGCCACTGTTGCGTAGGAAGAGAGCAAGATCGGCTAGCTCCATTCTAGTTGAGGTGAAGCTCCGAAAAGTAGTTCCGGTTATTCCCTCCGAGGAACTGGAAAAGGTCTAACTCATGGAAGATTTAACTTCCATGGGTTGCCAAGGGTTTGTGGAAAAACCCTAAAGATTCAGGGACGAGCGGATGGTGAAAGAACTCTTGGGCAAGTTGTCTAATGAGTTTGACAACACCTTGTGAGGAGATCCGTCCCTCTGGACTGAGAATGTATGGAGAGCAATTTATGATTTCTGGGTAGGTGGTCTAGGAATGGTAGGCCGAAAGGATGAGTTCATCCAAGGCAAATTCTAGAGTGCCTCCAATCCGAAGGACGGATATGTAATCGAAGATTGCATAGACGATTGCCACCACTGCCTTCTTCAATTCCTAGTTCCAGTCCTTCATTCGGAAAAACCAATGAGGGGAACGATCACCCTTGGCAACACTATTTTTGGTGCCCTGTGTGGGATCCGGAAAGTTGACTGGGCCCGGATTGTTTTCGCTCTAGTCACCCAACTCATTGGAAGAACGAGGAAGAGTAGAGCTACTCCAATATGTCCCTATCTCTTCTACCTGTACTATAACCACCAATTCCTAACCAATGCAGAAGAGAAAGAGTGGAGGACCCAAGAAGTCCTTTTGAAATACGGAGAGTTAGAGACGGACGATAAGGTGGAATCTGGAAATGGATCGGATCTGGAAACGGAAGAAGAGGAAGAAGAGGCTTTGATGCCACTTGTCAAGCGATTGAAGACGACACCTCCCTACAAGCAAGGGACCCCGCCTAGTCACAATAGAGCAACTCTTAAAGGAAGATCGGGGGAAGAAAAGATCGCCCCTGAAGAGGAAACAGATCCCTGGGATCCGTTCAATAACTTGATATCCATCCTGTGTAGCGTTAGGGCGGATTAGAAAGTCAAGAATAGGACCTCGGCGGCGATTGGAAGGTTGGTGAGTGCGCCACCGGATAGCACACTGCCAGAGAAGGTAGCAGATTGTATCATTGATCCGGTCGAGGCCCAGAAGCAAGAAGAAAAGATAATCCGATTGTAGAAGGAGGTGGATACTTTAAAGGCAGAAATCTTCGCCTTAAAAGAGGATGTGATTGCCACTCGAGAAATGTCGGATGAGACTCGGAAGATAGCTGAGCAAGTAAAGGACACCTTAGGAGTATCCGGGATGGCCACGACCAAGGCTAAGTTGTTTGATGAGGAGTTACAGAAGGAGAAGAAACTATCTGGCTCCAAGATAGTTAGGATTTTCAGAGACTATTTTGAACAGGTCAAAATAGTGATGATGGAGGCACGGATATCGGCGGACCGGATTGAGGAGAGTAGCCGGAAACTAACTGGGGCTACATACTCTAGAGAAATCCATCTCTTAGATCTTTCTCTACCAGAATCATTTTCGGATGAATCAGTTCCAAAAGAGGGGAAGGAGAGGACTCCCAAGTCCAAGAAGTCTGAACAAGCGCCAGTACCGGCCAACATGCTTGAGTCTGTAATCAACTTGGAGTTTACGCTTGATTTCTGCCAAGGCAACCTGACCCTTAAACCTACGGATAGAAAACGAAATCGGAACCTGAGCGAAGTCTTTGAGGAGATGGAAGCTGATCCAAAGAGTTTCCACCTTAGGATAAAACTTGTAAATTAGTTAAGATTGTACATATTAGGGAGGTTTAGTATGGATCCAGATCCTGTTCCGATCTGGTTAAGTAGTAGGTAGGATCGGAAATCCGGCCTGGAATGCGGTGGAATTCTATAGTACTTTTTGCCTTTTTGTACTTTAGGGTTTTTGTATATAAACCAGTCCTTGAAAAGAAGACAAGGAGGAAAAGTCTTCTTTTTGCAACCTTTTTGAATTCTCTATTCACTTCCTTGTTTTATGTCTCTTCCGTATGTGGTAGCGTTGGATGATGAGGACTGAGGAAAGCATGAATAGCATTGCGAGTGATTTTCTTTTCCCCTTAGTATATCAGTTTTTATTCTAGGTGCATGTGAATAGGTAAGTATAGAATTAGGAGTAAACTTTAGTTCCTAAGCACGTTTAGAGTTTAGGATTCTGGGAGAGAAAGCCGTTGTTAGGCTAGGCGGATAGAGAGGGAATCCTTAGTTGCGCTAGAACTCATGGGTGGGAAATCCGGTTGAGTGTCTGATCTCCTATGAGGTCTCATTGCCCAGATTGGTAAACGGAAAAGCTTTGGTAAATGCTGCAATGGACAGGTATACTTGTGACTACCTGACTTCGCACAGATAGGAACTAATATCAAAGGTCGTTGTAGTATAAGAGGATTGTACGAGGGGGTCTTTGTGTGACTTGCAATTTGGATTACCATCTGGATTGTTGTGAAGGACCAAACCGGATCCGGATTAGTTAGAAGATTAGGAGTTAGGATAGTGGATTTTCAACCACTATAAACTACGGAAGGAGTGGTGGGCCTACCACTATTAAAATCAAGCGGCGACCCTTCTGATGGTGAAACAGAGGTAAAACTAAACTAGATAGAAGTAAAGATACGGATAAATAATCTAGAATGGATTGGTTTACAGGGGTGCCTAGGATCGGAATTGGTCAAATCCTAGGGTGGTGGTTGTGGTAGCACAAGAAAGCACAATTATTCCTAATGGCATAAAAACACCACTAAGTGACTCGTGTATCGTTCCACAGGGATCTAGTTTGTAACTCCTTTAAACATCCGGATTAGAAATGTATTCCGGTTATCATTCTTTCCTCTTTAATCTACTGAATCTCTCTCTTATCTTAGTTTCAAGATATCTTCCACTGTTATCCGGAATCCAAGAAAGAACAACCAGGACCTGTGACCTAGTCCGTATTCCGGTTCAGTTATACAACGTAGTTTAACCTCTTAGGGAAGAGGGTTCTGTGCTTAGATTTAAGGGAGGACACGTAAATCCTACCCTCCGAGTATTGAGGGACTTGGAGAAAATGCTCATTCACACACACCTATACTCTATACAACCCAAAGAAATATCCGGGTAATGACTTCCTCACAGCTAATCCGGTTGTTCACTAAATCAGCAGGTCACGCAAGAAGCCTTACCCTCTTCACTTACTACAATGACAAATCCTAACCCGACTCAATTCTATAAGGGGATGCTCAAGAGCTTTAAAAGGAGTAGCAGATACTCAATCATTCTAACATACTCTGTAATGCTCACTGGATGGTTTCAGATTTACTCACTTCATCAAGGGTAATATCCGGATTAGTATTCCGACTACCACCACTTAACTAAGTTTTTATACCTGCACCCTATTCAAGCATATGGAGAATGATTTCCAAACAATCTTTCTCTATCTTCCTCGCACTCTCAGTACTTCAGTGTACAATTCTTACTCATAGAACCGGATCTGCTAGAATCCGGGGACTATTCCCTCTTTCCTTCCGTTCAACCACAGCAACCTCAGCTACCCGCACAGATCAGTGATAAATCACCACTAGGCATACCAACACAAGTACAATACAATAGACACATCAACTTGTGAAGTGGAAATACTGATTTTTACTTCAAATCAAGACGGAATCCTCACGATCGGAAACTGTCCAAGGAAACAATTGATCGTCACCTGCTAAATAACAAACCCGGGGATACAACGGTCCCCAGCTGAGAATCCTAACTACCCACAAGGGAATGACACGTGCCATCCCAAAGCCTATCCTTGGCTTTCACTAAAAGACAGGAAACAAAAAGAAGGAATCCAGATCCTAAGAGTCCGGATAAAAAAATCCGGATACATCTGCACTAGAAAGTACCTTCCTAACTACTCCTACCAACAACTCTGGTTTTGACTAACTCTTATGCTTAGCCTTTACTTCTTCGGTCGCTTGGAGGTGCCTTCCAAATTCTTGGCTCCTCCTTTCCGGGTTGGCTGCTTCCTTCCGGTCGCAGTCTTCCCTCCTCATGATGTCTGGACCTTCCCTGGAGTGGTCCCTTTCAATTTACCTTTCTTGGGAGGCGACTCTAATTCTGAAGACTCAACTGTGTTGCCTTCTTTTTCATTGACCTTGGGTGACTCCTCCTCTTCTTCGTCTGAAACTGGAATAACGTCTGGTGACCTCGCCCGTTTGGCTATTTGCTTCTTTTTGGTAGCGCTTAGTTGAACCGGACTCGGCTTCTTGTTGACCGGAGAGTCCAAACTTTCGTCCAACTGTGAGTGACTTCAGGTGTACGATCTCAGTGTTGAATCTTTGCCGGCCTCAGACCCCATCTTCTCATATGGTGGGATTCGGGGAGGGGTGAATTCAATCCCTTTCCCCTTCTTGGATGATATGGGAGAAGGAGAATGAGCCTTGGAGGAGGTGGCACCACCGGTTCCTCCAATTCCTTTTCCCGATTGGTTTAATCCCAACAAGTCTCTCATCTCATTCAAAGTCTTCTCCATCCTTGCACCATAACTAACCAGAACTAAGACCAACTTTGGCCCCAGTTGCGTTCCTTCCTTGTGAATGTCCTCCTCAAACAACCGGGCCCAATTCACTACATCTCTGGTATTTCCAAGGAATTCCCCAATCTACCCAAGTAGGTCTACAGATTCAGCAGAGAGTTTCTTACTCTTCTCTAATTCATCTGTTTCCTCCTTGACTTGATTTTGGAGCTCTCCTATGGTCCCGGTCAACTCTTCTACTTTACTCTCCAACTTCCAGACACTCTTTCCGGGTAGCAAAGTATCTATTTTCCTCGTGAGTTGGGAGGGATCTACTCCTAACGCCTTGCTGATCTTTTGAATGGTTTTCCATTCTTTGTGTCGTACGCGTAGTTAGTCGTAAGTATCCTGACAACAGCAAATTGTTGCAAGATGACACGAATTATCGGTCCAGGGAACTTCTAGTATGATATCGATTGAATGAGAAGTATCCGGATTGTGACTACTCACTTAATCTCCCTTATTTCACTTATCCTATCTTGTTCCGGAAACTTAGTACATTCCGGATTCCGTTCCGGATCCGGACACCTCCGGATCTGAGTTCCATCTTTCTTCCGTCACTGGTTTTTGTTGCCTCTGTTTTACCCTCAAAGGGTCCGCCCTTGATCTAGAAAGGGGTGGGGACTCACCACTTGTACAATTATTCTCTCTGTACTCTAAATCTACTAAACAACACACCCAAGACAACGCAGTTGTAGGAGGAGGGAGGAGTATTCTCTCACAGTTTCCGAATTGGCCGATCCGGAATCAGGTCACACAGAACACTTTCCACACCTCTCTTACTACAATGACGGATCAGAACTTATAGACCCAAAAGGATAGAATCTCAAGGAGAAGACAATTTACCAAGGGGGAGGTTGGCAGACTTTCCGAAGTAGCGGGAGATCCTTTCCTTTGGCGGTTGCTTAACTTCGCACAGAACCCTCCTGGTTCCGGACTCGCACGGACCTCTATCCTCTACTCCCGATTGCGGTTCCAGTAGTTTAAAAGCACGTTGCACTTGCACTCCCTTACTCAGCTTTGCATCCCTTCTCACTCACTCCACTCCCAGACGATCCGTAGCTCAAGATCCGGATTCCTTCTCTCCCTCCCTTCTCTTTCTCCAGTACCAGATCATACACCCATGCATACACCCCGCTCAAAAAGACCTTGTCTAAGCAAAAAGTGCAGCTATAGGTATCCTGGCTGACTTAGATTAAGAAAAGAAAATTGTAAATACATTCGTGAAAGCACTAAAATCCAATGGAGTAGGATGGAATGGAATGGCAGACAACTAACTTGCCTGCCCTTAAAATACTAACACAAAAACCCAAAGTCAACTTCTAAAAGCCTGAAAAGGAAACCCGGAAATCCAGGCCACCAATCCCTGAACCTCCCGGGATATCCGGACAGATTGCTAACAGCTGTCCGAGATAACCGGATTTCCTTACTATCCGCCTAAATTTCCGGAAACCGGGTCCAAGCTCGGAACCCCATTCCGGATCCTATACCTCCTCTCCTACCAATCCTAATGTTTTGGCTTCCGTCCTTTCTTTGAACGACTCCTCGCTTGGCTGGTAGGCGTCCCCTTCGTGTTCTTGGCTGGTGTAGTTCTTGCGGTGGCCCGAGTCTGGATATGGCGCGTGGCTGGAGACGGATCGCTGTCGTCTTCGGTTCCGGAAGTGGAGTGGGCACTCTCCTCATCCGAATCTTCAATAACTTGGACTTCCTTCTCCTTCTCTAGTGTTGTATCCTCCAACGTCACGGGTTCGCTTCCTTTCTCTGGCGTGGTCTCTTGCATGTGCACAAATCCTTTCGGATTGGTCCGAGCCGGATTTGTCATCCCACCGATCTGGTTGATGAGATCTCCCCGGACCTGCTGTCCCGGAACCTTGAATGTTCCGGCCATCAAATTTGGCATTGTTTGTGCCTTGGAAACTTCCGGAGTTGAGAACTTAGATGGCACCGGAACCGATTTCGCGCTAGACTCCGATTCCGGTTCCGAGGCTGGCCTCAAATTCAACTCCGTCATCCGTATCTTACTGGCAGAAGGCTCGGCTGGTGTGAGTATCCCCCTCAGACCCTCCATCCGGGTTGCCTGATCCGCCACTGGCTTTCCTAGGGTACCTGCGACAAAAGGAAGTTCCGGAAAGGTGGAGAAATCCATCGCATGGTTTGGGTCGATGGCTGCCAGCAACTTCTGGATCTCCTTGAAAACTCGCTCTATTCTCGCGGTGAAGTCTACGAGGATGGTAACTACCTTGGTTCCGGTAATGTGGCCTTCGGATATCATCTTGGAGTCAAACAAGGCAGCCTTCGTGATGATGTCAGCTTTGATGTTGACTGCCCCGGTTAGATTCTTGACCAACGCGAGGGCCTCCTTTTCTTTCTCTTTCGCAGCTACCATTTCTCCTTCCGCCCAATTCACCCGAGCCTGGAGTATATTCCGTTCCGCCTCCAATTCCTGGATCCGCTCATCCCTCTTCTTCAGGTCCTCCAGCTTGGGCAGTCGCTTGACAACTTCCACGATCTAATCCGGATCCACCTTCAGCACTTCCGCGGTATCTATTACCAGATCTGACAATCCGTCGTGAAGTACCTTGGCTTCACGTATCCAATCGAGCCTCGCATTGAAAAATGCGGATTCTGTTTCCATCTCCGGTCCCTTGCTGGACTCCCCCCTCTCAATTGCCGGTGGCTTGATCCTCGACCCCAGATCGGTTGATTTCCTCTTCTTGGTCCTTGGGTCCATTAGACGCTCCTCGGGAAGTTCCTCCGGTTCAGACTCGACTGGATCCTCCGCTTCCTCCCCGGAAAGTCCGTATGACAAGAGTGTCTTTCTGGTGTCATACTGAATTATTTCCGCCGCACTCAAAAGTTCCTGTTGATGGTACAGATGAAACAAATACGTGCTAACCGGACTTGCTTTAGCTCGTGTCATGTGATCCGCTAACTTAGCCACTATCTCGGCTATGATCCTACCCCAGTGTACTATCCGGTTCTCCATAGCCCCGAAGATAGTGTTGGCCACCGTAATGGTAACCCGCGTTGGCTTTTCCAGATATAAGATCGGAATCAGAAACTCTAGAACCCGCCTATGTCTTTCGTCCTTACACTCGCTGATAGCAAAGCCGTCTTTAGGGTTTGCAGTCCTGGTGAACTTCCCGGCTATAAAACGGTCCGTCCGCGATGCTAAACCGTTCCCACTCTTCCGGAATTGATAGACGTCCGCCCAGATGTCCTCGGTCCACGTGACTGGTCGTCCTCTCAAAGTAAGCTCATACTGATTCGGAACACCGTGAAGTAGCTCTTGAATCATTTCCTTACTCTTGAGATTCCACGGTCGGTGTAGTAAACCGACACATTCTAACCTAGTCAGGTCCTCCTCTAACTGTTTGTGTAGTTCCGGGCTATCCAGAATGGCCAGAGAGATAACCCGGGCAGATACCGCTGTCTTCCGTACTGGTCCGGATGCCATAAGATCTACGTGAGAACGAAAGGAAAGTAGTCCTACCTCAATCGCTAACTCACCACTCTTTCCCTCAACTACTCATACAAACAGTCTCGGATACACAGAATAGAAAAGGGAAGAGGAAACCCTAGGAAGACGGCTTAAGTACTAAACTGTCTCTCTACGGTCTTAAGGACAACGGCTACAGGTCCGTTGCCTCAACGGTATCCTACTTCCGTAGCTACGGGACCTATACAGTAGGTTCCTATGTTCCGGATGAGTCCGGATTCCGGATCCGGATAAGTTCCGGTTACGGGTGGTGCCGGAACGCTTATTTCCTAATTCAAGTTATCTGGTCTAAAAATCACACTCTAACTATTATTTTTTTTATTTTTTTTCTATATTTCCCACCTACTTCTTGCATTATTGATCTGTTTCCGGATTCCGGATTCCCACACTTTGGCTATGTGCTGGCGGATCTTGGTTAACTCCTCAATGATTGCCCTAAGGCGTCTCCCTTCAGGACTGAATCCCATGCTGGCTCATCTTTCTTAGTTCCTACCTCTAAACCCTTATCCTTACGACTGGGTTTCGGTTCCTTGGATTCCGGTTCCGGAGTTGGATCTCTCTCTTTCCCTTTCTGCTCGTCTTCAATATCAAACTCTAACATTACTAAGGCAGATTGGTAAGTCTCATATTCCTTCTCACTCAAAAATCCTAAGGAATCATAGAGGTGGTAGAAGAAGGGTGGTAAACCGGAGGGTTTAGTTTTCCCTACAGCAGCGACCATCTTCCTCACTGTCTCCTTGATCACTAACCCCCACCTTATCTCTCTCTCTCCGATTAGTGCATCAAAGATGCAGTTGGACAGGATGATTGTAAGCTAGGTCGGCCTGTCCGGATTGATAATCGGAGCCAGAAATTCTAAGACTCTCCGCTCACACTCATCCCCACAATGCGCGATCATATATCCATTCTTTGCGTGAATGGTTTGGGTATACTTACCCTTGTACTTGTCCCGCTGCGTGTTCAAACCTTCTCCAGATGCGGTGAAGCCATACGCCTTCTCCCAGTGCTCCGCCGTCCACCTTCCTGGCTGCCTCCGGATTGTGCTTGTCATTTCCTCAGTTGTCTCCTCGAGTAGCTCCTGCACCATCGCTTCATCCCGCAGGTTCCAGGGCACCTTGAGTAGTCCTAAGCAGCCGATGCGAGTAAGATCCTCTTCCAACTGCGCCTTCTCGTTCTCATCTTCCGGAATAATAGGAACTACCGTCCGGAGTGCTAACAGTACTCCTTCCTCACTGCTCACATCCTCAGAGCTCTCCCTATCACTCATGGCGACTAACGATTCCTCCAACTACTCAAAAAACATACAACTCTATTCCGAACAAGACGAGTAAATCACCTCACTTCTCTCTCTCGAGAATCCGGAATAGAATTCCCTCTCTCTCTTGCTCAAAGCTCACCTCGGAATCACGGAAAGTTGACAACCTAGAATTATCCAGAACGGAAAAGAATTTCCCTTTTTCCCTTTCTTTAAATTCCGATCCTTGTGTCCGTTAAAGTTTCTACTGTTGGTACTTTTCTAACGGATAGGATTTCCCTGGTAACCCATCATTCTCGCTAGGAGATTAACGTTAAGTATAGGCTTCCGGTAGGATTAGCCCATAAGTCTATTTCGCCGGTACTCCTAATTCTAGTCTTAATTGAATTTCCTGGAAAAGGACTATAATCCGGTGTCCGATTCCGGATGGACTATCTTCCTTTTTAACTACTTTATCATATTAAGGAATTCCGAAGGTCCATAAGTCTAAATCTAGCATTTTAAAGGCTGAATAATTTATCCTAACCAAAAAAATATGCTAGTAATGGGTCCCCTTACTCTATTTTCATCATAAAGTAATCCTTCTTTCTAACTAGAGTGCCACAACTAACCCAAAATTAGACCGGATAAACTCAGCATCCGGGTACACCTTGTATCCACTTACACTCACTTTCCAACCTGGACTTCCAAAACACGGACAAGTGTCAAGTACACACAACTATGATTTGTTTCAATCACGCCAAGAATGGACTCCCAGATACTCTTGAATATAAGAAAATAAGATAAAGATGCACACCGGGACCAAACGAGTCCCAGATTTAAATACTAAACTAATCCCTCAAAATCCTATCGTACGCGTAGTTAGCCGTAAGTATCCTTACAACGACAAATGGTTGCAAGATGACACGAATTATCGTTCCAGGGAACTTCTAGTAAGATATCGATTGAGTTAGAAGCATCCGGATTGTGACTACTCACTTAATCCCACTTATTTCCCTACCTTATTCCGGAAACATAGTACATTCCGGATTCCGTTCCGGATCCGGATACACCCGGAACTTAGTTCCGTCTCTCTTCCGTCACTGGTTTTTGTTGCCTCTGTTTTACCCTTAGAGGGTCCGCCCTTGATCTAGAAAGAGGTGGGGACTCACCACTTGTACAATTATCCTCTCTATACTCTAAATCTACTAAACAACACACCCAAGACAACACCGTTGTAGGAGGAAGGAGGAGTATTCTTTCACAGTTTCCGGATTGGCCGATCCGGAATCAGATCACACAAAGAAATTCTCACACCTCTCTTTACTACAACGACGGATCCAAACTCATAGACCCAAAGGAATAGAGTCTCAAGGGGAAGACAATGTACCAAGGGGGAAGTTGGTAGACTTTCCGGAGTAGCGGGAGTTCTTTTCCTTTGGCAATTGCTTATCTCCACACAGAACCCTCTTGGTTCTGGATTCGCAGGGCCCTTTACCTTCTTACCCCGATTGTCGTTCCGACAATTTAAAAGAACGTCACACTTACACTCCCTTACTCAGCCCGCATTCCTTCCACTCAGCTCAACACTAAGAGATCCGTAGCCCAAGATCCGGATTCCTCCTCTCCCTCCCTTCTCTTTCTCCAGTACGAGATTACACACATAGGCATACACTCAGCCAAAAGACCCTGTCTAAGCAAAAGTGCAGCGAGAGGTATCCTAGTTGACTTAGATTAAGAAAAGAAAATTGTAATACATACGTGAAAGCACTAAAACGGAATGGAGTAGAATGGAATGACAAACAACTAACTTGCCTGCCCTTAAAATACTAACACAAAAACCCAAAGTCAACTCCTAAAAGCCTGAAAAGGAAACCCGGAAATCCAGGCAACCAATCACTGAAAACCCCGAGATATCCGGAAAGATTACTAACTACTGTCCGAGATTGCCGGATTTCCTGACTATCCGCCTCAGATTCCGAAAACCGGGTCCATGCTCGGAAACTCGATCCGGATTCTATACTTCTTCTCCTACGAATTCTAATGTTTTGGCTTCCGTCCTTTCCTTGAACGGCTCCCTACTTGGCTGGTAGGCATCCCCTTCGTATTCTTTGCTGGCGTGGTTTTTGTTGTGGCTCGAGTCTGGATATGGCACGTTGTGGGAGACGGATCGCTGTCGTCTTCGGTTCCGGAAGTGGAGTGGGCACTCTCTTCCTCAGAATCTTTGATGACTTGAACTTCCTTCTCCTTCTCTGGCGTTGTATCCTCCAATGTTGCGGGTTTGCTTCCTTTCTCCGGCGTGGTCTCTTACATGTGCACAAATCCTTTCGGATTAGTCCGAGCCGGATTGGTCATCCCACCGATCCGGTTGATGAGATCTCCCCTGACTTGCTGTCCCGGAACCTTGAATGATCCGGTCATTAAGTTCGGCATTGTTTGGGACTTGGGAACTTCCGAGGTTGAGAATTTGGATGGCACCGAAACTGATTTCGCACTGGACTCAGGTTCTGGTTCCGAAGCTGGCTTCAAATTCAACTCCGTCATCCGCATTTTGCTGGCAGAAGGCTCGGTTGGTGTGAGTATCCCCCTCAATCCCTCCATCCAGATGGCATGATCCGCCACTGGTTTCCCTGGGATACCTGAGACAAAAGGAAGTTCCGGAAAGGTGGAGAAATCCATCGCATGGTTTGGATCGATAGCCACCAATAACTGCTGGATTTCCTTCAAAACTCGCTCTATCCTCGTAGTGAAGTCTATGAGGATGGTTACTACCTTAGTTCTGGTAATGTGGCCTTCCGATATCATCTTTGAGTCAAATAAGGCAGCTTTTGTGATGATGTCGGCTTTGATGTTGACTGCTCCAGATAGATTCTTGACCAGAGCAAGAGCCTCTTTCTCTTTCTCTTTTGCAGCTGCCATTTCCCCTTCCGCCCAATTTACTCGGGCTTGGAGTTGGTTCCGTTCTGCCTCCAACTCCTGGATCCGCTCCTCCCTCTTTGCTATATTTTCTGGCTTGGACAATCGCTTGACAACTTCCACAATCTGATACGGCTCCATCTTCAAAACTTCCGCGGTATCTATCACCAAATCCGACAGACCGTCGTGGAGTACCTTGGCTTCACGTATCCACTCGAGCCCTGCATTGAAAAATGCGGATTCCGTTTCCATTTCAGGTCCCTTGCCAGACTCCCCCCTCTCCATCGTCTGTGGCTTGGATCGCGCCCCCGGATCGGTTGACTTCCTCTTCTTGGTCCTCGGATTGGTTAGACGTTCCTCGGGAAGTTCCTCCAGATCAGACTCGACTGGATCTTCCGCCTCCTCCCCGGAAAGTCCGTATGACAGGATCGCCTTTCCGGTGTCATACTGGATTACTTCCACTGCACTCAAAAGTTCCTGTTGATGGTACAGATGAAACAAGTAGGTGCTAACTGGACTCGCCTTTGCTCGGGTCACATGATCCGCTAATTTAGCCACTATCCCGGCTATGACCCTACCCCAATGTACTATCCGGTTCTCCATAGCCCCCCAAATAGTATTGGCCACCGTAATGGTAACCCGTGTTGGCTTTTCCGGATACAAGATCGGAATCAAAAACTCTAGTATCCGCCTATGTCTCTCGTCCTTGCACTCGCTGATAGCGAATCCGTCCTTAGGGTTTGCAGACCTAGTGAACTTCCCAGCTACAAAACGGTCCGTCCTCGATGTTAACCCGTTCCCACTCTTCCGGAACTGATAGACGTCCGCCCAGATGTCCTCGGTCCACGCGGCTGGCCACCCTCTTAAAGTGAGTTCATACTGATTCGGAACACCGTGGAGTAGCTCTTGAATCATATTTTCACTCTTGAGGTTCCATGGTCGGTGTAGTAGACCGACACATCCTAACTTAGTTAAGTCCTCCTTTAACTGCTTGTGTAGTTCCAAGTTATCCGGAATGGCCGGAGAGATAACCCGGGCAGATACCGCTACCTTCCGTACTGGTCCGGATGCCATAAGATCTAAGTCAGAACAAGAGAAAAGTAGCTCTACTTCAGTCGCTAACTCACCACTCTTTCCCTCAACTACTCACACAGACAATCTCAGAAGTACAGAACAGGAAAGTGAAGAAGAAAACCCTAGGAAGACAACTTAAGTATAAAACCGTCTTTTTACGGGTTTAAGGACAACGGCTACAGGTCCGTTGTATTAACGGTATCCTACTTCTGTAGCTATGAGACCTATACGGTAGGTTCCTGTGTTCCGTGTGAGTCCGAATTCCGGATCCGGATAAGTTCCGATTACGGATTGTGCCGGAACGCTTATTTCCTAATTCAAGCTATCTGGTCAAAAAAATCACGCTTTAACTAAAATTTTTTGATTTTTTTCTATTTTCCGCACCTACTTCTTGTATTATTGATCCATTTCTGGATTCCGGATTCCCACAAATCCTAACTTAAAAGTAACGCTCCAGCCAATCAGGACCAAACACGTTTCATTCCCTTACTATTTTCTAGCCCTATTGACTTTCACTCAAACTCCCACTACTTCCGCTAAAAGTGGATCTCAGATCCTATAATTACGGACCCGGTCACTTTCCAACTGCTAGTGGCCGTGTTACTCAAAAAGTAAACTTCCTAATTATGTACAACTATCCCAAAACTTTAGATTTTCACCACCCTATCCTCAAAAATTTACCCTATGTAATTTTCTAAATTTTTAACTTCTTCGTGGCCGGCTTCTTTCTGGTTCCGGTCTTCTGTCCCTGGCGTACCTTACTCCGAGCGGCAAGCTTCTTCTTCTTGGATGCTACAGCCTTAGTTGCCCGAGTCTCTGCTAGTACTTGATCCAAGTCAGAATACGGCTCCGAGTCCTCCTCAGTACTAGATTCTTCATCCTCGTCCTTTTCTTCTTCGTCTTCCTCCTCGTCATCGTCTTCTAGAATTGTCCTCTTCTTCTGTGTTGACATAATCGGAGGCTTCTTCTTTTGCATGGTTGGTATGGGCGGAACATTGGCCCTAGCACTCTGAGGAGTGGTTTCCTCAATCGTTCTACCCTTCACGGATCCTTGCCCCTGTGATCTGGTCTTCCTTTCCTCCATTGACCCAGTTTCGCTCCCCAAAGCTAAGTTGAGAGGGGTGGAAGGAAATACCTTTTCTGTCTTTGCAGGAGGAGTTGGAGAAACTGGAGATAACTCACTTAGGTCGATAAACTTGTTGCTCAACCCTGGTTTGGGCACGTTCTTCTTCTTGGACGGTTCCGGTCCAGATCTCGTCTTTTCTTCAGCTGCGGCCTTCACCTCCTCCGATGTTTCCTTCGCTTTGCTTGTTGTCTCCACTTCTCCAGTCTTCTCTTCCTCAGCAGCCTCTACTGCTCCCGCTACATTGAGAGCAACATCAGTTACATCCTCCAATAGGGAAGTCATTTCTCCCTTAGGCTCCGACCGGATGGAAGAGTTTGGCACGTCCTCTACCTTGTCCTTCGCTTGAACTTCTTCTGCGGTGACCGGAAGGGGTGTTGGTGCGAGTTCCGATTCCGTTTCCGGTCCCCGATCCAGCTCTCTTCGTTCTTCTACCTCCTTCATCACCTCGCGTAGTGGCTCTACTATTGCCTCCATCTTGCGGTGGTAGGACACTAACGCATCATCAGGTTGGCTGGAATTTGCTTTCCGGTCTCCATCACCTTCTCGTCAAACAACATTGCTTTGTTGATAACTTCGCCCGGATTGCCGATGAACTCCCGGATCGCCTGAAGATTCTTTGCGGCTGTTTTGGAGAACTTCTTCTACTGGTCCAGTTCTTCTCTCTTCTCCTCCAGCTCCTTCTTTAGCTGGTCCACCTTACGCGTGGCTTCGCTTAACTCTTTCTTCACCGTCTCTTTCATCTTCCGGTCCAGTTGGGAAACGAGCTGCTGCGGTTGACTAATCTTCAACAGCTAACATAGTTCTTGAATGGTCTTTTGATTCTTCCCGTACTAGACCCGGAACTCACTGAGTTCCTTCACAATCCGACCTAGGGGATCCTGGTTCCAGACCGGATCGACTCCCTTACTACCCTCTCCTATTTCTGGGTCTTTGTCTTTCTAGTCTTGCCTCCTCCACTGTGACTTAGCTTCCTCGACCGATATAGTATCCGCCTCTGAATCTTCCTCTTTCTGCCCGACTTCCTCATCCGGGTCTTCTATTTCGAATTCTGACATGGTTTTGGCCATATCGTATGAATCTAACTCTCTATTTGTAAGCCAGCCATGTGTTTGGTACAAGTGGTAGAGAAAAGGGGTTACAAGGGAAGGTTTAGACTTCCCTATACCTCCTACCAATCTCTTTATTTCATCTCTCATCACTACGCCCCAATCTACTTTCCGGTCACCCGACAGTGCACCGAAAATAGTGTTTGCCAAGGTGACCGTAATCCTGTTTGGCCGCTCTGGACTAAGGATGGCTGCTAGATACTTCATTAAACGTTTCTCCCTATCATTTATGCATTCTGCCACAGGGAAACCATCCTTCTTCGTTGGGGGATTCTGAAACTTACCCACAAAGAAGCGATCCGTCTTGGAAGCCGGTCCCTTGTCCATCTTCTTGAAATCGTACGTCTCCCTCCACAATGTTGGAGTCCAGTCCTCGGGCCGGCTCTTCGACGTCCCCTTCCACTTCCTCAATGGCGCGCCGATTACCTCCCTCATAATCTCCTCGTCTTTCAAATTCCAAGGCCGGGCTAGAAACCCCTCACACCCCATCTGCCGGAGGTCTTCTTCTAGCTCCGCTTTCTCTCGTGGATTAGCTAGTACCACCGGCTTCACCATGCGCAAGGATACAGCTACCTCTTCTCTCACCATCGTGGACTGTTTCCTTCAACCCTCTCAGTGACCGGAATCACTCTTTGGAGTCTCACAATCACTAGCGCTCTAGTCTTCTTAGTCCGCTCAAGGATCCCCCTCAAGAGTCGCCTCACCAGTACACTTCTAATTCTACACTCATACGTGAACTTCTAAGCAAACTCTCCTCTTGAGACCCGTCTGTCCTTAATCCGGTCCGTAAACTGAGCCCGTAACTCTTCTCTTTGGTTGACATATAAGTACACCGTGAATGCTCCTCACCAATCTCTTCTCAAGGTAGTTTCCCCGCAAAAGGAGGTCTCAGCCACCTGCCCCTCCTATTTCTAGGGCTTCACTCACCGAGGCCGTTACAAGTGACCGTTTTCCTCAAAATAGACCCACTCTCAAGTGTGGTCTAGATCTAGGTAAGCACCCGTTACACCCGGATTGCTTGCCATCCGTTTCCAATCTCCGGTCCTTTATTTTCTTCCAGTTTCCGGTTTCTAATGAAAATCACTCTGACCTACTCCTGACTTATCTATGTCGTTTCCGGGTTTTCGGTTTTCGGTTTTTGGTTACTTCTGTTAACACTATTATCTATTCTAAAGTAACCCTATTCCGATATCCGGTTCCTAACTACTTACGGTCTACTTTTCTAACAAAAAACAAAAAAAAATAGGGAGTAAGGAGCTCTATTCCCCTTATTTCCCTTCTAAACCTAAAGACTGGATTCCTGTGCTCCCACAGTAAGCCATCATCTGCTGGAGCTCCTTCTAAAGCCGAGTATGAAGAGGTCCCAAGTGACAGTAATTAACATTTGGAGTGGTGGAAATATCACAGAGAGTGCTCTGGTATGATATCTTATCCTTCTTCTTTTATCCTTGCTCGATAGAATTTGCATTGTTGAGTATCTTATTCTTGTATCGGCTACTAGCCGATACAGTTCGCATCCTTGCTCGATAGAATTTGCATTGCTGAGTATCTTATTCGTGTATCAACTACTAGCCAATACAATTCGCATCCTTGCTTGATAGAATTTGCATTGCTCAGTATCTTGTTCTTGTATCGGCTACTAGCCGATACAGTTCGCATCGGTTGATATTTTTTCCTTGTGTAGCGACATGGAAGACCTGTTCTGGAGTCAGTCTCCAATACACCCCTCTCAACCTTCATTGTCTAAGACTGATGATTTAGGCTATCATCCTAGTGGAGGGGCTGTTCATAATTCCCCTCCCGCACCCCTTGTTGTCCCTCTTCAGGCACCGCCTGATTCAGAGGTTATATCCAGAGTGGTGAATGAGATCCTAGCCGAGGAAGGACATGATGTTGGGATTGCAAAAGCGAGTTCACAGGAGGGAGATCAAGTGGCCTCTGAATACTCCAAGGGTAAAGGGAAGGCTCTTATCGGCAGCCATATATTGACGGGACCTGCGGAGCCTCGTCGAGGTAGGAGCAAAGGCAATCCTGTGAAGTATTCTGCAGCTTCTCACGATTCACTTTATTCTTCGCGGTCTAAGGCAACACCCAGTCGGCGAAAGCATGGTCAACAGAATGACCCCGTTGGAAGTGGACGCGGAGACGAAGACTGCAATCCTCATGCGGATATGCCTAACGAGATTCTATCTCCGACAGATCATCATGCTACTTCTAAGCGTCAACGGAGTTCTGGAGGTCCGTATTAGTGTACATTTTAGTAATCTGTAGTACTTGGGATTCCATCGTAGTATTCTTGCCTGTTAGAATTCGTGTAGAGCAGTTGCAATCTTTTACCTTGTAGTATTCTAGTATAGCTCTTCTCATATTGTATCGGCTGCCGGCCGATATGTGTTAGCCGATACCCCTTGATTTAATTTATTCACTTTCTACTCTTTTTAGCATCTCACCTGATTATTATTTTGGACCTGCAGAGTCTACACCGCACAAAGAAGCTACTAGAAGTGGTAGCTCATCCAGTTCAACATCGGAATCTAGTAGGGACGAATATGACGAGAAGCCGCAGAAAAAGCAAAATTGTACACCGCCCAGTCCAGAGCTCCACGTAGCATGTGACAACTCATATTTTTGATTTTTCTTTGTTTACCTTTTTGAGTGGAACAGAAATTAGAAATAGGTATCCGGATTCATCTAAAGGGAGAAAGATAAATCAAAAATAGTCACAAGAGGACCTTACGGAACTAATGCGGTCTTAGGTAGAAGTGAATCGGATTAGATTTCCAACCGGATTTTCCTTGACCGGATTGGAGAGAACCGGATGTCAAGAACCGGACCGGATATCCGACCGGTCATAAAGACAGTCCAGGACGTTAGAACTATATAAAGCCTGACCCTGCCCATTTTCAGGTCTCTGGTGTTTCACGTGTTGTCGTTTCCTGTCTTAACGCTTGACGTTTTCCCGTTTACCGCGGCAAGGAAGGAAAGTACAAGAGGGCCAGGTAGTGAGTGAGGGGTGTGAGACAGAGAGATCGCCTCCGGGCACAAGTGGTTGAGACATTGAGTGCGAGCGGATACGGAACCGTGGGAAACTGAGAGTGTGAGCGCTCTCTTGTAGGACCGTAGAGAGCGAAATCGGGTAGAGCTACCCTCATGCCGTGATTGAACCGGAAGAGACCAGGCTCTAGCACCCCGCCCCCAAGTGAAGTAAAGCTGAGAAAAGTGGTTCCAGTCATGCCGACCAAGGAACCGGAATAGGGAGAACTCAAGGAGGATTTATCGTCGATGGGTTGTCAGGGATTAGCCTTGAAACCTTGGGGTTTCAAAGATGAGAGGATGGTTAGAGAAATCATGAGTGGCGTATTGAATCAATTCGATAACACCCTGAGAGGGAATCCGGTCCAATGGACCGAGGCTTTGTGGTGAGACGTATACGGATTCCAACCGGGAGGACTCGAGCTTGCCAACCGGAAGGATGATTTTGTCCAGGGCAAGTAAGGAAGTGTTGTAAATCCGAAGGATGGCTACGCGGTAGAGGACTGCCTCGATGACCGGGAGCATCGTCTGCTCCAGTTCCTGGTTCCGGTTTTGCATCCGGAAAAGCCCACCAGGGTGACCATCACCCTAGCTAACACGATCTTCGGAGCATTGAGCGGAACCCGGAAAGTAGATTGGGGCCGGATCTTCTTTGATTTGGTGTCCCAGCTTACTACAAGAGTGGGGAGAAGTAGGGCTACCCCATTGTGCCCTTATGTGTACCACCTCTACCAATAATAGGAACTGCTGACGGAAGTGGAGCTGAAGGTGTGGAAGGCCCAGGAGCGGACTATGAAGTACGGTGAATCCGAGTCCAGCCAAGAAGCGGATTCCGGAAACGAAACCGAGGAGGAGGAAGAAGAAGAAGAGGAAGAGGAGGAACCGTATGTCCCCTCCAAAAGGCAGAAGACCACGCCGATCCGGAATCGAAGGACGTCTTCGGTTCAAACCCATCCGCGCAAAGAGGAGACTCCAGCCGAACCGGATGTGGCATCCGAATCGGGAACCGGAGATCCGTTCGACGAGTTGGTTGGGATACTTTGTGGAATCCGGGCGGATTGGGAAGTTAAGAAGCGGACGCTCGGGGAGATCGCGCAATTAATTGGAGCAGAACCGGACAGTCAATTGCTGCAGCGGGTAGCTAAGAGTGTCATCAATCCGGATGAGCTCCGGAAGATGAAGGAAGAAAGCAAACGGCAGCACGATGAGGTGGACACCCTCAAAGCCGAACTTTTCACCTTGTTCGAGAACGCCACCGCGACAAAGGAGATGGCGGAGGAAATGAAGAGGCTGGCCGCAGAGGTGAAGGATGTGCTCGGAGGACCCGGAGCCGCGGTCACCAAGGCGCGCTTGTTCGAAGAGGAGGTGCACAAGGACAAGAAGATATCCGGAACCAAGGTGGTGCACATCCTCACCGATTTTGAGGAGCAGATGGAGAAGCTCCTATCCAAGGCACGAGAGTCAGCGGACCGGATCGTCGAGAGCAACCAGAAGTTGACAGAGATTCCGATCCGGCTCTCTGAAATTTCTCTTCCGGACTTGTTTCCGGAAGACATAGCTCACGAACCAGGAAAGGACAAAACGCCCCAGTCCAGTAGGACATAGAAGAAGACGCCCTCGACCGGACCGCAGCCGATCAATTTAGACTCCCCGGAAACTGAGGAAGATCACCCGGCTCCACCTCCGGATCGGGAACAGAACCGGAATCTAAGTGAGGTGTTTGAACAGTTGGAGAGGCCTGACGAGAGCCCTACCATTGGATCCCGAGTGTATGAAACGGAACAAGAAGTGTTGTAAAAATAGGAATTATAGAATAGGAACCGGAAAAGAATCCGGTTAGGATTTATAGGTAGGACCGGATTGTCAACGCCTTCAGAGGCGGAAATCATGTATTCACTTTTAACTTTTTTTGCTTTTTGTATATAAAACAGTCTCTGAGCTGGAGACTGGGAGAGTTCTTTTGGCATTTCCTTGTGTACTTTCCATTGATCTGATTTTGTATAATTTTTCCGAGTGTTGGCAGGAGTGCACGGAGTTGGAGTTAGAAGGTAGGTATGGAGATGTTGGTAGAGTTCTCCCTTTGATGTGTGTTTCCGGTTCTAAGTACATGTGAATAGGTTATGAAGGGTTAGGAGTGGATTCCAATGCCTCAGCAGCTGCAGAAGTTTAGCATTCCGGGTAAGAAATCCGTTGATTAGGCTAGGCGGAGAGGGAGGGATTCCTTAGCTGCGCTAGAATTCTTGGGTGGGAAATCCGGTTGAGTATCCTGACTCCTGTAAGGTCTTGCCACCGTTATGGGTGAACGGAAAAACTTTTGTAGGTGTTGGAACGGACGGGTGCACTTGTAGCCACCTAAATTCATACGGAACGGATCAGCGTCAAGGTCGTTGTAGTATGAGAGGATCGTACGGGGGGTCTTTGTGTGACCTGTAATCCGGATTGCTATCTGGGTTGTTGTGAAGGACCAAACCGGATCCGTATTAGTTAGAGGATCAGTGGATAGGAGAGTGGGTCTTCAGCCACTATAAATCACGGAAAGAGTGGTGGGCCTACCACTTTCAAAAGCAAGCGGCGAACCCTCTGATGGTAAAACAGAGGCAAAACTAAACCGGGTATGGAAGGGTGGACCGGACCGGACCCGCCCAGGAGGGTACTTAGGACCGAAAGTTGTAGGGTCCAGAATTGAGAAGTTAAGTCCAGAGACCGTGGAACTAGTACAACCGGAAGTAGGATACAGTCCGGTTGTAGTCTTCCGGTTGGTTTTGGACGTTCCGGTTTTCAGAGGTAGAACCAGAAAGTAGAATTGAAGGGTTTAATTGGGTTTAACTCCTTGTTAGAGTTAGCTACTTCATAGGATCTCGTGGGTTCGATCTTTAGGGTCATTTTGTTATGCTCTAGGGTGATTTTTGTGAGTATAATAGGGAAATTGCTTACTCTGTGCTGCGACATAGCAACTCCCAAGTATTTCCTCATCCTGGACATTAATGGAACGCTCATGCACTATAGGCCAATGGTCGTGAAAAATGGCATGACTGTTCAGAAGTCTTCCTCTCGATGTAGACCTGGACTCAAACCGTTTTTGGAGTTCTATATTCAGGCGGAATTTCAGATTGTTTTTTGGTCCAGTGTCATTGAGAGGAATCTCGAGCCGCGTATTACCAGCATTCGTCACTTAGTACCTGAGTTGGGTGATGACCCCCTTCGTTTTTCACAGTCAATGTATTATGAAAGCCAGTATAGAGACCCCAAGAACCCCAACCGACCCTACTTCTTAAAGTGTTTGGCAAAGTTGCTTGTTTCTCCGGAGGGCTTGCGTGGAAAGGGTGCAACTGTAGACAACTACCTTCTAATTGACGACTCGCCCTATAAAAACATTTTGAACAACTTCTATAATGCCATCCACCCTCCTACTTGTACCTAGTTTTCGGAGACGAAGGTCAGACCTCTACAATTGCCATTCCTGCAGAGGGTGATGATTCCATTTCTTGAGGGATTCCTTGCGTCTGGTCTTACAGTTACGGAGTACTGTGAGGCAAACCCCGATGTTGGTCAGCGTCGCTGCTTTCAGGGTGATAAATTGTATGATCAGTATATTTGGCTTACTCCGGAATCTCAAGCCAGATATGATAATGCATGCATTTTGCAAAAGATAGCGGACAAGGGACTACACCGCTATCTCATCCTCTTACACGAACGTTCCGCTTATCGACCGCCAGCCGATACCTTTTTTTTGTAATTTTGATTGTATATATCTTGTAAAATATGTGAGGCTTAGCTTTTGTAATTAGCTGCTACTTGCAGATTTAGAACCCCTACTTACTGGATAATTGTTTATATTTGGGGACTTTTTTTTAAGTACATAAAGTATTTTACATTAGTCGACTAAATGTCTATTTGGTTGATGTATGTTTGGTCCTCTCATTGAAATGTAATCCCTAGTGAACATTTGTATCTATCATTGAAATGTCTTTCACAATTTTCTACTCACGGAATGGTAGAGTGTTTTAATTGTTGTTTTGTCAGAGCATTTCACATATCGGCCAACGTCCCATACCGCTATTTGCGTTGTGTTTGATCCTAATGTGCATATCGCTTATGTGGAGGGCTTTGCAATGTGTTTTGTTCAGGGATCCCAAAGCCGTCCACAGCATCCCATCAAGAAATGTGTGGTCCTTTGTGTAAACGGATTTCTTTGTTATGTCGACCCAAGTCTCTCTACTGATCGTTGGAATTGCCATCGGAACATTGTGCCGCGTCCTGGGTTGAAATCCTTGTTTGCGATGTTGTTGGATAAATTCCATGTGGGTATTTGGTCCAAGATGCCCATGCAGGAATTGGATCCTTTACTATCACATCTACTCCCAACAGGTGTCATTCTCATATTGTCATTTATTTTTGGTCGAGAATATTGTGTTGATAATGAGAAATTTCCTTGGTGCTACAAGATACTTAGTACCCTTTTTTTTTCGAGGCGATCTAGGGAGGTTTGCATGGAGGATCAGGTCCTCATGGTCGACGTTAGCCCAGTTTCGCTTCGTAGGACCCCAGATTCTGCATGCTACATTCCTTGTCCATTTGTTGGAGAACTCTCGATTCCAAATTCCAGTCGTGTTATTCCAGACGTGAGTGTTGATATTATTCCGTTCATTTATCCTTTAGCAGACCGTGAATCTGTTTCACATTACTTGAAGTTCTCTCAGTATTTGCTCATAGACTGAAATATTTGCTTCATTCTGAAAAGTGTTTAGCACTAGTATAATTGAACTTTTCAATTGTAGGAGAATAGCGGTTCTTGATTTGTTGCTTCATTTTTTGGAGTTTATTTTGTCTTTATGGCAGTGTTTTTGGTCTAATGTTGTGTATTGACATGATATCACATCAATCTTGAATTTGCAATAAAAAACGAGCAAGTGAACATGAGAATTGATGGCAAAAAAATTGATGATATGGCTAAGTGCTAGGGTCTTTTAATTATGGATATCCCAATCAGGTGACCTCATATGATCTTGAGCTACTTGTAAAGGTAGCAGTAATCAAGCTAGTCAACATAGTGACCTAATCTCCACTGACATTTGGGACGTATACACGGTTGATTTATGGTGGAAACTGCCTTACACAATAGTAGTTTTACATCACCTGTTGCAAAGGTGACGTTGTGTATTTGTAACTTGTATAACGTCTTGCTTGAGCTCCATTTTGTGTCATAGGCTACTTGCATTGGAAATTATGGAAAAGGAACTGAATAAGGTAGTCATCTTGTAAAAGTGAGTTTTTGAAAAAGTGAGTGGAATTCAATGTTTGCCGCCCAGCAAACAAATTGGCTGTGTTCCCTGTCTTAACCAAAATTAGGCTATGGTAAATTGACAATGTTGGTTTTAGTTTCGTACTAGAGGTTGTAGTCTTTTTGAATTGGTTTTAGCTTGGTCAAGTATAGAATTTTACTGAGTAAGACTAGGTTTGTTGCATTCTTCTATTGAGCACCCTAAGCCAACCACCAAGATTCAACTGAATTCTGTGCTGGCATTTGCATACAGACAAGTTGGGTGTTCAAAACTCCAACCTACCATTCCAACTCTGTAAACGAGCTGCTCGCCATCATGACGTAGAAGGATGAAACATGTGGTCCTATAAATAAAAGAATTCCTCATAAAGAAACACTCCCAAAATGTATCTCATTTGTATGCATGTACATTTGAGCATATAGGGGCACAAAAATGTATTATTAAATCCAACATGGAAACCTTCAATTGCCACAAAATTCATTGCATAGCTCCAAGTATTCACACCAATCCCATCAATACGATTAGATCTCTAAAATGCATCACTTTTTTTCTATTTTTTTTCATATATCCCTTATAACTTCAAAACTTCTTGTTTGCCTCTAATGGGTTACAATAAGCATTTAAGTGAAGTTTGAGGTTGAGTAATTAGAACTATATTTATAAATAAGGAGTGACAGAAAAAAAATTTATACTAAAATTTTTAAAACTTATTATAGTCTATTTATATACTTTTGTTCTAAAAATTTTAGAATTTTAGAATAAAATTTGTATTTGATATGAATTTTCTTCATTTTATTTCTAAAAATTCATAGTAATTTGAAGTTTTTAGAAAAAATTTGAAAAGTTTATAGAAAATATTAGCTATGTGAACCAATTTTTTTTGGTATTAACACCTATGTCAAAATGGCTTAATTTTGGAATCCAAACCTTGAAAAATGTCAGTTTAACACCTAAATGAAGCAACGGACATTTTCTGGTTAATGAATGACAAAAGAATCTCTCTACATAGGATAGAAGTGCAACTATTCATCTTCCAAATTTTGTCAAAAAAGGGAACATCTTCTAAGGTAGAAACACCCAATACCATTACTTTAAGCAATTTAGCATAGTTAGAGGCATATTTTTCTAAAAATAATATTTTTGTAATATTGGTAAGAGAAAATCATGAAAATTAAAAAAAAAATTGGATTTTTTTGATGTGATATGTAT
This sequence comes from Climacium dendroides, assembly GCA_950106755.1. Lineage (NCBI taxonomy): Eukaryota > Viridiplantae > Streptophyta > Bryopsida > Hypnales > Climaciaceae > Climacium > Climacium dendroides. The sequence goes on along the minus strand of CATNNA010000013.1, from coordinate 41,287 downwards.
TTTTTACTAGTGTGGCTTGTGCCATTGCTATAGTCAAAACAAAAGTAAAACTAATTTTCTAATTATTTAGTTCATAAAAATACTTCAAAATTCAATAACTTTCACACTATGAGTCGGAATGCCACGAAACCAAGCTCATGCACCCCTCCTCGCCAAGAGTTCTCCGATGGTACCAAGATTGTGACCAAAATATAAGTAAAAGTAATTTTTTAATTTTTCAAAAATAACTCAAAAATGCACAACTTTCAAACCGTACGTCCAAACACCACGAAACCAAGGCGGGGCACCCCTCCTTGCCGAGGGCTTTCCGACAATACCAAGCACATAACTGGAGACACACGGTCTGGGAGATCTCAACATGACAATCTAATTTTTTAAAACCAAAAACAACTCAAAAACGTACAACTTTCTCATCGTAAGTCGGAATGCCACGAAACCAAGCCCGTGCACCCCTCCTCATCGAGGGCTTTCCAACGGTACCAAGATTGTGACCAAAATATAAGTAAAAGTAATTTCCTAATTTTTAGAACAAAAAACAACTCGAAAATGCATAACTTTCACACCGTACATCTAAAGGCCATGAAACCAAGCTGGTGCACCCCTCCTCCTCGCTGAGGGCTTTCCAACAATACCAAGCCCGTGATCGGGGGACACATGGTCCGAGAGATCTCAACGTAACAAACAAGCAAACAAAACAAACATCCTATCTTAATAGAAGAGATAGTTTTTCAAAGTGGTGGGACTCTAGACCACTGAAATTGTCCAATAGGTGCACTTAAAACTATCCACAAATCAGAGTTCACTTAAAACTGAACTACACAAAATTTAATTGTCCACAAATCAGAGTTCACCTAAAACCTAAAACTGAACTACACAAAATTTAATTGTCCACAAATCAGAATTCACCTAAAACCTAAAACTAAACTACACAAAATTCAAAATTTAATTGTCCACAAATCAGAGTTCACCTAAAACCTAAAACTGAACTATACAAAATTTAATTGTCCACAAATCAGAGTCCACCTAAAACCTAAAACTAAACTACACAAAATTTAATTGTCCACAAATCAGAGTTCACCTAAAACTAAACTACACAAAATTCAACTATCTACAAAATTCAACTAAAACTAAATTTCACAAAATTCAACTATCCACAAATCAAAATTCAACAAATCAGAGTTCACCTATAACTAAACTACACAAAATTTAATTGTCCACAAATCAGAGTTCACCTATAACTAAACTACACAAAATTTAATTGTCCACAAATCAGAGTTCACCTATAACTAAACTACACAAAATTTAATTGTCCACAAATCAGAGTTCACCTATAACTAAACTACACAAAATTTAATTGTCCACAAATCAGAGTTCACCTAAAACCTAAAACTAAACTACACAAAATCCAACTGTCCACAAATCAAAGTTCACCTATAACTGAACTACACAAAATTCAACTGTCTACAAATCAAATCAAAGTTCACCAAATTCAACTTGAACTACACAAAATTCAACTATCCACAAATCAAAGTTCACCTATAACTGAACTACACAAAATTTAGCTGTCCACAAATCAAGTCAAAGTTCAACTGTCCACAAATCAATGTCCACAAATCAAAGTTCAACTGTCCACAAATCAAAGTTCAACTGTCCTCAAATCAAAGTTCAACTGTCCACAAATCAAAGTTCAGTATGTGTCCTTCAAATGTATCAACAAATCAAAGTTGAACATGTGTAACATACATTAATGGAACTCTAGGGACACTTTAAGGGCACTCTATGGAACAAAGATTAGGTACACGACCAAAATTTAGTGTTTCTACCTTACAATAGTTTATCTCCCCTTATCTCCCCACGAGTGGTTTTTCATTTTTTTAAGCCAATAATTCACAGTGTTTCTACCTTACAATAGTTTATCTCCCCTTATCTCCCCATGAGTGGTTTTTCATTTTTTTAAGCCAATAATTCACAGTGTTTCTACCTTACAATAGTTTATCTCCCCTTATCTCCCCACGAGTGGTTTTTCATTTTTTTAAGCCAATAATTCACACAGTACTCAAACAAATGATTTCCAATGATTTCCACGGTGACTAGCTCGTCAATTTAAGGGTTAAAATTTTTAGGTTATTTAATAAAATCTAACTTAAAATCTAACTAACATTTGAAATATCAACATTTCGGACATTAGTCAGAAAATTTATAAAATTTTGGACACGCTTCAAATTTTACTTCATTATTTACAAAACTGACCCAGACATAGGGTATTTTGACTTCATTTGCTTCGCTTACGTTAGAATGCCATATTTTGCCATCCATTATGAGAAAGACATTTTTAAATAATTCTCACAATACTCCCATTCCCTGGAAAACAACCAAGCTTGGGGCATACACTCTCAAAATCAAAACGACCAAGCTTCTACAATATCGAAACGAAACAGAAAACAAAACAATCAGCGAATTTAACATTAAAATAATGCATAAAGACAAATCATAACCAAGTGGAGGCTAATGTATAAATTCAATGTTCATGGAACTAGGCTCTCCCAGACCAGTGAGTTAAAGCTCCGAAGACAGCAGCAAACATTTGGGAAACAGCGTGCTGCTGCAGCTTTAGTCACCTTCAATTGTCTGTGCTTGTCCATTGCTGCCTGACTTCTGCTTTCCTGAGTCTGGACACGAGACAGACAGTGGACACAGCACTCTAGCTATTGCTACCTGCAGCCTCTGCTGCTCTCTGCCGCATCATTTCCTTCACGGCAACCCTGCGTCGCGACTCCATTTGTTGGTTTAGACGTCGCAAATGCTCCTTCAAGTCCCTGATATCCTCCACACAGCGTCTATGAGTACACAAATGCAGAATACTGAATACTAGTAATAAAATTTGACCAACATTCGTCTGAACAATAGTCTCAATCATATTATCAAGCTGAACAAGTTACGTACTTGCAACGGGGGACCCTGCACTCAGACTCCTTGCACGCTCTTGCGTGAAGCTGCAGCAGATACCACATTCTTTTGCACATATTACAACCCCCAGAGGCTCTAATTCTGCAGTTCATGCCGTGCCGAAATAGACCTTTCACACTCCGACATTTGGGATATTGGCAGGTGCCCAAACCACACTGAGATGCATGAACAAGTAATTCAAGCATTTTCCGCAACTGCAGTCAACCAGCCAAGCCACCAAAGACCAGACAGATGTTATTGCAACTGGTGATTATTTGCGACATCAAGAACGTGAAGAGCGACCGCCATAACAGCTTCGAAAGTCACATGAAATGCAGGGAATAAAACTGTAGTAAATATGAGCGACCTGCAACACCGTAAATATACAACAAGCCCTGCCTCACTAATAACGATGAAGTAAATAACCATCAAACAAGGCAGAGTTATAACATCTCTCATGTAAATCATCTCCTTCCGAAAAGGATATATTTGTACGATGACATTAGCATACCTACGGAAGCTCAAAATCAAATTTCAAATCATCTATGTTCCTCGTTCTCATTTCGAAAAAGCTTCTAAGAGCTCAAAAGGAGTGCTCTTTTGAGAACCTCGAATTCACTAAAAATCGCAAGAATAGAAGGAACAGACAACCAACAAAAGCAAAACATAAGGATGTAGCATATCGGTACCTGAAGAACCCGCTGTTGACGAGCTTCTTTATTTTGAGCAGTTCGATCATGAAACGGAGCAAGTTTATGTGGGTGATTCGCACTGTCTTTGCACTTGTTGCAAAGGTCAAAGTCGGCACAAGTTTCACAGCGCCAACCATTTCCAGTCTCAATATCCAGGTGACAAACATTACAGCTCACCACAAATGCAGGAGCAGTTGGATTATGCAGATGATACAGCACCATCATGGAGGAATGCTTTGCGCGTCGCAAAGTGTCATATTGGTAGTGGTTTCCTTGACACAGACTCAGGAACGCTTGTCGAGTATCAAAAAACTCGCTTTCCATGCTTTCATCCTTATCTTTAGTGTCGCTTGAAACGTCATTCACTTCAACCTGATCAAACAACCACCCCAGAATGATTTCAGTAAACTCAATGCAGGGTCACACTCATGATGGTCCAAGATGTAAAAGAAAATTCGAACTATTTGCACTGAAATTTATTCCAAACAGGATCTCAATGATGTTCTGGTAAGCATCGCCAAGCCCTTAAAATTACGTCAAGTGCATGCAGGTAAGAGATATCAATTACTGGTTGGCTTTGGAGAAAAGCTTACAGCATGAAGGGAATGTAGTTCTTTAATATTGATGGGATGCCTGTCCCTTTCATCGAGCTTCTGTTCTGCATCATGACATCTGGAGTTTGCAAGTACAAAATGATGCATGAACCTTGTTAGAAAGATAGAGGGTTCCTACATTGGATAGAGGTTACAACATGCATGATGCAGATCTTGCAAGTCCATAAAGATGATTTGAAAATTGCAAGACAGATAATGATAAATTAAAAGCAAATTTTGTGAGTTTAGAAATTCAAGGAGCAAAATTTAATAGCTCCAAGATGGATAAGAACTCACTTTTCACAAAGCTGAAAGTTTTTACATTGCTTGCAAACCCAGCGATGGCCACTAACGATAAAGAGGCGGCAATGAGTGCAAGCGTGATTCATATGCACCATAATGAAATCTTCCTTCATAGGGAAGATTGATTCTCCCAACTGCACTCAACATTAAAATTGGCATGTAAGAGGCTGACACCTGACAAAAACAAGACACAATAGGTACCTACTTCGAGAGCAGATGGCACCTAATTTTGGAAGCCAAAAGAAAACAATCCTGCAGGAGAGTTGCACTACAGGTTCAATATCTATCAAATCACACCTTCTGCATGAGTTGGGTATCCTTGCTGGCATTGCTAGCCAACTCGACTTGTGCAAGTCCTTTGGAAAATCGTTTTGTTGGCTGCTTTTTAGTTTTTCCTTTCTTCAGGGCATTCTTGCGAACGTCCTCCTCCTCCTGCTGCAATTGCACTATCATGTCCTCAGCTGCGCCAGGCCAGTAGTCACCATCAAAATAAGGCAGACGAGCTGCCGTCACCTGAAAGACCAAGAAACATCAACATTTATCAAACTGATCACTACTTCAAGGAAAAACGAGCCCTGCATATCCAGACTTCGAAGCCAAACGCATTGTGCGAAGACTTCAAAGACAGTTATGTCCAGCTAACGTAGAATAAAAACAGTTGACAAACAGAGGAGAAGGCCAATACACTATGAGTATAATTAGAATAAAATTCAAGTTAGCGTGTATCATGCAACATTGAAGAGTTGCAGTTGCTGGAGGTAAAATGGCAGGAGAAGGAGAAACACCTTTGCTTTGCACTCGCCAGTTGAAGCAAAAAAGTGGTCATACAAATTAGTGATCTCAACAACAATCCCATCATTGCTTGCCTTCCGCAGCATCGTCAAGTACCAATCTCGAAGCTTATCAGATTTTGGCGTTTTTTGGATTTCTGGGTGACAGTACAAAATATAATCCTCCCCCTTCAAAGGTGGGCAGGCCCAAATGTAACAACTACTGAAACCCCTCCTCCGACAATAGTCTAGATAACCGATCTGCAAGAAACCATTTGCCACTAAATTAAACTGGGCAATATGTGTGGAAATGTATAATAACAGAAGAAAACTCCAATAACAGATAATACAATTTTCACCCACACATGAACCATCGCCTACGGTGGGGTTCACACCTCACAATAACCACTGAAAGATAAGAAACTATTACAATTTGAGCCTGAGCTCAAAATGAAACGAAATGCCTCCAAAACTTTCCACAGTTAATAGGCCAACGTACATCCAGTTTGAGGAAACCAGAACTTCCTCGCATACATTGACAAGACATTCGGAACTGCTGACAAGAAATTCAGCGAGCAAGAGGACTTCTCACCAATATTTCATGGTAAACAAAAGTTCGCAATGCTTCCCCATTGGCAGTCCTGACATCCGGGCGAAAGTATTTGACAGAATCCAGGTAAGACAGGTAAACCCTCCGTTGATTTGGAAGAGAGCATTCGGCCCCAAACTCTTGCACATACATACCGAAGAGGCAAACTTCGACTCCTTCTATTTTTTGAAAGAGCAATACCACCTGGAACACAAAATCAACAGTTGCATTGAAAAACGAGTACAATTCTATAAAATCTCAACGGCACACTAAATCATGCTCGTAAGACTCGGAAAGATATAGAAAATGCATTGCGCTTGGAAGCAGATAAGAAAGCGCACCTTTGACCTATATGGATACTCAGTTGGATAATCCTCTTCCTGAAAAATTTCTAGGAACCGTTGCTTGACTTCCAACTTTTTGTCCACGGATGATACCACTCTTACCACTAAAGCCTCTGCACCAGGAACCTAATTCATAGTATCATGCAGGTTGTAAGAAATAAGGCGTACAAAAAGGAGTAAAACCCTTTTAAGGACGAAGGATTACCGGCTATAAAATGACCGTGTTGGTTGATCATAGTGTGGAGAGTAAAATTTAAATGCGGAAAATTCACATTATTAGATTGAGTGAAGAGCACTGCATGTGTTGTTCAAAAAAATACTTTTTTGAACAAACAAGAACCTCGACATACACTCTTCAAAACTGCTAAGAAATTTGACGTCAAATGTGGGCTTCTTCAACCTTAAAGGGGTAATAAAAGGAGCATGTATTTCCATATTTTGTAACACTTACAGTAAAGGATATGAAAATTGGAGTACCAGAATTCCTTAGATCTGATACTGCAATAACTACATAGAGAAAAGCACAAACACGTACCTCATCAATACTCTTCCCTTGAGCCTTCGCTCGCTCAGTACGTTCCTGTTTTAGTTTACGTGTCAATCGCTGCTCTAAATGATCACTTAGGAAAGTTTTAGGTAAATCCTTAGCGCCCAAAACCGCAGAAGAAGGCAGCGATTTACGTTCACCCCTTTCCATTTCTATGCAACAACATTCTGGACAAATATATTCACTATCTCCTTCATTTCGACGACCATTAAACAGAGCACAGACTTGATGTTGCCACAAGTTGCACTTATCGCATTGTACCCACTGCAACAAACAACATTAGGGGATTTTTAGCATAATTTTATCATACACAAGATAATGTAAAAGCATTACACATGAGAAATATATTCATTAGCTTCCAAAATTCTAGAATATCCGCTATCCCATAACAGAACACTACAATCTGGAATACCAAAATCCAAGAATTAAAAAAGCATACCGCCTCCTCTGTTTCTTCGTCATTCTTCTTCCTCTCCAATTTCGATTTTGGATAAACCATACCCTCCATTTCCACATTTTCTGATCGCACCTCATTGTAACAAGGTACACAAAAGTAGTGTCTAGTGTCTCCTGAACCTGTTGTGTAAAATGAAGCATTGCGTTTAATGCGGGCCCCACATGCAGTGCAATAGATTGGAGGAGGCTCAAACGTTAATTTCTCCACAGCACATAAACGACATGCGTTCTCACTCATTTGATGTTCCATAGCCTGATTCTTTTCGGCCTTGGCCTTGCTCTGTTTAAAACCAAAAACATCAATTTAGAACTACCCATATGAGTAAAGACAGTCAAAACCAATTCAAAACCCACCAGAAGCACGTTATTTGGCCCCATAACATAGCAAAATTAACATTCTACGTAACATTTAGGAGAACGAACTTGGCAAAAGGATTCAAAATGGTTAGAATTGAACCTGGCCAACCCACTGGCGCAAGCCGGTTATATGTTCTTGTATTTGTTCCGGGGTGAAGAGTTCTGTCAACGATGTCCCACAATTCTTGGGTTTTCCAGTCTTTGTTGAGATAGTTGTAGAAGCAATGGCTGGTGTTGCGGTTCCAATGCTACCAGAATCACCCTTCACAGTGGAGCAAGTAGGCACAGCGGCACAAGCAATGTGAGGCTCGGTCTTCACTCCCCCGTTCAGCACTTGCTGTCGAGATTCTGTTGCCTTCACCTGGTTAGATGGCTCACTTCTTGTAGTGGTATGAACCCTATGCATGGATACACCTCCATGGACCTGCTGCTCGACCTTTACAACCGAAGGCCCCAAGGCAGCCACATTCTCTGACTTCACTGCAAGTTGCTCGGGTTTTATAGTCCCCGTTTGAGAGCGAGCAGGTAATTGAGCGGGAGTTGCAGTGATCGCTCCCGACTTACTGGGTCCAGAGGGATATGCAGAATGTAATGGCAAAGATAAATTACTGCCAGCAGGAAGTTCTATTTTGACACGCTTCGGGGGTGGCTGTTGGACATCTAGCTCCTCCAATGCAGGAGGTTCGCAAGTAGGGGATGACTCTATTCCACTAGGAGATATAATACTTGAGGTTGTCAGACCTGGAGTGACTGAGTTCGATGGAGTCCCTACTGGGCCTCCCTGTTGTGCAGCCAGAGAATTGGCTTGCAACCTTTGTTGATTCATAACTTGTTGGCGTACAGGTCCACAAACTGGACACCGAGCATCACGACAATGCTGGTGATGATGTAGCAGAGTGCGAGATGCATTGCATCTACTGAATGTGCACTCACGATCTCGGCATGATGCTATATGGGTCCAGAGCTGCCTTGCCATATGACAATGAGGAGTGATCTGACACTGTCCCTCTGGAGCTGTGCATTTACTTGCATGACGTAAGAAGAGTAGCCATCTCTGCTGCTTGGAGTACTGTTGCTGCCTCTGAGCATCCACCCCAGGACCACCAGGCTCACCTGATCCAACAAGCTGAGCTACATGGGCTGCACTCCCAACTAGTCCAGAAGAGGTCATTGTGGGAGGGGATAATGCAGAGCCAATTTTTCCTACAGCCTGACGAGGTTGCGCTGACTGAATTTGTTGCAGCTGGCCAGGAAGAAGTGGATGCTGATGAGCAGCACCTTGGCCAACACTCTGCTGACTTGCTTGGATAAGTTGCCGTTGCTGTGCTGGCTGTTGCTGAACAGGTTGTGCTTGCAAAGGAGTTTGTGTAGCACCAGAACCACGCTGCTGCAGTTGCTGATGAGGTTGTGATTGAGACTGCTGCTGTTGCGATTGTGGTTGCAGTTGGGACTGCAGCTGCGGTTGCGGTGTTTGTTGCAATTGCTGCGAGCCCTGCTGCTGCTGTTGCAGCAACTGGTGCCCTTGTCCTTGCCTCTGATTCATCATACTGAGGGCTTGTCGCTGCTGCGAAGCAGGCTTAGCAAGACGATTGAGCGGGAGCTGTACTGCTACTTGTTGCCTCTGTAGACCATGGAAATAATCAGCAGAGCTTACAGATGATAAACGGAGTACTTTCAAATAAGTCTTGCGTAACACCCATCAAAGTGGAACACCACCATGTTCCTTGTCAACAACCACAATTCCTGATCCACCATAGGGCCCGTTGGCACATACATAGATACCATACGGGCCACCAATGAGACATAACACCCCAAAATCGACTCATTCAATCCTAGACATTTCCAAAAAGACAATCAATTCTCACTAATCTCACTAACCTGCTGCTGCTGCTGCCGCCATATCTGCTGCTGCAGCTGTGGCTGTTGCTGAATAGTTGGCATCTGGCACAGAAGAGACCACATAAGTGGTAAGAAATAAGCGCTAGAAACCTCGCCACAACTGCAGCGCAAAAAGACAAAAACTAACCTGTGGTTGCGTGCTCTGATGCTGGCGTGAGAATTGTTGAGAGTCAGAGGCTGCCTGCTGCATCTGAGATGGCAGTGGTTGTTGTAGAGACTGATCATGCTGTAAGCACCAACACATATCTAGACAGTCAGTAACTCGTAAAGGAAACACCCGAAGTTCATAAAACGGAAAACCCCACATTGGATTATATAATATAATCGTATACATACTGCTACGTGCCATGAATGAAGTAAAGAAATCTAAGAATAAAAAGAAGTGTGCTTAGGCTTTAGTACCGCAGCCTGTTTTTGGCCGCCTAATCCCGAGGATTGCTGAGCTTGAGATTGGTACAAGTTCTGATTGCTTGATAGCTGAACAACCTGCTGCTGCTGATTTCTGGGTGCCAAGCCATGGTTTGGCTGATGCTGCAAATTATTACGTTGCTGAATCTGCTGCTGAAGGTTGGCTTGTTGCTGATGTTGCAGATTGTGCTGTGAGGGCAAGCCTGGTACGGGAATCATCTTTGAAGCTGGAGAGTTCGAAATTGATGCCAAAGTCAAGTTGCTGGACGCAAGACTTCCAGATGAAAAGCTTCCCCCAGCCAGGTCTGCTGCATTCATTGCATAGCCGTCACCTGTAAGCGCTGCCAATGGATTTGGCAAAGCTGCTGCACCACAGTTGAATAGCATGCCAATTGCGTCAGCACATTTTCTGACGATATCAATCATCCCTCCGTTCAAGCCCCCAACCAACACTCCTCGCGGCATCCTCCCCAACCCCACCGAAAAGGCGATTGTAACAATAAGATAAGACCAGCATACGTGGAACGACTAGTTAGTGCCGAATTTTCATAAGTAATTGGCAGATGAGGAAACTTACGTGATAAACAATAACATGAATATAACTTTGATAGACAATACCATAAAGGTAGAGCACAAAGCACCTACCCAAATCCACGAGAGCAACAAGAAAATGAAACGGAAAATAGGCAATAAGTAGGTACATCTGAAGGCATACATTGCATTCGCAAACTCTGTGGCCGTTGGTGTTGCTGCGGCTGTTGCTGTTGCTGTTGCAGTTGGTGCTGCTGCAGTTGATGTTGTTGCTGCTGTTGTTGATGTTGATGTTGATGTTGATGCTGCTGGGACAAACGCTGTTGCTGTTGCTGCTGCAATTGCAAACTAGAGTACTGAGATGTATTTAAATAAGCGGGTGGCGTGTGCAAGTTGGCTGTACCATTCATCAAGTGCCCATTGCTAAGCACCATTCCATTATTCATCCCTCCATTCACCACCCCAGGTTTACGCTGTTGCTGTACACCACTTGCGAGACTTCCACCCACTTGCCCATTCATACCACTAAAGATATGGTTAGAAGTCCCAACTCCAAACTGCTGCTGTTGCTGCTGTAGTTGCGCTGCCCCAACCCCGCCTACGTTTGGAATTCCAAGGCTACCTGAGGTTGCAGGAGGAGACATTCCCAATCCCTGAGAAGTGTTCAGCCCCGGAGTTGGAATCATCTGACTACCAACTGGCATACCCATGCTGGAAGGAGCATGTCCATTCTGAGCCATTCGCATACTACCGACAGCTTGTTGAGAAACCAAAGAGTAATTAGGACCAGAAATTCCTGGAGTGGCCATAATGTTGCTGCCAGACATATTAAACATGTTTGAATGTCCAGGGGTGGGCATCATGTTGCCCAAAGCCCCTGGTGTTGGCATCATTACTCCAGTGTTCATTAGATTGTTACTCCCGGGTGTAGGTATCATGTTATTTAAGCCTCCTGCAACGCCAGCTCCTGCCTGCAGCAAATTTCCTGTACTCCCAGGTGTGGGCATCATTGATACAATGCTGCCTGGAGTCTGCATCATATTGCTCCCATTACCAGGTGTTGGAATCATATTGGATGCAGCTCCCGGAGTAGGAATCATGTTGCTCATAGGAGCAGAAGAGCTCACCGAATGTGATGGCTGCTTTGGCACCATGCGCCGTGCCACAGATTGCAGCCGTTGCTCCAATGTTTTCAGATCAGCATATTCATCCTAAAGAACGCCAGCAGCATTTGTTGTACATCAGCACACTCTTCACTAATCCAATACACCACTCAACATGCCCTAACGATATCAATCATAACAACGAATAACCGAAACAGATATAGTCTCAGTGCTGCAAATATTACTTGAGAATCCAGAGAAACTCATTATTTATGATAAATTATTAATGAAATGCATGCTGAAGTCGTTGGCAACTGTTATAGGCAAAACGCGGAATATAACTGAATCCAAATTGCGGCATCAGAAGCTCACACCTTGCTGGCTGCATTCTTATACAAAGCTTCTTCAAGACGCTTTACAAAATCAGGAAGCTTTTGTTGCCATTCAGGAGTCACATGTGGTTTCCGATTCTTGAAGAGCTGCAGTCTGATGAAAGCGCATAGAAGTAACAAATTAGCGCATATAATACGTGCAAACAAGCATGAAAGTTGTGGTGTTCATCCAGACTGATACACAGAAGTGAACTCGAAGGGGATACACGACCAAAAAACAGTAGAAACTCTCTTTACAAAACCATCATGGAGTGATCGAAAGTGCATCCAGGAAAACCGATTCCATGTATCGGATCGAGAACACCAAAACTCCTATAAATTAAGACAACTTGCAGCACAGAAACCCTCAAATCCTGGGCCACTCGTACAAACTTCAAACTAGAAAACAAGCGACCTGGCAGCCAGACATGAAGATTCTACGACAAATTTGCTAATAAAAAAACTACGAACAAAACTCCAAACGACAGGTGAAAATTAACAAAGAGTTCATCCACCGCTACCCTTCTAAAGCTTCATCAATCGCCACTTTAATGAATTCAGTTTATCACAAGCCCAGCCCCATTAGGAAAAGAGAATAAAGATGTAATCCATCAAAAAGATTATTTCAGGCTTCCAAAAACTACGTAGGTGCACACATCAGTAAAATACAAAGTGGTACGATAACGTATCACCCGCGCTCAATGAGGTGTACAAACAACCTGCCTAGATTCGTTTTCGAAAATGTACAAAAAATATACCGTTGTCTGGCAAAATCAGTCAGCTCTGAAGTCGTTTCATACTCAAGGATTTCAAAATCAAATACAAATCCAGAGCACTTCACAGAGGTGCTGAAAAACATTCGTTCTTCGAAAACTGCATGTGGACTGATAAGCCTCGGATATATATCCAGGCGCAGGCCACAAGCCCAAACCTTAAGCTATTCACTGCAACATCATCAAATGATGATCGTCAAGACATCAGGGAATAAGCAGATAAGGTACTTACATGTTGTCCACAATCTGACGGCGGAGACCTGTGTCCTGCTCTGATTGCCACGGCGGCCAGGGCAATCCAGTACCGTTAAGGGCATTTCCATTTTGCTGAGCCCCACGGGCTACCTGACTTAGAACTTGCCCTGGTATGTGTGTTCGTGTCTGCATTTCTGAAGCCCTTCTCAATTCCTCAAGTACCTGAATCTGCTCCAGTATTGATATACAGATGATAGACTACGTCACTGACCACTCCATCTACCTACGTCGCCGTCTAACTCTACCCCGATACTTGAAGACCATTGCCAGCATCTCAGCAAATTCTCCTGCTACATCTGGTCTCGCCCCGTGCTTTAAGAGCCTGCCGGTCCCTGTATGCCCTGTGGTTCATGTTCCACCCTGAGCCTGTCAAACATCAAGAACCACCTCCGTTTCCAGTGTCAGTCCACCCTGCAATCAAGCCAACCAACGGTTAACCCCCGTAAATAAATATACCAGAAAACAATGCGGACCAATTTTGCAAAGACCTGGATCATTGAGAAGAGTCACACCCTCCTGGCCACATATATCAAATGACCGATTCTCAATCAATATTTTCATGCCACGGTGACTGAATTGACGGAGAGCAGTGAATACATGGAAATTTGGAAACTTGCCAAGATGCACCGAGAGGGGGCTACAGGCAGGCATTCGTCGGTAGGTCCTGATTGACAACGTACCCCGAGGATCCAAATCGGCGAACATAGAAGATTCCGAGGGGATTGACGGTCGAAATAAATACTGAAAGATGGCTTCAACCGTACGAGGAGAACCGATGACATACCCTTGCTTGGAAAGGTCAAACAAATAGAAAATTGAGTGAGAAGGAAGCAGCAAGTCCACTTCTAGAATCGTATTTTAATGCCCTTGTTCACGACACAGTACAAAAGATAGTTGAAGAATTCGTTAGGTTCTCGAAACCATGACGAGGGTTCCACACTCACAAGTCAAACGCGCAGGAGAGACACGTACTTGCCGAATTGCTAATCTGGGGCATGGATTCCACAAAAGCCGAGACTGAATTGGCTTAGCTTTATCAACACCGCACATATCGCACCTAAAAGGCCCAGTAGATGCAGCAATTCATAAACGCAGAGCAGGCCAGAATTTTTTATTTCTTGCGAATGAGGGTTTGCAAAATTAGGCATCCAGAAGCATGGGCTAACCAAGGAAAGTCTAATTCAACAGGACTGCTGTTTTGTGGCATGAGAGTGACGAAAGGGAAGACCAAACCCTAAATCCCCAGTATTCTACTCACTTGGTTACAGTGAGGACTCAAGCGGAAAGCAGTGACACGCAAACAGAGAATGAACAGAATACGCCGACTGAGGGGAAACACCGCAAAATAAAACGGGATAGAGTCAGAGGAGAGAAAGAGAAGATGAGGACATTTACCTAAAAGCAAACGAAACAAAAAGAGGGACAAAAGAGGTAGAGAAGAGGACAGGAACGACCCGCTAAGGGTTGTAGAAGTGGTGTTGGGCTCGAAAGCAGAGATACGATGGCACAACCTAGAAAAGTAAGTTACAAGCCAGACCCAAGAGAGTCCCAAAAGGAAAGGTATTTTCTCTCGGCTATGCAACAGTTACACTGACGTGTACAAAATGAGAGGGAGGCAGAGCAGACGCAGAGAGCAAAGCCATGGCAGGCTCATCAGGCAAAAGCCACTCCCACCACAGCGACTCGCAGTTTGGTAGAACGACGGAGTCGAGCTCTTCTCGCATCGCACCCCCTCCCATACCCTGTTGCCGACCCACACGCTGCCCCGCCCGCCCCGTCCGGGTATCAATAGCTGCGGTCGGAGACTGGGTTATCTGATTTTGGAGGGGATCCCCTTAACCCCTAAAAGCCACGGCCTATTTGGATCAAAAACATCAGAATCTTTTAAGTGTTATAGTTCTAAATGTCATTAGGGTATATAAATCTGAACCATACAATGTAATAGTATACATGTTGTAAATGATATGAATCAAATTTGGAGTAATTTGGCCACATAGATTGCAAGATTATAATGTTTTAGTTTTGAAAAAGGTTGCTAAAAATTTCCTATTGTTACTACTTGACAATGAAATTCAATTTTCAAACTTGTTTAAGTGAAAAAAAATTTAAACTATACACTAATTCAAAATTAGCATAGAAACACATTGGTGATAGAAAATGTCATTTAATTGACTCATTGTGCTTCTAAAATGGCTTTGAAATGTCAAAAAATAGCTAAAAAAGTTGCAAAAAATGCACCTGAGGTTGAACCTCCTTCTACTAAAATGCTTCTCAATTACTCATAACTTTGCGATTGATATGAAAATTTAGACACTTAAACTAAACCAATTTGTGCAACTTTTACAAAAAAAGTTCATTAGAAACAAACACTATATGAAGAAGAAATAAGCTGCCAAAGTTCATTGTAATCCAAAAATGTTGGGATTTTGAACTTGGAATTGCTCCTAAGCGTTCAAAGCAACTCAAAGAATTTACTACAATAATTAGATTAAAAAAGGAACATAAAACAACAAATTTTATTGAAACCTAACATTGGATGAAAGAGATAAGAGCTTCCAAAGTTGTAACCATCAAATGTAGTTTGGTGAACTCAAATTGAACCTCTAAACTTCAATTGGCTTACAAAATATCATTACATCTTAGATTGATTTAAAAATTTTACTATACAAATTAGAAAAAAGGAGTGCAAACTTTCTAGCAAGTTTTATTAAATTTGAACAATGAATGTAAAAGTTACAATACTTCGAATTAGACTTTAAACTATGAAGGACACCTTTAGTCCCTTCAAGCATTCCCGCAATTTAGGGTACAAAAACCCACTTTGTCACATCGAATTGTAGTATTAGATGAACTCTTGTCTTGAGGGTATGGTTGTTATGCATTCAAACTTAGTTTTTGATTGCATATTTGGTGTTAGTTGTGGCACTTGATCTATTGTGTGTTATGATCTTTATTTACATGACAAGTCTATTACTGAAGTCTTTTAAATCTAGTTGTAGCACCCAAAATTCAATTTTGAAAATAAATGATTATGATTTTTCTATTCAAGATTTGTACAAGGGTGTCAATTGCAAATCTTGATTTTTTAGTGTTGAGTTTTCTTGAAATGAGCCTCAAATACGCTAGATTTTGGAGAAAAAATCACATTAAAAATTTACTTAATAAAATTGTAGTGTAGATTTGATAGATTATAAAATGAATGGAGTTGAGTATGATGACTTTTTATCTCATATTTTTTTGGTAACCAATTTTTTTCATTTGACATGTGAAAAGAAGATTGAAAGACTACAAATCACTTTTGCAATTTTAATATCTTCATAATCAAATATTATAATTTTTAAATTTATAAGTAATATTGTTGTGTTTTCTTATTCTATGCAATCTTTAAGACATCTAGTTTGAATTTGTATAGTTACAATTCAAAAATAATTGATAAAACCAATTAAAATATTGACTTTTTGTTTGATTTAGAACAAATTCCAAGAGGTTTGAAAAAGGACTTGGGCAATTAGAAGTTAATCCTAGAAGGACAAGCTCACGACTAGAATTTCAAGCCTCATTATCCATTACTTTGTTTGCTGCCATTTTACAATTAGATTTGAATCAAAAAGTTTATATTTCTTTTTTAGAGATGAAATCAGATGCCTACTAAAAGTCTTTAAATTTTCAAACTCTTTGAAGAAGATTTGAAATTATTTAGAGTTTTTTAAGATTGATATAAAAAAAATTCATAGCAAATACAAAATATAATTAAAAAATCTAAAATTTTCACCACGTATGTATATTATAATATATATTATCATGGTACAAACCAAAGTTATTGTATCATTCAAATATTAAAAAATTAAAAATTCAAGGTTATAGGCCCAAAGTTCATATAGGCCCAAAGTTCATATTTACAAATTTTTCAAAAATTTTAATTGGAGTTTAAATTGCACTTGATAAGCTTCATTTAATTAGGTGGATTCAAATTCAAATAACAAAAATTTCATGGCTAAAATTCATACCAAGAGTAAATATTACAGATTTGTTTTACTTAAACAATGAAAATTTAATATCAAGTGGTATAGAATAGATAATATACATTTGTATGTTTAAACTTGATTTTATAGATTTCTATTGGAAACATGTTTTCAAGTGTAATATTGCTTTTACAAAGTAAATGCATTTATATTTAATATGAATATATTTTAATATTGTATTCTATCTTTACATGTCTCTATATGTGACTACATTGTTCTTTATTGACTTTGTAAATTTCATGTCAATATATACAAGAATAAAAAAAATTGATAATGGAGAAGACCACTTTTTATTTTGTCAACACATTAAGCACTTATCACATTTGGGATAGGGGGACAAGTAGTTGTTACAACTTTCTTGCCTGTAAAACTCACTTAGCAACTCTAAGTCATGTATATTTTATAGAAACTCATACAAATTCAATGGGAATCAAATTCGAACGGCTTAAATGAGATAAACAATCCTTTACAACCAACCACTAGGCTCATGACTTGATGTTCAATAGACAAATCAATATTCATTTATATAAAAAATCACAATTACCACATTGAACCATCATTGTTTTTTCCCATTTATTTTTGAGGAAATTAAGCACTTCATTGCCTAAACAAAAACATTGGTTTACAATGAATTTGGCAACGTCTATGCACTGAATCTATGAATGTGTGGAGTTAAAATATAGAATTGTGAAAAATTATGGTATAGAATAGTCTTAGGTTCTACATTTTTTAACTAAGAAAAACATAGTATTTAAAGCTTCAATAGCAAGTTCTAGTGCATGTTAATTTAAATTTAATTTGATGTCAATTAAAGTAGAAGGCAACATCCATTATGATATTTTCTCAAAAATATTTAAAATTACACATCCATTGTTCACAAGTAATGCTAGCATACGAGCCTAGAGTAGTAAACATAGAGCTTATGAGTTTAGAGCTCTGAATTTTAAAAAAAAATTAATTCTTTTCAAAAATAGGAAAAAATATATTATTTATGGTAAAATTTTGGACCTATGACTACTACTTCTATAATTGTGGATTTTGTTTAACTTTATTTATGCTTTAGCAATTGCCATTTCTAGTAGAAAATGACTATCAAATCTTAGCACATAACTAAGCAAATACATCACAAAGTTTGGCCCCTATGGTTTGGCATAGTTATTGTACAGTTATCGTTGTTTTATGGGTTTGCATGTTAATCGCATTGTTATTGCATCATTATGGTGCATTACTTTGCATCATTAACAATAGAAATGTTTATCAATAGAATATTTTTTAAATATAAATTTGACCATATGTTGCTTAGCCAAACATTTCGAGAAGTTTGCACTGCTCGATAGCAATGAAAACTTTTCCTAAGGGAAGTAAGCAGTTGATTAGTGGATTTCAGTGCTTCTTCCTGTTGTTTGGTTCACTTGATTCTACATTCAAACAGGTAACTCCATTTCTTTATTGTTTTGATTTCATCAATTAAGAAATGAGGGATGTGGAGAGCTTGTGCTGCGAAATGTCTCGCTTGTAATGCCTGAATGGAGAAGGTGGCTGAATATAGTATTTAACCTAGACAGTATCTTGTACCATTGCGAGCCAAAATTGTACGCTAGGGGATTTAAGCCGTATAGTGTTGAACAAAGTATACTATGCCACATGAACCCCATCATCGTAGGACCCAAGACAATGTTCACCAGACAGAATTTGCACGAGTTTCTTCACGAGGTCTTGTAGATCACGGTGAGGGTTGTAGTGTGGTCTTTGATGAAGCACTCCATTGCAAAGATGGTCGCGGAATACCTATTCAACGAGAATAGACCTCCCTTCGAAGTTCTAGATCAGCACCATTGTAGAAAGATAGAGACCTCGTGGAAAAATTCCTGCAATACGATTCTAAGCTGGTCTTCTTGAAGGTCCTATTCGAGCGAGTCTTCTCGATGGCGGGTGGGGCGAGTCCTTCACCAAGGACAACACCCTTCTCATTGATGACTTTCATGAATAGAGTGTTTGCAATGAGAAGGGAAATGCCATATTCCTCTGCTCTTGGCGCCATAGCCAATGGTTGGACTTCTATCGTAGCTTGGGCGTTTGGACTTGGAGTGTGAACCCGAATGCCTGTACGAGTATGTATAAGTCAGTTAGATAGACAACAAACCTTTGGACTATTTGTCCGAGCATGTCTAGGACATCGTCCTGACGATGAGAGATTCTATGTGGAATCTCGAATTGTGTTTAGAACTTCCTGGGTTTGACGTTTTGATAGAGTCCGGTGGGCGTAGGACATAGACTAGTCTATAG
Organism: Climacium dendroides; assembly: GCA_950106755.1. Classification (NCBI taxonomy): domain Eukaryota; kingdom Viridiplantae; phylum Streptophyta; class Bryopsida; order Hypnales; family Climaciaceae; genus Climacium; species Climacium dendroides. The sequence goes on along the minus strand of CATNNA010000013.1, from coordinate 22,042 downwards.
CCCTACACTCCAAGCAAAATGGACATTTTGTAATTTGTGATTGTATATTTTGTACACTACATTCATTTGTAAAAAATTATATATTGAGCTTGGAGTTTACATTAAAAATTTGTGCATTTGTCTTATTTTGGATTTGAACTTGTGTCGCGTATATTGGGCGATTTGGGGGGGGGAATGTGTAGTAAACTTGTATAATTTCTATCTTTGTATAGGTAGGAGCTTAGAATATTGGAGCCTCGCCTAAGAGGCAAAGGTTGACAAGAAGCCTCCTCTCCGGATCAAAGAAGTCACTCTCTATGATGTTGGGATCCAAATCCAAATCCAAATCTCTTGGAGGGACGTTCATGTTATTAGTGTTCTCGGGCTTCTTCATGATACACACAGCTGAGGACGTTGCTTCCGTACCCATCAACTTCTCCAAGGGGTATGTGGTAGATGGTGTGGTGGACAACCCCTTGAGTTAAAGATCGGGGAGAACCTCTGTCTACTCCCCATCCCCGCTTAAGTATGTGTCCTCGACTTGAGGATGCTCATTCTCACCTATGCTACAGAATGAAATGAGGACTAGTCGGAAAATGCACTTCCTTGTCCGTAAGGCCACTCGAGATCGTCAACTCAAGAATCCTATTTCCTTGGCACTTGAACACCCAATTGTCTTTGTGAGAGACATGAAGAGGACGTCATTCCCGGGGGGGAATATAAAGAGTGATGAAGTTGGTCCTCCAACTGCGACTCTTTTACCTCACCTTGAGGGTAATCGGCCTCACCCTTCACTATCTGTGGGAGGCAGACAGTCACCCTCAATTGACTCATTTTTCCATCAGAGGATTATCATAGACCAACAACAATCTTTGGACTCTAAATCAACTAGATTTAGACTTCCGCACATAAACAATATCAATTCAAAGTTGCCAAGGCCGCCTCCTCAAGGGTCAAAATCTATGTCCACGGCAAAGGTTCTTCGAAGCACCTGCAAGCTAAAGCGGAAGGAGAGCGGCTCCTAGAGTGTGGACTTCTCTAGAGCAGTGGACGGTGGAAGTGGGCCCCACTATCACTCTTGACATGAGGATATCTTTAGAAGGTTGGCAAAGCTGAAAGCGTTAGACACTACTAAGAGCAATTATATAGGCAAATAGTGATTTCTAGGGATGCAAGCATAGTTTTTGAAGCTATAGGCTTCCAAGCATCCATTACTATCAATAGCATGATAAATAAAAATACAAAATACAAGCTCATGAAAGTTGAGAGCTTCATGAATAATAAGACTCTAATTTTCGTAACGGATTTTATAAATTGAACATTTTATAATTCATTCAAATTCATATGATATAGTGAGTAAGAGTTCCTTTCTCTGTGTATTGAAGCTCCTTAGTTAGACAATTATCATTAGTGAATGTAAATTCACTTGCGTTTTTATGTACTACTCAATTTTTGGCACTAAAGATGTGAGAATGTTTTATATCATATCCATCCTTGTAATTCTGCTCTATTGTTTCAAATCATTGTAAAAATGTATCCAATAATTTCTTGGTAAGCTCTATTTTCCTTTGGATTCGACAACATCTCAAATTCAAAGACAGATGGTTTATTAACAAATATTGTACTAATTCAATGCCTTCATCACTACGTACTATAATCGCATCGATTATGTGCATTTTTATGCACTAAATCAATGCAAAAACATTGGATATCAATAGCGTACAGTTTATGTATTTTAACTATACATTTGTTGTGTCAAAACTATACAACAATTGTATAGTTAAAGTACATAAACTATACGCTATTGATATTCATTGTTTTTGCATTGATTTAATGCATAAAAATGCACATAATCAATGCGATTATAGTACGTAGTGATGAAGGCACTGAATCAATACAATATTTGTTAATAAGCCTTCTGTCCTTGAGTTTGAGATGAAGTATTACTTCAATAGAGTTTCACACCCCTATTCTCAAGAGTTTACAATTGTCAAATTGTCTCAAATTAACGAATAAGGCCTTGTATATAATCTGTGGAAAGATGTCATTGCCAATGCTGTACATGGAGAGCTTTTTAACCTTGACACCAATAAGTTCAACGCTAGGATCGATTGGAATCTAGACAACTATATGTTGAATTGTGAGTTCTTTAAATTTTGGGGCAATCTCAGTTACGACGAACTTGTGAAACTTGCAAAGCATATATTGAATTTGATGGGTGGTAAGCAAAAACACAAATATCCAAAGGTGACAATCAAGGCCTTCATCAAGGCCATAACGTCGGTGCTAGATAGTTGCTATACCACCAAAGAGTGGGTAGAGAAGCATAAGCAAAAGCATTTGGTAGAGAAGAAGCTTCACCAAATAAAGCTTGAGTTTGGTCTTATGATTGCTAAGAACAAAATCATTGTGGACAACTAGAAGGCATTCAAGGCAAATTGCACGTTCACTAGGGTAACCATGAACGTCCTTCTCAATAGGCTTGGTGAGAGATATTTTGCTAAGGCCCAAGATGGTAAGGTCAAAAAAGAAGACCTGCGCCTAGCTCTTGGAGGATGCCTTTGCATTCTTCCAAGTATTCTTGGAGCACAAATTGAAGTTTGTGAAGTCCATGGCTAAAGGGCATTATTGAACCTATAACGTAGATCGAACGTGAGACCGAAATATGCATTTGGAGTGACCTAAGGGTGCTTGGATAGTGGAAACCATTGGTCGCATGTCACTCGAAGTAGTGGACTTTTATAAACTTTTGGGAATTGGAAACAAGGAAAAGTCTATTGTCAACAACTTGTATTTTGTCTAAGTGATCAACTCAATGTTCAAGAAGCAGCCAAAACTTAAAGGAGTGTCCTCATAGCTTTTCATTTGCATCGACAAGGAAGAGCAAGCGTAGGTGTTGCGATTTTTGGAGTTAAACAAGGTTATTAACTCATTCGACATTGCGTATATGAACTATTATGCTCGTAAAAACAATTAGCTTCGAGATTATGCAACAGCAAAGATACCAAAGAAGGTGTTGCTCATGTTTCCCTAGAACCCAAAAAACCTTGAACAAGTGAAGATTGTCGAGGAATTCCAATGTTTAGGATTTGTGAGGTATATAAAGGCTTGCTCATACAGCAAACTCAAGTACGGGATGAACAATCTTGAATTGTGGATGGAATTCTACTTGTGGCTCATCAAGAAGTTTTGTACTTTGGGAATGTGTGTTTTCTTCAAATTTATTGGAGGGAAGCTCACTTGTACTGCAATGGTAAGCCACATCTTTGCAGTTTAACTCAAGCCAAGCTAAAGTTGCCATAGAACTTAGCCCTTTTGTTTGTCTACCAATTTTATCCATTGCTGTAGGATTTTAGTATCTACATGTTCAACTCAACTCGAGCTAAAGTCACTAGTAGAAAAATACAGTGACCAAATTAACAAAAATCAACAGAAAAGTGTTGATTTTTTTTGTTGATTTGGGCACTTTTGAACAAAAAAGTGTTGATTTTTGAACAAAAATGTGTTGTTTAAGAACAAAAAAGTGTTGAATTCCTAACAAAAAAGTGTTGTTTTAGAACAAAAAAGTGTTAATTTTTTTGTTAATTTGGTCACATTATTTTTTAAATTATTTTTTTTGGAAAAAAATGAATAAAAAGTGACACGTGGAAATGCCACATAGGCACCCCAACTAGCCACGTGGCATGCCATACAAGCTAATTGAATGCCACGTGGACAATCCAAATGCCACGTTGGCAATTCACATGGCAAATGTTGCCATCAAGGTTTGAATCTTGAACCTCATGGTTGAGGCCTAAGACTTAAACCAATGCACCACTTATACATATACATGTTTAAAGTGTATATAAAATCTTATTTGTTTAGTTTTTCATTTTTTTCCCATTGTTTTTTAAAGTCAGCATACTTCAGGGCCGGTTGTGACTTAGTAAATGACCTTTTTTCAAGAAACTTTGAACTAATAAAAGTTGGAAAATCAAGCCAACTTTCATCTCCAACAATCGGTTTGAGATTTTGATCCTCTAATCAAAAGTTATGGACAAAAATCAGAGAGGGGTGAAAATGAATAATTTTTTTTACATTTTTAAAACCCCTCTCTGATTTTTGTCCATAACTTTTGATTAGAGGATCAAAATCTCAAACCGATTGTTGGAGATGAAAGTTGGCTTGAATTTCCAACTTTTATTAGTTCAAAGTTTCTTGAAAAATGGTCATTTATTAAGTCAAAACCGGCCCTGAAGTATGCTGACTTTAAGAAATACCGAATTGTTAATGTTTAGTTAAAAAAAAAATTTACATTGTACATGTCGTACGCGCAGTTAGTCGTAAGTATCCTTACAACGACAAATTGTTGCAAGATGACACGAATTATTGTTCTAGGGAACTTCTAGTATGATATTGATTGAATTAGAAGCATCCAGATTGTGACTACTCACTTAATCCTCCTTCTTTCACTTTCCCTACCTCACTCCGGAAACTTAGGACATTCCAGATTCCGTTCCGGATCCGGACACATCCAAAATTGAGTTCCGTCTTTCTTCCGTTACTGGTTTTTGTTGCCTCTGTTTTACCCTCAAAGGGTCTGCCCTTGATCTAGAAAGGGGTGGGGACTCACCACTTGTGTGACTAATCTCTCTGCACCCAAATCCTAACTAACAACACACCCAAGACAACACAGTTGTAGGAGGAGGGAGGAGTATTCTTTCACAGTTTCCGAATTGGCCGATTCGAAAGCAGGTCATACAAAGAAATTCTCACACCTCTCTTACTACAACGATGGATCCGAACTCATAAATCTAAGGGAGTAAAGTTTCAAGGTGAAGACAATGTACCAAGAGGGAGGTTGGTAGACCTTTCGGAGTAGCGGGAGTTCCTTTTCTCTAGTGATTACTTATCTCCGCACAGAACCCTCCTAGTTCTGGACTCGCAGGGACCTCTACCTTCTTATCCGGATTGCCGTTTCGGCAATTTAAAGGCACGTGACGCTCACACTCCCTTACTCAGCTTGCATCCCTTCTGACCAGCTCGACCCCCAAGAGATCCGTAGCTCAAGATCCGGATTCCTCCTCTTCTTCCCTTCTCTTTCTCCAGTATAAGGATACAACACATATGCATACACTTAGCCAAAGATTTTGTCTAAGCGAAGTGCAGCTAGAGGCACCCTAGTTGACTTAGATTAAGAAAAGAAAATTGTAATACATATGTGAAAGCATTAAGATGGAATGGAATAGAATGGCAGACAACTAACTTGCGTGCCTTTAAAATACTAATACAAAACCCCAAAGTCAACTCCTAAAAGCCTAAAAAAGAAACTCGGAAATCCAAGCAACCAATCACTGAACCTCTGAAATATCCGGAAAGGCTAATAACTACCGTCCGGGATTGCCGGATTTCCGTACTATCCGCCTAAGATTTTGGAAACTGGGCCCATGCTCGGAAACTCGATCCGGATCCTATACTTATTTTCCTACAAATTCTAATGCTTTGGCTTTCGTCCTTTCCTTGAGCGGCTCCCTGCTTGACTGGTAGGCGTCCCCTTCATATTTTTAGCTGGCGTCGTTTTTGCTGTTGCTCAAGTCTGAATATGGCGCATTGCGGGAGACGGATCGTTGTCTTCTTCAGTTCCGGAAGTAGAGTGGGCACTCTCCTCTTCAGAGTCTTCGATGACTTGAACTTCCTTCTCCTTCTCTGGCGGTGTATCCTCCAATGTTGCGGGTTCGCTTCTCTTTTCCGGTGTGGTCTTTTACATGTGTGAAAATCCTTTCGGATTAGTTCGAGCCGGATTGGTCATTCCACCGATCCGGTTGATGAGGTCTCCTTTGACTTGCTATCCCGAAACCTTGAATGATCCGCACATCAAATTCGGCATTGTTTGTGACTTGGGAACTTCCGGAGTTGAGATTTTGGGTGGTACCGGAACCGATTTCACGCTGAACTCAAGTTCTGGCTCCGAAGTTGGCCTCAAATTCAGCTCTGTCATCCGCATTTTGCTGGCGGAAGGCTCGGCTGGCGTGAGTATCCCCCTCAATCCCTCCATTCAAGTTGCACAATCCGCCACCGGTCTCCTTGGAGTATCCGAGACAAAAGGAAGTTCTGGAAAGGTGGAAAAATCCATCACCTGATTTGGATCGATGGCCGCCAATAGCTGCTGGAGTTCCCCCAAAACTCGTTCTATCGTAGCAGTGAAGTCCACGAGGATGGTCATTACCTTGGTTCCGGTGATATGGCCTTCCGATATCAGCTTTGAGTCAAACAAAGCAGCTTTCGTGATGACGTCGGCTTTGATGTCGACTGCTGTGGATAGATTCTTGACAAGGGAGAGAGCCTCTTTTTCTTTCTCCTTTGAAGTTGCCATTTTCCCTTTCGCCCAATTCACTCAGGCCTGGAGTTGGTTCCGTTCCGCCTCCAACTCTTGAATCTGATTCTCCCTTCTCTTTAGATCTTCCGGTTTGGGCAGTCGCTTGACAGCTTCCACAATTTGATCCGGCTCCACCTTCAAAACTTTCGCGGTATCTATTATCAAATCCGCCAGGCTGTCGTGGAGTACCTTGGCCTCGCGTATCCACTCGAACCCAACATTGAAAAATGCTGATTCAGTTTCCACTTCTGGTCCTTTGCTGGACTCCCCCCTCTCCATCGCCAGAGGCTTGGATCACGCCCCCAGATCGGTTGACTTCCTCTTCTTGTTCCTCGGATCGGTTAAGTGTTCCTCGGAGGGTTCTTCCGGATCCGACTCGACCGGATCTTCCGCTTCCTCCCCAGAAAGTCCGTATGACATAATCGCCTTTCCGGTGTCATACTGGATTACTTCCGCTGCACTCAAAAGTTCCTGCTGATGGTACAGATGGAACAAGTAGGTGCTAACTGGACTCGCCTTCGCTTGGGTCACATGATCCGCTAACTTAGCCACTATCCCGGCTATGACTCTACCCCAATGCACCACTCGGTTCTCCATAGCCCCGAAAATAGTATTGGCCACCGTAATGGTAATCCGTGTTGGTTTTTCCGGATACAAGATGGGAATGAGAAATTCTAGTATCCGCCTATGTCTCTTGTCCTTGCATTCGCTAATAGCGAATCCGTCTTTAGGATTTGCAGACCCTGTGAACTTCCCAGCTACAAAACGGTCCGTCCTTGATGCTAACTCGTTCCCACTCTTCCAGAACTGATAGACATCCGCCCAAATGTTTTTGGTCCACGTGACTGGCCGCCCTCTCAAAGTGAGCTCATACTGAATCAGAATACCATGAAGTAGCTCCTGAATCATATCTTCACTCTTGAGGTTCCATGGTCGGTGTAGTAGACCGACACACCCTAACTTAGTTAAGTCTTCCTCTAACTACTTGTGTAGTTCCGAATTATCCGGAATGACCGGAGAGATTACCCGGGCAGATACCGCTACCTTCCGTACTAGTCCGGATGCCATAAGATGTAAGTCAGAACGAGAGAGAAGTAACCCTACTTCAATCGCTAACTCACCACTCTTTCTCTCAACTACTCATACGGACAGTCTCAGAAAAGCAAAAACACGAAAGTGAAGAGAAAAACCCTAGGCAAACAGCTTAAATACTAAACCGTCTTTTTACGGATTTAAGGACAACGGCAGCAGGTTCGTTGTACTAACGGTATCCTACTCCCGTAGCTACGAGGTCTATATGGTAGGTTCTTGTATTCCGGGTGAATCCAGATTCCAGATCCGGATAAGTTCCGGTTACAGGTTCTGCCGGAATGCTTATTTCCTGATTCGAGTTATCTTATCCAAAAATCATGTTCTAACTATAAATTTTTTTATTTTCCCTATTTTTCTCACCTAATTCTTGTATCATTGATCTGTTTTCGGATTCCAGATTCCCACAGTACAATTAAAGATTCCAAGAGATTCCAAAAGATTCCAAAAAGATTCCAAAAAGATTCCAAAAAATTTAACAAAATTTTGTTGATTTTAGTTCACTATCCAAATCAACAAAAATAATGTGACCATTTTGTTAATTTGGACAAAAGCAACAAAAAATTGTGAAAATGGACAATACAGTACCTAAGTTAATAGAAAATTGTTGACTATTTGTTGATTTGGTCACTGATTTTCTACTACTGAGTGTTCGCTTGGCATTGACAAAATTCCTAAGTCATGCATTTGTTTCCTATAGATGAGTTGTGTTGATGTGTACGCCTTGGATACAACAAAGGACTCTACTTGGTGGAAGGAAATTTGCACCAAGGCCATGACATTGGACAAGAGCAACTTCCTAGCAAGCAGTTATAGAGTTGTATTGTCCAAGGCCACACTAGGGTCACAGTCCAAGCCCTCTTCTTCCACGCAGAAGCTCAGATGTAGCTAGGATTCTCCTTGAAGTTAGCAAAAGAGGAAGCCAACATCTCAAACTTAAGAACAGACGGATTATTAACAAATATCGTACTGATTCAGTGCCTTCATCCACTACCAGGGAGGGGGGTGATTTAAGTGGAGTATTCAGTCAGAATTTGCATACTGGTAGGTTGTGTACTTTTAGTAAAATATGTTGAAAATCATTTGTATAGGACATGCTTTAAAATTCAATGCTGAATAACCTAAAGATGTCTTTTCAACAAGGAACATAATGTCTTTTAAAGTTGCCTATTGAATAAAGGTACAGTCAATAGCACAGCTTCATTAATAGTGTTTTCATTAGTATTGCGTTATTTTTTCTTTCTCATGGAAGCTGACATGTGGCAAATTTTCAGTTAATCATGTCTTATGTTGTGTGCCTCTTTGCATCCAATACGTGGAGGTCTAATGTAGTCTACTCTAAAAGCGAGTAGCCTCTTCAATGAATATAGTCGGTGGTCCTCAAATGGACCTTTGAAGCGATTGAGAGAATCGAGAGAAAAGCATTACTTATTGCAAGAGCCAATTGTTGACCTTTATTTACTCAAATCACTGTAGAAGTTGCAAGTGGTCGGATTTTGGAAGACCTAAGGTCACAAATAGGTGCCTACAACATTTTTTTTGAAAATTCATAAATAATTCAAAAATGATTCAAAAAATATGAAACCACTTGTGTGACGTTTCACATCCATTTTTCTTTCTTTAAAAAATAATCCAAAAATATTTTTATTCATGAAAACCTTCGAAGAAGGGGGACCAGCCGGTAAATTGTCGCTTTTAGAGCATGTTAGCATTACTATTACAACATGTGGATTGCACTGTTCATTGCTAGCTTGCAATAGCAATAAAAGAAGCTGGAAAAGAACTTGGAATATGAGTCATGTAAAGAAATACATCTTTTTATTAATTGAAATTTCTTATTTTTCTTCACTCTTAAACAAACTTTAGGTAATCACTATGAATTATAACTAAAAAGCATGCATGAACTTGAACCCATCTACATGCTACTTAAAAACAAAATGCTGGCACTCACATAAGTGAAGTTGTCCTGTACAATTCAAACTTGTGAATGAAGCTCTGTCTTCCATCTTCTGAAGTGTTTTCCAGCAAGCCATATAGTACCTCTAACAAGATGATTTCTTTTATTCTACATGCTATCTATTGTGAAGGACACTACGTAGAAGGCTCTCAGGCCAAAGAATAGTTCGGCCTTCCGCCTCCTTGATTGTTTTGTGCTTCACTGGATTTGTCCATCCTGTTGGAATTGGACACACTTCTGCAGACCAACTGTATTTGCAAGAAGTCACTTTCACACTTCGCCAGCCTTTGGGAATAACTTTCTGACCATACTTTGATCTTGGCAAGCCCATCAGAATACCCTTTGCAATTTCTGTGTTCGTTCCCCCTATTACTGCAAGCATGTGCACGACATCACCGCAGTCCATCTGCACAACAGAAATTTAGATGACATTTCTGGATTTTTGTACAAAAGATATTCTAATTGAGAAAAAATTCAATGCTATTGACAATGCTTCCTATAGCTGGAAGAAATTAAAGGAAAAAAGTCACCTCAGAGTCATCTATGCTATCTTTCGGGAGTTGTTGATAGTCATCTCGTAATATATTCGGCTTAAAAGTCATTCCCTTCTCATTAGCTGTGCACACTTGTTTAACTTCCTTGGAAACCAATGGTGAAGGGGCTTCAGCATTCGCAAGTACATCCACATTTGAAGGCTGCACATTCTCCTTCATCCCCTCTGCATCTGCTAGCATAAGCACATGTATTTGTGATTGACTCTTTCTATTCATTTCACTGCCATGATAGGGAAGTCAAACCATTCAAAAGAAAATGAACTTCTAATTTTTGCTTATGTTGGATGGATGACAAATAGCAAAAAATAATTTCCTACATACCAACACCATCCAATACTGGAGTTCTCATATTGTTTTTCTTAGTCATGAATACTTACCTCATCATGCTCCTCACATCGCTATAACAGTGTTCAACATTTCACTGAATGTACTACATGCATTCATGCAATGTATACATACACAACAAATGAAGCAACTTGCAATGCAATTTTTTCTTAATCATCCATAATTTTCAATAGTTATTTACCTATACAAAAATTCGATAATTACAACATTCTAGAAACGAATAGATATTGACCATCGTAGTTCCATTTTCAAATTACTAAACTGTGTTTTCTTATTGAAACTTTTTTCTTCCTTCATTTCATGTATTCAATTAATGCATTTCATGAGGATTCAAACCAAGCACATCCCGTTTATCTTTGAAATTAAAACAACTCTTCCAGAACCTCCTAAAGTTAAGCACAACTACTTCCTTGCATACTTACAGTTTGTAATTAACAAAACTCTTTTCATAAATTTATTATTAAAATTTATAAACGTACGCACATCATACCTTCTTCAGTTGTTCTTAGCACTACCAGTTCCTTGCCCTGATTCAAAGGATGCCTGCTACTATCATCACTAACAACAAAACCCGCCTGCACATACAAATACATTATTATGAATATTGAAATTGAGAATTCGTGTTCACCATTACTTCCACTTACAAAACAACACATTTGTGCTCATGTACAATTACTAGAATACCTAAAATAACAGCCAAGAAATTCATTTTTCTGTAGAATGCAAATTACTTTCCTAGTTTTGAAAAACAAATACATGCTACACAAATAGCACTGTCACACACAAAAAAAGAGTGCAAGACCACATTGAGATTTACTATCATTTCCTGATAACATTCTATCAAGACAAAAGGAAAAGGTTCCACACCTTCCTTGAGTTCTCTAGGTTCAGCAATTCCCTTTGCAGGCTACAAATCCTTGCATCAACATTGTCATCCTACAATAAGATTTTTTCACTCTTCAAATCCAAGGTCGTTGTTGGACTGTTCTCCTCACTTCCCTGTCAACATATGACATCCAACATGCCAACATTATAATGTTAAAACACATAAAATGACTTTGAAAGCTAAACCTTTCAATAGCTTGGAGACAATACATTATTATTGCACATATATCGTTTAAAAAAAACCATTCACACGTCTTTGCTTGGCATTCTCACAATGCCAATGATGATCAATTCTTCAATGGCTTTCTGTCTTTGTCTTCATCATTGTCGGTGTGCACCCATGATGACATATTTTTCGTGAAAATGCTAAGTTCAAACAACAAAGAGAACTGAAACTTGGATAAGGTACTTCATGCATTGACATCAAGTACTACTATTCCACCCAAAAATTATGCACCCTAATACTTTGCAATAAAATTCCAATTAAAATGTAGGATCACACCTGGAATTGCAAGGGACACTGCGTCGTTCTATCATCACCATCACGAACCTTTTCTTTTCCTTTACCGATATTCAGTTTTACACCACATGTCATGCTCTGCTTCGTTGACTTATTTGTGATATCTTGAATTTTCAACCAGTGAGAGTTGCTGACATCGTCGGGTTTAGAAGAAGTCTCTTTCTTCTGACTTTTATATTTCAATTGCATTTTCCTGTTCCTCATGAATTTTGTTGCCGACTTCTCAAACATCTCCCTTGCGTGATGCGCAAATCCCTCAAATTCCCACTCCTTCTCCAAAGCGTGCTATATGCTATCAACAACATGCTTCGGATGATGATTTATGTTATCCATTGATGGATCAAGCTGTCCACATTGGCCTCGCACTGCTGCACGCCACTGGTGCTAGTGAATACCTCTGGCTTTGCCTGCTCCATCCACGTGAATTACATATGGCACCTTATTCATTGCTCTCCGATTATTACTCAACTCTTTTGCCCTTCGAGCTCGACTCTTATTCAATCTTCGAGTCCTCTGAGACTTCTGTTGAGGACTTTCATTTTCAGGAACTACAAAATCAGCTTGCGAATTAGAATCCTCGCCCACTGACGTTCTCATCATTTTTGACTTGCTCCTCCTTCGAGCTTCAACTCTGTTGTATGTTGATTCATTCCACGTTGAGTCTTGACTAAGTCCTTCACTAACTAGCATGGGCATCCCTATCAATGTGCTTTGCGGTGCACTAAAAAGACCAGGAGGAGGTCCTATCAATGCCGCTGTGGACTGCATGACAGCCCTCATGACAAACTCTTGAAACTCTTTACTAAAACCCGGAGGTATTTGTGTGCTGGAATTGTCCAAGCTATAGACACTAGTATATGTTCCTTGGTTCTCGATCGTCCGTTTAGGATCCATACCATTTCCAGTTACAGAGGTCCTGCCATCGACATCCATGTTAACATCGATTTCGTAAAAATCATCTGACGAACCCTTTGTGAAGTAGCCGTCTCCATCTTGTCGATGCTTCTCCATTTCGTTTCTGCTACAGTTGACCTTCATGAAAAGGAAAAAATTAAATGACAATCAAATTCAAATAAAAACCACTAATTCCTATCAACTACAATAACACAATCCTACAACCTCAAGTACAGCATAAGGACGACAACTACATGCACGGTTTTCAGACACTTACCTCCCACAAATTCCCTCCACTGTCCTCAATAGCTTTGGAATAGAAATCAATCTTGGACCATACATCTAAGTTCTTCAATTTGCAGATTTCCTCTGTCAAATGAGAAGCACTTTCTTGATAATCCTTCACTATAGAGAAGGATTGACACAAGTTTGCAAAATTGATGCTCCTATGACAGTTCTATTGTATCTTCTGAGGAGCCTTCCTAGTTGTTTTCTATTAATAAACCTTACCACCATGCACTTATTCCGATCTAATAACCAATTAATATATTAAAAAAACAAAGAGGACTTCCAATGCACATAACTTAAAAAAGAAGTCTACAATAAATTAACAACTCATAAAGAGGCCCTACTCTATGTACTAAAACATTTATTTAATTGATTTTTCAACATGAACTTCCGACTGGCTCTCCTTCCATGACATAATGTCCATGATGTCATGGAAAACCACTGAAATTGAGGCACTTCCTTTGGTTTTGACATAGATCTTCTAATTTTGATGTGCATCATTTATAGCGCACATGGGTGAGGACTGCGGACGGCGCCTTCAGCATACCTTTATTCAAGGAACCAATTACTCCCGCACCACCTGCACTCTCTAAAATTATCGACAAGACAATTTCCTTGTAATTGCATGAAGTTCATCGTTTCCATTCTTCATTCCATTCACCACTTTCTTTTTCGAAAGTAGCTCTTCACATATTCTCTACAACTTTCGCTATGACGGTCATGCTAGTTTACTGTGCTCTCTTTTCATACCTCACATTCAAACTACAGAGATTGGCAAAACTCTCATGGACAACCTTGCATAGTTTTTAGGCATGCGACACGTGGATAAAAATGAATTGAAATAACTTACACCTTCACCACTGTTTTCTTTAAGGTATGCATTATTTAAATATGCATGGAATATTCTACTTGTAGTGCAATGTCTTCGGACTGCAAAACAAAAAGTTACCTTTGCAAACACACAAAATTTCTGCTTGAATTTTTTTTCTCCTCCTTTCTCTTACAAAAATCCTCATATTCAGTGCACACTTCTTGTGATTGCATCATGAATTCTGTCAGTGCATGCACTAAATCTAAATTCAACTAGTTCAACAATATATTACTGCTTTTTCAATGATCACTCTCTGGAAACTAGTGGGAAGTGATTACGTAATTGAAATGTTGATTTCTACAAAAAAATTAGTGTCACCTACAAGATCCACAATTTAAAGAATATTTTTTGCCTTTGTCCAAATATAGTAGTATAACAAGTGGATGTCTTAGATGCCTTTCTCTACATAAAAAATCAATGGAAGCTAAAAAAATGATTTATAGAATAAACTAATTGTAGACCCCCTTCGTCACAGTAGTGTAAGGATGACACAATTGTACATACACTACCTACCCGCAAGAGTTCCTCAGTCGTTAGAAGAAAGATAACATGATTTTATGCAAACAGGTCTTTTGGAATTTCGCCTATCCACCTCTTCAGTACGTCTCCATTTGCATAGGTCCTTCTATGTTACACAAGCAATCTGTCAATTCATTATTTGCCTTATTTCCTTAAACAACAATTAGTGTTACATTTCAGTATAGCAATTCTTGTGATAATGGATCATTCGTCGGTTAGAGTAGACGGCAGGTTCTCAGCTTTATCAATGGCACTCAATGGCACTCAATGCACTTGAACGCTCACGTGCAAATGAGAGAATGCTAGGCAAATACAAATGCCCTTGCAACGACTGCAAGGGTGGAGGTCGAGCAATTCTGCGAGCTACGATTGAAAGTCACTTAAGACGACAAGGTCGAGATCCTCTTCTCACACACAGTATGTTGGTAAAAATTCTTTAAACCTAAGAATGCAACAATATTTCTTTTTGCATACAATTACTCTATTACATGCATTTTTTTAAGAACTTTGAAAGCGTCTAGTGCATACTCATTGCAGAAGCCTCTTCACGACTTCGCACTGCCCAAGTCTTCCAATATGTCCATAAGATGTTGCATAACAATTCTAGGTTCTGAGTAAACAATACTTAGTCCCAAGCGACGAAAAAAATCTCACTTTCTCCTGATGTACATGTCTTACTTTCCCGTGAAGTTGTTTGTTTCAAATTTTAGGTTTTCCAAAAAAATCCTATTTCAATTAAATGCAATTAAATGTAATAGAAGGATTTCACTTGTACATCGCAGTGATATGTACTGCAACTTTTCCGTTGTGGAAAACATTTCCTCCATCTTCGCATATTTAGAGCGCATGAAAGGTTTTCACTCATAGATTCACAATATAAGCATTTCTTGTCTTTGCTTCATGAAGTGTGTTTTAATAAATTGTCTGTCGTTCCAATCACCTTTGTAGTGTGACACTTTTATTTTGCAGCCAGAAGACTCAGACATACAAGATTTGAACTTCGACGACATAGATACAAGAACTCCAACAAATAATGCAGACCATAATGGTCCACCACATCTGCCATTGGATGATGGTTTCGACTTTGAAAGAATGGCAGCGAAATGGTTTGAAAAAACTGATGACAGGCGAGACACACTTTTCTCCGACTTTGACATGGAAGAACAAGACATACCGCATGAGTATCTACAATCAGTTGACCCTAACATGGAAGAGTGGTTACAACAAAGCCAGGTACCACTATATCAAGGGTCAAGAATTTCATGTTTAGCTTGTGTGCTTGTCCTCATGAACCTTGCACATCTACATAATGTTAGTAATTCGTTCATGGACGAACTTCTATCATTCCTTAGACTGGATATTCTTCCTCCTTCAAATGGTTTACCAAAAAACAGACATGATGCAAGACTCTTCATTGATCGCTTGGGTTTAGCTTTCAATGTCATCCACACTTGCCGCAACGGTTGTGTTCTTTTTTGGAAAGATAGAGCACATGTCTCCGAATGTCCTACATGCCACTCATCTAGATATGTAACTGGAAGCAATTCTATTCTAGTGAAAGTTCTTAGGCATTTCCCATTAATTCCGAGGCTCCTCAGAATGTACCGTTGTCGTGACATTGCTGCCCTGATGAAATGGCATGACAAAAATGTGTCTACTGATGGCAAAGTGCGCTCCGTTATTGATAGTCCCGCATGGAAGCATGTCAAGAGCTTTGATACGTCTTTTTTTGAAGAGAATAGGAACGTCAAACTTGGCTTAGCATTAGATGGAATGAACCCTTTCGCTGATAAATCGACTAGACATTCCACGTGGCCTGTATTTCTTCTAAACTACAACTTGCCTGGTTGGATGGTTACTAAGCGTTTTTTTGTCATGCTTTCCCTTCTCATACCTGGCAAGGAAGCTGTTAAATCTACTAACATCGATGTGTACCTAGAACCACTTGTAGATGAGTTGATTGAATTGTGGAATGGGGTGTCAGCGGTAGATATGTCTGAGAGTCCACAGACGGAGTCTTTTGTGCTTAGAGGAATTTTACTTTGGACCATTCACGACTACCCTGCATATGGATTAATATCAGGATGTGCTACGAAGGGGTATAAAGGATGTCCTATATGTGGTCCTCATGTCGACTCTAGATTTTCAAAGAGCCTTAGAAAAAATATATTCCAAGGGCATAGACGATATTTGCTTGAAAATCATTCCTTCAGATTTTTGAGTGAAGCCTTCAATGGCAAACAAGAACATCGTTGCAAGCCAACCAGAGTTTTGGGCATTGAACATCGAAAAAGAGGTGAGGCCAGAGAAAGGTGGATTAATGCAGGTGGAAAACCAAGTAGTGAGAATGATCCAATGAAGCGGTATGGTGTAAAGCGCCACTCCAGTCTATTCAAATTGCTGTATTGGGACGTAAGTCAATTTCTCCTTTCCATTTCATGTATGATTTCCATGCATTAGTATTCTCTTACACAATTATTTTAGCAAATGCAATGAACGAAAAGATTAATTCATTTGTATTTTGTAGTACCATATATAGATCCTACATTCTCTAACGAAAATAAAAAGTAATTTTTGAACAATGTAATGACATTTTATTTTTTATCTACAGAAACTACTCATCAGGCACGTCTTAGACGTGATGCACTGTGAAAAGAACATAGCAGAGAACCTGCTGCATACGTTGCTAGGTTTAAAAGATGGTCCCGCAGTCCGGAATGACATGAAGGAAGTTGGTTGCAAGAAAACATTGCACATGAGGAATGCAAGACCCCCACTAACTGGGTTCCATATTCCCGAAGCTCCTTATGTACTCTCGGCAGAAAAAAAAAGGAGGCTAATAGAGAGATTGCGGAATTTGAAAACACCTACATGTTACATGTCAAACCTAAAGTCCTGCATTGATACCGATGGAACATTGCATGGCTTGAAAAGTCATGACTACCATGTGCTAATGCAGCAAGTCCTTCCTGTGTGTCTTCGTGGTTTACTTCCTGACCGAGTAATGAAAGCCGTAATGCATGTGAGTGACATTTTCAAAAAATTATGTTCCAAGGTGCTCAACCCAACGGAAATACAGTCAATGAATGAAGAGGTGGCCGTGGCCCTTTGTTTGCTTGAACGTGAATTCCCTCCTTTTTTTGACCCAATGACGCACCTCCTTGTGCACTTAGTGGAAGAGTTGCATTTATGTGGTCCGGTTCACAACCGCTGGATGTACCCTTTGGAGAGGTACATGAAATACATGAGGTCTTATGTTCGTAACAAGGCGCGTCCAGAAAGATGTATGGCAAGCGGAACCGCAATGGAAGTTGGTCTTGGTCTCTCTACAGAGTATATTCTAGAATGTGAATCTACACGGAAAAGAGTTTGGGATGCGGAAGAGGAAATGGGGGATAGTGGTGAAGTGCCTTGTACATCTTACAGTATTCGAAACCTTTCGAACGAAGAGTGTAAATGGGCACATGCTTGTGTGCTCAGTAACTCAAGTTGCCTAGACGAACTGAGACGGTGCGTTATGAATCCATACTCCTTTCTAAATTCAAAGTTCTTTTATTATTAATTCAAGTGGTGATGGATTTTATATTCTTCCTTGCATAGCTAATATTCAGTCATGACATTTTTTATTTATTTTATGTGGATGTGGAAAGAAACTACTCATGTTGATGTTTTATCCATCTTTTAGCAGGAGACATACACGTTTATCTTTTGAGGTCAACAACGGTAGATCATCATATAGACGGGGAGTACATCCCCATCAGAGAAGGAGAATGGAATATCCTGAACATTTGCAAGTTATACCTGATTTTGCGGAGTGGTTGCAGAGAACGGTACAAGCAGGTCTCCAGTCGTTTGAGGACGACATCGTTGACCTATCCATGCCCCCTAGGTTGAGAGCAAAATCTTTCAAATCCATGAGAGCATATGGAAAACACTTTCGTGTTCAAAAAGCAGAGGTGAACTTAGTCACAGCGAATTCCGGAGTTGCTGTTACTTGCGAAACAGTCCAGCAAAGTGGACTTACAGATACAAATTGCATTTCAAGCAAAGTGACATACTTTGGCAAGATCATTGAGATCTTGGAGCTAGACTACGGAAGGTTGAGGCCGATTTTGCTATTGGGTGATTGGATGGTGCCCATCTCTAGAGGACTAACAGCTTATTTAAAAAAAGACAAATACGGGTTTACATTGGTAAAATTGAATAGAATCATGCACAGGTCTGGAAATTCTTTTGTTTTTCCTTTACAAGCCTCTCAAATTTTTTTCATCAACTGCCACGACGATCCGGAGTGGGCAACAGTTGTGTACACAGAGTCTAGGTCGACACGTATATTTCAAGAGACAGAAGTGGAAAGCAATCATCCATTGTTCAACATGGACAATGGATTTCTGGTAGAGGATAGTTCTGACTCCGATTTAGGACAGAATGAATAGACTACGAGTGGTGGTAGTCAAAATTGGGGCCAGCATATAAGCGAGAACGACTTACTTGTTGCTGAAGCAGCTTTACAATGTGAAGTAGAACAAAATGATGCAGAAGGTTCCGAAGACAATTCACTTCTAGAATTCAGTGAAGATGAAAATGAAACTTAAAAACACTGGGAATTATTCTTTTTTTTATTAAAGAATTGTAATTGTTTTTTCCTATGAAAAACTTTACGAGGGGGGCAATGTGAGTTTATGAGTTCCACAATCTGTGTAGGTACATTCCGAAAACTATCAGAGTGTTAAGAGCTATAATTTCTTTTAAGGTTCATTTCATTTGTGTATATTGAAGTAATGACGTCTTTAATTTTCATGTACATGTTACTCTGATGTGCAGCTTCTTGGATGTATGGTATATTGCATAAGAAGGGATCACAATATATTGATGTCGTGAAACACAATTATTAATTTTGTTGTTGTATAATCTTCATATAAAGTGTTAGAGCGGTTTTAAATGACATCATGTTCCATAAGTGACATGGTACTATGTAATGAAGAGAAGTTTTTGGTGTCAACCTAATGCAGAGCCTGTTCATAGAAGTTTTAAAAATTTTGGAGTTCAGAAAGCATGATGGATTGCTTGTGCTAACAACACAAATTAGGAGCAACACATAAGAACAACGTGGCAAAAAGCACACAAATGAGGACAAAAGGATACTGACACTGAAAGTTGTTGGACAAAAGAGGCAAGAGTTGAAGCATTCGTATTTGGGCCAAGGTAGCAATTCAGTTTGAAGGAGTGGCAAAACAAATGTCAGCTGTACAAAATGAAGAGGACAATAAAGGGATAAAATAAAGACAAACGAAGTATGCATTTAGAGGAAGTCTTCTTCAATAGTCTTTCAGAACTTGTCGGTGCCCCCTATCCTTGTCCATATTCATCAAAAATACATATGGGGCCTTGACGACTTGGCATTCTTTATTGGAGTTTTTAACATAAAAACAAAAATAATGTCTACAAGGAATGGAAATGGTCTATAGATGGAGAGGCAAAGGAGTGCAAGATGAATTGATAAACAAGTAATGTGATATGGAAGAAGTGGAAAACTGAATAGTCGTCTTAGGGGATGCACTCCCCTTTTTTGATGTTAGCATGTGAAAAAAACTTTGGACCCCTATATACTTTCTGAATTTAAAATAAAATTAAAGGAAAAAAACATAAATAGATTTTTCTACTTTGAAAGTTTATGTTTTGAATTATTGATATTTTTATTAGTTGGTAATAATTAGTTACAATGTATTGAAGTAAAAAGATACTTTGTAGAACTAAAAAGTAACATTCACACCCCTATATTATATAAGAAAAAATTGTCTAAAAATGAACAAAAAATTCCAAAAAATAACCTCTTTATTGAAAGTTCATTTTGAGTTGAATATTGATGCAATGGTCATCTAAATGTGTTCTTTAAAAATATTTGAGTTAACAAAACATGCCATTTGGGTGCATTTTTAACCTCTTCTAAAAATCATTCCATATTTTATTTGACTTTGAAATTTTGGGAATAGAATCCTATAGTCATTAGTAAACAATGCTCAACATTTGAAGTTAAAATTATAGTTTATTAGAAATCACTTATTTGCACATAGTTTGTCGTAGTAGAACTAAGTGCACCCCCCGGGACAGTCGTGGAAATGAACAGTAAATTATACTTCAATTTGTAGAAACTATGTCAATTATATGTTAATGGCACTCAATTTTTGATGAAAACTAGAGATTTTGGAAATCAAATTGTATGTCTCAGTTCATACAACTAGTTAGTTCAATTTTTTCTATAAGTTATAGATGAAATCTTCAATGATTGTGTGAAGAAGATGGATCTCTGAAGACAAATATGGGGAATTTCATTAAAATGGCGATATTCCATGTGCCATTTTCATAGTGTGCCATTCCCACAATTCAGATAGGGCGGTCTGAAATCTATTAATGTACTAGATTTCAGACCGCTCAGTCTGAACTGTGGGATGTCAAATTCACAGAATATTTGCCATTTTAATGAAATTCCCCGTAAATGATTTTCTTGAATTTCCGTTATGAAGAAAAGGAAATAACATAACTGCTTTCACTTTCAACTAAAAGTAGTTGAACCCTTCGAGAGTACCTGGCATTTGTAGTTCATCAATGATAATGCTCAGTGGTCTTTCTAAAAAGAATTTTAAAAATGAAAAAATTAGCATAGAGCATGCCGAAAATGTAGAGCAGAAGATGATGGCAGCCAAAATCTAAACAGGAATCTGCTGAAATTCTTCCACGTCCCACATTACTTTCGTCAACATTAAACAATTAAATATAATTAATGAAATCCTTCGTGGCCAATGGAAAGGAAGCCTCATTGACAGAAGCGCATACATATTCCTTTTTTAGACGACATGGTCTCCCATTCATGAATAGCTACGGAAGGAAAAGGACAATCCATTCACCATTGACCAAAAAAGCCATGCATTCCTATGTTCCCTTGACCGATAAGCAAATTCCTACTCAATGTACTATTCCGCTATATCCGTTTTGACCTTCCAGCAAAGTTAATAGAAATTCAGCAATTCCTTACTGATTTTCCATCTTAAAAACACCTACTCCTCTTGTTGTGATCACTACGTACTATAATCACATCAATTATGTGCATTTTTACGTACTAAATCAGTGCGAAAACAATGAATATCAATAGCATACAGTTTATGTACTTTAACTATACGATTGCTATGTGGTTTTGACACAACAATTGTATAGTTAAAGTACATAAACTGTACACTATTGATATTCATTGTTTTTGCACTGATTTAGTATGTAAAAATGCACATAATCGATGTGATTATAGTACGTAGTGATGAAGGCACTGAATCAGTACGATATTTGTTAATAATCCGTCTGTCTTTAAGTTTGAGATGAACTCCTGTATATGACGAGGACGATGATATATCGAAGGAAGAGGAAGAAGAGGAGGATTATGAAGGCGACGGTGGTCTAGATAGTATGCCAACACCAACAAGCTGTTTGCTTGTGGACATCCTAGGGTCTTCAGCTTCTTTGATGTAGTCGCCTAGTGTTCAAATGCTATAGGCTTTGATAGCATCTAGTCAACCTCAAAATAAGAGAAAGAGGGGGACACCATCACGAGTGTTGTCAAGCAGCTGGCCGAGTTATAGAGGGGCGCAGTTGGAATCTATTGCACAAATTCAACTACAAGCTACACTCGCACAACTGAAAACGGAGTCTGCTTTGGCTCAAATGAGGCAAAAATAGAAGGAGGATCAGTCGGCAAACATGGAGATGCACAGAGTGTATAAGGATGGATGTGGGAAAA